>CM060990.1:618522720-619722720 GCA_030765065.1 Deroplatys truncata
TTTCGCCGTTAGTTACCCACTGAAGTGACCAATCGAAAATTCGTATACTCTGCGATAGCATTTTGTTTTCACAAAACCACTAGCGCCGGAATACCGACTGCCGAGTGCTTTTATTACTTTTCCTTGACAAGATGGAGAAAAAACGCGCTGTGAAAGCGTCACATGAAAAATACAAAATGTGTGCGGATTTTTAAAATGGCCACAAATAATTGTAATTTTTATGGGGGGAAATTGCCAAGCTTTTGAACAGCCTGGCAGTGGCCCCGTAAAATGAATGAATTTTAATTTAGGAAAGACAGACTAAAGAATTAGCAACGCCGTTTCATATGGTTTTGCTGCAAATTTCACTAATTCATATCAATCCACAATTATTGCTTAATTTTCTTTATGGTTTTTGGCTTTTAATTATATCTTTTTAAAGATACCAGTTATCATTTAGATTTTTCTGAAATTTTAATGTATACCACCAAGAATAAATAGGTAATTATCTTTTTTTATTTATGATTTGGCAATGCTCAGCTTTAGTTCAGTTCTGTGGACATGTTCTTGCATCTTAAACTTTGAATGAAAATCCATATTATTTTAGGCAATCGTTAAGTAGAAGGTCGTATTAAAAGAAATGTCAATTTCAGTATGGTGTTTTCTGGGGGAATGTTACAGGATTATTTTCCACGCGCAAATTCATTTAGTATAGATTATCATTTTATAACCTAATTGACTACCTTCTGTTATGTTCTTCCTCTTCCAGCAGCATCAGTATAAATTCAATTTTCTGTGGTTACGAGAAACTGGTAAACAGCTTTCTGCTAGCCAATTCTTTTAGCAGAATCTTAAAATAATTCTGCGAACGAAAACGTTTCGCTGTACTATCCTACAGCTCTCAGAAGTGCTGATTTCCTAATCTTAGCCTAAAATTGAGGCAAATAAATTCGTGAACCATGCAAATAAATATAAGATTTATCACTATTTGAACTTAAAATTAAGTCAATAACTTTTTATTACGATACGAGATTACACAACGTCTACTTTCCTATTAAAATTTGTCTGTTAAAAATTATGTTAGGAGCATCATTTACCAATGCTATCACACGGAACATTGCTTACTCAAACGTAATCTCACATTTATATTTTACGCTAAAATGAATAAATAAGCATTTTATAATTAAAATATCAGACTTCTGTCGTGCTTTTCCTCTTACAGCAACATTAAAATGCGAATCTGTTGCGTAACAAACGCGTTAGCATCTAGGGGCTTGTTGCGTTCAACAACCAAATCTTTATTCTTAACAAAATTTTGTTTTGTTACGAATTTAAAGAATGCCGATTAGGTTAGTGGCTTTAACAATTTGTTAAGCCTTAACAAAACGTTACAGATTAGCCCTGAATATTTGCTTAAGAGCACGTCAAAATAATAATTCCACACTGGGATGAAAATATTAATTAAATTTAAGTCGAAGTTCCTTTTTTGTATCTCTAAATCTGGGACTATCAATAACCACACTCTTAGAAGTAATACTTCAAATGAAAAATTATTCATTTTCCTTTTAAAAATGTTACATTAGAAACAAAACAAAAGCAATAATGACATTTAGTTTAGCGTAGAAAAAAAATTATTTGTTTGGATTAAAAAATTTGTAACTTATAAAAAATATAATATTGTATCCACTAAATACATTTACTCAAATGAACGCAACCTAACTCGGTCCCGTTATCTTCGTGAGTAAAATGTGAACAACCCAACTCGGTCCCGTAACATTCACTGTCAACAACCCGACTCAGTCCCGTAACATTCACTGTCAACAACCCAACTCAGTCCCGTAACATTTAGTACGAAACCAAGTAATACTCTGAGCACAGTGAAGTGTAAAGTGGTGTGTCATCCCTGTTATGAAAAATCGATAGTGGCACTGAGCACATGTAGTTGGTTGTGACCGCCACATTGCTGGTAGCTCTTCACAAAAGAACAAATGTTATTTCAGATTACATATTTTGGCGTTTTTCAAAACCTTTCATATAATTAGAATTATAATTTTAATAATACACAGATTTTTCAACTAGTTTTGTGTGTGGAGTTTACAAAATTGTTACATATATGGAGTAGAACAATTTCTATATAACATCTAATTTTGCGGCTAAAATCGGTTTTGTGAAACATGAAACTGCAATATCTTTTGCAGTCACTACAGGTCTGCTGAAAGTCCCAATCCTTTAAAATGGGAAGGGAAATTATGCATTATGAACTAGATTGAGATTAGTTTCCTACAGGACCGAATTAGGTTGCTTACATTTTGGAAGACGGGGCCGAGTTATGAGACCGTGATGGGTATCGCCGATTCAAATGGCTATAGTGCCCACAAACCACGTGACTTTGTAGATTATAAATTGGCATGTGGTGCAAACTATTTCCCTCTCTACTCTATGATTACTCTGTGGTTAGAGACCCCAAGCTTAATATCGACAACGAAGCACTGCCTAGCTACTGGGGGTTTTGCAAGCAAATAAATGCCACTTGCAAGCGCTTTCTTATTGCTCTTTATTGCATGTAAAAGCTCGTCTTTTCATTTATATTACTGATGCTTAAACTAAGTAATTTAATACGATCTGTCATAAAACTGAAAACAAAATGCATATTTTGAAGAAAAGTAGTCTTAATTTTTTTATTTACAACCATAACAAACACACAGCATAATTAAACAGTTTCAATTGCGAGAAGTAAGGATATTTTACAAGCAGGATGTTCCTGTTTAAGACACACTATGTATGTTGTTCCGTTGTTTATGTTCAATACGGGTTTTAAACTTACATATGAAGATATATTTTCATTTTAATTTCGCAAAACTGTTTATTTAAATTTGTTGTTATAGTTTGCAATAAAACTATTTATGCAGTTTGAGAAAAGTGAGATTTTTTTATACTCGCAAATTTTCGTCACTCATAAAAAGTCCCACCTAAGACAACAGTTGCGTAAATAAGAATTGCATTATGATAAGCGGAAATGAAACTGAATTAATTCACTGTTATATACAGCACTTGGCATCGATCACTGTTGAGAAAATTGCATTATTTGTAAGATGGACTATGAAAGTTGTACGACTGCCTCTACCCATTAACATTTCATAATGATTATACAACAGATTTATCAGTTTATAAAAAAGTACAAACGACTTTGTACTTAACACTTCAAAACATTGGTATTACTTAAATCTGAGAAAGCTAAACTTGCAGGAGCACGCAATTTCGGAAATCTCCAAAAAGAATTTAAAATAAATTGTGTACTATAACGAGCTCTGAGTTTTGCCAAGTATTTTTTCTATATTTAAGGAGATTTCATAAAACTGGGAAGTTTCTAAATTGCATTTAAAAATTGCAGTCTGATTGTATCAAATGTATGGGTTTTCTAATAACATATTTTCAGCGATTTCTGAGAAAATTAACATTAAATGAACTAGAGAGTAGGTCGGTGGGAAAACTAATTGAAAATATTCGTCACGTATCCTCAGCAGATGGCTCAGTCAACTACCAAATACAACCTTTTCGCAAATTTTCTTTTCCGAACTATACTGTTTCGAACCAAGAGCGGGGGGGACACGGAATGATTAAGCAATTAGTATCCTCTAATTGGCTAGCAAAGGAACTAATGATTCTGGGGCTATACATTTTAAGAGAATGGCAGAATATTATACGTGAATCACAGAAAAAAGTGAAAAATTAGCTTAAAAAGATTTTATAATGTTTCTTCCAAAAACAAGTTTAGTTATGAGCTCCTACTGTTTAAACGTACAATTTTGTGCTTAGAAGTTTTAAAATAGGCAATCCAGTAATAAGCATGGTTTATTTCATTAACTGACTGCTTGTATTTCAAATTTTCTACACCTAGCATTCTTTGAAATTCTGTTTTCAGCAAATATGTGAAGCAACTGACTATTGAACCTTTGATCTGCATTGCAAATTTCAAAACAGTTTTGTAATGAAACCTTTAAAATTCAGGAATGTGTTATCGGAATTCAGAAAGCTTATGTGAGTTTCTAATTGATATAATGAAGAAACCATTTCAGTTTATTTAACCATTTTTTCAAAATATTGCAAAACCAATATTTGTTATCGAATGTTAAAGTAATTAAATAATTTATGACG
Source organism: Deroplatys truncata (assembly GCA_030765065.1). Taxonomy (NCBI): domain Eukaryota; kingdom Metazoa; phylum Arthropoda; class Insecta; order Mantodea; family Mantidae; genus Deroplatys; species Deroplatys truncata. The sequence goes on from CM060990.1 coordinate 618,526,855, forward strand.
GAAGGTTTAGAATTAGTACAGTGGTTAGTTTCATATTTTGGAGCACGTGACCAAATTATAAGAAATTTGGATTAAAACATTAGAACATAGAAATTTCAATAATCCCGGGTCTTAACTTTTTCTATCAAAACTGAGTCATAAATTTGTAGGAGAGCAAATTCAGAATATGTCTGTAAATTCTAATATCTGTTAAACGAAACTAGAAGTTCAGCATTTTAAAACAAAGTACTTTGAATATAATTTCACAAATTTAATCAAATGTAACACTTACCCAGAACGAGGCAGCAGAGTAGCGTTCTCCACAACATGGTGACACTGCTGTGGTTACAGCCTGTGTTCCGTCGGGTTATATAGAGCTGGCTGACCACGAGGCACGGGGTCGACTCGAGGTGCAGCATCATCAGCAATTTTACTTCTCGCGCGTGTATATCGCTACAAGCAAATAAAACAACAAATATCTGCATAGATACTGACCTTCTAATGCCAACGTTAGGCATCTCAAAATGCCCAACTACAATTATAAGTTATACAGTAATATAGTGTAATACAGAAAGGCTATTGCTTTACATTCACATGGCCTTCTCTGACTAATTTATATAATGACCTCTCGTTGTATGTTAAAGACATTGCTATCATATATCTGTTTGCAGATGACACGAGTGTTCTAGTAACAAGTAAACATTTAAATGAGTGTGTTATAAAATTAAATTATGTCCTAAATTGCACCTCAGACTGGTTCAAAGCAAACAAACTTTCAGTAAACCTTGAAGAAACAAAAGTAGTCAAATTCATAACTAACCACTCACCACAAACCCAGTAGAAAGAGGAATTAATTATTCATTATTGCAACAACCTAACAAAGTCAAATTTCTAGATCTTTTAGTTGACAAGCACTTTGATTGGAACTCACATATTAACCACATCACACCTAAGCTTATTGCAGCATGTTATGCAATTTTAACTCTGGTAAACGTTCATTCAGTTGATATGTTAAAGTTAGCTTACTTTGCTTATTTTAATTCCATCATGGTATATGGAATAATTTACTGGGGCAACTCAGTGGATAGTAAACGCATATTTCTAATACAAAAGAAGGTTATACAAATAATTTGCAACACTCATAGCAAGTATCATGCAAAGAACTATTTCAGAAACTAGGTATACTAACCTTACCTTGGGTTTATGTATTCTCCATCTTAAAATTTTATGCAAATAATCAACATAACTTTATTACAAACATGTAAGTAGTTAACTTTAAACCTATGCAAAAGGGAAATATCCATCATCCAAATGCAAAACTACTTTGCTTCCAGAAAGGTGTTTACTATGAAACAATTAAGATATATAATGTTCTCCCCAGTAATCCCAAGGAAAAAATTAGCAATTTCAAAGTTTTTAAAGCCTCCCTAAAAGAGTACCTCTGTGATAAATCTTTTTACTCTCTAGAAGAATATTTAAACTACAATTTAGCATGTTGACAATTAAGTTCTAGAATACTACATATTCCTATAATGTTAAGTTACTGTATTAAGTCAAATAAGAAATACCTTTAATATATTTAAAATATATATATATATGTGATATTTTTATGTTAATACTGAATTTTGACCATCTTTTCATATAAGTAAAGATGTAATTTTTGAGCAGTGACACAGTCTGTAAAGCCTAAGCGAAGTGTGTTTTATACTCAGTACTTAACCATGCTAACATTCAAACTAGTAGAAATTTGATATTTACTGTATATTTTTAATACCATAGTCTGAAACATTGTGCACTTTATATATATTGCTTTATTGCACATATTAAATATTTTGTAAATGTATATCTTAAATTTCTGACACTCTTTGCATATAAGCAATGGTTTAAGCATTAAAGGGAAGAAATTTTGTATTCAGTAGACGTGACAATTTTTTAATGTAATAGAATTATGGTGCTTGCTGTTTACATTTTAGCATCATAACTTACAACGTTGTAAACTTTATGTGTGCAAAAAGAATAAGTTTATTGTAATAATTGACAATTTTGTAAAATCCTGACACTCCTTACATGCAAATAAGGATGTAATACCTTGTGCAGTGACACAGGCTGTAAAAGCCAAGTTTTATTAAGTTCAATACAACATAAATATAAAAGCTTTTGACATGTTCTATTTTCAAGGTCTTTTGGTCATCAAAGAATCTACAGAGCTCATTTTAATTTAATCTACTATCGATTATTTTTATATAACTTCTACATATACTGTTCTTACAGAAGCTTATTTCTCTATTCTATTTCGTGTTAAACGAGGCGAATCTTTGCAAAAATAGTTACATTACACATTTCGTTGCAGATATGTACTATCTTTCAAGAAAGTAAATGTACAGTTTTCGTGGGTCAGTATCATTCAGGCGTTCCGTAAGTAGAGGGTATGGAAACTAAATCGACCGTGGTCGTAGATGTATACTGTCGTGGTCGCCATTTTAACCTGTCACTCACTTCGAAGATTTCTACGGCTATACTAAACCAGTATGGCGAAACATGGCCTAAATATCACAAAACAAGTTGCAGTTTTCTTGCTGCTGAGCTATTGACTACATGGCATTGGCAAGAAAACGGGAAACACGTGCAATTATGATTTTAATAGAACCAACATCTATGTTATATATAACCCACACACTCAATAGCTGCTGCCATAGCTTATTGGTAAAACGCAGGCTATAATAAGTTTGCCGAGGGTTCACGGTTCGAATACCAACATGTGGTCATACTTCTAATTCCAACTTGTTCATCTTGTAAGATGCAGTAATAAACAAAGTTACAGTTCTCTTGCAGCTAAGTTATTACTACACGATAAAATCAAGATTTCATGTTTGTTTTCCATTCATTGTTTCGACAAGTTACTTGCTGCAGGAGAAATATATTATCTATAAATCTGATATGCTTCAGAAATTAATTTATTTCTTCATATATTGCGTGGCCTCAGCTATGAAATAGCAGTTGTTTAGTTTGCTGTTTAAGCATCATTATCCTTAGCTATCGCCTTCTTTTTGTTATTTATAATAAGTGGAGTAACTATATTGTAACTAGCAGTTACACAGAATATACCTTTTCAGTTTTATGCATTATACTCCATCGAATTATACACAATAATATTTGCAGCTGTAAGTTTGCATTTCTCAAGATGAGAATTTATCATTTTCTTGTTATTTTATGTATTAGCTTATTGTTGAGATCAGACGCATTGTACACAGCATTTAGAAGTTGACTCCATTAAAATTATCATTCAATCTCCTCGTATTTTCTTCGAAATCATGTAGTAATAACTTAGCTGCAAGAGAACTAAATTTGTTTATTACTGCATCTTACAGGGTGAAAAAGTTGGAATAAAAAGTATAACTACGGGTTTGGATTCGAACCGTTAACCCTGTGCACACTGAAAACATCCAGCGTTTTACCAATGAGCTACGACCATAGATGCTAGATTTGGATTACATATAACATAGATGTTGGTTCTATTAAAATCATCACTCCACATGTTTTCCTTTTGGGGGGGGGCAATGTCATGTACTTAATAGCTCAGCAGCGAGAGAATTGCAACTTATTTTGTGATATTTAGGCCATGTTTTGCCATACTGGGTTAATATGGCCATAGAAATCTTCGAAGTGAGTGACAGGTTAAAATGGCGACCACGACCACCATCAATTTAGTTTTCATACCCCCTACTCACGGAACGCCTGAATGATACTGATCAGCGAAAAGTGTACATTTACTTTCTTGAAAGATAGTACACTGGTTTCCATTTATGCCCTCCCCGCAGCTTTGTGAGGCATTCCACTGGCCTTCACAGGTGCGTATGTATAGCAAGGAGGAGGTGCGCGTACTGTTTACCTTTGCGCGCATGCAGTGGCGTTCGTTTTACATGCACAATTCTATATTATTCTCATATGAGTATACAACTTTGAGTGATGGCTTTACTCAGCATCACTTAAATATATTAACCATGTTTAAATATATCACTGACTAAAACCCTGTTTTGTACAAGTTCTCTGTGAAAAAATATTTTTAATAGCAACATAATGTAAAACTGAAACGCATTATACTTCTTACTCTCAAATAGGATTACATTTACTAGACATTATTTTAATAATTCGTCCATTCTCCATTCTTGTACTGATTTAGCCGCCTACCCACTGTCGTCCTCCGTGGACTAGTGGTACCGTGCTAGGCTCTCGTTCGGGAGGTCGCGGTTTCAAACCCGGCGGAGAGCGATTAAATTTTTTTCGGGCGTAAAAATCCTTAAAAATCCTTCGAAAGGGAAGTAGATTTACGGCACGTAAAAGAACCTCAAGCCTGCTAAGAAGCCCTCTTTCACGGGACGCTAAGAACCATAGGAGGGCGGGGGAATTCCGAGCTTTTTTGATAATGTTAAGTTCTCACGCATGCGCTGCCACTACTAAACATGCCATACTGAAGTTTCCAGTCTCACAGTTAAGGACGGAGTCTTATCAACGTGTGTGCTTGGTTCTGAAGAGATTCTGCTATTAAGAGAGACGCTACATCAGTTTTTCTAATCAAAGGTAAGGAAGGAATACCTGTACAATGCATAGCATGTAATGTTTTGGTCAGAAAACTTAAGCTTTAGCTGGTCTCGTGTACTAGTTTTCGTACTGCTTTAAGGAGTGAAGGTTTCCTTGGTATTTTGCGAACCATTATAGTATACGGTGGCGCTGTCTATTGCACAGTTTAAGAATTACGTCGTGACCGGTAACATGGTGTGTTGTGGGGCTATTTCGATAACAATCGTTGGGGTTAATCAGATATCATGCATATTTGTTTCTCTGACATGTAACGTAGTTCCATTGGGGCCTATGTTTTAAAGTAATTTTTATGATATTACTTATTAATTATTCCGTACAAATTTCCAGATGGTACGACATTACAAAAGGAAGATATAATGTGCGGCTGCAATGGGACAAAGAAGCAATGAAACAGACAATCTCATCTGTAATAGAGGGTAATCTGTCATTACTAGGTACAAGTCAAGTTTTCAAGGTACCATATACGGCCCTGTATACAAAAGTTAAATTAAAATCAAATGAACTGAATGACTTGCAATATATTACATCTCCTTCAGCTTCATTAGGTTATTAGGATGCGGAGAAAACACTTGCGGATCGCGTCATGTATTTAGAAAGTCGTGGATTTGGCCTGACTCAAAAAGAAATGCGTATAGCAGCCTACTCTTATGCCCTAAAATGTAACGTTGAGGTACCACGTTCTTGGATAGAGAACAAAATGTCTGGAAAAGATTGGTTGATTGGCTTTTGTAGGAGAAATGGCCTTAGTTTGAGGAGTGCAGAAGGTCTCTCTAAGGCAAGAGCAGCTGGTGTCAACAGAGAGACTGTTAATTCATTTTTCGAGTTGCTGGGAAGTTATTGACAGAGTTTTCTCTCCGTGATAAACCCACCCACATGTATAATAATGGGGCTTCCATTAATTAATCGGCCACCAAAAAGAAGAAAGACAACATTTCAAGGAAAAAGAAAAAGAAGTTAAACAATCAAATAAACTCATTGACTTATCGTCTAGTGAAGACGATACTGCTAATGATTCCAACGTAGATGACTACAAATGTGGATTCTGCAGTGTCAACTACTACTCGAAGTCGTCTTTCTGAAAGGAGACTGGATTCACTGCCAGAAATGCCAGGTTTGGTTCCATGAAAGATGCGTGGGAGCTGAAGGAAGGAAACAATTTATTTGTGGCAAATGCTTATAAATAACATTTAGAATTCAAGAATTGTTAATGATTCCTTATATTTCTTAATTTTTTCAATGCTTCACATTTCATAATAATTGTTAACTCTTCATAATTCCACATTAATATATTATGATATAACCATTTCTAGAATAAATTTGTTTCAGAATCCAAAAGCAGAGCTATTATTTACTGTATTCATTGTTATCCAAATTGCCCCACAGTCGTATCCAATTAGCCCCTCGGAATTTCTCCATTTTCAATTCGGCGGGTAATTCTGATAGCTTTATTTCAGCATTAGAATTGTCATTAATGGTAGTGATATTATGCCCACTGTGAGCCATAATAGTGTACCAATAGTGTACTACTTGTGAGCTTACTTGAGTGCTCGGTATATTGTAACATTTTATTTTCAATCAAGAAGTTATGCTAACCTATCGGAATTGCCCCGCCCTACTCTAGTGGTTTAAGAGCGTTCATAAATTAAAATAAATAAATAAATAAAGCCTAGACACTGAATCACTCGTCAAACTCTGGAAACACTGTCTGAAATGTGGGAATGCGATGCGTTTAGAGTTAGAGTTCTTCCAGCATCTAAACGATTAGATGGCTAAATCAGGTATTAGACAAGAATGGAGATTGAACAGATTATTGAAATAATGCCCAGTAATGTGCTCTCTTTCAAAGTAAGAAGTATAATTTACTTCTGTTTAACATTATATTGACATTAAAATGATTTTTCATGGAGAAATTATGCAAAGAAATGTTTTATTTAGTTGTATATTTATATTGGACAGAACGTCTAGTAAATGTGTCCTCTTTGAGAGTAAAAAGTATAATATATTTCTGCTTTACATTATGTTGCTATTGAAATATTTTTCGTGGAGATATTGTGCATAACAGGGTTTTATTTACCTATATATTATTTTGACATGGTTATTATAAGTTATGAAGAGTAAAGCACTTGCTCAAAGTTATATATTCATATGTGAATAATCTAGAACTGTGCACGTAAAACCGGACGCCACTGCATGCGCACCTCCTCCTTGCTATACGTATTCACCTGTGAAAGCCATTAGAATGTCTCACAAACGCTGCGAGGACGGCATAAATGGAAGCCAGTATACAAAGAGGGTAGAGGAAACCCAATCGATACCCAGATGTTTAAAAGTGGGCCACTGTAGTGGGCCTTTTCAATGACATCTCGAAAAAAACAGGCAAATAGCAGCAGCACTAAAACATGTCACTAAATTGAAAAATTCAAACAGTAATAACGGATATTTCGGAAATTGGTAATACCACACAAAAGTTATTTGCAATAAATGGTGTGTTTTAAAGATATCTACGTTTTTTGTGCAGTAAGTTTTTTTCTATATCTTAACGTTTAACAGATACAAAATTATGCAAAATGCCTTCCGAATGGAGGGCTTTACAAGCCACTACCAGAAAATTCAAGATATACATTTTAGTTGTTATTTAAATATCCAAAATATGTGCTGCTCCAATCAAAATAGATAGAGCCACTTTTAGAAAATAAAACAGAGGAGGTGGCGCCGCGGTAACGCGTGAGACCCGCATGTGGGAGATCCCGGTTCATCTCCGGCAACCGCCCACTCTGATTCTTGGGTTTTTCGTGGTTTCCCCGGGTCGACAGATGAATGCTGTGGTATTTTCTTCTCTACCACGAGTTCCTTTCCATCAATCATTTCCCTTTCATTCCGTTTCCTTCTCATTTTTCAGGCGTACTTCTAGTTTCGTGGCGTACGGTAGCGCCGAGCAGATGGCGCGGATGCGTGCTCAATGGAAAGAGTATTTCCCGTGGACACCAGAGGACTACTTAATTGATGGGTCGTTCATCGCCCTCTCTCGAGGGCCCCAGCAGTGGGACTGGTCTGCGAACTCGGAAACGTTAGGGGCTTCCGCGTGTCTCTGTGGCCAGTCTGCCTACGACCTGTAGCACCATATGGTTCCTTCACCTCATCCCTTCCTCCTGGGGTACGGTAGCCACAATAGATCTCTGTAGGTCGTAGTCCTCGAGGTGTCCCACTCCGTTGAATAACCCATACCTATAAAATATGGTATATTTGTCCATATAAAGCATAGTTTGGGGTGGTGAATTTTCTTGAAAATCTTTGTGTCACATCTTCGGAAGATATTGAACTAAAATACAAGTTTGCTATTTATCTAAATTTCGTTTTAGAGTTATGTTGTTCACAGACACATAGATACACTCACGACTCTCTTTTGGATTCAGAAGACCTCAAAGCATACATTTCCGGTGAAATGTAGGTAGGTGGTAGAAAAATTAAAAGGAAACTGTAACCCAAGCTTTTGGATAATTGTCGATTTTGTTTAAATAACTAATGTTACCCTCTATAATGGTCTTACTCTGGAGACAAAATTCGCATTCTGAGATTTTGATTTGCATGTATTTTACCTTTTGCCCCAAGAATGACTGAATATATTGCAATTAAATTTGATATGCAGCATAGCTTTCGAGAATAGGTTGTTTATGGCATCTTAATTACTTCGTCCAAAAAGGGTGGATCACAAAAGGGCACGAATGTGTAAGAAATCCCATTACGTCGTTGAAAAATACTTTATAATACGTATATGCATAAGATTTCACACAACATTTTACATTTGCAAACTTTAAATGTAATGAATATTTACGAAGTTAATAACTTTTTCGTTTCCATAAACCAGGACTTCTTTGCGACACTTTTTGTAAGCTTTTTTTAAACGGCCGATATACAATCCTATGTTACTATATTTTTGTTTAGCACTATGTTAAAGCTTTATATTTACTTACATTTCTAGAGAAAGTATATCACAGAAAGCCATAGATTTTAAAGAATATTGTGGACTACTGTTCTGTGAAATTTCTTCTTCTTCAACTTCAAAGGATTACCTTCCCTTTGTAGCACTCACATCCCAAAGAATTACAAGCCAATACCTTGGATCAGTAGCCTGTCGAGGAGCAAGCAGACTCTGAATCAGACTCTGAATTGGGTGAGCAGCCCAATGCTGAAGAAGGGATGAGATGTAGTGATTAAAGGGATGATAGGAAAATTTACGGATGAAATTATCCAACCAAGCATTCGACTAGTGACCGAGGAATACCGTGAAAAAACCTTCGGTAAGCTTGGTTGGCACCGGGTATTTGAACCCCGAACCTTCCGAATGCGAGTCACATACGCTACCCGGCGCCACATCGCTCGGTCTGTGAAATTTCTAAAATTCAAAATTTCGATTCATTTGCAATTTTAATACAATTAGGGTTTAATGTATAATATGTAGACCACATTTCATACACATTTGTTGATTAGTTCTTCATATATTTAGTTTTTATTAAATGTTATTGTTTTGAAAAAATTGCCCCACACGATGCAACTATTTTTGAAAAAGTTAATATTCAGTAATTTAAATCTTTAATTGCATATTAATAAATCATAGAGATGAATTTTTAATTATTCCATTAGTTTGGTAGAAAATAAATGTGAAATACGAGGCTTCATTTTTTCCTTAAAAGTTTACACAATAGGTATGGGTATTATTGGAAAGGTAGAATCAAACGACTGAAAAACTCAAAGCCATAGCCGGGATTTGAACCACGGATCTCCCGGTCACCGTCCGCTTTCTCTAACCACTGAACTACCATGGCAAAATGCCAGTACGACATTAAATTCCCCAACTGATTCGAATTTTTCCCGGTAAACCACACACGGAGATCTTAAATTGTATTGAGATGGCATACCCCAATGGCGACTTACAATGTTGTAAGTACTTAAGCCCTGGCTTCATAGTCTCGAACACTATTAGGTCAATAAATGGAATTAATTGTTCTTACACACAAGCCGTGTGTTGGGCAAGGTTGGAAAGGTAGAATCATACGACTGAAAAATGTGAGTATTATTGTTTAACTGCATCACAAATAAGAATGTTAATAAAAATGCGTCTCATCACATCTTATTCTGTTATTTACAAGGAGGCATACAAAATTTCAATCATTTATATCGAAAAGTACATCGCGTGGAACAGTTTGAAAACGAGAATGTGAGAAAAGAGAGTTTAAAAATTCCAACCCTAAATTAACACTGGTTCTGACTTTATGCTGTTTAAAAACATTCAATACATATACAGGCCCCCTTCGTCATTTACTGCTCTTCCGTAGCTAATTTGTAGATTTCTGAGGCCTCTCTTTAATGGTTTGTTTGCTTTAATGTAGGACTAGGAGCGGAGGAGGATTTAGCCCCTCGATCACCGAGCGGGATGGCTCAGGAGGTTACATCTATGGCCCGCATTCGGGAGGTCCCGGGATCGATCTTCAGCGATCGCCCACTCTGGCCCATGGGTTTTTCGTGGTTTCCCCGGGTCGCCAGGCGAATGCTGGGGTGGTTTATCTTCTACCACGACTCTCCTTCCTCCAATTTCCTGTACACATCTTCCTTGTCCTCTGTTTCAGGATTGTAGGATCAGGCGACGTTGTTCGGCAGGTTGCGGCTGGGCGGTGGCTTGCGCTCTGTAAAGGTTTCTTCCCTGGCATCGCTGCGGTACCGTTAGTTAGGTCTCTCCTCAGCGTAGGGCTCCGCTCCCGGGAACCCTGGAGGTGGTGGCTTGTGGGCAGGGACCGTGCGGCGTCGGATGCGTTCTATCTGGAAACGTTAGGGACCCCGTCCATGCTTGGTCCCGTCGGCATCCGGATCTGGTCACCCTTCGGGTCTCTTCTCTCATCCCTCTCTCCCAAGGGTCACATTGGAAGCACAATGGACCGACTGGCCTGCGTGCGATGCTCTGCCGTGATTCCGGGGGTCCCTCCCTGATATGTACCTTTACCTTTAGCCCCTCGACCCATGAAGTTATTTTGTGCCTAAGCCCCTGACGTGGTGCTCCCGGGAGAGAGGGATGAGGTGAAAGGTGACAGAGGGTGGCCAGACCAAGAGGCACGACGGGGCAGAAGACAGGGTCTCTACCTTTTTCAGACTGAAACTCCTCGGATGACAGCTGGTACAACCGGGTTCCCCCCTGCGGGCTTACACATCTCACTGGGGGGCCCTCGAAACCGCTCCCATTCCCGTCGACGAAGTGTTACAGAGAGCATCCTTTTCCCTTGCCATGCACCGCCGTGACTCCCGCCGACACAGTCAAGCAGATGTGGGTGAAGGAAAATGAGAATGGAGGTGAAATGGAGGGACAGGAAATACGGGGGATGTTATGTACCATCCTAGCATTCGCCTAGCGACCAGGGGAAACCCCGAAAAAACCCATGGATCAAGAGTTTCGGCCGTGGCAATGGAACCCACGACCTCCCGAAAGCGGACCACAGACGTTGCCGCCTGAGCCATCCCGCTTGGTTTGCTTTAATGTAAGTAAAACTTATCCTTTTTTACTATAAACTTATATGAAGCTGGGCTTACACGCAGGTATTTAAATCGCTATATGACATGCTTTAAAATGCCCTACAGCTGTAAAAGCTACACAGAAGTAAAGTAGATTTATATTATTTGGTTTTTGGAAAGTTCTCCCCTTTTTCCTCCATTAATTTGGCTGCCAGAATTTTTTAAAGTGCAGACGAATACCTTCTTGAGGGGATGTATGTAAATAGATGATGCTCCCTCGCTCGGTCAGAGCGCAGCTAAGAACTGCATTGAGTGCGTGTTTCACATGTGACACCCAGCGATTCCTCTTTTTGTTTATTCATTGTTCTTTCTAACTTGTCACGCAGTATCGTCCTAAAAGATACCGACAACTCATGTACAAGCAACTGGTTGGCAGCTGTCTTCATGAGCCTCTCCGTATAATTGTCGATCGAAATGAGCTAGTAAGTTTTCTTTTTTTTCTGCCCCAAAACTTGTTCAGACTTACAAAATGTTGTTGTTGTTTCGAACCTCCCCATATGGTCATTTACCTTGGAAAAATTCCATTTCCCAAGCGTTGGCTGCACCCCTTTATTATCTGGGGCACCCAGATGGCAGCATCCGTTACGTATGATAGATGTTAATGAGAATGGCGATGGAACGAGAGGACCTAGAGTTTTTACCGTTGGGCCTTAGGGATACTTCAATGACCTAGCCAGAAGGCCTAGATAGGGGCGACTTAAAATCCCTTTCCCATATCCAGGAATCTAACCACGAATCCTTGTTACGAGAGCCGCGAACATCACTGAGCTACCCCTACACCCTGCTTTCAAAATGTCACTTCACATATAGTAAATACATTATGTAACTAATATACTGACTCCTAGACCTTTTTAACAATTAAAGTTTTAAGTCTGTCTAAATATTTGTGTGGCTGAAATAATGAAAACAAGGGAAAAGTCTCAAATTATTGAGTTATTTTATTACTACGACTTATGTATGTCATAAGGATGTAGCAATGAATAAGCTGAAAATACAATGAAACCAAAATATTTTATAACATGACATGGCGTAGATTTTGTTAGATGAACTCGTTCAAAACTCGTAAATATTTCCATACACACCTAAAGGCGGCCTGTGGTTGTTCTCTGTAATGCATTTTGCACATGTTTCTAAAACTAAATCATTGATAACACAATTTCTGCGAAAACTGTCCTGGAAGATGACGCCAAAATACAGTACAGATCAATATTGCTACAAAGATGCTGTATCGAAGAACTTAATTAATGTTTCAATTTCGACGTGAACTACGCCTCATAAATGTAATATACCATATACACGTTACCTTGTGTCTTTGATTAATTAAGTTAAAACGTCTACTATAAGCTTAAACTCATCTATTGCGTTATACCATATTAGCAATGTTTGCAAGTGGAACCAGTTCGCTTACTATAAAGCTGAATTGGAGTTATTTAAAAGGGATGAGATTCCAGAAAATAAACAGCTGAGTGGTAATTATGACCATACGTTAAGTGTAACGGAGTGAAAACGTGGATTAAAATCCTAACATTTTCCCCAATTTTACCTTTTTCTTTAGACTTGCGTTTGAATATTTCGCATAAAATACCGTATGAAACCGAGTGGGATAGCGCAGGCGGCAAAGGCTGTGGCCCGCATTCGGGAGGTCCTGGGTTTGATTCCCGTGGCCGACCTTCCTGTTGCATGGTTTTTTTCGGAGGTTTCCCCGGGTAGCTAGGCGAATGCTGGGAATGTTCATTACATCCCCCGAATCTCCTGTCCCTCCATTTCACCTCCATTCTGATTTCACTTCACCCTTTACCTCCTTGGTCTGTTTCAAGGTTGAAAGTGTCGGCGGGAGTCTCGGCACTGCATGCAGGAGAAAAATATGATCTATGTAACCCTTCGTCCCTCGGAATGGGGGCGGTCTCCGAGTGCCGGGCCCCCCAGTAGGATGTGCAAGCCTGCAGGGGGGAGGGGAGCCGGTAGCGCTAGCTGCCATCCGGGGAATTTCAATCTATAAAAGGTAGGAACCCTGCCCTCTGCTTTGTCGTACCTCCTGATCCGGCCGACCTCTCTCTCCTCTCACCTCACACCTCCCTCTCGAGGATACTGTGTCAGAGGCTTATTCACAAAAGTTCTTGTAAGTCGAAGTGCTAAGTTCCCTTCCGTACTTAATCCTACTCCTCCTGCTTCTACTACCGTATGAAAATTACAAGCTACATTGGTTAAGAATTAATGATAAACAAATAATAAATATATAAAAATAAATAAACCCAGCATTATAATATCTCCTGGATGCATCTAAAAATAATTCATATTAAATAATTAACATTTTAAGCTATAGCGTACTACATAGCACAATATACCTACTGATAATTATATAATCATAATTACAATTTATACGAAACTCTTCCGCTCAGGGGCCAAAGTACTAAAACTGAATAACTAAAATAAATGTTAAAGAAAGAGGTTTAAATTATTGATTTTGGTCATAATCTATTCTTCCACAAGGCACCTCTGCTGAAATGCTCTGCGAGGAGATACTTCTGTGTCGTCCTTGTTTCACATCCGCGTCAACCCATTGTTTTTCACAAATTTTCTGCAGCCCCTTTGCGTTTGTGTAGTAATTCGTAATCATTAATGTCGTCGGTTAAGCACGTGGTCAAATAAATGTGTTGCAAGAATTCTAGCTGCATATGAACGTATTTGGTATACAGGGCAACGTTTTCGCGTAAGAGTATATCTGCGGGTTGCATAGAAACATGAACTAAGGAGCAGCTTGCCTGGTATATTCTATAAGCAACGGGCATGCTAATAAATCATGTGTTTAAGGAAATAAACTGTCCCAGCTGCAACATTTTCAACATACGAAGAAAGGGAAATCGTAAAATGTGAAAGTTATTTGCAGACAACAGAACCTGCAACTCCTTTCGGCGTACTGCGTGAATGGAGATTCTCTGTCCACCTTTCACTTTCTCCCACTTTCTGTCTCTTCCGTTCTCGCCCTATCTCACTCTCATTACCACATTTCCATGGAGAATTGAAATCGATTTCAGTACACATTCCGTTGCATGGAAACAGCTGTTGTATTGAATACACTAAGGGAGTATACAGTGGAGGGGGACGTCTCGCGGACTGCGACCTACACAAATCTATTGCAACTACCACCCCCGGGGGAATAGATGAGGTGAAGGAACCACAGAAAACTACAGACCGCATGCAGACATACCTCAGAGACGCGCATAACTCCCAAAGTTTCCTTACTCTAAGACCCGACCAACTACTGGAGCTGCCCTCTCGATGAACGACCCTTGCACCAGGCAGCTCTCTGGTGTCCATGGGGAATACTCTTTCCTTGGAGCAAGCATTCGCGCCATTTGTCCGGCACCGCCATACACCACGAAACCTGGAAACACAACTGAAACATGAAAAGGCAACAGAATGAAAGGGAAATTAACGAAAAGAAATCGTGGTAGATGAGAAAAAACCCCAGCTTCGCCAACCAGCGAAAACAATGAAAAACCCTAGGTCAGAGTGAGTGGTCGACGGGAATCGAAGCCGGGACTTCCCGAATGCGAGCCAACTCGTTCATTTCGTTTTCCTAGACACTGAAGCTCGTAGGAATATTTTGCTGCGCTCTATATATGGTTCAAGCCGCTAGAATATAAATTTAAAGGTGGTATGGGTCATTTGCTGTTTTTCTAGCCAATCTTCCTCCTTAAAATGAAAGCAAACTATACGTTCCCACTAAGCATGGGACGTCGATACCTCCATACTCTCGATTCTCGGTGGTATCGAAGTATGTCTAATACTTTGAGATAAACTTTCGATACTTTTAAATTTTTAAGTTTTGCATTGCTGAAAGTTGTTGCGTTTAGCTTTATGCTAGATAAAAAATGAAAGGAGTCGAGACTTCACGTTATTGCCTCGCAAGTATCCCCAAAGAGTGGCTGGACTATAGTTCTTGATAGACTTTGACTGCGATTCCCGTGGGTGAATCCACGCAACATCCCATAGACCCTTTTGTCTAAATGTAAACATGCAAAACAATAGAGGAAGGAGTAGATGTACTCATGTAATATACAGCGTTAGCTCAGTTGTGAATGAAGCTGATTTAGCTGAAGCACTAGCACTAGCACTAGGAACGGAGGGGGACTTAGCACCTCAACATACGAAGATCGTTTGTACCTAAGCCCCTGACAGGGCGCCCCCAGTAGAGAGGGATTAGGCGAGAGGAGACAGAGGGCGGCCGGACTAGGAAGCACGACAGGGCAGATCGAAACACCCCGCATGGCAACTGGTGCAACCGGCTCCCCCTGCAGGCTTGCACATCCCACTGGGGGGCCTGGCACTCGGAGACCGCCCTCATTCCGGGCGGCGAAGTTTACATAGAGCATCCTTTTCCCCTACCATGTAACGCTGAGACTCCCGCCAACACTTGCAACCCTGAAACAGTCAAGCAGATGAAAGTGAAGTGAAATGAGAAGTGGAGGTAAAATGGAAGGACAGGAAATCCGGGGGATGTAATGAACCTTCCTCATCATACGCCTAGCGACCCGGGGAAACCCCGAAAAATCCCATGGATCTGGAAGGTCAATCGCGGGAATCGAACTCACGATCTCGCAAATGCAGGGCACAGACGTCGCCACCTGAGCCATCCCGTTCGGTAGCTGACGAAACATACCACATTTCTACAGCTTGATGATTCACTCTCCGCCAGTACATATACATACTCCGGTGACCAAAATCTGCGCATTCAGCAGAAACAAATCAGAACTTAAGACTCGAGATATTTGTTCTTTCCTCCCATCTGTTAGTTTGTGTTTATGTACTCGGGACACAAGCATAGCTTACAGGTATACCGTACCACTAATTTGCATAATATGGATAGAAAATCCTTTAAAAGAAGATTTTCAGCACAAAATATAGTTAAATAAAAAGGGAAGCAAAGACATTATTATTAATAATTTATTATTATCATTAGTAGTAGTAGTAGTAGTAGTAGTAGTAGTAGTAGTAGTAGTAGTAGTAGTAGTAGTAGTAGTAGTAGTAGTAGTAGTAGTAGTAGCCTTAACTAACAATAGGGGATATATTGTGGAATTATAAAGATAAAAATTGCTGCCAATTGGAGAGTATCAATATAACAATTTCAGAATTAGCATAAAATATAAAATTGGTTACATGCTTTATACATGGAAAACTACTAATAAGAACATAATTCAGTGAACAAGTTATCTCCTCTAGTTTTTTTTTATAAAGTGAGTATTTGGTATCGAGTATGGGTGCTCAAAAATCATATCGGTATCGAGTTCGAGAAACAATGGTATCCATCATCACCAGTTCCCACCAATGCTACTTCTTCCTTTAACTCAATATTCAGGCCTACGATTCGCCCATTACTTCTGAATCAGTATTGAGAAATACAACCTTTAGATCCGTAATTTTTGCAAGAAAATTAGTTTCCTTTTGTCATGTCCGTCGTGGATGTTCCTATTTTTCGTGAAGGAACAATAAACCTATCAAAATATGTTGCAATATTAGACACAACAGGGCCCTTGTTATTATTTTCATATTAAAAACCATATGTATAACGCGTGCCACTACTCCAGCGCAAGTACCTCTTCTTCAATGGATTACCCTCTTCTGTGTAGGACTTAAACCCTCAAGGACTTACAAGCCGATCCCTTGGGTCAGTAGCCTGTCGAGGAGCAAGCAAACTCTGGATCATAGCGTATCCAGGATGGGCGATCGGTCCAGTGCGTGATATAGCAGTGAAGAAGGAGGAAATGAAATGTTGTGATGAAAAGGATGATAGGAAAATTCGCGGATCAAATTATCCAATCCAGCATTTGCCTAGCGACCGAGGAAAACCGCCAAAAAGCTTTGGACAGATTGGTCGTCCCCGGGAGTTTGAACCTGGGACCTCCTGAATGTGGGTAATAGACGTTACCGCCTGAACCATCCTGCTCGGTCCCGCACAAGTACAACGCTGCCAAATAACCGTAGAAGGAAACTACCGATTTCTACCGACAATAATTGCTCGTGGCCACATTCGTAGACTCAGTAGTGTGCGATAAATAATGGTCCATGTGTACTAGCCTTATTTGCTTCTTAACCTTTGTTACTGGGATTCAGACATGTCATTTTGTGACACTCGGTGTCATTCTCGTCCTTTCTCTCTCCACTTCAGTGCTAATAGGTTCACTACGGTGCTAATAGGTCAGAAGCTACTTGGACGGTAGGAAAATCGATGAACAAAACAGGGGATATGTTAAACCTCTGTCCCCCTCCAGTGGCAACCCTGGGATATATCTTAATGCAGTACTTTAACATATTTGTTCTAACTTTCCATGCAGAATGTCTACTGTCTGTTTGTGTAAACGTCAGATTTCCACGTAAATGAAAACAAAGATTCTAATTTCTTCCTACTGCGTGTGGGTTTGTGCTAGAGCTGTCCATCGAATGAGATTTGATCACTGTTTTGTAACATTCATTCCTTCGAGCACAAATGAGCTCCATACGGGCGAGTTGGGTGTACTAGATTCCGAGAGGTGTCCCTCTCTCAGATCATTCCGTTTGGAATACTGAACGAGTACGTAAGTGTCTCATTTCCTGTTCGAACGCCCATAATGACCAGACCCAAGCGGAGGGCTCAGTCCAAGGTAGCTCGAGTATAGGGAAGGTAGGCCACTCCGAACGTTTTGCTCTCATTGCCTGCGCGTCTCAGACATCGTGTGGAAGGTTGAGCACGGGCGCTCTTTGAATATAATTGAAAGTGAATGACTTAAACCTGTTTTAACATGTACAATTTATTGGCACGGGTTGGCTAAACGATTGTGTAAACGGTTAAGCAGTAATTAAGGAAGTGTAACATAATGCAATGACAGTAGAATAGATAGGGGGAGACTGGCGCACTTTTTTGGGCATATATGGGAAAGGAAGGGAAAACGAGGGTAGATGTCAGGTTGAGAGAACCTTCAAAGAGGAAAATGGTTTATATGGGAGAGATAGGGAATACGACGACCGATACTAGGCTAGACAGCGGTTGAAGGAGGGAAATGCATTTATATTGATGAGATAGTAGAGAGGTGTTAGGCTACACAGAGTTTGAGGAGTAGAGTATGGTTCATATGAGAGGTATAGGAAAACGAGGAGAGGTGTTAGGCTAGACAGAGTTGAAGGGTAGAGTATGTCTTTTATATGGGAGAGGCAGGGAATACGAGAAGTGCTAGGCTAGACAGAGATTGAGGAGTAGAGCATGCGTTTATAGGGGAAAGATAGGGAAACGAGGAGAGCTGTTAGGCTAGACAGGGCTTGAAGGATAGAATAAACCTTTTATATGGGAGAGATAGCAAAACCGAGGAGAAGTATTGGGCTAGGAGAGTTGGAATATGCGTTTATAAGGAGAGCGAGAAAACGGAGAGAGACCCTATGCTAGGATAGATAGGTGTTAAAGGTAGAATGTGTTTTATATGGATTGGATAGGAAATCAATGAGAGATACTCCGCTAGACAGGGGGCAGGAGGGGAACGCCCTTTATGAGAGGTAGGGGATACGAGGAGAAGTGCTAGGCCAGACAGATGTTGAGGAGTAGAGTATGCGTTTATATGGAAAAGATAGAGATTACGGGGAGAGATGCTAGACCAGACAGAAGTTGAGAGTAGAGTATGCGTTTATATGTATGAGAGGTATAGGAACAGGAGCAGAGGTGCTAGGCTAGACAGATACTGAAGGAGTAGAAATATGCGCTTATGTACAGGAGAGATAGGGAATACGAGGGGAGGAGCTAGAATAGTCAGGACTTGAAGGGTAGAATATGGCTTTTATATGGGCGAGATAGCAAACCGAGGAGAGGTATTAGGCTAGGAGGGTTTGAGTATGCGTTTATAACGAGAGACGAGAAAACGGAGAGAGATTCTATGCTAGGAGAGAGTTGATGGAGAGGGAAATGTGCTTTATATAGGAGAGATAAGGCATACGAGGAGAAGTGCTAGGCCAGACATGTTGAGGAGTAAAGTATGCGTTTATATGGAAAAGATAGGGATTGCGGGGAGAGATGCTAGACTAGACAGAGGTTGAGAGTAGAGTATGCGTTTGTATGTATGAGAGGTATAGGAAAACGAGGAGAGCTGTTAGGCTAGACAGATACTGAAGGAGTAGGAATATGGGCTTATATACAGGAGAGATAGTGAATACGAGGGGAGGTGCTAGACTAGTCAGGACTTGAAGGATAGAATAAGGGTTTTATTTGGGAGAGTGAAAACGACTTTAGACGCAATCGTCACGGAAAGCTGTTTACTGGCAATGTTAGAGCGCTAACTCTAGACAGTTTCAGCATGTAACCCACTCACGCTAAAAAGGTAACCCACTCAAGCAAAAAGGTAACCCATTCAAGCAAAAAGGTAACCCACTCAAGCAAAAAGGTAACCCACTCACGCAAAATGCTAACCCACTCACGTAAAAAAGGTAACCCACTCACGCTAAAAAGGTAACCCACTCACGCAAAAGGTAACCCACTCACACAAAACGGTAACCCACTAACGCAAAAAGATAACCCCCTCACACTAAAAGGTAACCCACTTACGCAAAAGGGTAACCCACTCTCGCTAAAAGGTAAGTATTCAGTTAGTATCACAGGGTGGGAATGATTCCGGGAAATGGATAAAGCATAGTTCCGTATGACTTCACAGGTAATTCAGATAGTATCGTAGGTATTTAGAATAATTCAGGTAGTATCATAGCTGTTTAGGTTAATTCAGGTAGTATCACAGCATAGGATGGATTTCATGGTTTGGGTGTGTATAGCACCATATGATTTTACAGGTAATTCAGAAAGTATCATAGGTGTTTATGATAATTCAAGTATCATAGCTGTTTAGGTTAATTCAGGTAGTATCACAGGAGGATTGATCCCAGAGTTTGGGTATAGCATAGCTTCGTATTTCACAGGTAATTCAGGAAGTATCGTAAGTATTTAGGATAATTCAAGTGTCATAGGTGTTTAGAGTAATTCAGTTAGCATTACAGGAGAGTAGGTTCCAGGGGACGGTTATAACATAGTTTCGTATTTGACAAATATTTCAGGCAATATCGTAAGTATTTGGGGGTAATCAGTATAGTTTCACAGATACTCGTGATAATTTCGATCAGCGATTTGTATCACAGCTATTTAAGGTAATTTCAAGTGATTCAGGTTGTATCAAAGGTATCTGAGTAATTTTAACAGATAATTCAACTAGTATCATTGATATTTAGGTAAACCAGATGGTATTACAGAGGGTCGTGCTAACTTCGAGCAGGGATTTGTAACAGAGCTATTTAAGGTAATTTCGCATGGTTCGGTTAATATCACAGGTATTTAAGTCATTTTAACAGGTAATTCAGATAGTATCACTGGTATTCAGGGTAATATAGAGAGTAATTCGATTACAAAAATTTCTCTTCCAACGTTACAACACTTTTATATACTTATTTTTTTCTAAATCTTACAAACTTTGTTTATATGTTAAACAGTTAGTGTGCAAGACGGAGAGTGATAAACTGCATATTGGTTTACAAATTGAAAAGCTTTACGATAACATACCTTTATTTTAGTTCGGTGTATGCGCCTCTCCCCTTTATCTAGGCTTGAGACTAGCACTAGGATTTGCTCCTAATGGCAGGGTTAACGCCTCCCTTTCCATCTTCTTCTTTCTTCATCAGTTGTCTGCTAGGTGTATACATAGCACATGGACTCTCATTTTTTAAATTGTAGACACACGGAGAAAATCTTCATCTTGTGAAGTCCAGGTTACATTCTTTTAAGCATTGTTTGTAATGCTGTATTGCCCATATGCATATGTCGTTATTCCATCCTCGGCAATAAGTCTTTTATCGTCGTATGGAGTCAATGTAATTTTATTCACTTTCACGGTGGTAACAGCATGCTCTCGTGGCAGGATCAGATTCATGGGCGTTTTTATTATTTCTCTGGTCTTAAGACAGTCCGTATAGCTGTCGAATGTGATGTACTGCTTAATAGCAGTAAGTTTATACCTTTAATTTTTTTATCATTGAGCCGTGGATATCTAGTGCATACATCTATGGTCGTAATCCGACAAAGCGATGGAAGATTTTACCATTAGACTCGTCCTTAAATTTTCCAAGCACCTTTTTACTCTGAGTAGAGTGGCATATATGGTTGACAGGGTAATCAGTTGTATCCGATGCTCAAGAAAACGTAGCTTGTCCTGGTACACATCTTCAGTTGTTACACGATGAATGAATGAATCAGTGTCCATATACATAAGCTTCAGGTTTTCAGCTCCGTAATATGGCAACAACACGTCGTAATGATACCGGTACATTAATGTCTTGGAGATGTCTAACACACTCATACCAATGTATATAGGCTTGTTGAACACAATCTGACGAGAGGCCATATGCACAGCAGCTAGATTAGCAGCATATATAGTCCTATCAATAAACGTAGGCTTAGCAATCAACTTCTCTAGAGTCTTCTCATTTGTCACCAGTCGTATATCCATACGATTACGCAGGTTCTCCATAGTGTTTCCAAACACGGCGTTGTTCTCGAAATCGTTTGCAGCTTGTTGTCGTAGCCTGTTGTTAAATTCTACGCAAGGTTTTAACCACTGCGACTGTCGGAACTGTAGCACACGATGGATTTTTGTTAGTCGTAATCCATGACTATGAGCTTGCCTCAAAGTCATGTAATGCACAATATACTTCTTCCGAGGTCCAAGATGGGATATCAGTTTCTTTGTAGACGATTCCTTACGCTTCATATACTCAGGCAGGAAAGGTAGATCGTTGTTTAGATCATGAAGTTCTGCAGGATACTCGATGTCAACTTCTAATATGTATCCATGAGGATCATCTTCTTGTAGTCTTTCTAAGTTGATTTCTTGAGGTGAAACCCACTGCAATCCGCCATAAGGTAGAGCGTGGCACATTGCCCAACCATATTGGTTATTGGCGACCTTCTATGTAATAAATTGGGTTGGTCTCGACGGATCATACTTATCACGTAGGTGTTGTTTGCTTCGGCATACCGATGGGAAACTTGGCATAAACCTCCTCTTGTGCCTGATTCCACCATGAGTAGTTGAACATAATCTTGTAACAGTTCCAGATCTATTCCGGTATACAGTAACATGGCATCCCATGTAAGTCCTGGATATGTGAAAAAAGGTGCAGGATAAACATTGTGTGTTTTGAGGGTTTACTCTCTAAATGTCTCAAAGACATCAGCTAGAAGAAGAACACCAGAGGTTAAATAGAGGTCACTATATTCTCCCAGGTTTCTCACATTAAACAGCTCCCATACATTTCTAGCATGTTCGTAGTAGATATTAATTTCTTCTTCATTTAATCTATTGTAGGAGTCCTTAGGAGGCAAGCAGGTATCGTTCAAAACATCCCATGACGTGACGTAATCATAGGGAAATACTTCCTTACGAGTCATCAACTTCAGTTTGTCTTCTCCGAAGTACTTCAGTGTTTCAGGATAAGATGTTAGATTTTTTACCAACTTATCCAAATTATTTCCTTTTCATTTATGGGTTTCAAAAATACTGAATTCATACATTCCTTAACGTTACTGTTTTATATTATTGGATTAACTCTTGCACCATACTTATCACTTACTAATTTATTTGCAACTTCAACAAAATATGTATTAAATAGTTCAGCTATTTCTACTGGGTCATTGATTTTTTGACCTTCATTCATCAGTTAAAATTTACGTACTCTTGCATAGCATTTTCCAGTTTCCTTATTAATTATTTGCCACATTGCCTTACTTTTGTGTGTAGCCATTTGGATGGGTTTATAATTTTCTAGCTTTTTTGCATCCTAATGACCTTTTTATATTCCTCTATATAATTTAAGGCTTCCCTTGGCGCATTCCCCTTTTTAATGTGTACAAGAACTTTAATCTCTCTGAGGACACTCGTATCCCATTAGTCATCCACCCTTGATGGTGTTTATTTTTTTAGATTAAACTGTTTTAACGGAAATGCTACATTAAAATTGTGACAGACTGTTTCTATTAGCTTCTCAAATTTTGAGTTTGCATCCTTTTTTCATCCCAACTTTCCTTGCTTAATAGGTATTTAAATTGCTTCAGATTATCCTCATTGAAACATCTTTTACTGCTTTTTATTTACCTTTACTCCGTGATTGATGACTTGATAATTTTAGAATTTGTGCTTTGTGATCTGAGGTACCTGTTTCCATTATATGAGCAGACTCATCATAGACCATATTAGTAGCTATCACATCAATAAGTATTTCTGAGTTTTTTGATGTTCTGGTTGGAATTTGCACTGCATTGATCATGTTAAATATCCTAAAGAAGTTTTCTATTTCCATGCTTTTATGACTATGTTGCATTAAATTTACATTCCAGTAGCCACATATCACAACACGTTTATATATTTTGTTAATGTTTACAGAGAGTTCAAAATGTTCTTCTGCACTTACTTAATGCAATTCTTTAGCTTCCAAACCTACTTGAATAAAAATTCCTGATCCTTCATGCATGTTTTTGTCCCTAATAAATACTGATAATAGTTTAAACTTATCTATTTTTACAATTTTTACATTTTGACTATTGAACCAGTGTTCTGTGAGACATATTGCCTCTACATTCATTGCTTCTGATTCAAGCAGTACCTCTAACTTTGTCACTTTATTATTTAAGCTTTGAATATTTAAGTGGCAGATTTCTAAGTAATGTTTAATACCATCACTTGTTTTACATACCCTTGACTGCTTTCCTTTTTCCCTACCCTTTAACTGTTAGAAGCTGCAACCTGAGCCTTTAGGGTCTCTGTATTAATTGCTTTACCTTCAGTGTTAGCTATGAATCCACAAATTTCATCCTGATGCAGTATATCATTATCACCGCTCTCTGCAGAACTTCATAAAAACAAATTATACGCCATAGCATCCATCTAATGACCAGAGATGATGCTACTTAACTTTTGTTCAGCAGCACACTTGAGATACAGCAGTCCTCTATAGTAGCTATACCGTCTGCTTTTGTCAAAGCAGGCGGACATCAGCATTCGTGGGGAGCAACAACGCCAAAGCCAACGCCTCAGGCGGTTTTTAGGCGCTCTTTGTTGTCCGGCCCTATGTTGCTCGTGCTTCTCAGCGCCCGCTGCTGCAGGTTAGGGTTTAGTCTAAGGGAGTTTGGGTTGCGCTGCACCCTCGGATGCATGGCAAGATGCCCACCGTCAAAACCTCCTCCATCCCTACCCAAACCTCCGATCTTGTGAGCAGGTCTCAACCTGCTATCCGACGAGTCTAACTGCGACTGTGACGAGAGTGACATCACAACCATCTCGGTTCGTACCGGCGTGGCTCCGCCCCGTGCAGCATCTCCGATATGGAGGCTGATGAGGTCAGCTCCTCCGACATTTCCACGGATGTCGATGAAGCTGACTTTCGTGTAGTAGTGAACCGCCGAATGATGCGGAGGACTACCCACCTGCAGACGGAGGGCGCGCCCTCACGTCAGCAGGGGTCTGTCAGGCGGCACATTCCGCCTGTCACAGTGGACGACTTTCGGGGTTCGGTAGGCTTCCTCAAGGAGGTCATGCCAACCCTGTCAGGGCCGTGCACCGTGACCAGGCGGAAGAACCGCTTCGTCGTCCAGGCGAAGCATGATGAAGTCTACGAGCGACTTCTCTCCTCTTTGGATGGGAGGAAAATCCCTTACTTCACCTTCGGCCTGGACAAGGCAAAGGACGTTTGACGTGTCATGCGGGGGGCTTCCTGTGGACAAACCCGTGGGCGACATTGAGTAGACCTCTGCCGCTAGGGCATCAAACCCCGCTTTGTGAAGCAGCTCACCATGCCCGCTCCTGATGGCTGTGTAGCCGAAGTGCACATCCCCTGTTCCTTGTTGTTTTGTGCTAGGCCAATGATCCGGAGGTCAAGATAGATGGTGTCACCACCATCTGTTACCTCCGGGTAAAGATAGAGGCCTCCGGCAGCTCTGGCGGTCCACCAAAATGTCACCGAACTCTGGGGTTTAAACACTCCAGCATCTTCTGTCACCGCAATTTAAGCTGCCTTCGGTGCGGTGAAGCCCACAACAAAAAGGGCTGCCTACGTGGCCACGAGGTGGTGTCCACATGCGCCACCTGCAAGGGAGAGCATGTGGCCTGCTACGGTGGTTGTCCAGCAAAGAAGGCTGTCATCGCTTCCTGATGACCTCAGAAACCTCCACTGAGGCATCAGGATACTCAGCCTAGGAAAGGGTAGGGGCGCTCCTCCAACAACACCTGGCCAGCCCTACCTGTGAGAGAGCAACAGACAACCACTCCGGAGCATCCACAACACCAGGTGATGTCTTCGACACCCAATCTGACCCCGTGATCCGCGGACGTCCCGCGCTCAGCGAACTCACAACACCCCAACGCAAACACCGACGCCAATCCCAGCTCCCCGGAGCCCAAAACCTTCCTCCTCACGCCCGAGGAGTAGGCACTCCTGACTTGGCGCCCAAGACAATGAGGAGGGGTGATCACGATCCTCAGCGCCAGTAGGGTGCCAATAGGGCCGATGCGACACCTGCAGCTTCACGGACAGCTCCTCCCTAACCTGCAGCTATCGCCAATCCTACCTCTGACTTGGACCTTGGAGCGATGGTGGGGGGCCTACAGCAGTTGCTGATGAACCACGGCCGCCAAATGTGTGAGATCCTAGTCAAGTTCTTTACCGCCAACGACCAAGCCGGAAAAATGAAAGCAGCTATAGAAGGGCTTGCCCTCCTGAACTCCATCATTCCGCTTGCACAGAATGGCGCGCCGAAACAGGTCTCGTACGTCGTTTCGGTTCGCGTTCTGGAACTCTTGCGGTCTGTCCAGTCAGGGGGGTGAGTTGCTACATTTTGCCCGTTCCCGGGTACTAGACGTAATCTTAGTCGGCGAAACATTTCTCCGCCCCGACAACCGCTTCCGTCTTCCAGGCTACGTCTGCCACAGAACGGACCGTCAGGGTCGTCCAGGAGACAGCAGGGCGGTCCTTGTGGGACATAACGTGGTCCATCGCCCAATCCAGCTCCCACCTCTTCAAACCCCAGAGGCCACAGCAGCATGTATGGATCTCGGCGGAACTGAGGTTTTGGTGGTCTCCGTGTACCACCCTCCATCTAGGCAGTTTGCGCCCAACGACTACCTCACACTCTTGGTCCTGCATCCCAGTGCAATTCTGGCCGGCTACTTCAATGCCAAACATCCGCGTTGGCATTGCGGCCGCAGGGCGGATCCCCGAGGCAATGCAATAATTCGCCTGATCGAAGCGGACTCACTGTTTTAAGTGCAGGGTCCCTGGACAAACACACACCATCCGCAAGGTGGAGGTCTGTCTTCAGTAATCCACTTCGCGATCACCCAGCATTTCCCATACCATCTCACCCTCATGTCAATCATCGCATTACATTCCGACCATAATCCCGTGTTGATAGAAATCAAAACCGTGTTGCCACCCACGACTCCTCGTTTCGAACTCAAGAGGTCGACCGGGTAGGCGTTAGAAACTGCCTTCGCATTTCCATACCACCGAACCCAAGAATCATAGACATCCCATCGCATCTTTTCCTTTACCTCCATAGTGACGCAAATTGGAAACCCTGCACATAACCTGACAGTTTTTGCTCCAGCTCCCCTACATCGCGACGTCCTTCCAGTGGACCTTACCATTCTCATACGCCGTTCCTGGGCTGCACGGAGGCTGTACCAGCGTCAACGCATGCCACACAATCGGGCGCTCTTAAGGCGTCGACGCCGACAGGTCCGAATCCGCCTACGCGAGCACCATGTGCAAGCGTGGGAGGATACGATGACCAGATTCGCATCGTCGGTGGCGACGAGTGGAGGATAGCAAAAAGCCTCCAAAACCGTCGAGACCAACACACCTCACTCCTCCAAGGCATTCAAGGCCTCGCCTATGAACCCAGACCAAAGCAAATGTGTTCGTTGACTATCTTGAACGTACCTTACGTCCGAGAGACGACCGCCAGAAAACGACATATTCTCCGAGCACGTTCGTCGGGAGGTACGCCGATAGTTTCGGCGCCCTTCGCACGACGCGGATCGGCTCTCCATCATCCGCCCGAGTAAGCTCCATGGCGCACTCCTGCGTCTCATCCCCAAAAAGGCGCCGGACCTGACGGACTAACCCCCTCATGCTCCGAGAGCATTCCTTCAACGCCGTGCTCCTTCTTACCGGAGTATTCAACATGTGTATCAGTCTGGGTCACTTTCCACGAGCGTGGCGAGAGGCCCGGGTGATATGTATATTGAAACCGGGTAAAGACCCGGTACACCCTTCCAACTATCGATCCATTTTTCTCCTTCCGATCCTCTCGAAAGTCTCCGAGAGGATGATCCTCAGCCGCTTATCCCCACTTTTAGGAGACATACAAGCCATCCCTGACCATCAGTTTAGATTTCATCCTGTGCATTCGACATCTCGGCAGCTGCTGCGACTGGTGGAGACAGCCGCCCTGGGTTTCCAGGAAGGTTCCTTCACCGCCGCAGTATCGCTGGATGTCGAAAAGGCCTTATCAACGACGTGGCACGCGGGTCTCCTGTACAAAATGATGCACCTGGGATTACCTGCACGGTTTAACAACATCATACACAGTTTTCTACGATACCGCACATTTAAAGTTTCAGTCGCGGGGAAAACATCTACACTTAGGCCAGTCAGAGGCGGAGGCCCTGAAGGCTCTGTATTATCCACCACGCTTTTTAGCGTCTTTATAGCTGATCTTCCAACACAGCAGCAAGTCGAAATGGCCCAGTATGCTGACGACGTTGTGCTGCACTGCTCAAACAAAAGCCTACACAGAGCCTTCAACCCAAAACAGAGACACTTCCGCCTTATCCAGCAGTGGTGCCGGCGTTGCGCATATCCGTCAACGTGGACATTAGCCACGCCTTGCTGCTAACAAAGCGCCACATCCCCGCAGACTGCTCCACATTTCAATTTCGAGTGCGAAGGGTTGAATGGAGGAATTCTTTAACCTACCTAGGAGTGAAGTTGCATAAGGATCTAACTTTCGGCGAGCACATCCATGACGTCTCGGGAGCAGAGGGCAATTGCTTCCCTGTAGCCGATGCTGAGATCCAGGATCCTGTTCGCTTAATATTACACATTTTCCAATCCCTGATAGTCTCCCTCATGCTGTATGACGGCGAGGTCCGGGGCATGGTCGCAGACAGCCGGCTGCTATGGTTACAACGGGCAAAGAATAGGGGACTCCGGTTCATCTACTCTGTCGGCCGGGCCAACCCCGTGAGGCTACTACATGAAGCCTCATCTCTTCCATATATGGAAGAAGAAATTAGGCACCGGGCTACAAACCTTTACGCTTGTTTACCAAACAGCAAAGTGGTCTGGTCAGATTTCTTGGGGATTATAACCCTAGAACTCACCGTCTTCGGCGTCATCGGGTTCCCCGCATGGCAGGCGGGCATACCAGATAACGAAGGAGTGATACCAACAGCAGCTAAACCTGACCTCCTTACAATCCAACCAAGAGATAATTGGTCTCCAAATCAAAAACCTAGCCAAAATTAAATGAAAACATACATACAGCAGGGTGCCGAAGGGCCGCTGCACCCTAAACAGGCAGCTGTCGAGGAGCTACATGCTACCTCCCTTCTTTCTAATCTATCTAAAAGAAACCGTCATCCTAATCCAATATTTCCTACAAAAGTAATTCCGCGGTAAAACCCTGTTGAGAGTGGGTACACAGCAAAATTCACTCGGGCTGTAACACAGCCTTCCAGCAGAAGGTCGGAATCGTCTTCATCCCTGCGGCGTAAAATAGCACTTACACAGATCCTCCTTGCGGAAAGAGTTCCTTTGTTGTTTTCACTATTTGCGAGAGTTCTAGCATATCATCAGGCGAACCTGCACTGGGCACGGAGTTTGTGCCCGCATGGATGAAGATGGTGTCCGGATCACCCCTGTTTTCCCGTAGCTTCTTTTCTATGTGCTGTAGCTTGGCTTCTGGGAAACAATACACCGGGATGTCTTGATTCACATAATCGCTCGTGTGTCGCACTTTTGTATCACCTACTATTATGGCCGGTCTTTTCTCGAGCAGGTGTTCAGCGTAATTGAGGTATTCTCCACCGGTGTGCTTTCCTGAAGGTTTTCTTGTTTTGGAATCACAATATCTTTAGCGTCAGTTTCTTTCTCCAGAAGTGAAGGTTATTATGCAACGGAATTTCATCCTCCCGTGACTTCGCTGATTGTATATACCAGTGCGGACGCTTTGCCGTAACTGTAGACCATTGTGATCCTTAGCCGCCATTCGGTCATTCCTGTTCATGTCCTTTTCCTTCGTATCTCTTCGTCAATTTTGGCGTTTTCGATCCGTATTCTCTCATTTTTGCTTCTTAATTCATTGATTTCTTTGTTCGCTACCACAAGGTCTTTCCTAAGTATCTCAATCACCAAACGGAGTAACGCTACACTCTCATGCGCGTCACATAGCAGCCGATCACAACACACACTCGATTTCTCATCATTGCCGTTCGGGATTTCACCACCACCATTGATTCAACTTTAAATTTGTCCGAAACGTATTCGATAACCTCCATTTAATTCGAATTTACCTTTTTTTATTCCAAAACACCTGCACACCCCTGTTTCACACCTCTCATCGGCCGCCATCTTGACCATTTAATCTTGAAATTTTTAAACACTTCACATGCCTGTCTTATGGTTTCAATGTCAAATACGTTTAAATTTTCCATATCTGGGTAATTTACAGCTATTAGTGACACAAATAAATTCCTTAATACCAGTATTCATTGCAACATGTCGACGGTTGAATTCCATCTTGTAGGGTGCTCTGCTTTAAGGTCAGAACTGACTCTCTCATTTGTTCCTGGGTCCTTTTCAACTTCATACTGGCATTTGAACTTCTTTTAAAGGAAGTCAACAATTTTTTTAACTTTTGTCACATTTGATATGTGTTGAAGTCCGCTGAGAACAATTAAATTCAGAGTGTGTGCAAAACAGGGGATGTGTTCCCAGTTCCCAAGTCTAATTGCAGCTGTAACATTAGCTGCACTGTCACTAAGAGTACGCACGACTTTTTGCTCAATGTCCCATTGTGTTGCACCTCTTTGCAGTTCTTCACAGGGGTTTCCTGCGGTGTGCCTTTCTTCATATTTGAAGCACTGCAAGACAGAAGAATGCAGTTCTAGATATAGTGTGCTGTCAGTGACAAGTAGCTCTCATTTCTACTGGAAGTCCAGGCATCCATTGTCAATACCACTGCTTCTGCTGCTTGAATTTTATTTGGACCCTTTCCTTCACCATGGCGTATTGCTGCGGGAGAAGTGTTTTCGAAAGCGTCTTGCGTGTTGGAACTTTCCAACCCCCATTTGCCTTGCTTAAGAAGTCTTGGAAATATTAACTCTCCACGATAGTGAAGGGCAAATAATCCTTCACTACAGGGTTTAGAAGTGCTAAATAGATCTCTTGACTTCTTCTTACGGATATTGGCTTCGTAAAATACATGGGTAATCTCCCCTGAACCAGAGCATGTGCTCCAGTAGTTGCAGTGCCTCCATCCTCCGGTGATTCGGGTTGCTGCTGACTTTCAGCAATGGATGATAGTGGTTGAGGATCATCCGGATCATCTAAAGAAATTCTTACTGGTGAAGGGGCCACTAAACTCCTGGCAGTGAAAGATACTGTTGTGTGCTTCCTGAGAATATTCCGATTAAGGTTGAAGGCATTTCCTCCTTTATATGAACGGGCGCAGATGAATTGTTGCATTTAGTTTCCCGTTTCCCAAATCGGCGAAGAACCCCAATATTTCACTAACTTTTCTAGTTCTAGAAGTACTAGCCATTTTTCTTCTCGAAAACAAGTACAACTTCCTAGGGAATTAGTGACTTCCCCTCAAATGATACCATTCTTCCGTGACATCATGGAAGCTAACTATTTTTTCAAAAAATGAAAGAACTAATTAATTAATTAATAAATGGATAATAAATCTAATTGTAGGTATAGCCGATAAGACGGAGATAACCATTATCGTTTTATCTTGAACTAATTTATAAGAAGCATTTCTTTTCATTCATTTGGCAGCGATGTATTTTATATGACGGATCTGTTGATAAATCAGATCTCTTAAAAGATTTTTTATTTGTTTTTAAAAATAAATTTATTCTTTAACCGCATCATATCGGACGAAGAAAGAAATAGATCTGATCTATATAGCTTAAAGTTACCCACATTCGTCTTCTGAAGATAACAGAAATTCCCGGAAAGAAAACCTTATCCGACTAACTCACCCTAACCGAGATTTGAACTCAGGACTTTTGAATGTGAAAACGAGACGCTACCTATATATCACAGAGGTGGGTGATAATATTTTAATTAACATTATTAGAATAAATTGACATGATGTTATCGGCACTAATATTTTGTGTTGCATAGGACCCCAAATACCTCACACTCGCCTTACTCATTAATTACTGAATTAGCATTACTGAAATTCAACTAAATATTAGCTTAGCTAGCGCCACCGTACAAGTTTCGCTTTATCAGCAAGAAACGGAGGTTAGGTTTGAGAGACTTTATTCCAAACTCCGAAGCTTGGACAAAAAATGTTAATGTACTCTGTTTCTATTCTGCCTTTGTATCTATTTACAAATACGAGAATGGAGCTGAACCCTTCTGCAGATTGGCGATTCCAAGGTTTCCATTTGCCGTCGCGTAAACTTAACCACTAGTTACAAACAAAACTACGTGTTTTAATTAGCTAAGTAAAGTAGGCACCTCTTTCAGTGAATTCGGGCAATTCGTATAAAAAGATAAATACTTATGGTTTTGCTATAAACCTATTTTTAAACCAATGCATTCATTCTGAACGCGTGTTTAACTGTTTCTAATGAGAACTCGTTGAAGCATTCACCAATAATTTATTGTTCATGATTTGCTACCCAAGCTGGTAACATTCGCAGATACCTGTAAGCTTTCGTTGAGTATCATTTGTTTTATTGCAAATGTAATTATATCAATGCAATCTGCGTTACTTAACTTGGAAAAAATATTAACATAAGTCAACAATTCTGACTCTAACACTAATGAATGTGAGTTTGTGTTCATTTATGGAAAATCTAGGTTATAGCAATGTTATATCGAATAATACAACAAACGCAATGAACGTTTCGGTTGAACGTTATCGACAGAATTCAAAAAATACAGGGAAGCTTGTTTTTATCTGATGTAACCGTTTAATGGTGATTATGCTTCTATGAGAACATCCAATTTTTAATTATATTCCCATCTACTCGTACTTCCCAAATGTAGCCGTCATATTAATAAAGGGATATTACGTATATCTTTCGGCATATATTGCATATAACTCCCTAAAGGTGATGGCGTGTTTTAGCCTGAAGATTAGACGAGTTCTTTCCGCGAGCAGTACAACTTATGCATGATTACCCATTCAGAATTATATTTTTCTCTTTTTAAATTGCCATTGTAAACAAATTAACGTTTAGTGGCACCAGGAAATGCTTAAAAAGCTCCACAATGAAGCCAGATTTAAAATCAGCTGATAAAATAACAAATTTTGCTTCCAGTTTCGCCAACTTGTTTTTGTTGAATATGTTGGTATTCTTCATTGCGCATTTTCCGTATTCGCTTCGTTGTTGTTTGCTTCCCGCCATGAAGTAGGTTAATAGAGGTAAACAGCAAAATAACCTTTAATTCTGCATATGTAGATGTAGTTATTACGAAATATTCTCTGCAATTTGCGGTATTCTATATCTGTTGACCTAGGGCTTTCATACAGTTTGAGTAATGCCATGAGAACTGCATACTAAACCGCCCAAAATGCAGTAAATTATATCCCGTATACTTGTGTTTCAGGAGGGTGACTAAAAGGGAAACGATTTTTTTTTTTTATTGAATTCTGAAAATGTTCCACCTGCGCTTCACAATAAAGTAAAATTCTGCTCTAGAGATTATGAGTATATTGAAGTTAATTCCTAAAAGATGCTTTTATACTTGCTGAAACCACATTTATTGCAAAACAATTTACCTCCACACTGTTCATAACCTAAACGTTTAACACGTAATAAAGCAATATTTTACCAAGTATATGAGCACAAGTTTGTCATAAACACATAGTGTTGCGTTCCGTTAGTTATATTTGCTTTGCAGCAAATGGAATTACAAATTATTGTTGTGCGTAGGGTCTACATTACTAAATATTATATCACCTCGTAGTTTCTTATATAGTGGGGATAAAAGCACAACATTCTAGCAAAGAACTGAAGCCACTAAATGTAAGACACTTGTTTATGTGGCAGGAGACATTAATTGTTGACATATAGGGTAGCATCCTGTTTATAGAGTGGAGGAAGTCCATCCGGCAGCGCTCCAGAGTAAAACAGTGGAAGTAACTTCACCAATACATCCAATAATGAGAAAAATGATTATTAGAGCATTAGAGATATCTTTAGGCATAATGGTTGGACATGAACGCCAAAACGAAGTCTTTACACTTGTACAGAGTCAAGTGTACAGCGACACTCAACTTGCACATAATGGATCAAACATATTAAGTATCGCTGGGATAAACCCAGCAACTCTCACAAAAATTCTTGTAAAAACTTAAAAGCCAGTTAAGTTACCGTACACTGACTCATCACATAGGTTGTCACATAGCATTTTGCAGTGATGCAAATTCAATTTCCATCTGAAATATTAGGGGAGTATTGAACATTTTGTTTACATTTGGTGTTTTTATGGATAATTATGAAGTCATTTCTGTTTAATTATAATTGTTTAATACGAGCTTAAACAAAAACTTCGTGAACTTCTGATTAAGAGAATTGAAATGATTGCTTTCGCCATCTCTTGAGGACTTCTCTGAATCATACTGTGGAACCAACAGACGTGCCATCTCTTGAGGATTTAACTTACCACCTGAAACATGCTTGGAACCAAGAGGAGGGCAAGAGGCAACTCGCAGAGACGCGACTCAATCCTCGCGTGCGTGGGATGTGAGCGAAGCTCTTCTAGTAGCACTCTCATGGTTCAAATGTGTTAAGGAATAATAGGAGCACTTACTCAATAACTGAAACATTGAACCAAATATACTCTCATGGTTTGAGCTACCTAGTGTGACTTCAAGTTATATACCTGCTTTAGTATGTGACAGGCGACAGTGCCTTATTGAAAAGCACGCGATATATTTGCTAGATGTTTGCACTGGATTTGGGAACTGTCCATTAACTTCAAATTTCTTGTCTTTTTCTTATGTGCGCAATATAAGGTTGGTTCCAACAACAGTCTGAGCATGTACATCAAAGGCGTCTGACTGTCCCCACATACTACATTCAGGCGTTCCAACAGACTTCCGATCCTATAAGAAACCGTCAGAACTAGAACTAGCATATTGCACGTACAGATTCTGAGCGGCCATCCATGTCAAACTAATGCATTAGTTAATAACACATCCTTACGTAAACTGATTACAAATTGGCGTGTTGGAACGAATCTATAGAGGCACAATATTGTACCTATTTAGCAGTTAAGACTGCCGCTCTATTCATGGTGATGATATTGCTATTAGATTTAGTTTAGGTTTCCATGTGGAAAAAACTCAAATTAGATACACATTTTTTCCAATGGTGTTATTTAGTCACATAATCAGTTTAAGGCTGAGACCAGGAAAGCTAGCTGTTTTGAAGAAAATAAACAAAATTGGAATTCACAATATACCCTCCAAAACATTGTGGGTATTGTTTTTTCTAATCACATCTAACTATCTACTTACTTACTTTCTTTAACTTATTGGCCTCCTCTTTGTAGGATTTACACCCCAAGGACTAACAAATCAAATGTTTGGTTTAGTAGTCTGTCGAGGAGTAAGCAAGCTCTGGATCATAGCATATCCAGGATGGATCATCAGCCCAATGACTGGTATGGCGGTGAAAAAGAAGAAAATGAAATGTAGGGATAACGGGGATGATAGAAAACGTCGCGGATGACATTATCCAACCCAGCATTCGACTACCGACCGAGGAAAGCCGAGGAAAAAAACCTTCCGTTAAATTGGTCGGCCCCGGGGGTTGGAACTCGTGATCTCCCTAATCCGGGCCACGGACATTACCGCCTCAGCCACCCCGCTCGGTCAATATCTAACAATTTATCTCCGAATACTTTAGGCAAAATTTGTCATTAGTAGAAACCCGGAAAATATTTCTCGTAATGTTGCTAACACTAAAAATTGTATAAAAATACTTTATATAGGTGTGTGAAATAGTTTCCCAAACGTGAATTTTAGAAGATTTGCTTCCATTCACGAATTTGTATGAACTTCGAAAACTTTAGAGAAAATTATGCAGTTTAACGCCATTTTAGAGAGCTCCAAAGATCTTCTAAGATGGCACAAACTAGAGCTGTTAAGGACATGCGTTTTACTAGTATATTTCATACGGCACATTGAAGCCCAACCTCTTCTCTTAAGACCTAAGGTTCAAAGTCCATAGTTCAATCCACCTACTATATTTTAAGAGACTGGCAAACTAAACTAATCAAGTTTCAGTTCTTGGCAGTGCGAGTGGAAATGAGAGGGAAGGGAACCTCCATTCTTCCTCTCTCCCTTAAGGTTGGGCACCTCTGATATGGTACATGAGATTCGCTTGCTTCTTCGAGCCCAACTCGTTCGAAAAGCAGCAACGAATATACCGAACCGTGGTCGAGCTTTTGGTTCACATGCCATCTCATGGGAAATGGGTCCGAGTATTCGCTCGTTCGAGAGGTCACATCATAGCAGCGTTGTCAGGCGTATTGCTTTAGTGCGTTTAGGTAGAATGAGAATAGCCTATGTCATGTCACTGCGTTTTCGACTTAGTTTCTACTTACTGGTATGGTCAAGATTTCTTTTACTACATTATGATACACTAACTCATTTTCATGTTTTGTTTTATCATTATACCTAAGCAAAATATGCATGAAAGTATGTTCCTAATTAAATATCATAACAGCTTCATACACAATTTCTGTAAAAGGAACAGCAACTCAGTCATCTGTATAAAACTTTAATTAAATAAACATTACAAATTATATATTATAGTGAAACAAATGAATCTGATTATTCCTTAAAGCCCAGAAGAACACCTCGTCCTATTATTTACCCTGGCAAAACTCGGGTAAACCAAATACATGCTAGAAGTTTTACCTGGCAGGATTATAAATAAAACGGTGGTCTAAAGATTTTAGGTAAAGGATCATATATTATAATCTGCCATGTCAGATAGGCCAAATATGGTTTTATAGAAAGGACAGATTTAGTGTTTCAGTAAAAAAGTGGTGGTGATTATCATAAAGAGATACGTAATGTAGGGCGATTTCATAGTCGATCTTTGTCCGCACCTACTTCCTACTTCCGGGGGATTTACAGCGGCCCATCGATTTTCTTATTCATTGGCCGGTACTTGCGTTGGTTTGGGGTTCAAACACTTTGGTCCAGAACAAATTTTGATCTACCTCAGAGGGGTAGAATTAAGGCAATTCATCTTTACAAAATGGATGACTATGGAGTGATGGGCGTGGCTACTGTGCATAGAATTCGCGAAATGAGACGATGGAGTAAATCTATCTACCAAGATTAGTCATAATTGGAAAGTATGACGATCTTAACTTCAAAACGAATACAGGTTTAGTAAAGTAAAGGTTAGAAGGCCGATAAAATTGTTTCATTCTAACCTATATGACAGAGACGATAACCGAGGCTTAAGTATCTCAATTGATACGCAAATGCTAATAGCACTTCCATATTATGCAAGAGGAGGGTATCAAGAATACACTACTGCCTTATTAAGGCGTCATTAAGCCGTATTATAACTAATGTTTCATGTGCCATTTCTAGATTTCCCTTCGTTAAACCGGGATTACGATGAACTTTACGTAACATGCCGGGACATAACGCGAAGTTAAGAAATGCTGCTAAAATAAAGGTCTAATTAGTATGCAGTTAACGCAACGGGAATGAATCTTGATTGATTGTTCTTTTATTACTTCATACTACCGCTTCTCGCCGATTGGTTGTAATTATCACGAGGCAATAAACTTGACGTAACGGGAAGTACAAGTTTGACATTGCCAAATTCTTAAGTTACGTCGCGTTAAGACAGCCCTAAATAGCTCCATTTAATACAGTCTGTATGACCTTCACCTTACGTCGCGTTGAGTTGTCACTTAGGTTAAGCACAAAGTAATTCAAGCTTTACTTACGTTTTCCCGGCGAGGAGAGGAGGATTAAAATTCCCGGAAGATTTATGATATATCAAGAGTTCCTCAGGTAATTATTTCTGTATAATTACTATCACGCAGTATTTAATTATATGATTAAGATTTAAGGTGAGATACATTTTAATAACTGCAAATGTTGATTGCTATTTAATTTAGATTTTATTCTGAAATTTTAGTTAAAAGTTAATATTCCTGCAATCTTATTGAAATGATTAACAATGCCATGAAAATGTGTATCTGGTGGATAAGAACGTTTTCAAAAACGGAGGGGTGGCAGTAGGTTAGAATCGTGTAAGAACTGCCTATATATCATCTACCTCCATGTCTCCTATTTTGGGTAAATTGCCTTACTTGCACCGGAATTAGCGACCGAAGTGGTCTTAGATGTCAAACATATGTCCCTGGGTGTCCTACAGATGGCACTGTATCTCATTCTCTGACCTTAACGCAATGCTGGCAACATATGAATAATGCCACCGAAGCCGGTATGATACTCAAGTCTCAAGACGTAGCCGAGAGATTGAGGGCCCTCAGCCTCAAAGCGTAGCCGAGGGATGTTTTTTAGAAGGAGAGGAGTGTAGCAAGTTGCGAAGCGACGACAGGTCGTAGCCGAGGGATCTGCGCGTCTAAAACTCCATTGATTCACGTTCGCAGAAACAACAGTACATCACATATTTAGTGCATTTCACTTATTATTTAGGTTTGTAGTACCCACTTTGCATGTGATTTATCGAAAAAATCGCTACGTTTCTTGTGTTTTTGACGCGATTTTCCTATATAAGTAAAGCACCTCAAACGAGCGGGCAGGTGGGCACCAGATATAGAAGAGACCAGATCATGTTCCAAACTCACTCCTAACGTAATTTATTCACTTCCTTATACCTAATATAGGTCGGTGCAAGTATGACAATTTATCCCCTATTTTTTTGCGTTTGTATTTGTAGAAATCGATTTGTTTGTAATAATATCCAGCATTTTTTGTGTTAAAGAAAACAGGCATTTTCCTCTTCGACCGTTTTAATGCTCATCTCGATTTTTTGAGTGAGCACTGAACCCATGTAAAACAGCTGTGAAACGACCATTGTACGTTAAAAACTAGGAGAAACAGTGGTTAGTTCACTGCTCTATGGAATTTGCGCATGCGCAGAACTACCTTTCTTCGTCTAAGATTTTCTCCTTGCTGATCCACGGCCTTTCTTGTTCCGAGGCTTTTTATCCTCTATAAATATCATGAACTTGGTTGGCCTTTCGTCCGAATCAAATGACTCTGGAGATAGTCCAGACCAAATCGAAATCTATGAATACGGCCCGTAGTATTTAGGGAATGTTTTCCCGATTTCCTTCAATACTAAAGAGTGTGTGATAGTAATGCACAATGCGAGCCATCACTCCATGTTTAAAGAAAAAAATCCCCAATACAAATTCTAGGAAAGCTGAAATTTTGTCCCGTCTTCAAAGCATGAATATACCTAACAATCTAGATACACAATAATAAGCTAATTGTAAAACAGCGGACAAAGAAGCTCATTATTGTTAGTAATTCATTATTAGTGCATACTTTGCGCTTGCATTTTATTTGTATCATTCAACTGTATTATCACGCGAACTTGTACATAACATGCTGGCAACAATGCTGGTGAAGTAACCAGATTGAGCCGGGGGCTGTTCCCGCCTACCGCGCGTTCACTGCTTGCTCGAGCGTCTGCTGATGTCATGCGGAAGGTGACTGAAACGCTTTTCACATGTGCAAGCTCAGGTTTTACGATATAACTCAAGTCCCGTCATGCTATCGGACATGGTTTGGTCACACCAGGCCCATTTATTTGAAAACAAAACTCTCATTGCGTAGCATTTGAAGTGGAAATAGAAAAAAAAAAAAAGTAACGCGAAGGAAGAAGAAAGAAAGCTCTGCTACATAATCCTACACTGTTGTCTTGTTGAACAGCTGCAACAGGTTTTTTTCTTTCTTTTTTTCTTTTTTTTTTTAATTTTTCAACATTTAAGTTAAAATTGTAATGCATTTTTTTTTACAAAAGTTCATTGCCTTTTAAGCACGTAATAATCGAAGAGAGGGAGAGAGACAGGGGAAAAGAAAATTATATTATTATTATATCAAAATAAAGCAGATCCTTCAGGCAAAAGCTTAAGTGTTATTTCTGAAATTTTACTTTCTTTCCTACTTACGTATAGTAAGTATTACATTCCAGCCAAAATTTCGATACCAAGATTTAACGAAAATACATGTTTCAGTCACCTTCCACATGACGTCATCAGCAGACGCTCGAGCAAGCAGTGAACGCGCGGTAGGCGGGAACAGCCCTCGGCCCAATCTGGTTACTTCACCAGCATTGTTGCCCGCATGTTATGTACCTCAAGTTCGCGTGATAATCCAGTTGAATGATACAAATAAAATGCAAGCGCAATGTATGCATAACAATGAATTACTAACAATAATGAGCTTCTTTGTCCGCTGTTTTACAATTAGCTTATTATTGTGTATCTAGATTGTTAGGTATATTCATGCTTTGAAGACGGGACAAAATTTCAGCTTTCCTAGAATTTGTATTGGGGATTTTTTTCTTTAAACATGGAGTGATGGCTCGCATTGTGCATTACTATCACTCCCTAAATACTACGGGCCGTATTCATAGATTTCACGTTGGACTGGACTATCTCCAGAGTCATATAGTCCGGAACAAAGGCCAACCAAGTCTTTGATATTCATAGAGGATAAAAAGCCTCGGAACAAGAAAGGCCGTGGATCAGCAAGGAGAAAATCTTACACGACGAAGAAAGGTAGTTCTACGCATGCGCAAATTCCATAGAGCAGTAAACTAACCACTGTTTCTCCTAGTTTTTAACGTTCTATGGTCGTTTCACAGCTGCTTTTACATCGGTTCAGTGCTTACTCCTCAAAAAATGGAGATAACCAAGAAGCGTGCATTAAAATGGTCGGAAGAAGAAAATGCCTGTTTTCTTTAACACAAAAATGCTGGATATTATTCAAAACAAATCGATTTCTACAAATACAAACGGAGACATGGAGGGAGTTGATATATACGCAGTTTGGTACACGATTTCAACCGATTGCCACACCTCCCTTTTTGAAAACGTTCTTATCCACCAGATACACATTTTCATGGCATTGTTAATCATTTCAATAAGATTGCTGGAATATTAACTTTTAACTAAAATTTCAGAATAAAATCGAAATTAAATAGCAATCAATATTTGCAGTTATTAAAATGTATCTCACCTTAAATCTTAATCATATAATTAAATACT
Source organism: Deroplatys truncata (assembly GCA_030765065.1). NCBI lineage: Eukaryota > Metazoa > Arthropoda > Insecta > Mantodea > Mantidae > Deroplatys > Deroplatys truncata. The sequence continues at coordinate 618,567,577 of CM060990.1, forward strand.
GCGTGATAGTAATTATACAGAAATAATTACCTGAGGAACCCTTGATATATCATAAATCTTCCGGGAATTTTAATCCTCCTCTCCTCGCCGGGAAAACGTAAGTAAAGCTTGAATTACTTTGTGCTTAACCTAAGTGACAACTCAACGCGACGTAAGGTGAAGGTCATACAGACTGTATTAAATGGAGCTATTTAGGGTTGTCTTAACGCGACGTAACTTAAGAATTTGGCAATGTCAAACTTGTACTTCCCGTTACGTCAAGTTTATTGTCTCGTGATAATTACAACCAATCGGCGAGAAGCAGTAGTATGAAGTAATAAAAGAACAATCAATCAAGATTCATTCCCGTTGCGTTAACTGCATACTAATTAGACCTTTATTTTAGCAGCATTTCTTAACTTCGCGTTATGTCCCGGCATGTTACGTAAAGTTCATCGTAATCCCGGTTTAACGAAGGGAAATCTAGAAATGGCACATGAAACATTAGTTATAATACGGCTTAATGACGCCTTAATAAGGCAGTAGTGTATTCTTGATACCCTCCTCTTGCATAATATGGAAGTGCTATTAGCATTTGCGTATCAATTGAGATACTTAAGCCTCGGTTATCGTCTCTGTCATATAGGTTAGAATGAAACAATTTTATCGGCCTTCTAACCTTTACTTTACTAAACCTGTATTCGTTTTGAAGTTAAGATCGTCATACTTTCCAATTATGACTAATCTTGGTAGATAGATTTACTCCATCGTCTCATTTCGCGAATTCTATGCACAGTAGCCACGCCCATCACTCCATAGTCATCCATTTTGTAAAGATGAATTGCCTTAAATCTACCCCTCTGAGGTAGATCAAAATTTGTTCTGGGCCAAAGTGTTTGAACCCCAAACCAACGCAAGTACCGGCCAATGAACAAGAAAATCGATGGCCCGCTGTAAATCCCCCGGAAGTAGGATGTAGGTGCGGACAAAGATCGACTATGAAATCGCCCTACATTACTCATCGCTTTATGATAATCAGCACCACTTTGTTACTGAAACACTAAATCTGCCCTTCTATAAAACAATATTTGGCCTATCTGACATGGCAGATTATAATACATGATAATTTACCTAAAATCTTTAGACCACCGTTTTATTCAGAATACTGTCAGGTAAAACTTCTAGCATGTATTTGGTTTACCCGAGTTTCGCCGGTGTAAATAATAGGACGAGGTGTTCTTCTGGGCTTTACGGAATAATCAGTTTCATTTCTTGCAATTAATATATGTAATTTGTAATGTTTATTTAACTAAATTTTATTCAGATGAGTGAGTTGCTGTTCCTTTCACAGAAATTCCGAATGAAATTGTGTATAAAGCTGTTATGGTATTTAATTTGGAACATATTTTCATACATATTTTGCTTAGGTATAATGATAAAACAAAAGATGAAAATGGATTTAGTGTACCATAATGTAGTAAAAGAAATCTTGACCATACCAGTAAGTAGAAACTAAGTCGAAAACGCAGTGACATGACATAGGTTATTCTCATTCTACCTAAACGCACTAAAGCAATACGCCTGACAACGCTGCTATGATGTGACCTCTCGAACGAGCGAATACTCGGACCCATTTCCCATGAGATGGCATGTGAACCAAAAGCTCGACCACGGTTCGGTATATTCGTTGCTGCTTTTCGAACGAGTTGGGCTCGAAGAAGCAAGGGAATCTCATGTACCATATCAGAGGTGCCCAACCTTAAGGGAGAGAGGAAGAATGGAGGTTCCCTTCCCTCTCATTTCCACTCGCACTGCCAAGATCTGAAACTTGATTAGTTTAGCTTGCCAGTCTCTTAAAATATAGTAGGTGGATTGAACTATGGACTTTGAACCTTAGGTCTTAAGAGAAGAGGTTGGGCTTCAATGTGCCGTATGAAATATACTAGTAAAACGCATGTCCTTAACAGCTCTAGTTTGTGCCATCTTAGAAGATCTTTGGAGCTCTCTAAAATGGCGTTAAACTGCATAATTTTCTCTAAATTTTTCGACGTTAATACAAATTCGTGAATGGAAGCAAATCTTCTAAAATTCACGTTTTGGAAACTATTTCACACACCTACATAAAGTATTTTTAGCAATTTTTGCAGTGTTAACAAAATTAAGAGAAATATTTTCCCGCTTTCTAATAATGACAAATGGTGCCTAAAGTATTCGGAGATAAATTGTTAGATATTGACCGAGCGGGGTGGCTGAGGCGGTAATGTCCGTGGCCCGGATAAGGGAGATCACGAGTTCCAACCCCCGGGCCGACCAATCTGACGGAAGGTTTTTTCCTCGGCTTTCCTCGGTCGGTAGTCGAATGCTGGGTTGGATAATGTCATTCGCGACATTTTCTATCATCCCCTTCATCCCTACATTTCATTTCCTTCTTTTTCACCGCCATACCAGGCATTGGCCTGATGATCCGTCCTGGATATGATATGATCCAGAGTTTGCTTACTCCTCGATAGACTACTAAACCAAAATATTGATTTGTTAGTCCTTGGGGTGTAAATCCTACAAAGAGGAAGCCAATAAGTTAAAGAAAGTAAGTAAGTAGATAGATGTGATTAGAAAAAACAATACCCACAATGTTTTGGAAGGTATACTGTGAATTCCAATTTTGTTTATTTTCTTCAATGCAGCTAGCTTTCCTGGTCTCAGCTTTAAACTGATTACGTGACTAAATAACACCACTGGAAAAAATGTGTATTTAATTTGAGTTTTTTCCACATGGAAACCTAAACTAAATCTAACAGCAATATCATCACCATGAATAGAGCGGCAGTCTTAACTGCTAAATAGGTACAATATTGTGCCTCTATAGATTCGTTCCAACACGCCAATTTGTAATCAGTTTACGTAAGGATGTGTTATTAACTAATGCATTAGTTTGACATGGATGGCCGCTCAGAATCTGTACGTGCAATATGTTAGTTCTAGTTCTGACGGTTTCTTATAGGATCGGAAGTCTGTTGGAACGCCTGAATGTAGTATGTGGGGGCAGTCAGACGCCTTTGATGTACATGCTCAGACTGTTGTTGGAACCAACCTTATATTGCTCACATAAGAAAAAGACAAGAAATTTGAAGTTAATGGACAGTTCCCGAAATCCAGTGCAAACATCTAGCAAATATATCGCGTGCTTTTCAATAAGGCACTGTCGTCTGTCACATACTAAAGCAGGTATATAACTTGAAGTCACACTAGGTAGCTCAAACCATCAGAGTATATTTGGTTCAATGGGTGATATGAATAAAACGGAGAGTTTGCTTTTTGCTCCAATTCTGGAGAGATTGCTCACATTCATATCAATAAAGTTTACTCCTTCCGCGAGCAATATTCCCCTCCAACGGATGTTGCGCCGTGACCTTGGTCTGGCAGCAGTTTTCTCCACTTCCGTTTCAATAAGAATTATAAGTTGCTCCTCTGTGGGAGAATTTGCTCTCGAATATTGGAGCTATATCAGTAGGCGACTCCTGCTTGATAGAGCAATAAGTTTTGAGTAGGATGGCTGAGTACATGATGGCTGTTCGTCGCATAAAGTGTATAAGCCCCGTCGAGACGCATTATTATTTAACTATAAGCAACTTTACCGATTTGAATAGGAAAATGTGAGATGGTTAGCGGAACATTTCCTTGAAGAAGATGGCAACGAAACAAGAGGAGGAGCGTTATCTAAGGAAGAAAAGATTAGAATTTTTTGCGTTATATAGGAGATCCTGGATTTCAAACTGGTGTGGCTGAAATGTTGGTGTGAGTCAGAGTGCAGTATCCCTTACAATTTATAGTGTTATGGATACTATATTAAGAAAAGTGCATATTTGGATAAGGTTCCCCAAAACTGTCCATGAACTTAAGACTGCAAAAGCTGAATGGCAGGAGTGTTATACATTCCCTGCTACAATAGGGGCTGTTGATTGCACCCATGTTGTGATTAAGAAACCCAGTATATATGGAGATGACTATATTAATCGAAAAGGCGTTCCCAGTATTAATGTACAGGCTACATGTGATTCTAAAGAAATGTTAACCAATGTTGAATCTACTGGCCTGGATCAGTACATGATTCACATATATGGGCAAATTCAGATGCCTGTAGGGTTATGTGTGGAAATCTTGCAAATGCCTTAATTCTTGGTGATGTTGGATATGCAATTGCTCCGTGGCTCATGACACCCTATTGCAATGTACTTACCCCAGAACAGAGATCTTACAATAAGTGCTTGAGTAAGGAACGTGTCATAATAGAAAGGTGCTTTGGTCAAGTGAAACAACGTTTTCCTATTCTCCAAGGCAGAATAAGACTAGCAACAGAAAAGATTCCTTCCATTATGATCTGCTGTTTTGTCCTGCATAATATGGCTAAACATCTAAGTGACGAAGATTTCGAAATGAAGTAAACAATAATCAAGAAGACGCTTGGGAAGGGGAAGCTGTAGGATGTATCAGCGAAAGAGGGCAGCGAAGAAGAGACGAGATAGCCGAGATTATACACGGCTTCCAAAATTAAGTGAGTAATATATGGATTTGTAAATACATTGCACATTTTAGCTTTAAAATCATTTTGGTCTTTTACCATAGCAATAACTTTAAAAGCTGTATTTCTTTTGTGTATTTTGTAGGAAAATATTACCACGCTGGGCTTTCAAACAACTTATTTATAAACAATCACTTTTTTTGTTTAAAAAGTACTTGTGCGACAATTTCTTCCACAATGAATTTAAAATTTGCATATAGTGCAAACATATGTACTTCCTTATACATTTTATTTAAAAGTTTCTCAAGACCGTGTTAGTGTGGTGGTAACATGCCTACTTCCCATTTAGGAGGCCCCAAGTTCGAATCTCGGTAACGTGGGTTGTCTAGATAAGGTTTTATGTGAGAACCAAATTTTACCTTATACATTTTCATTATTTCTTTTAAAGCCGTTGCCCTTTTATTTTGGCCTCTTTCCGGTAAGTGGGGTTTTTCTAAAACCACGGGATGTTCTTTTAGGATTTCGACGAAACCCGCTTGAGATTCAACCTCACGTTCTTTTTCGGAAATGCTCATCGTAATGGTTAACACCTAAATGTTTGTCATCTCACTGCATGGTCACTCTGGCTGTATCGGTTGTTTGTTTATGCAGCTGCGAGGTGGCGATAACAGAAGCGGAGTAAATTGTTATCACTATGGAGAAAATGCTCTGCACACGTAAACAGTTTTTATTGATACGAAACAAAGATTTTGCTCTTGCAGAATAGTTTACTCCGTTTTGCTCTCGAAAGTTTTCTCCCGAGAGTTTGCTCAGTTTTATCGATATCACCCAATGTTTCAGTTATTGAGGAAGTGCTCCTATTATTCCTTAACACATTTGAGCCATGAGAGTGCTACTGGAAGAGCTTCATTCACATCCCATGCACGCGAGAATTGAGTCGCGTCTCTGCGAGTTGCCTCTTGCCCTCCTCTTGGTTCCAAGTCTGTTTCAGGTGGTAAGTTAAATCCTTAAGAGATGGCACTTCTGTTGTTTCGCAGTATGATTCAGAGAAGTCCTCAAGAGATGGCGAAAGCAATCATTTCAATTTTCTTATTCAGAAGTTCACGAAGTTTTTGTTTAAACTTGTATTAAACAATTATAATTAAACAGAAATGACTTTATAATTATCCATAATAACGCCAAATGTAAACAAAATCTTCAACACTCCCCTAATATGTCAGATGGAAATTGAATTTGCATCACTGCAAAATGCTATGTGACAACGTTGGTGTGTATAAACCACAACCTATTTGATGAATGTACACGCTTTTGCCTCTACTGGAATTTTTGTGAGAGTTGCTGGGTTTATCTCAGCGATTCTTAATATGTTTTATCCATTATGTGCAAGTTGAGTGTCGCTGTGTACTTGACTCTGTACAAGCGTAAAGATTTCGTTTTGGCGTTCATGTCCAACCATTATGCCTAAAGATATCTCTAGTCTTCTAATAATCATTGTTCTCATTATTCGTTGTATTGGTGAAGTTATTTCGACTGTTTTACTCTAGAGCGCTGCACTATATGTCAACAATTAATGTTACCTGTCACATAAACAAGTGTCTGTCATTTAGTGGCTTCAGTTCTTTGCTAGAATGTTGTGCTTTTATCCCCATTGTATAAGAAACTACAAGGTGATATAATATTTAGTAATGTAGACCCTACGTACAACAATAATTTGTAATTCCATTTGCTGCAAAGCAAATATAACTAACGGAACGCAACACTATGAGTTTATGACAAACTTGTGCTCATATACTTAGTAAAATATTGCTTTATTGCGTGTTAAACGTTTAGGTTATGAACAGTGTGGAGGTAAATTGTTTTGCAATAAATGTGGTTTCAGCAAGTATAAAAGTATCTTTTAGGAATGCACTTCAATATACTCATAATCTCTAGAGCAGAATTTTACTTTATTGTGAAGCGCAAGTGGAACATATTCAGAATTCAATAAAAAAAAAGATCGTTTCCCTTTTAGTCACCCTCCTGAAACACAAGTATACGGGATATAATTTACTGCATTTTAGGCGGTTTAGTATGCAATTCTCATGGCATTACTCAAACTGTATGAAAGACCTAGGTCAGCAGATACAGAATATTGCACATTGCAAAATTATTTCGTAATAACTACATCTACATATGCAGAATTAAAGGTTATTTTGCTGTATACCTCTATTAACCTACTTCATGGCGGGAAGCAAACAACAACGAAGCGAATACGGAAAATGCGCAATGTAGAGTACCAACATATTCAACAGAAAACAAGTTGGCGAAACTGGAAGCAAAATTTGTTATTTTATCAGCTGATTTTAAATCAAGCTTCATTGTGGAGCTTTTTAAGCATTTCCTGGTGCCACTAAACGTTAACTTGTTTACAATGGCAATTTAACAAGAGAAAAATATAATTCTGAATGGGTAATCATGCATAATTTGTACTGCTCGCGGAAAGAACTCGTCTAACCTTAAGGCTAAAACACGCGATCAACTTTAGGGAGTTAAATGCAATATATGCCGAAAGATATACGTAATATCCCTTTATTAATATGACGGCTACATTTGGGAAGTACGAGTAGATGGGAATATAATTAAAAATTGGATGTTCTCATAGAAGCATAATCACCATTAAACGGTTACATCAGATAAAAACAAGCTTCCCTGTATTTTTTGAATTCTGTCGATAACGTTCAACCGAAACGTTCATTGCATTTGTTGTATTATTCGATATACCATAGCTATAACGTAGATTTTCCATAAATGAACACAAACTCGCATTCATCACTGTTTGAGTCAGAATTATTGACAATGTTAATATTTTTTCCAAGTTAAGTAACGCAGATTGCATTGATATAATTACATTTGCAATAAAACAAATGATACTCAACGAAAGCTTACAGGTATCTGCGAATGTTACCAGCTTGGGTAGCAAATCATGAACAATAAATTATTGGTGAATGCTTCAACGAGTTCTCATTAGAAACAGTTAAACACGCGTTCAGAATGAATGCATTGGTTTAAAAATAGGTTTATAGCAAAACCATAAGTATTTATCTTTTTATACGAATTGCCCGAATTCACTGAAAGAGGTGCCTACTTTACTTAGCTAATTAAAACACGTAGTTTTGTTTGTAATTAGTGGTTAAGTTTACGCGACGGCAAATGGAAACCTTGGAATCGCCAATCTGCAGAAGGGTTCAGCTCTATTCTCATATTTGCAAACAGATACAAAGGCAGAATAGAAACAGAGTACATTAACATTTTTTGTCCAAGCTTCGGAGTTTGGAATAAAGTCTCTCAAACCTAACCTCCGTTTCTTGCTGATAAAGCGAAACTTGTACGGTGGCGCTAGCTACGCTAATATTTAGTTGAATTTCAGTAATGCTAATTCAGTAATTAATGAGTAAGGCGAGTGTGAGGTATTTGGAGTCCTATGCAACACAAAATATTAGTGCCGATAACATCATGTCAATTTATTCTAATAATGTTAATTAAAATATTATCACCCACCTCTGTGGTGTAGAGGTAGCATGTCTTTTTCACATTCAAAAGTCCCGAGTTCAAATCTCGGTTAGGGTGAGTTACTCGGATAAGGTTTTCTTTCCGGGAATTTCTGTTATCTTCAGAAGACGAATGTGGGTAACTTTAAGCTATATAGATCAGATCTATTTCTTTCTTCGTCCGATATGACGCGGTTAAAGAATAAATTTATTTTTAAAAGCAAACAAAAAATCTTTTAAGAGATCTGATTTATCAACAGATCCGTCATATAAAATACATCGCTGCCAAATGAATGAAAAGAAATGCTTCTTATAAATTAGTTCAAGATAAAAAGATAATGTTTATCTCCGTCTTATCGGCTATACCTACAATTAGATTTATAAACCATTTATTAATTAATAAATTAGTTCTCTCGTTTTTTGAAAAAATAGTTATCTTCCATGATGTCACGGAAGAATGGTATCATTTGAGGGGAAGTCACTAATTCCCTAGGAAGTTGTACTTATTTTCGAGAAGAAAAATGGCTAGTACTTCTAGAACTAGAAAAATTAGTGAAATATTGGGGTTCTTCGCCGATTTGGGAAACGGGAAACTAACTGCAACATTTCATCTGCGCCCGTTCATATAAAGGAGGAAATGCCTTCAACCTTAATCGGAATATTCTCAGGAAGCACACAACAGTATCTTTCACTGCCAGGCGTTTAGTGGCCCCTTCACCAGTAAGAATTTCTTTAGATGGTCCGGATGATCCTCAACCACTATCATCCATTGCTGAAAGCCAGCAGCAACCCGAATCACCGGAGGATGGAGGCACTGCAACTACTGGAGCACATGCTCTGGTTCAGGGGAGATTACCCATGTATTTTACGAAGCCAATATCCGATAGAAGAAGTCAAGTGGTCGATTCTGCTATGTGACGCGCATGAGAGTGTAGCGTCACTCCGTTTGGTGATTGATATACTTAGACAAGACCTTGTGGCAGCAAACAAAGAAATCAATGACTTAAGAAGCGAAAATGAAAGAATACGGATCGAGAACGCCGAAAATGACGAGGAGATACGAAGGAAAAGGACATGAACAGGAATGACCGAATGTCGGCTAAGGATCACAATGGGCTACTGTTACGGCAAAGCGTCCGTACCGGAATATACAATCAGCGAAGTCATGGGAGGATGGAATTCCGTTGCATAATAACCTTCATGTGCTGGAGAAACAAACTGACGCTTAAGATATTGTTATTCCAAAACATGAAAACCTTCAGGAACGCACGCCGGTGGAGAATACCTCAATTACGCTGGAACACATGCTCGAGAAAAGACCGGCCATAATAATAGGTGATTCAATAGTGCGACACACGAGCGATTATGTGAATCAAGACATCCCGGCGTATTGTTTCCCAGGAGCCAGGCTACAGCACATAGAAAAGAAGCTACGGGAAAACAGGGATGACCCGGACGCCATCTTCATCCATGCGGGCACAAACAACGTGCCCAGTGCAGGTTCGTCTGATGATATCATGCTAGAAATGTCGCAGCTGGTGAAAACTACTAAGGAACTCTTTCCGCAAAACAAGATCAGTGTAAGTGTTATTTTACGCCACAGGGATGAAGACGACTCCGACTCCGATTCCGAACTTCTGCTGGCAGGCTGTATGTCAGCCCGAGTGAATTTTGCTGCGTACTCACCCTCAACAGGGTTTTATCGCGGAATGACCATTGTAGGAAATATTGGTTTAGGATGGCGTTTTTTTTTAGATAGATTAGAAAAAAGAGGTAGCATGTACCTCCTCGAAAGCTGCCTGTTTAGGATGTAGCGGCCCTTCGGCACCCTGGTGTGTGTATGTTTTCAATTAATTTTGGCTGGGTTTTTGATTTGGAGACCAATTATCTCTTGGTTGGATTGTAAGGAGGTCAGCTTTAGCTGCTGTTGGTATCACTCCTTCGTTATCTAGTATGCCCGCATGCCATGCGGGGAACCCGATGACGCCGAAGACGGCGTGTTCTAGGGTTATAATCCCCAACAGGTCTGACCAGATCACTCTGGTGGTTTGGTAAACAAGCGTGAATTTTTGTAGCCCGGTGCCTAATTTCATCTTCCATATATGGAAGAGATGAGGCTTCATGTAGTAGTCTGATGGGGAAGGTGCGGCCGACAGAGTAGATGAACCGGAGTCCCCTATTCTGCGCCCGTTGTGCCCATAGCAGCCAGCTGTCTGCGGCCATGCCCCAAACCTCGCAGTCATACAGCATGAGGGAGACTATCAGGGCTCGGAAAAGTTGTAACTTTAAGCGATCCGGCATTCTGGATCTTAGCATCGGCTACAGGGCAGCAATTGCCCTCTGCGCCCGGGTCGAGACGTCATGTATGTGCTCGCGAAAATTTAGACACTTATGCATCTTCACTCTCAGGTAGGTTAAAGAATTTCTTCATTGAATCCTTCGCCCTTGAAATTGAAATGTGGAGCCGTCTGCAGGAATGTAGCGCTTTGATAGCAGCAAGGCGTGACTCTTGTCCGCGTTGAAGGACATGCGCTAACGCCGGCACCACTGCTGGATGAGGCGGAGGTGTCTCTGTATTGGATTGAAGGCTCTGAGTAGGCTTTTGTTTGAACGGTGCAGCAGCACGTCGTCAGAATACTGGGCCATTTCGACTTGCTGCTGTGTTGGAAGATCTGCTTTAAAGACGCTAAAAAGCCTCTGACTGGCCTAAGTGTAGATGTTTTCCCCTCGACTGGAACTTTAAATGTGCGGTGTCGTAGAAAACTGTGTATGATGTTGTTAAAATGTGTAGGTAATCCCAGGTGGATGAGTTTGTACAGCAGACCCGCGTGCCACGTCGTTGAGAAGGCCTTTAGAACATCCAGCGATACTGCGGCGGTGAAGGAGCCTTCCTGGAAACCCAGGGCGGCTGTCTACCCCACTCGCAGCAGCTGCGGAGATAAGGAATGCACAGGACGAAATCCAAACTCATGGTCAGGGATGGCTTGTATGTCTCCCAAAAGTGGGGACAAGCCGTTGAGCACCATCCTCTCGAAGACTTTCGAGAGGGTCGGAAGGAGACTAATGGATCTGTAGTTGTAAGGATGCACCGGGTCTTTCCCCGGTTTCAAAATGCATATCACCCGGGTCTCTCGCCGCACTCGTGGAAAGTGACCCAGACAGACACATGTTATACACTCGGGTAAGAAACAGCACGGCGTTGAAGGGAAGGTGCCGGAGCATGAGGGGGGTTAGTCCGTCAGGTCCGGCCGCCTTTTTGGGGTTTAGACGCAGGAGTGCGCCATGGAGCTCACTCGGTCGGATGATGGAATGCCGATCCGCGTCGCCGCAGGGCGCCGAAAGTATCGGCGTACCTCGCGACGATCGTGCTCGGAGAAGATGTTTTCTGGCGGTCGTCTCTCGGAAGTAAGGTACGTTTAAGATAGTCAGCGAACACATTTGCTTTGGTCTGGGTTCATAGGCGATGCCTTGAATGCCTTGGAGGAGTGAGGTGTGTTGACCTCGACGGTTTTGGAGGCTTTTTGCTATCCTCCACGCGTCGCCACCATCGATGCGTAATCGGGTCATCGTATCCTCCCACGCTTGCACATGGTGCTCGCGTAGGCGGATTCGGACCTGCCGGCGTAGACGCCGTAAGAGCGTCCGATTGTGTGACTGCGGTGACGCTGGTACAGTCTCCTGCAGCCCAGGAGCGGCGTATGGGAATGGTAAGGTCCACTGGAAGGACATCGGGATGTAGGGGGCTGGAGAAAAAAGGTTATGTGCAGTTTGCGTCACTATGGAGGTAAAGGAAAAGATGGGATGGGATGTCTATGATTCTTGGGTTCGGTGGAATGGAAGTGCGAAGATAATTCCTAACGCCTACCCAATCGACCTCTCAGGTTCGAAACGAGGAGTCGTGTGTGGCAACACGGTGTTGATTTCTGTCAACACGCGATTATGATCGGAATGCAACGGCGTTGATTGACGTGAGGGTAGGATGGTATGGGAAATGCTTGGTGATCGCGAAGTCGATGCCTGAAGACAGTCCTCCACCTCGCGGATGTTGTGAGGTTGTCCAGGGACCCTACACTTAAAGCAGTGGGTCCGCGTCGATGAGGCGGATTACTGCATTGCCTCGGGCATCCCCTCTGTGGCCGCAATGCCAACGTGGATGTTTGGCATTGAAGTCGCCGGCCAGAATTGCACTGAGATGCAGGGCAAGGAGTGTGAGGTAGTCGTTGGGCGCAAACTGCCTAGATGGAGGTGGTACAAGGAGACCACCAAAACCTCAGTTCCACCGAGATCCATACATACTGCTGTGACCTCTAGGGCTTGAAGAGGTGGGAGCTGGATTGGGCGATGGATCACGTTATCTCCCACAAAGACCGCCGTCCGTTGTCCTGGATGACTCTGACGGTCCGTTCTTTGGCAGACGTAGCCTGGAAGACGGAAGCGGTTGTCGGGACGGAGAAATGTTTCGCCGACTAAGATTACGTCCAGTGCCTAGGAGTGGGCAAAATGTAGCAACTCACCCCCTGACCGGACAGACCGCAAGCGATCCAGAACGCGAACCGAAACGACGTACGAGACCTGTTTCGGCGCGCCATTCTGTGCAAGCGGAATGACGGAGTTCAGGAGGACAAGCCCTTCCATAACTGCTATCATTTAGCCGGCCGGGTCGTTGGAGGTAAAGAACTTAACTAGGATCTCACAGATCTGGCGGCCGTGGTTCTTCAGCAGCTGCTGTAGCCATCCCACCATCACTGCAAGGTCAAAGCCAGAGGTAGGATTGGAGATAGCTGCAGGTTGGGGAGGAGCTGTCAGTGAGGGAGCAGCTGTCGTATCGGTCCTATTGGCACCCTGCTGACGCTGTGGAGCGTGATCATCGCTCCTCATTGTCTCGGACGCCAAGTCAGGAGTTCCTACTACTCCTCGAGCGTGAGGAGGTAGGTTTTGGGCTTCGGGGATCAGGGATTGGCAGGGGGTCTTTGCGTTGGGGTCTTGCGAGTTCGCTGAGCGCGGGACGTCCGCGGATCACGGGGTCAGATTGGGCCTCGAAGACATCTCCTGGTGTTGTGGATGCTCCGGAGTGGTCTGTTGCTCTCTCACAGGTAGGGCTGGCCAGGTGTTGGTGTTGTTGGAGGAGCGCCCCTGCGCTTTCCTAGGCTGAGTGTCCTGATGCCTCAGTGGAGGTTGCTGAGGTCGTCGGGAAACGATGACAGCCTTCTTTGCTGGACAACCACCGTAGCAGGCCACGCGCTCTCCCATGCAGTTGGCGCATGTGGACACCTCCTCAGGACCACGTTGACAGCCCTCTTTGTTGTGGGCTTCACCGCACCGAAGGTAGCGTAGGTTGCGGTGACAGAAGATATTGGAGTGGTTAAACCCCAAACATCGGTGGCATTGGGGAGGACCGCCAGAGCTGCGGGAGGCTTCTATCTTTACCCAGAGGTAACAGATGGTAGTAACACCATCTACCTTGACCTCCGGTCATTGGCCCGCTCTACAACAACAAGGAAGAGGGGGATGGGAACCTTGGCTACACAGCCATCAGGAGCGGGCATGTTGAGATGCTTCACCAAGCGGGGTTTGATGCCCTAGCGGCAGAGGTCCGCCTCAATGTCGCCCACGGGTGTGTCCACAGGAAGCCCTCGGATGACACGTCGAACGTCCTTTGCCTTGTCCAGGCCAAAGATGAAGTAAGGGATTTTCCTCCCATCCAAAGAGGAGAGAAGTCACTCGTGGTCTTCAACATGCTTCGCCTGGAAGACGAAGCGGTTCTTCCGCCTGGTCATGGTGTGACAGGGTTGGCATGACCTCCTTGAGGAATTCTACCGAACCCCGGAAGTCGTCCACTATGACAGGCGGAATGTGCCGCCTGACAGGCCCCTGCTGTCGTGAGGGCGCGCCCTCCGTCTGCAGGTGGGTAGTCCTCTGCTTCCTTCGGCGGTTCTCTACTACACGAAAGTCAGCTTCATCGACATCCGTGGATATGTCGGAGGAGTTGACCTCATCGGCCTCCATATCGGAGATGCCGCACGGGGGTGGAGCCCCGCCGGTACGAGCCGAGATGGTTTTGACGTCACTCTCGTCACATTCGCAGTTCGACACGTCGGACTCAGAAGTTTGGCTTACTCTCATAGGTGTTGCACGAGCAAGAGCCCAGATCAGATAAATGATTGGCCGTAGCCAAACGTTTTACCTTGCCCATTCCGCTCTTCTTGTGGCACTTTCGGCGGGGCAGGTTGGTAGGAGGGGCGGCCTGAGCAGAGCTCGAGGCGACCGTGTGGGTCACTCCAGTGCTGGTGCTAGGGATTGCCACATCCTGGATAGCAGGTCGGGGCCTGCTCACATGATCGGTGGTTTGGGTAGGGATGGAGGAGGTGTTGAAGGTAAGGCATTTTGCCATGCATCCGTGGGTGCAGCGAAACCCAAACTCTCTTAGACTAAACCCTAACCTGCAGCAGCGGGCGCTGAGAAGCACGAGCAACAGAGGGCCGGACACCAAGTGAGCCTAAAACCCGCCTGAGGCGTTGGCTTTGGCCTTGTTGCTCCCCACGAACTGCTGATGTCCGCCTGCTTTGACAAAAGCAGACGGTATAGCTACTCTAGAGGACTGCTGTATCTCAAGTGTGCTGCTGAATAAAAGATAAGTAGCATCGACTTTGGTCACCAGATGGATGCTATGGCGTATAATTTTTTTTTATGTCGCTGCGGACCACCGTGGCTCTCCAACCACAAAATGCCTCGGAAGTTGTCTTGCTGCGTAGTCTCGGAGAAAGCTGCCTGCATGCGTCGCTGAACTGCGTTGCGCTGCTGCGTACCACTGCGTGCGCGTGCGATGCGTCTGCATGGGATGAAGACAATCGCTACATATATGCTATAAACTCAGTGCTGGAATGGATATGTAAAGAAAATGACTGTGCTTTTGTGGATGGTAATGCATGGGCTAGGGACTATGATTTAGGTCGTGATGGATTGCATTTGAACAGAAGGAGTGTGAGTAAGTTTGGTAGGTTGATAAATAGAATTATAAACTGTCTCATTAAAAAAAAAAAAAAAAACCAAGTTCTACAGAGAGCTGTGGTAATGATGTCCTGCATCAGGATGAAATTTGTGGATTCATAGCTAACACTGAAGGTAAAGCAGTTAATACAGAGCCCCTAAAGGCTCAGGTTGCAGCTTCTAGCAGGGACAGGGTAGGGAAAAAGGAAAGCAGTCAAAGGTATGTAAAACAAGTGATGGTATAAAACATTACTTAAAAATCTGCCACTTAAATGTTCAAAGCTTAAATAATAAAGTGACAAAGTTAGAGGTACTGCTTGAATCACAAGCAATGAATGTAGAGGTACTATGTCTCACAGAACACTGGTTCAATAGTCAAAATGTAAATTGTGTAAAAATAGATAACTTTAAACTATCATCAGTATTTGTTAGGGACAAAAACATGCATGAAGGATCAGGAATTTTTGTTCAAGTAGGTTTGGAAGCTAAAGATGTAAAATAATTGCATTACTTTAGTGTAGAAAAACATTTTGAACTCTCTGTAACTGCACTAACTACATTCCAAACAGTAATTGCATGCATCTACAGACACCTGACAGTGACTCTAATATATTCATAACAAATTTAGATGAGCTGCTTGAAAAATTAACAAGAAAATATAAACATGTTGTGATATGCGGGGACTGGAATGTAAACTTAATGCAACATAGTCATAAAAGCATGGAAATAGAAAACTTATTTAAGGTATTTAACATGATCAATACAGTGCAAATACCAACCACAACATCAAAAAACTCAGAAACACTTATTGATGTGATAGCTACTAATATGGTCTATGATGAGTCTGCTCATATAATGGAAACAGGTATCTCAGATCACAAAGCACAAATTCTAAAAGTATCAAGTCAATCACGGAGTAAAGGTAAATAAAAAGCAGTAAAAGATGTTTCAATGAGGATAATCTGAAGCAATTTAAATACCTATTAAGCAAGGAAAGTTGGGACGAGGTTTATATAGAAAAGGATGTAAACTCAAAATTTGATAAGCTAATAGAAGCAGTCTGTCACAATTTTAATATAGTATTTCCATTAAAACAGGTTAATCTAAAAAATAAACACCATAAAGGGTGGGTGACTAAAGGGATACTAGTGTCCTCAGAGAGATTAAAGTTCTTGTACACATTGAAAAAAAAGGGGAATGTGCCAAGGGAAGCCTTAAATTATATAGAGAAATATAAAACAGTCATTAGGGATGCAAAAAAGCTAGAAAATGATAAACCCATGCATATGGCAACAAACAAAGTAAGGCAATGTGGCAAGTAATTAATAAGGAAACTGGAAAAAGCAATGCAAGTGTAAGTAAATTTGAACTGATGCATGAAGGTCAAAAAATCAATGACTGAGTACAAATAGCTGAACTATTTAATACATATTTTGTTGAAGTTGCAAATTAATTAGTAAGTGATAAGTATGGTGCAGGAGTTAATCCAATAATAGAATACAGTAACATTAAGGAATGTATAGATTTAGTATTTATTAAACCCATAAATGAAAAGGAACTAATAATTACAGCAAAGGGATTGAAAAGCAAGCTATCAGCAGGTATAGATGATATTCCTGATTTATTAGTCAAGGATTGCATAGAAGAAATAGCAAAACTATTAATGAATGTTTATAACTCATCCTTTGAGACAGGCATATTCCCAGGTGTCTATATAATACTTGAGTTTAGCAACAAAGTTATTCTTGTTGCTTCCCTATATTTTGAGGTCAAGATTGGATACAACCTGATTTGTTCAGAGATTACTGAATGTTCCATGTCCATTTCTTCTTTCTTACTGTATAACAGACAATTCTGTGTAGAAATGTGCTTTCACGAAGTCATACACAGTGATAAGTATGAACATGGCGATGACTGTTTTACTGAGGTTAATTCAGGTATTAGTTTCAGGCTTCTGTCATTAATTAAGAGTTATAGTTATTCTTCATTTTCTTCTTCATTATACATTTGACTGATTCCAATGGTACTTTGTGTTGTTTGTACTTATTTTGAATTTTAGTTCCATTTGTTTTTGATTTTTGTTTTGTTACTCAGTCCACAATTTGCAGGAATCCATTGGAAGAGTAAGTTCTTTTTAAAATTTTGTACCTTCTTAACCAAACAGTAAATTTGTCTTTCCATTTTTGGATCCTTAGTTAATGTTATTGCATGGATTGCAGCTCTAGAATCTGATAAAATAACAATGTTTTTGCATTTTTGTAGCCAAACACACATATTTAAGAGCAGTGTAAATTGCATTGATTTCTTCTTCTGATGATGAAATGTAATTTGTATCTTTGAATGTATTCATTTACATCAATTCCTCCATAATTCTTATGTTCTGTCAGTGATGTAAAAGACTGACAAATTATGCACACAGTTAGAAGAAAGCCAAGAATAAACAATAAATATGTTTATTAAAAGATATTTAATGTTTATTTCTAAACACAGAATATTAGTGTTATTCATTCTTGCTTGCAAAGTTATAAAAAAAAGTTACACATTTATGTTCACTGAAGGTATTTATTAAAATGGGTAAAAGGCTGTTTGAGGCAAAGGTGTTATATGCTTGCACATGAGCTCCAAATTAGTATTTACTTTGCTATTCTTCTTCCAAACGGAGTTCATTCAAGTATTCAAAACAAAGTGGTCTTATCACTGAATCAGCGAAATCTTTTAGACTTTGGTTAGTAAGCATGTCCGAGAAAATCATTGCAGAGCCCATCTATCCTCTTAGGGGAGCTTGAATTTTCTGGGACAGTTTATGTGAAACATAAAACATATTCACAGCAATATGTGCATGATCAAAACTTCAGAATCTTTATCCTACAATTAATCTGTACATGATCAGAATCAGAAAAACCATATTTTTTTAACCTAAAACAGTTATTGCATGTCCTTATGTGTGAAAAATACTTCTGACTTTATGATTTATACAACCTTAACCTACATAGTAAGTAATGGGTTAGTGCTGTTAAGAACAACACTAGCTTTTAAAGACCAGCTTTAAAAGACTGAATAACCTTGTAGCCAAAACTGCTATTGCTTATACTTCTGTAATGCAATGCAGTCTCTAGTAGTACTACATAATGCTGAATGTCTGTGTCCAAGGTCTACATAGTCCATCATATCATTTATGACATATGACATGCACCTTCAAATAAGCCCTGGATCCATGGAGCTTCTGAGGGTTACATAAAATTTCTCTCTCAGAATAACGAATAATCCCAGTTAAATCACCCCTATTCAGATTTGAACTCAAGTTCCCTGGATTATGAGACAGACCAGCTATTCAATAGAATGGAAATGGATACGCTGTTAAATGTACAAAGCTGCTATCTGTTATCACTTGATTATAATGCCTGGATATGATATAAATGTTTATCTTATCAATTGTAACATCTGAAACACACATCATGGTGCAATATTACCTCACAATAACACACAGATTTGTTAAAACCTTTAAGTAATAATACATATACTAATGCAAAAATACAACAGATCTTTTCTGCAGTATGGTATTCATTACCTTCTCTGTGATATATGTATGATGGGTATAGGAAGTACTTTTCCACCCAAAATTTTGATACCTAGATTTCATTGGAAGTACAAGCTTTGAGTTTGCAACAAGGATAAAAAACAAAATGGAATAAATTAGAAAAATACGTGCGTGTGTGAGTATGTGTGTCCAGCATAACTCAAAAATGAATTATGGATAGATAGCAAACCTGGTATTTAAATTCAACACCTTCCAAGGATGTGACAAAAGAATTTTCAAGAAAATCCTCCCACCTGCAATGATCCCTCACATGGTAATTTTTTATTTTCTAAAGAATAGCTAAAGATCTTTATTAAACTACCATTAAAATACCAGTTGCATGACATAAAATTGTGTATGTTTTTCACAAATAGCCTAAAGTCCTCTTTATTGGGAACAAATTTGTATAAGTTTGTATAACTGGTAAACCATTTAAGATAAATATAAACTTACTACGAAGGAAACATAGATTTCTTTAAAAAACACAATTTGTGTCAAATAACCTCGGTGTCAAACATTTCAAAATATTCATCATTTTTCATTTGAGTTTTCAAATATTTTGTAGTTTTTATGTGGTAAGTTACTATTCTTTTTTTTCTCAAGATTTGCTATCACTTCATCCTACTTATCCGTCTTGTATCTACACCAAAATATGTAATGAAACGGTTTTGAAAATTCTTATCTGGATTAACATGAAGTAAAGAGGAAAATAAGCTTTAATAAGAATAGTTATGGAAGAATCGATATAGTCAGGCTATGTTACAAGTTTTTCCCTTTAATTTTTTAGTATGGAAAGGATTCGTTAGTTACTTAATTAAGATTCTCAGTTTATTGCATGTTTTTATTAGCAACTTAGATGAAATATTCATAACATTTATTATATGAGGCTGTAAGGAACAAACAGAGGTGCTGAAACAAAATGTTTACAAGACGTGTCTGAAAGTGATGTTATAACACTGTACTATTCCTCACTGTGCACTGTGCTACCAGCTCGTTGACTCCAATTTTCTCCCAAAGATTCTCTCTGCAAGCAAAATACTTTTAGCATTACTTGATGATGAAGCTTTAAGCAATTTTTAACTATATTCTAAGCTGCTGTATTATAAACATGTATATATGTATAAAATACTCTGAAGAATATACATAATCTGTTTTCAAGGTTGCAGGCACTCTTACTTCCAATAACTCAGACAGAGGCCAAATAAGTAAGCTTTGTATGAAAACATAACTGACTTTATACATATTTAAGAGTATTAAAAGAAATGTTCACCTTCTGTTTTCCAAGATAGCACCTTGGCAAATGTGATCGAGTTGGTTACATACACTATAGTGGGTAACAAATTTTGTGAATAAGAGCCACTGTGAGTTTCTGATGGGAAAAACAATGACATTTATTTAACACCAAGGAAGGTATTTACTGAGTTTACAAATATTTTATAAAGAAATTTGGAGCTTCAAAATGTGGCCAAACAATGTGAGTTCACCTTAAGAATTCGTAAAGCCACTGGTAAATATTAAATCTATTGATATGAGTCTTTCACCTACATTACATTGCCCTGGGCAGGATCAAACCTGCAGTCTTGAGCACAGAGAGTCAGCACTCAACCAACTGTGTATTATTAAAAATGATAAGGAACCTGTTAGTTAAGAAATTCTGCAAAAACAGTTATGTCTAACTTTAGCTGTTTTTTATTAAACCATTTATATTGTTGTGTCTATCATGGGCATATCATCCACTTTGCCGATGAAATAATTGCTTTGGCTCAACCTGCTTATGTTGGATTTTTACTATATTATCCTTTGCCGCACTGATGTGGTGGCCTAGAGTTAATTTAAAGGTGTGCAGAAAGGAACTCTGTAAATTACAGAGGACCTTCTGCATTTCAATTATGGGAGCTTTCAAAACTACTCCCACTGTGGCAATGGAGATGCTGATAGGGCTCACACCCCTCCACATATGGATGAAGGCAGAAGCAATGATCACGTATCACTGTATTTGTCGCCAAATTAAAATGTCTAATATTGGACATATTAAGCATCTCAAACTTCCCTGGGACAAGAATGTACAACAGATACTCAATATGAGGACTGACATTCTTGAACCAAGATTCAAGTTTGAATTGAATTTTACGGTCTCCTATCCACAGTGGGGTGAATGGGAAAAACTGCTAAAACCTCGTAATAGCAAAGGCTCAATCTAGTATACTGACGGTTCCAGAACCAAATCAGGAACGGGGGCTGGGTTTTATGGAAATGGCACCCAGATTTCTTATAGTCTGGGTACCTTAGCTACAGTTTTCCACAATAATTTTACTTCCACTCCGCCAGAATACTTCCAAGGCATTTACTTCCAACTCCGTCGGAGTACTTCCACTTCCATCAATTCATTGTCATTCCAACAGCAATCTTTTGTATAATTCTAGCATGTTATGCATATTATTTATACTATTTAGAAGTCATCACTGAAAATAATGATTTGACAAATGTACTGTACCTATAAAGATTTACTAGGACCTATCAAAATTACTAACATTATAAACTAAAACCTCAAATTAATATATTAAAAAGTTATCAAAATCCCTAGGGAATGGATAAGTAAAATTTAATTTACACATTGACTGGCTCGTATTTAAAATAAAGGTACTTAATGGAATACATGGTTTTATTATTAAAGGGATCAGTACTAAATATAGATGGATGCGTCTTTAAATAAATACAGAAAGTGTAGTAAATCGATTTCAATTTCCTATGGAAACGTAATAAAAACAAGTTAAACATGAGGCGGAATCATGATCGTGAGTGGTAGTACTTCCATCGAAAGCATGTGGTAGCTTTAATTAAAAATAAGGTTAAAATATTGATATGAAATTACAAAAGCAGTATAGTACAAGATATAGAGAATAAATTGAGATAGAAGTGTTGTTTTTTCAGTCACAGGTATGTTATATCAGTTTTTTAAATTTATTCCAAATTACGTTCCTATTTTTAAGTTGCAGAAATCAAAGCTATACAAAAGTTTTCGTGAGTTATAAGTATGTTATTTAATTTATGCTTTCGTTTATGTAATAGGTCCCCTGATAACAGAAGAAAGAATGAATTGGTCGTGTAGTGCAGGTTGTGGAATGTGGACTTATTTTACAATAATGACTGATGCCTTGTAAGATCTGCAGTTATAAAAGTTACTGAAGAAAAATATCATTCGGCTTTTTTACATTACTTTGGTCTTCATTGAAAACGTTAATAAAAGCAACCTCCCGTGAATCAGGAACGTAAGCTTTTATATATAAACTAACCCTAACCTAACCTCCCGTAGATTAAAAACGTAAAAAAAACTAATAAACCTAAAATAAAAAGTAATTAGGAACTCACGCTGCACCATTGGTGGTATCTCACTGGCTTTAAAGACCAACGTAATGCAAATTGCCGATAATATGTAAGTACTCTTTTAGAAATACATCAGTTGATGGTAATCAATCATGTGAAATTCCTCGCATAACACTAATACAAGATGTTCTTTGGATTTATCGACTAGATGTGTGTTCTAAATTTGTAAATTAACATGTCCTTTGTACCTCCCATTTTTAGTGTCACCAATGTTCACTGTGCTTTTAAGTGCTTTAACCTCAAAATGAGTAAGAGACGAGTTCGGGCTTTTAAGATATAATGACCCACAGTGAAACTACTAGGGATTGAAATTTGCATGTTTAATCGTGGATTAGGCTTAAATTGGTGTGGGTTTGTGAGAGATTCAATGTTACTGTTATTACCAGCAATGTTGTGGTTCAGCATATTATACATAGATCTTGTATGGAGAGGTACATCCCTACACTCATACACTGTAATGCTTCTCGTTTTAGGTTTACACGGGGAATAACAGAAAATAAGGGGCAAATATATATAGTAATTTGCATTGGCTTAAAGTGTTACAAGCATATGAATTCAAATTTCGGGTAATTATTTACTTTAGTAGCTACACCTCTGCCTACAGCCTAACAAGGTGCTACATTGACAATGAGTTCATACACCTCTAATCTAAACCTTTTGTGGAATTAACTGTTGAAATGAGAAAACTCAATGGTTTACTATGACTTGCTTATCTGAGTAACACATAAATACACAAAACTGGCATGTCTTGAAAACCATTTGTGCAGCAGGGAAAACAGTTGAAATGCTCAGAATTTTGGAGATTAAGATTAACTCATTACAGTGATAAAAGCAGAAATTCCCAATATCCCATTAATCTAAATAAATTCTATATCTATGATACTGAAGCATGGTTATCCATTCCATGCATTTAAGCATGCTGCCTTGCATTTGTTTTGAGGGAAAAAGCATGGGATTTCTGTTTGAAGGGGGGCTACTTGCTGAACATTTCAGAAATAAGTATTGGAAAGAAACCATCAAAGGCAAAGGTGTATCTTGAACATTTAAACACATTACAATTATTCAGCAAAGCTTAGAGCACATGCTTTACTTGGGCATGAGTAGATAAATATTCTTAATATCAACATATTTTAAGAATTAACAAGCTGTTAAACAACTTTGATTTGCAAATTAATAATCGCATGTTTTAGCTTATGCTACACTAACATCACATTCTCATGCTGTTTTAGAAATGCTAAAAGTAATAAACTGGCTGCTGTAACTTAAGCTGTAGGTCATTAAATGCTTCATATTTGCAAAGACTATATATCCTTCTAACAAATAAATACCTACAGAAATAATGAATTTAGAAAAGAAAATGAGAATGAAACATTTTTTTGAATAGTCACTGATGTTATAAATCAAGTACAAGAGAGTTTAGCTCTCTCTGAGCTATGGTATTAATTGTGTGCAGGATTCAAATTTTATATTGTTGGCTCTTTTCATTCATCAGATCTAGATGAATACTAAGAGATTTATGTTTTAAACACTTATATTAGAGTGACCTAGTTCAGTTACATTTTAAATTCATTACCTAAGTATCAAGGAGACATATCTACACAATGTTGTGTTTTGAGAATCTTCATAAACATTTAACTTTCTTTGACGTACTAAATATACTGCTTTATAGGTACTCCAATGCCTAATTTATTTTCTACATATCTAGAAGTAACAGTTGTTTGTTTCTAACATAGAAGATGTTTTCCTAGTGACAGAAGTGGTCATAAACCCACATATGCCCAACAATTCTTAATACATAAGAGAACACTGTTAGGCTTAGTGTGAGGCCTTCAATATTCTTTCCAGAGATAGTTTTGCATAATACAGCTCTTTCAAACTTATCAATACTTGTTTTTGACAGTGTACTGATACTGACTTCTCAATTCAGGGTATTACCTTCAGCTCCTGACTGCACAGGGAATTTTTCTTTAATTAGAATTATTCCCTTCACCACACAGAATCTGAAAGTGGGAATGTGAAAAGGAATGGAGTGGTTTTCATAGTAAAAACCCAACATAAGCAGGTTAAGCCAAAGCAATCATTTCATAGTCAAAGTGGATGATATACCCATGATAGACTCAACAATACAAATTATACAATAAAAACCGCTAAAGTTAGACATAATGGCTTTTCAGAATTTCTTAACTAACAGGTTCCTATTCATTTTTAATTATACACAGTTGGTTGAGCATTGACTCTCTGTGCCCAAGACTGCAGGTTTGATCCTGGCTCAGGGTAATGTAATTTAGGTGAAAGACTCATATAAATAGATTTATTATTTACCAGTGGCCTTAAACATTCCTGTGGTGAACTCACATTGTTTGGCCACATTTTGAAGCTCCATATTACTTTATAAAATATTTGTAAACTCGGCAAATAACTTTCTTGGCTCTTATTCACAAAATTTGTTACCCACTATAGTGTATGTAACTAACTCAATCACATTTGCAAGGTGCTATCTTGGAAAACAGAAGGTGGACATTTCTTTAATACTCTTAAATATATATAAAGGCAGTTATGATAGGTTTTCATACAAAGCTTACTCCTTTGGCCTCTGTCTGAGTTGTTTTTGGAAGTAAGAGTGCTTGCAACCTTAAAAACAGATTATGTATATTTTTTCAGAGTACTTAATACATATATACATGTTTATAATACAGGAGCTTAGAATATAGCTAAAAATTGCTTAAAACTTCATTATTGCTTGCCAAGTAATGCTAAAAATATTTTGCTTGCAGAGAGAATCTTGGGAGAAAATTGGAGTCAACCAGCTGGTAGCACAGTGCACAGTGAGGATGAGTGCTGCATTATAATATCACTTTCATACATCTCTTGAAAATATTTTGTTTCAGTGCCTCTGTTTGTTCCTTATAGCCTCATATAATAAATGTTATTAATATTTCATCTAAGTTGCTAATATGAACATGCAATAAACTATCTTAATTAACTAATTTTAATTAATCCTTTCCATACCAAAAAATTAAAGGGAAAAAGATGTAACATAAGCTGACTATATCCATTCTTCCATAACTATTCTTATGAGGCTTATTTTTCTTTTTACTTCATGTTTTACTTCCAGATAAGCATTTTCAGAAACAGTTTCATTACACATTTTGTTGTAGGTACAAGATGGATAGAGTAGGATGAAATGATAGCAAATCTTGAGAAACAAAAGAATAGTAACTTAGCACATAAAAGTACAACATATTTGAAAACTCAAATAAAACGACAAATATTTCTGAAATGTTTGACACAAAGATTATTTGACATAAATAGTGTGTTTTAATGAAATCTACATTTTCTATGTAGTAAGTTTATATTTATCTCTAATGGTTTATCAGTTATACAAACTTATACAAATTTGTTCCAAATGAAGAAGACTTTAGACTATTTGTGAAAAAGACATGCATTTTATGTCATGCAAATGGTATTTTAATGGTAGTTTAATAAAGATATTTAGTTATTCTTGAGAAAATAAAAATTACTATGTGAGGAATCATTGCAGGTGAGAGGATTTGCTTGAAAATTCTTGTGTCACATCCTTGGAAGATGTTGAACTTAAATACCAGGTTTGGTATGTATCCGTAATTCATTTTTGAGTTATGCTGACACACCTTTTTTCTCCATTTTGTTTTTTATCATTGTTGCAAACTCAAAACTTGTATTTCCAATAAAATCTAGGTATCAAAATTTTGGTTGGAAAAGTACTTCCTTATATCTATCATACATATGTCACAGAGAAGGTAATAAATACCATAATGCAGAAAACATCTGTTGTACATTTGCATTAGCATATGCAATACTAACTAAAAGTTTTAACAAATCTGTATGTTATCATGAGGTAATATTGCACTGTGATGTGTGCTTTCAGATGTTACAATTTATAAGATACACATTTATATTATATCCAGGCATTATAATCATGTGGTAGATAGCAGCTTTGTACATTTAACATTGTATTTGCCTGTTCATTTCCATTCTATGGAGTAGCTGGTCTGTCTCATAATCCAGGGAACTTGAGTTCAAATTTCAATAGGGGTGATTTGCCTAGAGTTATTCCTTATTCTCAAGAACAAATTTTTGGTAACCCTCAGAAGCTCCATGAATCCAGGGCTTATTCGAAGGTGCAGTTCATAAATGATTCATTTATAATCGGGTATGAACCTATAAAGCTAAACAGAACTGATGGACTATACAGACCTTAACAGCACTAACCGGTTACTTACCGTGCAGCTTAAGGTTGTATAAATCATAAAGACAGAAGTAGTTTTCCCACATAAGGAGATGTGATTATACTGTTTTAGGTTAAACAAACAATGTGGTTTTTCTAATTCTGATCATGTACAGAGTAATTGTATGATAAAGATTCTGAAGTTTTGATCATGCACATATTACTGTGAATATGTTTTATGTTTCACATAAACTGCCTCAGAAAATTCAAGGACCCCTAAGAGGATGGATGGGCTCTGCAATACCTTTCTCTGAAATAATTATGAGTAATAATACTTGGATGGTTAACAGTTATTAAAAGTTCACAAATTTCCATGTAGAAATACAATTTGTTCAACAGTCTTTCAGCAAGATGATTTCTTCTATCTGTTATGAGGTGACCTGCCTTGGAGAACACTCTTTCACATGGTGTGGAGGTTGCAACAATACACAGCCGCTTTTTAGCCAGTTCAAATAATGCCGGATATACAGATTGCCGTTTCAGACCACCATTGAAAAGGGTTTCCATGCCTTTGTAGCAAGCGTTCTTGCAGATATGAGTCACTTCTACTATTGCAGCAGCTTTCGGTTGAGGATTATTCTGTAGCCTGGAAACAAGCTCATCAAATTGAGCCCATAGACAAGATGCAGATTTGGAAACTGGATGTGCTGTCTCTTCAGAGGCTGAGGAAGCATTTGAGGAAAATAGTTCACAATACCTAATAAGGCTTTGTTTCGCTTTTTCAACGTACTTTTTGTCAGAGAACCCATGTAATTTAAATCGGGGATCCAATATAGTTGCTTCTGCAAAAACTCTGTTTTCCTCAACATCCCGAAATTGCCGGTTTAACTCTTCCTCTAGCTTCTTGGCCTTACCTTGTACATGATGAAATTCAGCATTATTTGCATATTCCCTGCACCAAAGTTTCAATGAGTAACTCATTGGTATAACTTTGGAAGCAGTCACCTGATTTTCACTGCTCATTTCTTCAGTGCAAGACTTGAAAACTTTCAACACTTCACATGCTTGTCTTATGGTTTCAATGTCAATTGTGTTTAAATTTTCCAGGTCTGGGTAATTTACAGCTATTACTGACACAAGTGAATTCTTTACTTCCAGTAGTCTTTGCAACATGTCGAAGGTTGAATTCCATCTTGTTGGAGTGTCCTGTTTTAAGGTCAGAACTGACTCTTGCATTTGGTCCTGGGTCCTTTTCAACTTCATACTGGCATTTGAACTTCTTTTAAAGAATTCAACAATTCTTTTAACTTTTATCACAACATCTTGTACGTGCTGAAGTCCACTATGAACAATTAAATTCAGAG
This sequence comes from Deroplatys truncata, assembly GCA_030765065.1. NCBI lineage: Eukaryota > Metazoa > Arthropoda > Insecta > Mantodea > Mantidae > Deroplatys > Deroplatys truncata. Next base: position 618,595,121 of record CM060990.1, read on the forward strand.
TGTGTGCAACACGGGATGTGTTTCCAGTTCCTAAGTCTAATTGCAGCTATAACATTAGCTGCACTGTCACTAACAGTGCACACGATTTTTTGCTCAATATCCCATTGTATTGCAACTCTATGCAGTTCTTCACTGAGGTTTCCGGAGGTGTGCCTTTCTTCATATTTGAAGCACTGCAAGACAGAAGAGTGCAGTTCTAGATGTTCAATGTAATGTGCTGTCACTGACAAGTAGCTCTCATTTCTACTGGAAGTCCAGGCATCCGTTGTCAATACCACTGCTTCTGCAGCTTGAATTTTCTTTTGTACCCTTTCCTTCACCATGGCATATTGTTGTGGGAGAAGTTTTTTCGAAAGCGTCTTGCGTGTTGGAGCTTTGTAACTCATATTTAACTTGCTTATGAAGTCTTGAAAATACTTACTTTCCACGATAGTGAAGGGCAAATAATCCTTCACTATAGTTTTTAGAAGTGCAAAATCGATCTCCTGAATTCTTCTATCGGACATTGGCTTCGTAAAATACATGGGTAATCTTCCCTGAACCAAAGCATGTGCTCCGTTAGTTGCGGTGCCTCCGTCATCCTCCGGTGGTACGGGTTGTTGCTGGCTTTCAGCAATGGATGATAGTGATTGAGGATCATCCGGATCATTCACAGAAATAAATACTGGAGCAGGGGGCACTAAACGCCTGCCAGTGAAAGATACTGTTGGGTGCTTCCTGAAAATATGCCGATTAAGTTTGAAGGTATTTCCTCCTCTATGTGAAACGGGCGCAGAACAAAAGTTGCATTTAGCTTTCCCGTTTCCCATATCGGCGAAGAGACCCCATATTTCACTACTTTTTCTAGTTCTAGAAGTACTAGCCATTTTTCTTCTCGAAAACAAGTACGACTTCCTAGGGAATTCACCTCAAATGATACCATTCTTCCAACGTAACATCTTGAAAGATGACTATTTCTTCAAAAAAAGAGATGGATGGATGGGTGGATGGGTGGGTGGATGGGATGGATGGATGGGAAGGAAGGACGGACGGAAGGAAGGAAGGACGGACGGAAGGAAGGAACGAACGAACGAACTAATTTATTAATTAAAAAATGGTTTATAAATCTAATTATAGGTATAGACGATGAGCGGAGGTAATTATAATTGTTTTATCTTGAACTAATTTATAAGAACATTTTCTTTTTATACGTTTGGCAGAAATGTATTTTCTATGAGGGACCTGCTCATAAATCAAATCTCTTAAAAGATTTTTTTAAATAAATTTATCCTTTAACCGTGTCATATCGGACGAAGAATGAAATAGATGAGATCTATAGAGCTTAGAGTTACCCACATTCGTCTTCTGAAAGTTAACAGAATATGCCGGGAAAAAAAAATCTTATCCGGGTACCGTTTAATGGCGATTATACTTCTATGAGAATGCCCAATTTTTAATTATATTCCCATCTACTCGTACTTCCCAAATGTAGCAGTCATATTAATCAGGGGATATTGCGGTATATCGTTTGGCATATATTGCATTTTTACTTCTTAAAGCTGATGGTTTGTTTTAGCCTTAAGATTAGCGGAGTCCTTTCCGCGAGGAGCACAACTTATGCATATTCACCTATTCAGAATTATATTTTTCTCTTGTTAAATTGCGGTTGAAACAAATTAACGTTTAGTGGCACCAGGAAATGCTTTAAAAGCTCCATAATGAACTAATAAAGCTACAATCATATTTAATCATGAATTGCCGTACATTATCATCACAGCCTTATTTAAAATCGAATGATAAAGTGACAAATTTTACTTCCAGTTTCGCCAACGTCTTTTCTGTTGAATATGTTGGTAGTGTACAGTGCGCATTTACCTTATCCGCTCCGTTGTTATTTGCTTCCCGCCATGAAGTAGATTTGATAGATGTAAAAAGCAAAATTACCTTTAATTCTGCATATGCAGATGTATTTATTACGAATTATTTTTGCAGTTTGCACTGCTGTTCTAGGTCTTTCATAACAGTTTGACTAATACCTTGAGAATTGCTTACTAAACTGCCTAAAATGCAGTAAATTATATCCCGTATACTTGTGAAGGGTAAATAACGAAGAGTCAATGTCATTTTTCTATTGAATTCTGAAAATGCTCCACTTACGCTTTACAATAACATAAAAATCAGCTCTAGAGATTATGAGTATATTGGAAGTTCGTTTCAAAAAGATTCTTTCATACTTGCTGAAACCACATTTATTGCAAAATAATTTACATCCACCGTTCATAACCTAAACGTTTAACACGCAATAAAGCCATATTTACGAAGTATATAGGCACAAGTTTGTCTTAAATCTAGTGTTGCGTTCCGTTAGTTATATTTGCTTTACAGCAAATGGAATTACAAATTATTCTTGTACGTAAGGTCTACATTACTACAGATTATATTACCAATATTACATTGTAGTTTATTATACAATGTAAATAAAAGCGCAACATATTAGCATAGAACTGAAGACATTAAATGACAGACACTTTTTTATGTGACAGGAGACATTAATTGTTAACATATAGTATGGCATCCAGTTAGATATCACTTGCAATACCTTCTGTTTATAGAGTGGACTCCACTCAGTGGAGGAAGTCATTCCGGCAATATTCCGGAGTAAAACAGTGCAAGTATTTTCACCAATACTCCGGAATGAAATAGTGGAAGTACTTCCAATGGAACTAGTTCCACCACAGGCCGGAACTACTTCCTCGGAGTGGAACTGGAACTACTTCCTTGAAACGACTCCGACTACGGAGTGGAAGTGTTGGAAGTAGTTCCGGTAAAGTAACGCGCTCGACCCATCACTAGTTCTCAGCACACGCACGCGGGAATCACAGATCATCAAAGTATTAGAAGTGCAACGATTATTGTTAAACGATGGAAATACGAAGGCGATTGCAGCATGAGTAGTGATCTTAGATGGAACTAAACTATGAAAAATCGCGCTCTCGGATGCCGACGTCACTCGTAGCTACTACAGCTGTATTTTTCATACCTGCCTAGCTGTCTGGTTCAGCTGATCATATGTTTTAATACTGTATCACTACTGACAACGTACAAAGTTAATTACGTGAGCTTCAGTAATCAAGTTTGCACTTTCAGTTATTCAAATTTCTTTTTAAAGGAATCGATTAAAGCTCGCCATAAAATAACTTATTGTCATCTGTAGCAATACAATATTAGAACATAATTATGATCAGCTGAACACCTGACAGCTGGGCTAGTATGAAAACACAACTGATTATTCCTGTGTAACTCTTGTTATTTAAATTATCCAATAGTCGGTACATACATTACTTTTATATAATAGTATTGGGGTTAACAGTAGTTGTGGAATGTTTCTATGCCATAATACATAATGGTCACATTTAAATCTTGAGGCTGAATGAGAAGATCAAGTACCTTGTAATAATTTCTTCTGCATGCTTCATAGTAAAATTTTTTGCACTTTTGAACTTGCAACCAACTAACAGTAGGATGAGGAATTTGACAGGAAAATTGGAAGAATAACACATGTTTTACACTTGTTATTTTATTCTACTCTCTAGATAGCGCAACACAATTTGACATATTTGCATAACATGAATAACTTAATTCCATTTCCTACTAAGAAACTTCTGCTCACATTATATGCAATAGTGTAACTATTGTTTGCCATTCACTAAATCGCTATTAGCAGTGCAATAAACGTCATTAGCAACAGTTTCACCACACCATTTAACACTATCAATATCATTGTTACTCTCTGATCTGACTTGAAGCACCATCACTTGACACAACTTAACTCCAACTATCCATTGTGTATATCCTAGAAGTAAATAGAAACACTTGTTTAAACTACCCTTAAAAGTAGGTTTCTGAAAAGAGAAATTGCTTACATTAAGGAAAAATCTGTGGCTACAAACACCTTGTGATTATATTACATACTATCCATTGTAAACCAGAGTTCTCTCTGATGTAAACCAAAGCATATGCTTCTGCTTGTCATGAAATTAAGCACTACGCTTATGCCAATGTAAATAGTTCCTTTATAAATGTATTGCATCATGAAATATTGGAATAGGAAAGGTATAGAACTACACATTTTATTGCGGTTATTGTAAGAACTCATTGTTAAAGGTAATGGATATATAATAACTGTTAGAGATTACAAAATATGATTTCCTTAATTCTACCTGCTATTGCGCCAACACTCAAAGGGTATCTTTTTGTAAATTACCAACTCTATGGATGACTGCTATTCCCTTGCCTATACGAGAAATGCAGCAATTAATTCACAGGGGTGCTATTTGAGTACCAAATAAACTCTTTGCTTAACACAGGAAATATGATAAGTGAACAGTCATTCATAATTCACTAGCACTCATATGCTCAGCTCAGGTCAAATCTTGTGATTTTATCAGTTAGTGTTTGAGTTGTCGTGACAGAGGAAGAAGTGTGTAGTGCGAATAAGCTATTTTAACACAAAAGTGGGAAACCGTTAAAAAGTGGCAAAAAACGTAATGTGTTCAACTCACTATTATAAAAATACCTGACACTTGCAATAGTATATATTACGGCACTAACATCTGAGGTCACAGGTGTTTCAGCAAAAAGTGTAACCAAAGCATGCAGGGAATATAAAGACATAATAGGAGACTAAAATGTAGGAACCTGTTTTGTATGCAACGGTGTTGTGGATAAGATTAAGTTCGAGGATAGTTCTGATTCCAATATGGCAGTCAAGTCATCTTTGGAGGATTTGGATTAGGGTAATGCACCTTTGCCTGAAGATTTCAATTAATATAAGTAAAATTTTCATAGTCCACATGCTTATAAAATGAATTGTTACTTCAGGTTGCATTTTTAATTATGACTTTCACACAGGGAACCTTTTAATAGACTTAAACAATGCTCAGCTGTATTATATGTAGCAAGTATGTGTGAAAGGAAGAAGTAGCCGTAAGGGGCAGTGTTTCGCGCGGATAATACAAAGAGTTTGTTTATAGTGAGAGGCACTCTAGTTTGGAATTGAAAGTAGGTCCACTATTGCTACTATACCTAGAGGAATTTTAACACGTCAGTTAGTAATTGCTAGTGTCTAGCAGCATTTTTATGCAGCCAGCAGCTTAAGTAATGAGAGTGCTTTGGGGTGAAGAGAGGCTAGGCCATTTCCTGCTTACATTAAAAAAAACACATACAAGTTTCAATGCGCAAATACTGATATGAGTAAATTAACTAGTCAGCTAATGAAGTGAAACACACTACAAATACCCGAAGTGTAAAGAAACAGGAATTAAATGAGAAAATTGGAATTCTGTGCTCGTGTTTGGTTGAAAGTGTTAAATGAGAAGGAAATAACACCTTTATTGCAAACACACCACCACTTTGTGTTACTTGGACAAAATTCAGTATACGCAAAGGATCCATGGATCTTTTCACTGAAGATTCAATGAATTGGATCTTTTAAATAATCCTTCGTTCTGTTATTTATAGTGAGATTTTAAACCCTTTTCATAGTAATAATAATAATAGTAATAATAAACTAATGCTAAGCTTCCGTGAATTCAGAAAACTAAGCTTGTATAAAAAAGAAACCTAACCTCCCTTAGTACCTCGGATGCAATGCGTTGTATATGAAAAGCGTTTAAAGTGCTTAAAGTGTGTTAAAATGTTCGCTATAAATAAAAAATCAATGGGTCATTCAAAAAATCCAATTCATTGAAAAGATTCATGGAACCTTCACTGAAAAATCCATGGATTGTTTGCGTATACAGAATAGTAGAAGAGTATATACAATCGGCAAAAAATTCAATGCCATGCCCTGTGATTCAAACCACCAATCTTTGACTTGCCATACCACTGTTCTGCCATCTAAGACTTTCTCTACTCACAACAAGTTATTTTCATAAGTATTCTACAAATGATTCATCATATATCGTGATTAACTTCATGTTTGCCATATGTGTTAACTTAAAAGGCTTCAATACATTTAAAAAAGTATTACATGCCCATTACTTCAAAACCTTTGGTTTTTTGCACAAAAAAGGGGTAAGTTGCTTATAGGTGGTCTTCAATAGCGATGGAAATCATATCTTATATGTCCTACAGATGGCACTCTATGTCATTCTCTAGCTCTAACGCAATGCTGACAACATATGAATAACTAATTCCGTCAAAGCCAGTAAGATACTCAGCCTCAAGGCGTAGCCGAGGGATTGAGGGCCCTCAGCCTCAAAGCGTAGCCGAGGGATGTTTTTTAAGGAAGAGTGTAGCAGCAACTGCGAAGCGACGACAGGACGTAGTCAAGGGATCTGCGCGTCTAAAACTCGAATGATTCACGTTTGCAGAAATGCCTTATTTCGCGGATTTCACTTCTTATTTAGGTTGACACTTCCCATTCAGCCTCTGTTTGAGCGGAAATATAGCTACGTTTGTTGTGTTCATATCGCAATTTTCCTATGAGTAAAACACCTAAAACGGGCGGGCAGGTTAAACAGGCCTCTGAGCAAAATTACCGGTCTTTCGTGCCCAATATAGAATGGGACGCTAAGGACCATAGTAGTTAAAGAGCGTGCATAAATAAAACGCAATTTAATTTAATTTCAGGCGGGCAGGTGAGTACCAGGTATTGACGAGATCACATCCACTTATAAACTCACTCTTAAGGTAATTTACTCCATTCCTTCTAGCTTTTTTCAGCGTTTTCAATGAAGACCACCTAAAAGCAAAATAGCCCATAAAAACAACACATTATTTAAATTCCTATACATTTCTTATAATATCCTGCAACTTAATTACTATTGCACAATATATCTTCTAAGGGAAGGATTTTGTATCATGAAGATTGTTATAAAGTTTAAATGGTAGAAAACAAGCACAACAGATTGAAACCAATTTGGAATTTCAAAGCGTCAGAACACATACTGAAGCTGCTAATTTCACTCAAAACAAACACTTCAAGCTTTTCTTGGAAACAAATGCTTTTGAGCTCTTGTACTAACAGATTACAAGGACACTAATTACCATAACAGCTACCAGAATTTCTATTTTCATACATCATGCCCAGTTCAAAAAAGGATAGTGACAGTTAGATAAAAATGCCCAAAAGCAAGTGAATTATTGAAATATATGTGAATGATATCAAATATCTTTCTTCCTTCTGTATTAAAAAAATTCAGTTGAGCACTGCCTTAAAAGAATTATAGTATCATTGGCATGCTATCCTTGACAGTTACTGTGTCAGTCCACCAATAATCCTACATTTTTAAATTATACACGAATATCACTCGCATGATCTGCATCTACGTGTTTGAATATTGGCACTGTAACATGCTATTTAATTTGCATTAAAGGTTGATTTTTACCTTACCCACTTTGGCTGTGATCTCCACCCATCAATTATGAAGTGCAAACAAGAAAATTAATCGTATATTCCACTGTCTGGATGACTCACTATCCCCCCAGGGGCTCACCTTATGTGAGTACGGGTTTTGGCGTACCCGGGGGTTCCCGAGCCACTCATCGCCATCTTCATCGTTTCATCCCCGTCCGATCGAGGTGGGTTCGTTCTCGTGACCGGGATACTCAAGGTAGGCTCTTGTGCGTTCTGTGCATTTCATTCCATGACGCCCTCGCCATCGTTTCTTTATTCTCACTTCTATTTATGCACATTTCGCACCACGTCCATTCATTTACATATCTCTTTTCCTTCTTCGCCGGCCTACCTTGAGTGCGAAACGCCCACACACTTTTAGTTTCTTTTAACCTTTTATTTTAATCCTCTGTGGACACAGCCTGACGGATACCCGCGCACTGGGTGCGCAGCTGGGTGAGTGGGTAATGGCCTCATCCCCACCACCCGGGGTCATGTAGGGTTTGTGTTCGTATCCGCTGTTCAACTGCAGTCCCGCAGGGGGGCCATTGCATGAGCTGCTGACTTCTGGCGGCGATTCGGTCCCTCTGTCTATGTTCTGGGAGGTGCGACCCTGGGGTGAGTTTGGTATAGATAGGCCACTCACCCAAGCCGGGGTAACGCCCGGGAAGTCAGAGTCCGAGGTCGGAGACGGTTGCAATGGTGGAGGATTTATTTCGCTATGGAGCACCCTTTCACCATTACTCACAACAAGCGCCGAAAAGTCTATGTAGTAGAAGTAGCACCGCCGCATCTGGTTGTTACTTGGTCATATCACGTACAGAAGAAGGACAAAGTTTTGAGAAGGTGAACCCTTTCATTATTCAGAAGGCATTGACGCTATTGCAGGTGCGGTTCAGTCCTGCACTCGTCTTCGAATTGGTTCATTGTTGCTTCAAACCAAATCCGAACAGCAGAGTAAGTCCTTGTTACGCGCCACGCTTCTCCACGGTTATCCTATCCGTGACGAGAAGCACCGCACCTTGAATTCCTGTCGAGGCGTCGTTACCACTCATAGCCTCGATGGTATGTCGGCCGAAGAACTTGTCGACTAGCTTTCTGATCAAAAGGTGACAGCTGTTCATCGAGTGCAGGCTAAACGCGACGGAATTTTGGTAGCAACTCGTACCCTGTTTATAACATTTGATGGCGTCGATCTGCCCACAAGCATTTCAGTAGGTTACGAACGCATTGCGGTGAGGCCTTATATTCCTAGACCTCTGCGTTGTTTTAAATGCCAACGTTTTGGGCATACGCAAGTCTCCTGTAAGAGTGCCGTTACCATCTGTGCCTCATGTAGCCAGCCGTCACACGAAGGTACCTGTTCCACAGCCCCCGTCTTCGTTAACTGCAAGGGGTCTCATTCTGCGTCGTTTGCCGACTGTTCGCGGTACTTGGACGAGAAGGCGATCCAGGAGATCCCGGTAAAGGAGAAACTCTCCTTCGCCGAAGCCCGGAGGCGTTACCATGCGCGCCAACCTTCTCTCCTGCGATCTGGTACATTTAGATCTGTTGTTGCCTCGCCAGTACCCCGAGTAGATGCCGAAACTCAGACCTGGACTATGACTGCATTAACCGCCACTACCATCCGGCCGTCCATTTCTACTATAGTTAGCAAGACATCTAAAGCTGGTCCTAAGGTACTGAAGTCGCAAGCCGCTGAAAAGAAACCAAAGCAGAAACTTCCTAGGGAAGATTTTCTGAAGGACCCTCCGCGTGCGCGCGGTAAGAAAAGTTCGCTTTCTCCTCCTCGGAGGTCGCAGTCCCAGGACGCTCCTGGGACAAGCCGCACTCAGCGGCACCCCTCACCCATCGCCACCCAGAACCGATTCTCGGGGCTTGAATCGGTTTCTGGCTCTGAGCGCGTGGGCCCTCCCTTCGAGGAGGCTATGGAGTCTGACCAACTCCATACCAAAAACCGGAGCCCAAAGGTTAAACAGAAGATAATTTTGAGCCGCCCTTCTAAGTAAGAAGTTTATCCCTTTTCTTTATGGCTATCCTGACCTGGAATTTACGTGGTGTACGATCGCATAGGGCGGAACTGCAACTTTTATTGCGTTCCCATTCACCTATGGTTGTGTGTTTGCAGGAGACTAAGCTTCGCCCTCACAATCCTTTTGATCTTCGAGGGTATACTCCGGTTCGCTACGATCTTGAACCGGAGGAGGGTACTCCTGCTCATGGAGGTGTCATGTTGTTAGTGCGTAGCGACGTTCATTTTCAAACTCTCGCTCTTACGTCCGACTTGCAAGCTGTTGCCGTAGCTGTTAAATTAGCCGGCTTTTTCTTTTCTGTTTGCTCTGTCTATTCACCTCCATCGTCTCCCCTCGCTCCCGCGGACATTCGAGCTCTCTTGTCCGCTCTCCCAACACCATTTCTTCTGTTGGGAGATTTTAATGCCCATCACCCCCTGTAGGGTTCGCCAAGGGCTTGTGCGAGGGGAACTCTTCTTTCCGAAATTTTTTATCAGTTCAGTCTCTCCATCCTCAATACAGGTGAACCTACTTTTATTTCCGATTCTTCTGGTACATTCTCTCACCTGGACCTTGCCGTTTGCTCACTCCAGCTTGCTAGTCGTCTGCAGTGGAACGTCGTCGCTGACACCTACTCCAGCGACCATTACCCCTGCATCGCTTCTCTTCTGTCTCACCACGTCCAGCATTCCAGAGTACCTACCTGGATATTCACAAACGCCGACTGGAGATTGTATTCCAGCCTCGTGTATTCTGACGACAAGCCCTTCAGCGACATTAACCAAATGGTGCAGCACCTTACGTCTACGATTCTATCTGCCGCCGAACGCGCAATTCCCCGTTCATCCTCTCAACCTCGGCGTCTGCCTGTTCCGTGGTGGAACGAGGATTGTCGGGACGCCGTTCGTGCCCGTAGAACTGCGCTTAGGGTGTTTCGGCGACACCCTGCACTTGATAATTTGGTTACTTTTAAACAATCGCGCTCGTCGCATTATTCGGGATAGCAAGAAGGCGTCTTGGACTCGTTTCGCCGAGTCTTTTAATCGCTTTACGCCTTCATCTGTTGTTTGGGATAAACTTCATCGCTTCTCAGGTAAAGTGTCGCATTGTACTGTTTCTGGCCTTCAGGTTCCCAATGCCACCATAGTGGATCTGGTTGCCATCGCTAACACTCTGGGTGCTGCCTTTGAGGCGGTTTCCAGTTCAGACCATTATTCCACCGACTTTCGCTTTATCAATGACCGGCTGGATTCCGCAACCTATAATTTTCGGTCTGCTAATAAGGAGTGTTACAATGAACTTTTCACAATGAGGGAGTTGGAGCACGCTCTTCATTGCTCTAGGCACTCCGCTCCTGGGCCGGACGGCATTCATGTCCTGATGTTAAAGAACCTTTCAGCCGACAGTAAACTCTTTCTCTTACAGGTCTATAACCGTATTTGGCAAGACGGCTTTTTTCCTTCCGTTTGGCGCGAAGCCACCATTGTCCCTATCCTCTATCCTTAAGCCTGGGAAGGATCGCCAACTACCTTCCAGCTGCCGCCCTATCTCCCTCACCAGTTGCATTTGCAAGGTGATGGAGCGCATGATCAACGGGCGGTTGACATGGTGGCTTGAGTCTCAGAAACTTCTAGCGAACGCTCAGTGCGGATTTCGTCGCCATCGCTCTACCGCAGACCATCTGATGTCCCGTTCGACGAATATTATGAATGGATTTCTGAGAAAGTGTCAAACCGTGGCTGTGTTTTTTGACCTGGAGAAAGCTTATGACACTTGTTAGAGGGGCGGCATTTTACGTACACTTCACGCATGGAATATCCGCGGTCGTCTTCGCATATTTCTTCGGGAGTTTATGATGGACCGCGTCTTTCGTGTATGTGTGGGCTCGGTTTTATCTAGTCGTTTTATTCAAGAGAACGGAGTACCCCAGGGCTCTGTACTCAGTGTCACGCTTTTTGCAATTGCTATCAACCCCATTGTTGAATGTATTCCACCTGGCATTTCATCGTCCCTTTTTGTTGACGATTTTGCCATTTATTGCAGTTCACGGCGGACCTGTCTACTCGAACGCCGTCTCCAGAGCTGTATCGACCGTCTCTACGTCTGGAGTAACGCCAACGGCTTTAATTTCTCCGCCGAAAAATCCGTCTGTATCAATTTCTGGCGCCGGAAGGCTTTCCCTCCGCCCTCTCTCCATCTTGGGCCAGGGATACTTCCGTTTGCAGAGGAGGCGAAATTTTTGGGGTTGATCTTTGATAGGAAGCTGAGCTGGATTTCGCACATTTCCTTTTTAAAAGCAAAGTGTGACCGTTCTCTTAATCTTTTACGTGTTTTAAGTGGCACATCCTGGGGAGCTGATCGGACCGTCCTTCTACATATTTATCGCTCTTTGGTCCGATCCAAGCTTGATTACGGGTGCATTGTCTATTCGTCGGCGCGTCCATCTGTATTACGTCGATTGAATGCCATTCACCATCGTGGCATAAGAGTTGCTACAGGGGCCTTTCCAACCAGCCCTGTACCTAGCCTATATGCTGAAGCTGCAGAGCCTCCGTTGTTCTTCAGGCGTGAGATGCTTTTGTGCAGCTATGCCTGTCGACTCTCAAGCTTGCCTGACCACCCGTCCTTCGCGACATTTTACGAGGATTCGCTTGATCGGCAATACCTAGTTAGCTCCTCTGCATTGCTCCCTCCAGGGGTTCGATTTCGTCCACTTCTTCGGCATTTGGACGTTACGCCAGCGCCGGCCCTTCCAAGGGGGGAAACGCGTTTTCCTCCATGGTTGCGCGCTGAGGTCCACTGTCACCTTGGGTTATCGTCGATGCCGAAGAATGAGACCCCTTCTTCAGTCTTTAGATCAGCATTTTTAGAACTGCAGGCGCAATTCGGGGACTTGCCTTTTATATTTACTAATGGATCTAAGACTGATGATGGAGTAGGGTGTGCCTTTGTTTTTGGTCATTGCAGTTTTACCTTTCGTTTACCGGAGTAATGTTCGATTTTTACCGCCGAACTCGTTAGCATTTATCAGTCTCTTTTATACGTCCAGCGGCACGACTTACGGCACTGTTTTATTTGTTCAGACTCCCTGAGTGCTTTTCAAATTATTCGCGCGCTGTACAGTTACCACCCGCTCGTACAGCGCATTCATGACCTGCTCCACTCGCTTGGTGCTTCTGGCATCAGCGTGTCCTTCGTGTGGATTCCAGGTCATGTGGGCATCTCAGGGAACGAGTCTGCCGACGACGCTGCCAAATCGGCGATTTTATCCTCCAGATATTTTACCTCTGTTGTTCTCTCGTCTGATTTGAGTGTTCTTTTACGTCACCGCATCCTCTCGCTTTGGCGCGATGAGAGGAAGGCCCTCCGGGGGAACAAGTTGCGGGAGGTTAAACCTCTTCCGTTAGTCTGGGGTACCTCTTCTCGTTGGGAAGAGGTACTTTTAACTCGTTTACGAATCGTACATTGCGTTTTTAGCCACAGATACCTGCTCAGTGGTGACCCAGCATCACTCTGTGAGCAGTGTGATGCGCCCTTAACGGTACGTCACAGTTTAACAGAGTGTCAAGTTTTAGCTCCATTGCGCGCTCGTGTGGGTCTGCCTATTGGCATAGCCAACGTTTTGGTAGACGACGCGCATGCTGTAGAATGTCTTTTACGTTTTATCAGTGACAGCGATTTTAATCTGCGCATTTGATGCGCTGAGCGTCTTTTGGCTTTGTGGTTTTATATTGTCGATTTTAATGGGGCTCTTCTCCCCGACGGACATACGGCGCTCATGTCCCTTGCGTTCTACAGTTCTTGACACGTTTTAGTCTTTTATTGACCATGATTTTAGTGTGTAGATTTTAGTATTTGGTCTGTTGTGTTTTTTAGTGTTTTTGACCTAGCGGGTCTGTGTGTGGTTTTTTTAGTTTTTTTACTTTTAAATTTTATATTTTATACCTTGTAAGGGCGCTAATAACCGTAGCTGTTGAGCGCCCTTAAGCGCCATCTCATCATCATCATCATCATCATCATGACTCACTATATCTGAAAAGTAAATCAGGACAATATAAAATTCAGCAACACTAAGAAGCTAGTAAAAACTTAATCTTTCATCCAGCACTATCATTTTATTTTGCTTAAACTTAATAACATATCTTCAGATTCTAAGTCACCATTCGGGACTCGAACCACAATGCTGGAAGGGATATAAATCGTAGGCATATTCCACTCTGTCTGGACGGCTCAATGTATCTGAAAATTAAATCGATATATATATATATATATTATATATATATATATAAATGTTGCAACACACAATAACCTATCAAAGTTTTCCACCTCATTCTACGAATTTCACTGAAGTTAATAGAAAATACCAATATTACAAAAAATATACATTCAATCAGAAATAACGTAAATGTATGATCAACATCTCTGCTTTGTTCCTGGTGAAAAAACATCGGACGAAAACTTTCAGCTATAAAAATCCAAGATGGTCCCTTTCTTCTTGCCTGTCATTTAGTTCGTTACGAACTTCAAAACTTGAAACAGCCAATCAGAAAATTCGCCTTTCCCGCAAAAGTACAACTAGTGACACACCGTGTTCATGTGTGGAGTTAGCGCCCTCTGTTTCCAGATTCCCAATCCAACCTTCACTCCTGTGGCGGGAATTGAATCGCGTCTTGCCCCTCTGTTGGTACATAGTCTGTTTCAGGTGGTAAGCTAAATTCTCAAGAGATGGCACCTCTGTTGGGTCGCAGTATATTTCAGATAAATCCTCAAGAGGTGGCGAAAACAACGACTGCAATTCTCTTTTCTGGAGTTCACGAAATTTTTGTTTAAAATTGTATTAAACAATTGTAATTAAAACAGCAATGAGCGATAAGTATCCATAATAACGCCAGATGTAAGCAAAATTTCAACTCTTCCATAATATGCAAGATGGAAATTGAATTGGCATCATGCAAAATCCCTAATGTCAATATTGGCATGCACAAAGGAGAGCCTATGTGATTAGTCAGTGTACTACAATTAGCAATTTTTTCTCCTAGCAAGTAAGCTCATTGTAAACAATATAAATTTTTGCCTGAAAGCCGGGCCCTTTGTACCGACACCAGGCCATTACTTTTTGAATGCACAAATCCGAATCAGTGTACATCTCACTCTCTTTAGGTTTGAATTTAGGAATTTTTGGAAGAATTGCTGAGTAGTTTGCAGCGATTCTTATAATCTGAGATAAGTATTTTGAAATTTAGGTGTCCCTAGTATTTAACGCGTACAAGTGTACAAACTTCGTACTAGCGTCCATGTTCAAGCATAATGCTTAAATATACTTCTACTCTTATAAGAACACAAATTTTTAGATTTGAGAAATTGCTCGTATTGTATAACACTTACTTGAGATAATCATCTTTCGACCAGCTTACACCTTAGTTGGCTACATGGCTAGCAACATGTAAAACAGGTTAGGGTTGCTTAAATAACCGGCAATTGAAATGCAGAAAAATTATGATTCACAGAATGAAAATGCATTTATTACCCACTTTAAAAGGAGATGTGAACAGCTAGAAAGTCTGTAAGCCCCACCCCGCCCTTTAACACAGTTTCTTAGATTCCAAATACATCGCTAAATGTCAACAAAGTAGTCCATTAATTTTAATACTACTGAGCATGAGCGGAAGGTGCCAGCCCATGACTACTAGCGAAAATAGCGACATTAATAGTTGTTCTTCTTCTGCCCTACACTCACTACCAGAATAAAAGGTAACAATATACGCTAATGTGGATCACTGTGGTTTCACTTCGCAGATCCTGCGGCTACGTTCTGTTGTCGCTGCGCAGTCCGCTCCGCTTATAAAAACATCCCTCGGCTAAGCTTTTCGGCTTGGGGCCATAAAGCAGTCATTCGCGTAAGGCTCACTGTGTTTTTCATTCCGATGTTGGCGGCGCTCCCGTATGAACAACATACTACTACCGGACAAAGCGCGAAATAAATGTTGCCGGTTATTCGCGTGGGGGAAGTCGAAAAATACAAATATATCCTATAATGTGAAAAACAGGGCAGTTTCAGAAAAAGAAATTGCGTGGAGAGACATCGTGGCTGATTTGAATTCCAGTAACAATTCCGCCTAGCCGCACGTAAAAGTCTCTTAAGTGATGTTACGAAAACACAAAGAAGAGAACAAAGAAAGTAACTACCCAAGACAAAGTAAGTTAAAATATGGAAAAGCATAATTGTATTCTATGGATGAAAAGGAGGATTGTAAGATAAGGTTACATAGTGTTATGGTTGTGAAGGTGAAGTTGGCGCGAATTCTTGTGACGACGATGTAAGCTTTCATGCTGAGTTTGTAGGTAAGTCGTGCTTTTTACACGGAAAAACGGTGTGTGTGAATTTGTGTTTTCATGTATTTTGGTGCGTATGCTACGGTGAGGAAAGGTAAAAAAATTACTCATAACCTCCAAAAGTGTTAATTCCAGGGAGGTAGAAAACCAAAATGTATAAACATTCACCCTTTCAAATCTGTAATCTAAAATCAGAATTTAATAAAAGCAAAAATGCCCATATTGTGCAAGGGGACAACCTTAAAATTGTTCAAGTATGATCTGTAATAACTAACACAGACAGGTCTAAACTATCCTAATCTTTAATTGATTCAATTCTTTTACAAAGTAAGCAATCATTTTGCTGACGTTGATGCAACAAAATATCGACTATGAAGTAGCCTTGGGTTCTCTCTCTCTCTCTCTCTCTCTCTCTCTCTCTCTCTCTCTCTCTCTATATATATATATATATATATAATTATATATATATATATATATATGAGAACTGATGTTCCTGAAGTGCGTTCCTGTATGAGGCAACCATGATGAGGCAATGTAGACAATGCTCTAGTATTCTATACGTCTTCCAAATTCGAAATGGTTGTGCTCTGTATGTTGTAATCACCATCTGCTAAGTTGTTCACTGTGGAATCCCACAAACAAGAAAAGCAAACAAATATAAATAGATTTATATTCCGCTTCTGTAATGCCAATTAGTGTTCCGGTAAAAAAGGTCATTTTGAAACGGTTTGTCTTTATTTCTGTTGATTTATATCATGTGCATAATCTGGGCAAAGACTGTATAAGTAACAAAACTAAAATAAAATAGTTTTAACTAAGTCACATCTTCCCATGACATAGATCCAGAAAATTATCTCAGTGATTAAAGTTGCACTTCTAGAGGTTAAGTAACGTTTTTACAGACCAACCATAAATAATATCTATTTTCACTACTCCTACTTATAGGCTGAGGAAGTATTGCATTCCACCCAAGGATTTGATAGAAATGTCCCTGAAATTCCAATTGCGGCGGTTTTATGTTTATTTATTTATTGAGCCCCACGTTTGGGAGCCATATATGCGATGGTATTAGTGTTTGTTTGAAAGAATGCTACTGTTTATTTGCCGCACGTATAAAAGACAATTTGTCGCGGTCACTTCGTGTTATCTTTTACTGAGCGCCTATTATTGTATTTAATTTTTGGGTTCACTGTCCTCCGGCTAGCTATGATCCTTTTGGTAGAGCACTTATCTTATACAGGTGTGTAAACGGAAAGGAGTTTTTATCCAAAGATAACACTGATGAAAGAATTTGTTTTACACTTTTATTGTCGAACACATTATTTACTTTCACATATTAATCTTGACACTCGCCAAACTGAAACTGTTATAATAACTTATTTACTGCACATTATTAATTCGCGTACTTCAACTTTTTGTGTAATTAACTTTACGACACTTGAGATTCTTCATAACTTTGCTACGGTAACCTGCGAATCGATAAACTGTGCGATGTATTCAGCGACGTGTAATGCACAAATGTTTCCGATGGACTGGGAGGGATCTACCTCTGACTTAGCTCTTTTTATACTCCCACACCCCGATATGCCTAAAGATTATAACCGAGCTGCTATTGGTTAATAAAACGCGCCAACATTAGCGTCTATTTTTATATCCAATGAAAATTATGAACACATATGCTCTAGGGAAAATGTTCCCGCAAATTCCTAAGAAAAACGCGCCAATATTACGTCATTTGCTCGTCTCTAATAATGATAAACAGCTCACCCCCTCGCTACATTATTGCACGCTATTATTGTCAGTTTCAGTAAGACCGTATAAACCCACTTCTCAACAATGCTTACAATCATCAAACATCTCAAATCAATGTCACACAATAATGCATATTCACACTATAATCACTCTTGACATTTACATAATTTGTGATACAAATTACTGCGTCACAATAAAAACTAAAACCTTAGAAAATGCCCCACAAGTGTGTGCATAGCCCATAAATCACAACTGGGAAGAATATAATGTCGAATATTTCAGTCCAACATCTTCCATGGCTTTTATTCTGTGGCACCAACTACCCGATACATGAAAGCTTTTGCTTCTCAAAAATGGTACTCTTATGATTTCACTAAATTAACACATGTGCTCGTTATTGACATGAAGAGTAAAACATGTTGAATTTTGTGGGAATTGTCTGCAAAGTCCCCTCGCTCTGCGTATTTTAGGGAATTTGGAAACCATAAGGTATAGGAATAAGCTTACTACACAGAAAGTGCAGATCTTAAAAAAAGTCCACATTTTGTGCTAAATAACCTTTGTTTCTCCTAGAAAGAGCAATATCACTTTATAGTATAAATAACTTGTCTTTATCCATTTGGAACTTATAGGAAAGATACAACGAATTGGTAAATAGTATGACACTGAGAACCTCACAGGTGTTTTAGGAAGTGTGTTGCCTCTTTCACAAACAGGCAGTTCAGTTAACACATTACACAATGGTAATTCTAAAACCCAATAAAATACATATAATATTTTCCCAGGAAAACGTATTTTAGGCCCTGTATTGACACTACTCTATTACCCTGGTTTTTTTTTTAAAAAAATCCGAAGAAACATTTTGGATTACATTGCTCTTTGCAATTGCTGCATCCATTAGTTGCATTGATATCTCAGTGATGCCCGAATGAGAGTAAATGCTGTTACTAAAGCAGGTATTTAACTTGAAGACATACTATGTAGCTCCAACCATCAGAGTATATTTGGTTCAATGTTTCAGTTATTGAGGAAAGCTTCTATTATTCCTTAACATATGTGTACGAAGAGAGTACTACTAAAAGAACTCCGTTAAAATTCCCCACGCGTGATCACAGTCGTACCAACTCTAAGCATTTATGCTAGAAGGCAGTATGACAAACTCAAGGGTTTGTTATTACGAAAGTGTAGATAGTTTTCGACTCGTCTGCACAAGTATGCACTAGGAAACTTCAAGGGATAGCCTATTAAGGTGAATGTGCTTGGATGGTGATGGAATAATGATGCATTGAACTTGGAATGACTCACTGTCATTGTGCGACTTTGCAAATTTTATAATGCCTTCATGATCCACATTATGGTACAGAAAGAGGGAGAAAATGCATTTTATTTATGGCCGCTCTTTAACTACTATGGTTCTTAGCGTCCCATTCTATATTCGGCGTGAAAGACAGGGAATTTTGCTCAGAGGCCTCTTTATCAGGCTTGAGGTTCGTTTACGCGCGTAAATCTAAGACACGGGACCACAGGCTTTACTTCTCTTCCGAAGGAAGCCATGCAAAAGGGTTTTACGCCCGAAAAAAAGCCATCCCTCCGTCGGGTTTGAACCCACGACCTCGAAACTAGACGGCTAGCATGGTACTCCTAGAACACGGAGGACGGCACAGAAACAGGAATTACAATTTTCAGAAATGTGTCACTGACTCATAATCTGACTAGGAGGTGAAATAATTTTATAAAATTAGTTATGAAATTGGAAGTTATTATGAATATGCAAAATTCGTTTACATCCAAATATATTTGCTATATGTTTACACTTCAGACACTGTAAGTTAACCAACTTAATTTCTTCTACCATACTAATATTATTGTGCATTCAATACCATTGATGCTACCATGTCCCCCAAAACTGAATGCAACACTAAACCGACCTTTCTGGTACGGGTTGTTATGGGCAAGGCTTGTGGTGAACTTCATACATCTCAAGATTTTGCTTTACTCATTTGGAGCTGGTGTTAGTAGTGCAATATTCTGAATCCTTTAGAAAAATTTAATGCTATAGAGATCTGTCTACCGGCCGTTTCTTCAGTATATACCACTGAGATGTCAAAGAAGCATCCCCGTGGACCATAGTACCGTAAAATGTTTTAAAAAAAATCCTTATCTCGATCTAACAGACAGTGTAATAGTTGACTGGAAAACTAAATAAGTCATAGCCTACTGCCTCCCCTTCGGATTATTGTACTACCATATGTTCTTCCTAGTTGAGCTTTCGATTGAGGAAATAAAATGGCTATGCAGTAGAGAAATCGGTTAAATTAGGTACACGAGTGGGTAACTTTACAGCCTTCAAGCGACAAAACAAGGATTTCCATTCTTCCCCAAAATAAAAAACATATCGCATTATTCAGCTGTACTGTAAGTCATAGCTAATACGTCTTCAATACTGCACTATAATTTCTTTTTGCAGTGTCACAGTTCCATCCGATTTTAAACTGTGTATCTATGTTGGCTGGGAAGTAATGTATGCACATTATATTGCCACTGCAGGCTCCGGTTTTCGGAATCCTTAGTTCGTCGTTGAACTGACAGTTGCCTGGAGTGACGAAAGGACAATTTCAAAGTGTAGGATGTTCGACAAGGGCACATGAAGTTGCTGCCCAAGTTTAAACCGGTGCATTTTCAACCAAAATAATCATTTCTCCATTTATAATTTGGGACGTACTGCAAGTTAGAGTATTAATTAATTAGAGCATTAATTATATATATATATAAATCAATTTTTACAAATGAAGTACCGCAACATTACAATACGCCTGTCAGTCAGACCTTTCAGGCGAAATCATGGAGTAGAAATAGAAACAGTAATAAAGTCATATGTTAAATACAGCTCTTGAAAGGCATGTGAAACATTAAGTGTGTTAATGCGGTTCCTTAGGAGCATATTTTATCATTATTATGCTGTTTATATTGCCGAATACCTCATATTGTAACATAAACAGTTTTCCTTAATTGTCCTGTGTTGCACCGATTTCCCTATAACAGAGTTAGTCCATTCCTCAACCCAAAAGTAATTACTCAACTAGAACGAGTAGGTTGATAGTACGGCCACACGAAGGGGAAATTGGCAGGCTACGGTTTGTTTGCGTTTCCAGGTATCCACTCAGCTGTCTGCACAAACGTTAATGGCAGGTTGTGAACCGCTCTCCGTTTTCCTCTCACAATCAATGTATAGAGCCGCTGTATATACCTAAACTAACTTGGAAATGTCTAAACAGGTACTTCTGGATCGCTACATAACATTTCGTTATAGTATTGCAAGTAAAACGTATTCCTTTATGACCAAGATGAATGTTTTGAGGTTTAGAAGCATATGCAGTTATAAAAATACAGATTAGTAGGACTTCTGCGAAGAAGTTGATTACATGCACGTCATTACACGTTTGAAATCTTCGCAGCAGTAATCACCCACTCCATCCAACATGAAAAGGTAGATACTGATACACTCGCTTCCATTTATGCCGTCGCCACAGCTTCGGGAGGCATTTTACTAACCTTCTCAGCAAGCGCGTACTGTGATTGACTCAGGAGAATGGCTTTGTCCTTGAACTGCAAGCGCGCAGAGGACTAGAGAGCTTCTTGCCTACGATGCAAATAGCGTAACACCAGCAGTTCAGAAGTATTGTGAACAAGTGCAGTTTCACATGTGTATGGTCATAATTATATTGTTCCACGTGTATATAGGTTTTACAGGTTCACTTATTGCAAGTATGATCATAATTGTTTTGATGCGGTAATATAATGTATTACTGGTGCTACTTCGCGTAATATTTACTGTTCCGGGAAATAAAGGATAAGTATCTTTGGAACAGGGTATAAAACAATAGAGCGAGAGGGAAGAACAATACATTGGTGGCTCAAGCTCGATTACGTCAACCACAAGGTCATAGGTAAACTCTTGAGTCAACACAGTACATAGCAGGGAGGGGTGTGTCTGGAACGTTCCGCCTTTGCTGTTCAACCAAGCAGTGGTGTGTGTTAACTGTAGCTCACACGATGTATGCAAATATTTCGGAGGTGCATCGGGGAAGAATTTGGGTATGTGGGAAGCCAATTTGTCATTTGAAGACATTGCTAGGATAATTCCATGCAGCATTCGCATGGCCAGATTATAACATAATGTCTAGTAAATGTGTCTTCTTTGAGAATAAAAAGTATAATTTACTTTACTTTTACAATATATATTCATTAAAAATACTTTTTCATGTTGAGACTGTGCAAAATGGTGTTTTATTTATTGTATTTTTGGATTGGACAGATGAGAGCAATAATGTTTAATAAATGAAAGTAGAAACTATAATGTATTTCAGTCTTACATTATGTTGCCATTAAAAACATTTTCCCTAGAAATGCTGTGCAAAATAGCGTTTCAATTCGTTATATATTTAAATATGGTTATTATAAGTGATGACGAGTAAAGCTATTGCTCGAAGTTAATATACATATGCGAATAACCTAGAATTATGCAGGTAAAACAGGATGCCACTGTATTCGCGGAAAGGTAAACAGATACTCACACCTCCTTCTTGCTACACATACTTCACCTGTGAAGTCCAGTAGAATGCCTCCCGAAGCTGTGGTGACGGCATAAATGGAAGTGAATGTACTTAGTGTGTGAACGCTTACGTGCTCGGGTCTAAAGGAAAGGCAAGTAATGGTATCAGGAATGACCAGAGGAGGAACAAGGGGAGACAACACAGTATACAGTCTTTGTTTGTTACTTAAGCATTCCCACACTGGCCCTAGAGTCCCAGAAGGACCATGAGGCCTATTTCTCACTTGTTTCATGTAGTTAGCAATTAATCGTTATTATTAAGTTTTGAAAAGCAGTTTAAAACATATGTTAGACCCAATACAAACCCCATAATTATTTCAGATGATTCACAGAGGTCGAGAACTGTCGAAAACAGATTCCCTCTATAGACCCAGGAATAGCACCAAACGAGTGGCTGTCCATTCGTGGTGTTTTCACTGACGCCAATACCTCGGATTCTAAAATAACGCCGCTTATGGGGGACGAAGGTGGATACGCCACTTATGCGTCAACCCAAAGGCAGATAACCGAATAACCTCGAATGGGGCGACTGAATCTAGCTCGCAATGTACAGCTGGCCAAGCTGGTTCTGGAGGACTTCAGGGTGTCTATACAACGCCGCTCAGACGTGTCCAATCTCTCATCAGTGCCAGGAACAACAGCTCCGTCGAGACCAATGCAATCTGAACGGTTCCCCAAAGGAATGGGAGTAGATGCTCGGCCCGACGTACTTCTCGTAATGTCAGAAGTACCGTGAGTGCTAACGGTCCGCAGGGCCCACACCGTGGCAGTTGAAGAGGTCGAAAATCCTCTCCTGCGGGGTTACACAGAGAAGATAGCAATACAACAGTGTTTTGTATTCCTGTAGAGGGAGTAAGCACGGGATCACTCACTGACAAACGTGACCCAAACTCGCCACAATCGAGACGGGTGGACAGTAAATTCTCATATCATCCGGTTGGCAACGCTCAAGTCGGACGTTAAGAGTGAACCTGCCTTCCGAAATGTCATTCTCTATGGCAGGGTTCTTCAGCACCTTGATGAATTTGAGAAGACACGATACGTAGCCGACTATGTCATCGAAAACAATATTTTGGCTGGGAGAAGGATGGTGCTGACCGCATTATCTCCATGTATCGGTTGGATAATCGTCCACTTCTGCTGTGGGCATGTAGACGTGAGGCCGGCAGTCATGTTGGTCGGCCAAGCTCCGCCAGGGCTGTCGTGAAGGTTCTGTTTAATTTTGTTGAAACGCAGCATTTACTCGCGTTATCAGCTATACCCTGCAGTCAGATGAGGTTATGTACACAGCGTTTTTAATACGCTCGAAAAAGAAATTGATCAATGTACGCTACACTGTTGATTGAGCTGGCCAGACAGGTTTTCCTTTCTTCTACCCAAAATTATTGGAATTTGACGAATAAATGTGAGCAACGCAAGTAGGTTATTAAGGAGAGAGCGAGGCCACTTTTTTGCGTTTATATGGGAAAGGATAGGGAAAACGAGGCTAGATGCGACGGTTCAAGGAGGAAAATGCGTTTATATGGGCGAGATAGGGAATACGACGACCAATACTATGCTAGACAGTGGTAGGAGGGGGAGTGTGTTTTATATGGAAGAGATAGTAGAGAGCTGTTAGGCTAGACAGAGGCTGAGGAGCATGGTTTATATGAAAAGTATAGGAAAAACGAGGAGAGGTATTACACTAGACAGAGTTGAAGGGTAGAGTATGTCTTTTATATGAGGGAGGTAGGGAACAGGAGGAGGGGTGTTAGGCTAGACAGAGGTTGAAGGGTAGAGTATGTCTTTTATATGAGAGAGGTAGGGAACAGGAGGAGAGGTGTTAGGCTAGACAGAGTTGAAGGGTAGAGCTTATCTTTATATATGAGACAGTTAAGGAACAGAGGGTAGGGATGATAGGCTAGACAGAGGTCAAGAAGTAGAGTATGGTTTATATGAGCGGTATAGGAAAACGATGAGAGGTGTTAGACTAGACAGGGCTTGAAACGTAGTGCATGGTTTATATGAGCGGTATAGGAAAACGATGAGAGGTGTTAGACTAGACAGGGCTTGAAGGGTAGAGTATGTCTTTTATATGAGAGAGGTAGGGAACAGGAGGAGGGGTGCTAGGCTAGACAGAGGTTGAAGGGTAGAGTATGTCTTTTATATGAGAGAGGTAGGGAACAGGAGGAGAGGTGTTAGGCTAGACAGAGTTGAAGGGTAGAGCTTATCTTTATATATGAGACAGTTAAGGAACAGGGGGTAGGGATGATAGGCTAGACAGAGGTCAAGAAGTAGAGTATGGTTTATATGAGATATAGGAAAACCAGGAGAGGTATTAGGCTAAGGAGGTTGAGTATGCGTTTATAAGGAGAGACGAGAAAACGGAGAGATCCTATGCTAGGATAGACAGCTGTTAAAGGTAGAATGTGTTTTCTATAGGTTAGATAGGAACCCAAGGAGAGATACTCAGCTAGACAGGAGCAGGCGGGAAATGCGCTTTATGAGAGGCAAGGGATACGGGGAGAGACGCTAGACTAGACAGAGGTTTAGAGTATGCGTTTATATGTATGAGGGATATAGGAACAGGAGGAGAGATATTAGGCTAAGGAGGTTGAGTAGCCGTTTATAAGGAGAGATGAGTAAACGAAGAGATCCAATGCTAGGATAGGCAGGTGCTAAAGGTAGAATGTGTTTTATATATGCTAGATAGGAACCCAAGGAGAGATAGACAGGGGGCAGGAGGGGAATGCGCTTATGAGAGGTAGGGGATACGGGGAGTGGTGTTAGGCTAGACAGAAGTAGAGGAGTAGAGTATGGTTTATATGAGAGGTATAGGGAAACGAGGAGAGTCGGTAGGCTAGACAGATAGTGAAGCAGTAGGAATATGGACTTATATACAGCAGATATAGGGAATAGGAGATGCTAGACCTTGAAAGCGACTTTAGGCGAGAACTTCATGGAAATATGTTTCATGTCAATGTTAGAGCGCTAATTCTAGACATGCTCATCACGTAACCTATTCAGGGAAAAGGTGACTCGCTCAGGGGAAAAAGGTGACCAGCAAAGGGAAAAAGGTGACCAGCAAAGGGAAAAAGGTGACCAGAAAAGGGAAAAAGGTGACCAGCAAAGGGAAAAAGGTGACCAGCAAAGGGAAAAAGGTGACCAGCAAAGGGAAAAAGGTGACCAGGAAAGGGAAAAAGGTGACCAGCAAAGGGAAAAAGGTGACCAGCAAAGGGAAAAACGTGACCAGCAAAGGGAAAAAGGTGACCAGCAAAGGGAAAAAGGTGACCAGGAAAGGGAAAAAGGTGACCAGGAAAGGGAAAAAGGTGACCAGCAAAGGGAAAAACGTGACCAGCAAAGGGAAAAAGGTGACCAGCAAAGGGAAAAGGTGACCAGCAAAGGGAAAAAGGTGACCAGCAAAGGGAAAAAGGTGACCAGCAAAGGGAAAAAGGTGACCAGGAAAGGGAAAAAGGTGACCAGCAAAGGGAAAAAAGTGACCAGCAAAGGGAAAAAAGTGACCAGCAAGGGGAAAAACGTGACCAGGGAAGGGAAAAAGGTGACCAGCAAAGGGAAAAAGGTGACCAGCAAAGGGACAAAGGTGACCAGCAAAGGGAAAAAGGTGACCAGCAAAGGGAAAAAGGTCACCAGCAAAGGGAAAAAGGTGACCAGCAAAGGGAATAAGGTGACCAGCAAAGGGAAAAAGGTGACCAGGAAAGGGAAAAAGGTGACCAGCAAAGGGAAAAAGGTGACCAGCAAAGGGAAAAAGGTGACCGGGAAAGGGAAAAAGGTGACCAGCAAAGGGAAAAACGTGACCAGCAAAGGGAAAAACGTTACCAGCAAAGGGAAAAACGTTACCAGCAACGGGAAAAACGTTACCAGCAAAGGGAAAAACGTGACCAGCAAAGGGAAAAAGGTGACCAGCAAAGGGAAAAAGGTGACCAGTAAAGGGAAAAAGGTGACCAGCAAAGGGAAAAGGGCAGGGAAAAGGCGGTCCTCTCACGGGAAAAGTTAACCCACTCACACTAACAGGTAAGTAATTCAGTTAGTATCACAGGGTAGGACAGGTTCCGGGAAGCGGATATAGCATAGTTCCGTATGATGTTACAGGTAATTCAGAGAGTATCGTAGGTATTTAGGATAATTCAAGTAACATAGGTGTTTAAAGTCACTCAGCTAGTATCACAGGTACTCATGGTAATATAGAGAGTAATTAGATCATAAACATTTCTTATCCAACGTTACAACAATTTATATACTTTTTTCTAAATCTTACAAACTTATTGTACGATGCGGAGAGGGATAAACTGCATATTGGTTCACAAATTGAAAAGCTTTGCGTCAACATACCTTTATTTAAGTTTGTTGTAGATGTCTCTCCCCTTTTATCTAGGCTTGAGACTAGCACTAGGATTGCTCCTAATGGCAGGGTTACCACCTTCCCTTCCATCTTCTTCTTTCTTCATCAGGCGTCTGCTAGTTGCATATCAGCACACGGATAAACTTCATTTTTAAGATTGTAGACTCACGAGAAAATCTTCATCTTCGACTTACATTCTCTTAAGCACTGTTTGTAATACTGTAATGTCCATATGCATAGGTAGTTATCCCATCCTCAGCAATAATTCTTTTATCATCAAAGGGATTCAATGCAATTTTATTCACTTGCACTGTGGTAACAGCATGCTTTCGTGATAGGATTAGATTCATGGGCGTTCTGATGATTTCACAGGTTTTAAGACAGTCTGTATAGCTGTCAAACGAAATGTACTGCTTAATAGCGCTACGTTTTATACCTTTAATCTTTTTTATCATTGAGCCTTGAATATCTAAGGCATACATCTTAGGACGTAGTCCAACAAAGCGTAGGATGATTTTGCTATTAGCCTCATCTTTAAATTTTCCCAATACCTTCTTGTTCTGAGTAGAGTGGCATATATGATTGACAGGGTAATCAGCTGTATCCAGATGCTCAAGAAAACGTAGCTTGTCCTGGTACACATCTTCAGTTGTTACACGATGAATGAATGAATCAGTGTCCATATACATAAGCTTCAGGTTTTCTAGATCAATTAATATGCAAGGAATGCAATTAATATGCTAATTAGCCCCCCTCCCACTAATTAGCCCCCTCGCTCAATTCTACCCTACTGATTAATCGCTTATATCTCCTGAATGAAAACAGGTAGAACAATGGGATAAAACCTAATCAATTCTTTGGAATGCGCCGCGTCCTTGAGATATTAATCCGAGTTGTCCGGGATGCCTGGGTTCGAATCCCACGAGTAATTACAAATTCAACTTCTAATAACTCAGAGACTAATTAAGATAAAGACGCCAAATAAATTTTATTACATTTATATCATTAGGTAGTTTCTTCTGAATGTACATTTGGATACCTGGTGTCCTGGGTTCGATCCTTAATTTTAAATCGCCATTATCTCGGAAACTAAGAGAGGTAGAGGGGTGAACCAAAGCATGTTTGATAGCTGTTATAATGTGTAATTAATACTGTGTATAATTTTCAATCAGTTGTCCCTAGTTCGAATCCCGATTTTTAAATGATTTCCTTAATTTTTCTCTGTATACTAGAATATATCACTTAGATTGATTGCGTAACTGTATACAACTCTTTTTAACATAGCAAACTAATTTTATAAATAATTTTGTTTCTGGTGTTCTGGGCTCGAATACCGATAAAATGTAATTTAATTATAAATTTAATAACTCCTAAACTACTTAAGATAAAGACGTCAAATAAACGTTATTACATTTACATTAATACGTAGTTTCTTGCGGATCTATATTTGGGGATCTGGTGTCCTGAGTTCGATTCTTAATTTTAAATCTTCATTATCTCGGAAACTAAGAGAGATAGAGGGATGAACCAAAGCATGATTGATAGCTCTTATAATGGGTAATGAATGCTGTATATAATTACCAATCAGTTGTGCTTGGTTCGATTCCCATCTTTTAATGAGTTCCTTAATTTTCCTCTGTACACTAGAATATATCACTTAGATTGATAGCGTAACTGCACACAGCTTTGTTTAACATGTCAAGCTAATATTATAGATTATTTTGTTCCTGGTGTTCTGGGTTCGAATACTGATTTAATGGAATTTACTTGCAAATTTAATAACTCGTAATTTAGTTTAGATAGATGCGTCAAGTAAACCGTAAACAGAGTACCTAGTTCCTAAATATCGTTATCATGACAAAAAGTACTTTAAAGTACTCAAATTGAATCCCGAAGGGGTGATTTCATATATCTTCAAGCCTATGAATCCTATCAGGTTCGAGTAAAGATTAAATGGTAGGTGCTGATGCGAGGGAGCTAAAATACATTTATTAAAACTATTACCGGGTTCGATTCTAGAAGCTTAGAATCGGTGAAACTCTGGAAAAATTGCTTTTCTCGTGATTGTAGTGAAATGTAATGGTCTTTCTGGAAGAAGATGGAAAGGAAGAATTGAAAAGGGGATGAAAACATGAAATAATGTAGTATATACACACATTTAAGTAAATAAGGAGGAAAATCTTCTACGTTACCTTTTAAGCCTTTACTTTTAAGTATTTTGATAATAGAGATTGTACTAGCTTTGGTGTAATGGGTGATGGTAGGCTTTGAATGGAACATTTGACTGAATGAGCGTGTGGGAATACTTCTCTTGTTGGTGTGACAGCACATACAGGTAGTTACGAGACAAGTTTAAACGTGTTTGATACTGCCAGACATCCTGTCTCTGGGTGTGACATCATAAACATCCTGACTCTGGGCGTGAGGTTAATACGCGTGGAGCAAACATATACAGGTAGCTATGGAGCGAGTTTATGATTGATCTAAAAGGCTCGTGCTCCCTCTATAAATACGGTGATCTAGGGCATTGGAGTTCATTGCGCTAATTAGTGTTGAGGTGTTAACATTGTGTTCTCTCCAAGAATAATCAGCTTTCTAAAGTGGTGTCAAGGTGAAGAGGTCTACATTTCATTGATCAGTGATTAATACGTTATTACATCAAGAATAAAGATGAATAACTCAGCGTATAAGGATATTATTCCAAGCGCTACTGGATATGCATGCGGAAAATGTGGGAAGAAGTTCCTCCGAGGTTATGACAAGAGAAGACATGAGATGAGCTGCAAGAAGCTCTTCAAATGTAAACATTGTAATGTAACCTTCAAAGATTGTTATAAGGGACAGCGACACGTAGATATATGTGAAATAAGCATCCCTCAGAAGAAAAGAAGATTGGAGCCTACTAAACATCAGTTACTGTCAACAATGGAGGACTGTGACATGAAAGAATACGAAACTTCATTCGAAGGACGATTGAAATCGTATTTTATACGATGTGAATCACCTAAGGACCTGAATATGTATCTGCATGAAGCAAAACAACGCATAATCCAGGCTGTGCATAAAGAGCTTAGCGTTCATAAGAGTGTTAAAATTAATCTGCTGGTTGAGTGTCGATTTGTTAACAGTATTGGAGAAACCTGTGACAAAACATTTAAAACACGGAATCAAGCTGTTTTCCTGGAAACTGATCTGGACTCAACGATGGAAGTGAAATTCAAGAAATTGGTGACTGAAATGGAGGAGTCTCAGCTTAAGGGTAGCAGCTGGGCTTTGCTTACTGTGGAAGGAGTTCGACTTCGTATCAACAAGTACAACCCGTTGCGAGGAAGTAGCTACATACCACTACCGTCATCTGTCGGAGCTAAAGAAGCGTGTATAAACATTCAGAACTTTATCGACGAGAAATGTTTCATGTACTCTATACTGGCCAAATTCGTCAGCACCAAGCCTCAACGCGTCAGCAAATACAAGCAACTTCAAGACAAGTACGACTTCAGCTGTGTTTCCTACCCTACTCCACTTTCTCAAATACCTAAATTTGAGAAGTTTAACAAGATATCCATTAACGTTTTCGGGCTGGATGAGAAGCATGAAGTGTATCCAATAAAGGTTGCTGACATTGAACTACCTGAAAATCGCGACCTGCTACTATTGAATGACAGCAGTGGAAAACATCACTACGTGTATATAAAGAATTTTGAGAAACTCGTTCGACGCCAGAAAACTAACCATAATGGACGGGTTTATACTTGTAAGCGCTGCTTTACACATTTTGATGATCGATATGGACGAAGTGGACAGGAAAAACTACAAGAACATACATCAATTTGTAATCAACATGGTGTTGCAAGGGTAGTTATGCCTACCAAGGATAAATCAATTGTTCAGTTTAAAAATGTTGAGAGGATGCTGAAAGTACCTTATGTCATCTATGCTGATTTTGAGAGTATTCTCACTCCATGCCACACGTGTATACCCAATCCTGAAACTTCCTATACAACCCCTTATCAAGAGCACACACCAATGAGCTTCTGTGTTTACGTTAAACCATCAAGCAACGTTGAACATCTCGAAACTGGTCTTCCTAAGCAACCCTATGTGTATCGTGGTGCTGATGCTGCTCAGAAGTTTATGCTGTACCTGACATCTCTTGCAAAAATGATTGATGACATATACAAATCTGCTAAGCCTCTGAAACTTACGGATCAACAGCAAAAGGATTTTGAGTCTTCTACGACATGCTACTTGTGTGGAAAAGGCTTTACAGAAGAGAACTACAAAGTACGCGACCATGATCACATCAGCGGTGAATATCGTGGAAGTCTTCATAATGAATGTAATTTAGCCTGTAAAACACCTAAATATATACCAGTCTTCATGCATAACCTTAGCGGATATGACTCTCATTTCATTGTTAAGGAGCTGGGTTGTACAAGTGAACGCGTGGAGGTAATTCCTAACTCTGAAGAAAGCTATATCTCATTCACCAAGTATGTAGGAGATATAAAGCTTCGATTTGTGGACAGCTTCCGATTCCTCAGTACAAGCTTGGATAAGTTGGTAAAAAATCTAACCTCGTATCCTGAAACACTAAAGTACTTCGGAGAAGACAAATTGAAGTTGATGACTCGTAAGGGTGTATTTCCATATGATTTTGTTACGTCATGGGATGCCCTGAACGATACCTGCTTGCCTCCTAAGGACTCCTTCTACAATAGATTAAATGCTGAAGAAATTACTGATACTGACTACGATCATGCTAGAAATGTATGGGAGCTGTTTAATGTTAGAAACCTGGGAGAGTACAGCGATCTCTACTTAACCTCAGATGTACTACTCCTAGCTGATGTCTTTGAGACGTTCAGAGAGCAAACCCTTAAAACACACAAAGTTGATCCTGCCCATTATTTTACTTCTCCAGGACTTACATGGGACGCTATGTTACTGTATACTGGAATTAAGTTAGAGCTGTTACAAGATTATGATCAACTACTCATGGTGGAATCAGGTATAAGAGGAGGTTTATGCCAAGTTTCCCATCGGTATGCAGAGGCTAATAACACTTATATGGAGAAGTTTGATCCGTCGAGACCAACCCAATTTATCACATACGAGGATGCTAATAACCAATATGGGTGGGCAATGTGTCACGCCCTTCCTTATGGTGGATTTCAGTGGGTTTCGCCTGAAGAAATCAACTTAGAAACACTACAAGAAGATGATTCTCATGGTTACATATTAGAAGTCGATATCGAATATCCTGCAGAACTTCACGATCTACACAACGATCTACCTTTCCTGCCTGAGTGTATGAAGCCATTGGAAGCATCTACAAAGAAACTGATACCTCATCTTGGACCTCGAAAGAAGTATGTAGTGCATTACAAGGCTTTGAAGCAGGCTCTTAGTCATGGACTACGACTAACAAAAATCCATCGTGTACTACAATTCCGACAGTCTCGGTGGTTGAAACCTTATGTGGAATTTAACAACAGGCTACGACAACAAGCTGCAAATGACTTCGAGAAGGATCTCTATAAGCTCTTTAACAACGCCATGTTTGGAAAAACTATGGAGAACCTGCGTAACCGTATGGACATACGACTGGTGACTAATGAAAAAACTCTAGAGAAGTTGATCGCTAAGCCTACGTTTATCGACAGGACGATATATGCTGCTAATCTAGCTGCTGTACATATGGCCTCTCGTCAGATTGTGTTCAACAAGCCTATATACATTGGAATGAGTGTGTTGGACATCTCCAAGAGATTAATGTATAACTACCATTACGACGTGTTGTTGCCTTATTATGGAGCTGAAAACCTGAAGCTTATGTATATGGACACTGATTCATTCATTCATCGTGTAACAACTGAAGATGTGTACCAGGACAAGCTACGTTTTCTTGAGCATCTGGATACAGCTGATTACCCTGTCAATCATATATGTCACTCCACTCAGAACAAGATGGTATTGGGAAAATTTAAAGATGAGGCTAATAGCAAAATCATCCTACGCTTTGTTGGACTACGTCCTAAGATGTATGCCTTAGATATTCAAGGCTCAATGATAAAAAAGATTAAAGGTATAAAACGTAGCGCTATTAAGCAGTACATTTCGTTTGACAGCTATACAGACTGTCTTAAAACCTGTGAAATCATCAGAACGCCCATGAATCTAATCCTATCACGAAAGCATGCTGTTACCACAGTGCAAGTGAATAAAATTGCATTGAATCCCTTTGATGATAAAAGAATTATTGCTGAGGATGGGATAACTACCTATGCATATGGACATTACAGTATTACAAACAGTGCTTAAGAGAATGTAAGTCGAAGATGAAGATTTTCTCGTGAGTCTACAATCTTAAAAATGAAGTTTATCCGTGTGCTGATATGCAACTAGCAGACGCCTGATGAAGAAAGAAGAAGATGGAAGGGAAGGTGGTAACCCTGCCATTAGGAGCAATCCTAGTGCTAGTCTCAAGCCTAGATAAAAGGGGAGAGACATCTACAACAAACTTAAATAAAGGTATGTTGACGCAAAGCTTTTCAATTTGTGAACCAATATGCAGTTTATCCCTCTCCGCATCGTACAATAAGTTTGTAAGATTTAGAAAAAAAGTATATAAATTGTTGTAACGTTGGATAAGAAATGTTTATGATCTAATTACTCTCTATATTACCATGAGTACCTGTGATACTAGCTGAGTGACTTTAAACACCTATGTTACTTGAATTATCCTAAATACCTACGATACTCTCTGAATTACCTGTAACATCATACGGAACTATGCTATATCCGCTTCCCGGAACCTGTCCTACCCTGTGATACTAACTGAATTACTTACCTGTTAGTGTGAGTGGGTTAACTTTTCCCGTGAGAGGACCGCCTTTTCCCTGCCCTTTTCCCTTTGCTGGTCACCTTTTTCCCTTTACTGGTCACCTTTTTCCCTTTGCTGGTCACGTTTTTCCCTTTCCTGGTCACGTTTTTCCCTTTGCTGGTAACGTTTTTCCCGTTGCTGGTAACGTTTTTCCCTTTGCTGGTAACGTTTTTCCCTTTGCTGGTCACGTTTTTCCCTTTGCTGGTCACCTTTTTCCCTTTCCCGGTCACCTTTTTCCCTTTGCTGGTCACCTTTTTCCCTTTGCTGGTCACCTTTTTCCCTTTCCTGCTCACCATTTTCCCTTTGCTGGTCACCTTATTCCCTTTGCTGGTCACCTTTTTCCCTTTGCTGGTCACCTTTTTCCCTTTGCTGGTCACCTTTTTCCCTTTGCTGGTCACCTTTTTCCCTTTGCTGGTCACCTTTTTCCCTTCCCTGGTCACGTTTTTCCCCTTGCTGGTCACCTTTTTCCCTTCCCTGGTCACGTTTTTCCCCTTGCTGGTCACTTTTTTCCCTTTGCTGGTCACTTTTTTCCCTTTCCTGGTCACCTTTTTCCCTTTGCTGGTCACCTTTTTCCCTTTGCTGGTCACCTTTTTCCCTTTGCTGGTCACCTTTTCCCTTTGCTGGTCACCTTTTTCCTTTTGCTGGTCACGTTTTTCCCTTTGCTGGTCACCTTTTTCCCTTTCCTGGTCACCTTTTTCCCTTTGCTGGTCACCTTTTTCCCTTTGCTGGTCACCTTTTTCCCTTTGCTGGTCACGTTTTTCCCTTTGCTGGTCACCTTTTTCCCTTTGCTGGTCACCTTTTTCCCTTTCCTGGTCACCTTTTTCCCTTTGCTGGTCACCTTTTTCCCTTTGCTGGTCACCTTTTTCCCTTTGCTGGTCACCTTTTTCCCTTTGCTGGTCACCTTTTTCCCTTTTCTGGTCACCTTTTTCCCTTTGCTGGTCACCTTTTTCCCTTTGCTGGTCACCTTTTTCCCCTGAGCGAGTCACCTTTTCCCTGAATAGGTTACGTGATGAGCATGTCTAGAATTAGCGCTCTAACATTGACATGAAACATATTTCCATGAAGTTCTCGCCTAAAGTCGCTTTCAAGGTCTAGCATCTCCTATTCCCTATATCTGCTGTATATAAGTCCATATTCCTACTGCTTCACTATCTGTCTAGCCTACCGACTCTCCTCGTTTCCCTATACCTCTCATATAAACCATACTCTACTCCTCTACTTCTGTCTAGCCTAACACCACTCCCCGTATCCCCTACCTCTCATAAGCGCATTCCCCTCCTGCCCCCTGTCTATCTCTCCTTGGGTTCCTATCTAGCATATATAAAACACATTCTACCTTTAGCACCTGCCTATCCTAGCATTGGATCTCTTCGTTTACTCATCTCTCCTTATAAACGGCTACTCAACCTCCTTAGCCTAATATCTCTCCTCCTGTTCCTATATCCCTCATACATATAAACGCATACTCTAAACCTCTGTCTAGTCTAGCGTCTCTCCCCGTATCCCTTGCCTCTCATAAAGCGCATTTCCCGCCTGCTCCTGTCTAGCTGAGTATCTCTCCTTGGGTTCCTATCTAACCTATAGAAAACACATTCTACCTTTAACAGCTGTCTATCCTAGCATAGGATCTCTCCGTTTTCTCGTCTCTCCTTATAAACGCATACTCAACCTCCTTAGCCTAATACCTCTCCTGGTTTTCCTATATCTCATATAAACCATACTCTACTTCTTGACCTCTGTCTAGCCTATCATCCCTACCCCCTGTTCCTTAACTGTCTCATATATAAAGATAAGCTCTACCCTTCAACTCTGTCTAGCCTAACACCTCTCCTCCTGTTCCCTACCTCTCTCATATAAAAGACATACTCTACCCTTCAACCTCTGTCTAGCCTAACACCCCTCCTCCTGTTCCCTACCTCTCTCATATAAAAGACATACTCTACCCTTCAAGCCCTGTCTAGTCTAACACCTCTCATCGTTTTCCTATACCGCTCATATAAACCATGCACTACGTTTCAAGCCCTGTCTAGTCTAACACCTCTCATCGTTTTCCTATACCGCTCATATAAACCATACTCTACTTCTTGACCTCTGTCTAGCCTATCATCCCTACCCTCTGTTCCTTAACTGTCTCATATATAAAGATAAGCTCTACCCTTCAACTCTGTCTAGCCTAACACCTCTCCTCCTGTTCCCTACCTCTCTCATATAAAAGACATACTCTACCCTTCAACCTCTGTCTAGCCTAACACCCCTCCTCCTGTTCCCTACCTCCCTCATATAAAAGACATACTCTACCCTTCAACTCTGTCTAGTGTAATACCTCTCCTCGTTTTTCCTATACTTTTCATATAAACCATGCTCCTCAGCCTCTGTCTAGCCTAACAGCTCTCTACTATCTCTTCCATATAAAACACACTCCCCCTCCTACCACTGTCTAGCATAGTATTGGTCGTCGTATTCCCTATCTCGCCCATATAAACGCATTTTCCTCCTTGAACCGTCGCATCTAGCCTCGTTTTCCCTATCCTTTCCCATATAAACGCAAAAAAGTGGCCTCGCTCTCTCCTTAATAACCTACTAACGCATCTGCGCTGCAGTGTAGTGGGGCTCCATCATGCTGGAACCACGTGTTTCCTGCCAATAAAGCGATACATCTTTGATCAGTTCCGGGAGTGTGTTTAGTAGAAGCTATAGGTAGGCTCGGCCATTCAAGCGGAATGACACAATCACAGATCCTCGTCGAAAACCTGTACTTTCAGTTTTAACATAAAAACAAAATAGCAGACCTTATTTAAGGATTCATACTTCCTTTAAAATCTGTCAGAGAATGCATATTACTTAATAAAATCTTCTCTGTGTGACCTGTCATTTCTCTGATTTTTCCGTTACGGTCTGTTATATTTTGTATAACCTTCATTAGAGCAAAAGAGTGCAGTACGCACCGGGTTTGTGCGTGGGTATCCAAAGTATATGGATATAACGGGAAGCAGATCACTCTGTTGTGCTGACCACGGTAGAAGGGGGAAGAATGTGTCTTCACTGGTAAACTAATACAGTTCAATTGTGTTAGTACATAAAAAAGAGCTGCAAATCAGTTGTTTCTTCATAGCTGTTGCGTACAAATTAAATATGAAATAGCATCAGCTTTTCCATAACTTCCTATATTCCAGCAAACAAACCCACCAGCATAAAATATACTGTGTCGCAATACATGGTATCAATCAATTTTTATAATAATTATATCATGACCAGGCATTGAAATTTCCAAGCATTAAAATCGGGACGAAAAGAAATTGGGTTGAACTGTTACCCGACTTTATGCAGTGACGTCGCAGATAACAAACCACCCCCTTCCCTCATACTGCCATCAGTGACCCTTGGCCTCTGTTTTTTACCTTCTTTGTATTGATAATGGTTTCGGTGTAGCTAACTTGAAGCCAATTGCTTAAGAATTCCTATGCCTGATGATAAGAAACATAGTTTATTTTTTATTTAAATAATTTTATGTATGTTTCATAATCCACTGCATTGAATTACCACAACAAAATTAATAAAGGGCATAATTATTTATACTCAGAATACATGTACATTTACATCGCACTGTGGCCATCGCTTGTTATATACAAGGGCAAATCAAATACAAACAAGAATTTCTACTCCACAGCTAGGGAATTGGGATACTGGCTGTAGATGTTGAGGAAATGATAATGTGGAGATCTTAGGCTCACTCTATTTGCAGGAAACCCTGCTAGCCCTCCATAAAATTAAACAGCACGGTGAATGATCCAGAAGTGTGGACATCGTCACCGATTGTGGCTCGATGTAAGCAAAATAAGACGTCGGCTTATTCTTCTCAGTGGCTTAAATTCAAGGTAAAACAGGTGGTTTGAGGTCTCTTACGTAGTTTCTTAAAGGGTAATCGGACAGGCAATTTAAAGGCCTTGGTTTTCTAGACGAGTTGAAGAAATCTGTTTCACTGACTGAATTAAGGATTATTTAATAACTATCCGAACCAACAGCTCTGTTCACGTTGTTGCGTTAAGCCCAGAGGTTCTTCTCTTTTCGCTCCTCCTTTCTCTCGTATTTCTCCTTCTCTCTCCACTTCTTCCATTCTCTTCCCCTCCGTAGACTTCTTCCACTCAGTGTACAATGTGCATGTCTTATGATGTTCCTAAAACATGTTAATGAAAGGTAAAACGCAAGTAAATAGTTTAACAGTAACTAGCTTGTACTTGTTCAATAATAAGCTTGTAATAAGACTAGAACTCCACTGTTTTTTGTGACAATGTTGTTATGTATACGAATAAAAATAAAGATAAATTGTCATCACTTTTTAAATAATCATTCAATCAAAATTTTGTGAATAACGAAACTTGTTAGAAACGTTGTGCTTACAAGCATTTGTTATATAACAAATATAAATTAATAAACAACTTATTTTATTTCGCACTCCTCTAACCTGTCATTTTTGGGGGAAAATAATTAAGGTGCCATATAGCCTATTTTCTAAATGAGACGTAAGGTACGTTACATGTTAAGTTTCTTAATACTTGGTTTGGCCATTCGTGAGAGAAAATATAACATACACAGAAATATAAAGCAAACATTTTAAAAATACGAGTTTTTGCCTCAAGGTAACCCGTTATGCAAGCAACATTTAAAATTACTAAAGAGATTTTGTGACATCGTGGTCGTCACTTGCGACTCAGTTTAGTTTATTCTGTCCTCGTGATAAATATATGCTCTGAGAAGAACTGTCTGCCGTCTGAAGGATCTGTGTTTATGAATTTTATCCAATTATTTGCCTTTAATTTTGAATATGTATACGGTTTGTGTTTTTCTATTTATAAAAGGAATTGTCCATATTTACATACACTTTAAACACTGCTATCGCTGCTGTATTTTGGCAGCGCAGTGTCATGTTTGTTCCACCCTGCATTCACAAACGTTCAATAGGAGTAACATCAACATTCAGTGGGTAACAGCAGTATTAAAGGCAAATGTAAATGAGGTAAGTAATGTATGCATGGGTACGCCAATCCCGCGGAAAGTGTAGTGCGAAGGTCGACGCGGTAGAACATACACCATGGGATCGCTGGTTGCGCGGTGCAGCGGCGAAAGGTCAAGGGAGAACGTGTTTTCATTATCTACCACCTACCTATAGGAGGTAAGAGGAAGTATCGTACTCCACCCAAAAATTTTATGTCGATATTTCATCCTAAATATGTGCGCCCAGAATCCATAAAACAAAACAGTCGGTGTGTGTGCGTGAGCGTGTGTGTCGGTGTGACTGAACAGCGTAACTCTGAAACGAAATTTTCGATAAATACCAAACTAGGCATTTAAGTTTAGTGTGTTCCAAAGATGCCATACGACGATTTTGAACATCCGCACCCCAAACTACCCCTTACATGGAAAAATTTGCAATATTTCTGAATTTCGCAAAAATGGCTGTAACGATTTCGATAAAAACAACATATACAGAGTGAACCAGAACTCCACCTACAACTTCCAGAGGTTATTCAAGGATATCTTCTAAGTATTTTCGTATAACGGACCTATGGTCTCCAAAAATTAAATTAAGTTTTATTTATGGACGCTCTTTAACTACTATGGTTCTTAGCGTCCCATTCTATAATGGACGTGAAAGACCGGAAATTTTGCTCAGAGGTCTCTTAATCAGGCTTGATGCCGTAAATCTACGACACGGGACCACTGGCTTTACTTCTCTTCCGAAAGAAGCCATGCTAAGGATGTTTACGCCCGAAAAAATCCATCACTCTCCGCCGGGTTTGAATCCGCGACCTCGGAAAATAGAGGCTAGCATTGTACCCCTAGACCACGGAGGACAACCACCCATGATCTCCAGAGGATCACTACAGAGTAATAAGGTAATTATGATGTATTCGTTTTTTAGCCAGTCACTCTTGTTTCTGTCGTCCTCCGTGGTAGTGGTTACCATGCTAGCCTCTACTTCCCGAGGTCGCGGGTTCAAACCCGGCGAAGGGCGATGGATTTTTTCGGGCGTAAAAATCCTTAGCATGGCTTCCTTCGGAAGGGAAATAAAGCCGGTGGTCCCGTGTCGTAGATTTACGGCACGTAAAAGAACCTCAAGCCTGATAAAGGGGCCTCTGAGCAAAATTTCCGGTCCGCAATATAGAATGGGACGCTAAGAATGACAGCAGTTAAAGAGCGTCTATAAATAAAATTCAAGTTAATTTTTACCCTTGCTTCTGTGAAAACACCTTCATAACAGTGAAGAAGCCTGTATAATAGGCAATAACCAAAACGTACAACACACAGCACAGAGTAATGCAACATCCCGCAGACGAAACACGTACACTTTTATCACAGTGTGTTCAATCTGATTTGTCAGTGTACAGTTCAGTATGTAACAAATGCAGAACCCTTCCTTGCAGGTATTGTTCAAACTTCGACCACCATGATCACGACAGAGTGTACAGCGATGCACCATCGACTGTCTTATACGCTTAAACATTCCAGGAGTTGGCACACTACTTCCGCAGCTGCGATAATCCTAGCAAGCAGGTCCATGATAGTATCGACCGGAGTCCCGTAAACTAACTCCTTCACATGTATCAGAAGAAGTCCATTAGTGTCATGTCTGGCGACCGAGCTGGCCATGGATCAGGACCACCGCGACCAACCCATTGTCGTCCAAACTGTACATCAATGTGGTTCCTAACAATGAGTGCAAAGTTTGCCGGCGCCCCCTCATGTTGAAACCACATAAGCTGACGAATTCTCAGCGACACATCTTCTAGTGACTGTGGGAGGACATGTTGAAGGAACGTGGTGTACACGACTCCGTTCAGTGTATCAGGAAGTACGTAAGGTCCAATCACAAATTCTTTGACAATACTAGCCCCAACATTCACAGCAAACTACAGTTTAAAGGATCGACACAAGATCGTGTGAATTTTCGTAATCCCATACAAAGCTATTCCTACTGTTTACCGTGCCCTCTCTTGTAAACTTGGCCTCGTCTGTAAACAAAGCGGGAAAATTGTGCTTTTCTTCATATTGCTGTAAGAACCAATTTGCAAATTCCACTCGAGTGTGGCTGCAATGACTGCTCCTTCTGTGCATTATACAGGTGCGATTTTTGTTCATGTGCAACTCTCAAAACACTTGATTGTCTTGTGTTCAGAGCTCATGCAACGCGCCGACTACCAGCGGCAGGATTGTCACAAATCGTGTGTAACACATTCTCTTCCAAATCGGGTGTTCTGGCATACTTCTCACGGCCAGTATCTATCATTCTAACACGGAAGTATCCAGTTTCTCCTAGGCGTCTATGTACACATGCCAAAGTAGTGTGATGTAGCTGCCGTCGGAGCGGGAACAGCTCTGCATAGGGTCGTTGTGCCGCTCTTTCATTGCATTCAGTGAACCCATACACGACGTGCATATCGGCCAACTCTTCATCAGTAAACTTACCCATCCTGCTGTGTATCACTATTAACGCATAACGAACCCTGACGGAAAAACAAAACCCTAGACAGAACGGAGCAGTACTGAATGCATACTTGAGGGCAACAAGTTAAAGAGGGCATTACTGTTGTCAATACGAGGTACTGTGAGCGAATGGAAACAATATGTTTACAAACAAGAGACACAGCGCATACCGTCGACATTTGCACTGTTGTGCAGTATTTTCAGCGCAACACAGATACAAAACTAATTGGGGCAAGAAACCAAACGAAATGCAATTACTCTGGAACAAGCCGCTGGAGACCGTGGGTCCCTTATTCCAAAATACCCAGAAGGTATCCCTGAACAACTTCTGAAATTTGTCGGTGGAGTTCTGGTTCACCTGTATTTAAGATGTTTAAAGGACAAATAAAATGCATATCTCGATTTTTCTGGGAAGTTCTCCCAGAAGTTATCTTCATTTTGAAGGAAATTTGTATAATTTTGTATAACGTACAACTATAGTAAATAGATAAAACATACTACACAGTAGCGTAGATCGCTTGTAGTAAAGACACAGTTTATTTCATTATAATCTTTTTGTGGTGTCAATTCATTATGAGATATCCTCTGGTATTAGTATGAATTCTTCAATACTTTGTAATTTTTAAATTGCTATCGCTATTCAGTTGTTTCTCTCGAAGACCATGAAATTTTAGGGCCAAATTATACCGTCCCCCTATTATATGACTATCGATTCGGTTTTCTCTATCACCTGTGTACCTACAACGAAATGGGTAATGAAGCTACCTCAATTAGCAGGAAGTAGTTAGAAGAATCAATAGTTTTTAGCTTCATAAAAACGATAGTAGGTAGAGAAAGTCGTGTGAATGTAACACGTCAGATTTTTTAATTCGTCGCTAAACCAAGGCGCAATG
This sequence comes from Deroplatys truncata, assembly GCA_030765065.1. NCBI lineage: Eukaryota > Metazoa > Arthropoda > Insecta > Mantodea > Mantidae > Deroplatys > Deroplatys truncata. The sequence continues at coordinate 618,636,808 of CM060990.1, forward strand.
ATAACGAGTCAGACCCAGATTTAGGCATCGTAAGCTTCTACAGTACTCCCGGCGGCTTTCGTGTTGCGGTGTAAATTTATAACTAATGCGATTTTCCAGGCCACTTGAAGTGGCACACATTGAATTCATTCAACTGCGTCCATCTGGCCACTTTTCGGGATGAAAATACAAAAATCCACGAATAGAAGGTAAAAGGTACAGGTACACTTCACGGAGGAGTCTCCGAAACCGTCGTCCTTCGCGGTGTAATGGTTACCATGCTAGCCTCTAGTTCTCGAAGTCGCGGATTCAAACACGGCGGAGGGCGATGGATTTTTTCTGGCGTAAAAATCCTTAGCATGGCACGTCGTAGATTTACGGCACGTAAAAGAACCTCAAGCCTGATAAAGAGGCCTCTGAGCAAAATTACCGGTCCTTCACGCCCAATATAGAATGGGACGCTAAGGACCACAGCAGTTAAAGAGCGTCCATAAATAAAAGCTCCCCGAAACCGGAGCAGAGCATCGCACTTAAGCCAGTGTGGCCCTTTGTGCTTCGAACGCGACCACTGGGAGAGACCCGAAGGGTGATCAGATCCAGCAGACGAGGTGCGCAAGAGTGGACGGGGCCCCAAGCGATTCCAGATCGAATGCATCCGACACCGTTCAAGCCTCCCCAAAAGCCCCGAGCCTCCAGGGGTCCTTTAAGGGAAGCGGGTCCGTTAGCAGTTCGACCTACGCCAGGCAGAAATCTTCACAAAGCGCACCACCACGGCCCAGCCGCAAATCGCAGAACACCATATCGTCTGGTCTTCAACCATGAAACAGATAATAAAGGAAATTATGGGTACAGGAGAGTCATTGTGCAAGAGGAACCAATCTAGCATTCACCTACCGACCCGGGAAATCACGAAAAAACCTATAGTCAAAGTGGATGGTCGCCGGGAATAGAACCTGTGACTTCCTGAATGCGAGCCTCATAGGTTAGCGCGGATCCATCTCGCTTGGTGAATGAATAGAAAGTAAACTCTTAAGCAAAGCATACGCATTTTTCCCCTGAACTGGTTTTGTAAAGATGTGTTATTTTCTCAGAGTTAAAATAAAATTACTTTCTGGAGAGCTATAATTGTATTAGTGGTATGTGGTCTTTGAACGTAATTTTAATATACTGGTTTGAATCAGCTGAGATTACAATTATGCTGATATAAACTGGACTTCATACGCTCCCAAGAAAGCAAACACGATAAAGCTCAGTATTGGCGCGTGCGGAATTACTGACGTCATGTAACTCGTGTGCACTGTTAATCAACTCTTGAAAGCATTTTTTCTTCGTTTTTTAAGCTTGGTTCTCTTGCTTTTCTAAATATAGGTAACATATATAATCGTCCATAGGGTCTTAAAACACCAATATGTACTATTTGAATTCGCTTCTACTTGTGACTACTTTGAGGTTACTTCTTAATTGTTAATAACCTGAAAACGAAATATTTGAAGGCAATTTTCTGAAAAAAGCTATGAATTATAGATAAAAAATGTGGAAGTATATAAAATAATGTGTAAATATATTTATCTATATTAGAAAAAAATGCTTAAGAAGCACTTTGAAGCAATTCCATTTTATTTAATATAATTATATGTTTTAAAAGAATTGAAGGAATTTTAATTAAAATACATAACATACACGAATTAAACAAATAACATTTAAGTTAATAAGTGGCTTTAGTGTGAATCTTCCTTTGTTTTGAAATTTTGACAAACGTGTATAAGAAACATGAATATGCATGCCAAATTTTAGGATCTTAAATGCAATCATTTTGGACCAAAACTTCAGGAACGCAATTTTCTACCGTTTCAAATTGCTCCATGAGGTGAGCAAAATGTAGTTGGTTTCCTGCAACTAACTTTGTTTACCGGACGGTCTTGCACTCTCTCTCTCTTTCTCTCTCTCTCTCTCTCTCTCTCTCTCTAAGGATATCTACTTTTTAAAAAAATGTATTTGTCCGTCACGGCCGTCTAGAATAACCTCTACAGTGAGGAGCACAATATGGATCTAATATGCCGTGCCAGGGAACCAGAACGAGAAAGTTAAAACTTGGCCAAGTCTTTTTTCCAGTTCCGGGGGCCCGGAAAAGCTTCCCGTCAATTGTGAACGCTTTCGTTAAAATGCTGCATTTCAACTGTGTCCGTATCGGTTGTTGTGAACCAGCCTTAGAAAGGCTGCAAGCCAGTTTTTACTGTAAGACTTAGAAATACAGCAACACATCAGACTACCACTGTATGTCAAATATAGAAAAAAGGGAAGCCAAAAAACATCCGGATAATTATAGGGGATAGTGCTTCTTCCAGTAATAAGTACGATTTTATATGAGAGATTGAGGCAATGGATTAACGAAAACAACAATTTATGGGTATTTGAAGTGGGGTTCAGGTAAAATACAGCACGGTAGACAATACACCAGGTGAGTCAGCTGCCCCTAGGTATTCGTATCTATGCAACCCGCAGCTTATATTTCAATGTGAAAAAATGGACCCTTTTAGCAAACAAACTGTTATTGTAGCTCTGCCCTTCTATTTGGTGCTATACGCAATCCCCATTAATGATTAAAGGCCTGAATGAGAACCAAAGAGCTGCGAAAGCCTTAATAAAGACGGCGTTTCATGGATATAATGCTTGCAAGGAGATAGAGGAATGTATTCCCGAAGAGCAAGCTAGACTACGTGGGTTCTGGCCGAGTGGTTTAGCTGCCGGAATGTGATGAAGCAAAGGTGAGGTTCGAATCTGATACAAACATAAAATTGTTTTGGTTGTTTGTTTTTTCCTCTCCTTGTATTTATTTTCTGTATTTTAGTGTACTAATTTATTTATTTGTGTTACTGGCTCTCCTGTTAGCCAAAGACATAAGAATTACAATCAGATAATTGTGTATCATGTTTACCCTAATAATCTGTACCGTATGTGGTGTTGTAAACCGTGTTACGTAGTTAGCTTTCATTCTCTTGGACGCATATCGACGATATTAAATATAACAGTTTTTGTTTCATGTTTAAACCTTATGTTTCACTTCTTCTATTGACAAAGGAGTTGTAAATGCTAAGTTCACGGGTAAACAGAATAATAAATTGTTAAAGAGCGTGGATTTCATCAAGGAAGTAAATGTTCAAAACGACGACCCCCTTCATCAATGCACATTTGTGTACGTTGCCGAAGAGACCTTCTTGCATGCTGTAACATGCGCGGTGTAATCTGCCTGCATTCTTCACGTATGAGTGTGCCCGTATATGATTTGGGCTTTGCGGTTCTTCTTCTTTGCGGTGGAAAACATTACGATTATTCTATTTTGTACACACTTATAATGTTATCAAAAATGTTATTTATATCATGATGTCAAATTATAGGCCCAAAGAGATAAAGCAAAAGGTAATAAGAAGTTTGAAATTCACCCGAAGGAATTGAACCCGAATTAAAGTGGCACAGTGTTAAAGCAACCATGATAATACTATTCGGCTAATGCTACCTTGCGAGCTAAGGTTCCTATACGAATTAGTAATCGCAGGCTTAGACCCCACCTCGAATCTTTACACGCTTTTTGCAGCGTCATACAGTGTTTTGAGTTCGGTTTGGAGGTTTTAATTCAAACAAATAAATGCATCAGTCATTACAATTGCTGTATGATCTGAAATACGCCATAGTTTGTGAAATAAGAGAAATTATCTAGCTAATACTTAGCATGTTTTGACAAGGCTATACATTGACTAACGGCTTAAATCCAATTGATCGCACTCCGTATGTGTGCCATTTTGTTTTCAAATGGTTTTGTCAACCGATGCATGTGATAGGTTGTTCCTTCAGGGGCGTTTTCAAAGGGGTGTATGGATGTATGCTAAAGAATAAAAGTTTGTAAAATTGGCTAAAATTGCTACTGCAGCTCTCATTGTTAGGGTGGGACATACATAGCGATTGCATTCTGTCCCTAAAACACTTATGCACTGAGTTATGTATCCCTCCTCTATAAAGTGTTACGCAAATCAGCCATTAGAAGGCATTCAAGAAAGGCGTAAGTCACATATGTCGCTTAGCACGTTGCATAAATTCAAAAATAAATAGGCGCAGCTGACACATGGTATTTATATTAGTGCGTGTTAGAGTGAAGCAAACGTGGAAGAAACGGCAAAACTACACTATGTTTTCATGAATTTTTTGAAAAGGGTTCGACGGCGTTGGAAGACAGGCACCTTGGGTGAAGTTGTGAGTAAAGAAGTTGTAGGGAAGATTATTAGGGCACTGCAGGGAATTTACAGGAACGTTGAGTTCTGCGTAAAATGTTATGTCAAGCTCGGAGAAGAGTAAGAGTAAGAAGAGTACTTTTCAATTGCACCAGAAATGTTGAATACAGTTGAAGCTGACACGTCCAATATAGATTACATTCCCATTCCCGCTCTGCTGTATGCGGATGATGTAAGTACACATCAATTGTTGGACTGCAAAGGTAACTAACTTGCTAATGAATATGTTTAAAGAAATGGAGAATGACGCTGAATGAAATGAAAACCAAAATATTGACGTTCGAGAACAGAACGGTATATGTACATCAGATCTCGACATATGTAGGTCAGAGATTGGAGAACGTCGTCGTCGTTTCTAACGCTCCCCATATGACCTATGACCTTCGGGATACCTCATCTACCAAGAGATGACTGGAACCATTTCTGGGGTGGAGGCTTCCAGAGGGAGGAATCCGTTGCCTCCGATGATAGGGTATGATGAGGATGGCGGTGGAATGAGGGGACCTACAGCCTTTACCGTGGACACTGAACCACGTTGGGCCTTGGGGACACTTCACAGGAGCAGAAGAGGTGAAGGCGTGGATAGGGGCGACTGAAAATCGCCCCCCCCAGAACCACAGTACAAGTGCCGGAAACAAAACCACTGCGCTACCCCGGCGCCCGAGATTGCAGAATGTTAAAGATGTTTACATATCTGGGTGTCACAAATCCATAGTAAAAAGTCATTTAAGTGTCTTATGACGATTCCTGATATACCAAAGAGGTAATGTAGATGGCATACAGAGCGGTTTTTAGGTCTAGTCTTTCATATGGGCCAGAAATTAGGGGATGGGAAAGTATTGACAATTGAACCAAATCCAAACGAATTTCTGGAGCGAATTCTACTGTGGGGCGGTTATTGCAAATTGGGGGTTCTTAAAGATTTGGTTTATGCATTGAAAACATATATTTAAATATAAGGACAATTAAATAGTAGTGGGAGATGAGTGTGTTCTAAGTGCAGTGTGTTTCAGAGAGCAAGTACGGGAAGGGTGGAATACGTGTTGGGCAACCAGATTGCGCAAAGCCTTAGAAGAAACTGGAATGGGGTACATTTCATTACGTTTGAGGGCATAGGGGTAGCGGGTGGTAGCTGATCTAGAGGCGACTTCATGATATTGTTAGACGGAATTTGGAGTTATAGTATGCGGCTAAAATTTCATTCAACTTACAGTGTCAAAGAGCCCGGGTCTGAGGGAGGTAAGCCTATTTAGATGTGTGTGCATGAGAATAATCGTTGCTAAGACTGGGGGCGTGGAAAGTTTGCAAACTAGTTGCTGACTCCGAGGTGAGAATATGTCCACAAGGTGGTGAAGGGTAAACTGTAGCCATATTCTGGCAGAGTGCAGAGAAACAGGACTATTAGGAAAGTAATATCATCACAATAGTTTGTATATTCTAGTAGGGAAATGAAGGCTTGCTTGGATATAATGGGGAACGCCGGATGTCACAAACTGGGGGAATTTTCAGCTAAGATTCGACAAAGGAGGCTAATTGTAATAGGGAACAGAAGAGGGGAGTAGCTAAATAAGAGCGAGGGTCAGAGAACTGTATATATTCAATGTTAAATTTGTAATTTTATTTAATTTAATTCATTCTTATTCCTGTTCCTTCTATTCGTATGTGTAGTTGCTTTGTTAGTACGCAGTAAGGGAATTATAAAGATACCAGGGACAGAAAAGCATTCACGGCCATGATACCAATACGATTGTTGTGTTTGCAAGTGTAGTATGAAACTGTTTGACAATAAAAGTCCTACTACTACCACAACCACCACCACCATTACTACTACTAAAAAGTACAGCTGTATCCAATTCTACCTTTCCAACTTTAGCCTACACGCTGCATGTGTAGAACAATATCACAGGAATGCCCATCTACGTCGCTCATTGCGCTGCCGTTGTAGGATTCGGGCTTCAATATCTAGACCTTGCAGTTGAAACTGCCACCAAATTGATCATCACCTCCTCATACATGACTTATCTCACAGGAATTTCAGCGTAGGTTTCGGCATGAAGTATTTGATACTTTCCTCTTCAGATTGTCGGAATGAGCGTTGCAAAACCCGATTGCAGCATTAGAAGGCCTAATAGTGGCCAAGGCGTTTTTAGATGATGGTATTACTGTCCTATGTCGCTCGCTAATGGCGTTGATGCTTACGACTATCTTGGGCATCTCGAGTTGTGCTGACTTTTTATAACAAACAAAAAATGGAAAGGTAGAATCATACGACTGAAAAATTCAATGCCATAGCCGGGATTTGGACCACGGATTTCCGGTTTTGGTTAGAGCAACCGGATGGAAACCGGGAGATCCATGGTTCAAATCCCAGCTATGGCATTGAAGTTTTCAGTCGTCTGTTTCTACCTTTCCAACCTTGTCCTACACACAGCTAGTGTGGGAAAACAATAATTTAAAAAAATCGTCCTTATGGATTTTTGCGTTCCAGTCATTTGTATATAAATGGACATTTGATCGGCAGTGAACACCATATAATAGCTTAGAATATTACGAGAGTAATCGGAAGTAACGAACGCATTTCCGTTGTGCAGATCGCTATTGTTATTGGGCATTCTGTGATTGTTCAAAATGAACTATGTGATACAAAGTCCCGCCGGCAGTGAGGCAAGATGTATTTTGTTTTTGTTTTTGAATGCTCGGAAGTTGAAATTTGCAGAAATTTACCGTCAACTAAAGAAGTGTGTGGCGATATAGTAGTGAACGAAAGAAAAATGTGTCGTCCTTCGAGGTCTAGGGCTACCATGCTAGCCTCTAGTTCCTGAGGTCGCGGGTTCAAACCCGACGGAGGGCGATGGTTTTTTCGGGCGTAAAAATCCTTAGTATGGTTTCCTTCGGAAGGGAAATAAAGTCGGTAGTCCCGTGTCGTAGACTGACAGCACGTAAAAGAACCTCAAGCCTGATAAAGAGACCTCTGAGCAAAATTTCCAGTATTTCACGCTCGTAGAATGGGACGCTAACAACCATAGTAGGTAATGGCGTCCATAAATAAAACTCAATTTAATTTAAAGAAAATGTGAGAAAGTGTTGTGAAATGTCTAACAATGGGGGAACAAATGTGTATGATGACGACCCGAACGTCCATCATTCATCACAGATGATTTGAAGAATCAAGTGAACAACAAGATCGTGCAAGACAGGTACGTAACCTTAAACGAGTTACAAATTTCTTTCCCAAACGTTTCTCGTTGTTTACTTGCTGAAATTGTGTCGGAACATCTTGGCTTAATGAACTGGCGGTAGCGGACCACAACATGGTAATTCTGAAGCTGATGGACAGATACGATAAATGCTTAAATAATGGAGGTGATTAAGCAGAGAAATAAAGTAAGTTTCAATTTTGTGACGTGCTTCTTAATAACATATATTTCTTAATTTATTAAAACCAAACGGTCCTTACTTCCTGGATTACCCTTGTAGTATCAATATGGTTGATCTACTGAAAAAAATGCACTTCGATTGGTATATAATTGATGCAGTAATTAATTTCCCATTAACAAAGTATCCAAACCATAATAAATCCAAATAGTTTTACATACAAGTGTTTATTACATGTGAATGCTTATTGCCATGGGGAAATATGTTGGAAGTGTAGGTAACTCTTCTGATTCAAAATAATCTGTATGCAAACATGACTTCTAAGCATTTTTCCCTTATCCTTGAATTGAATCCCTTTCCCAATAAAACACTCATGCTATAAGCTGTGGAAGGGAAATAAGTTCAGTAGCTTTACATGTATTTCCGCTTAAATGAAAATACTAACTAACCAAACTATATGAAGCAAATTAAATACAAGAACGTGGAAAGATTGTGCATTGGGTGGTAAGAGTAATTCACAGTCAACAGTGTAGCTTACTAACTCCACAATCACAGCATGCAAACCAGATTAACGGCGCGTGCGAGTTTACAAACTTCGTCACATTGGGCAAAGCCAGCTCGATACTTTCACTATGTCTATAAACGGAGTTACCGAGCGAGACGGCTCCGCGATAATGTGTGAGGCTCGCATCCGAGAGGTCCTAGGTTTGATTCCCGTTGGACCGGCCATTCTGACCTTGGGTATTTTTGGTTTTCCCTGGTTGTAGGCGAATGCTGGGGTGGATTATACATATAATGCCACGAACTTTCCTGTCCCTCATTCCCTTATAACGTTTCAAGGTCAAAGGATCAGGCGAACGGACGGCGGGTGAGGCCTACAGTGGTAGAGTTTGATTTGAAGAACTGTCTACCCTGGCGTTCGGTGTGTGACGGGGCCGCAGAGAGACTCTCCGTGGGAGAGGTAGGCCTGCGGGAGGTTCTGCCGGCGTAAGAACGTTATCTGTGGACGTTAGAGACCCCGCCTGTGTCCGAGCCTGCCGTCCTCTGTGTCCTTTGCTTCACCCGTTGCTCCTCGAGGTTACCAGAAGCACGATGAGCCACCTGTGCGCTCAAGTGCGGACATCCTCCTCTTCAGCTTTATGATAACCACAACGATCCACGGAGATGAGAGTGTACTTATTGTAGCCAATTATTTACGGCTGACTTTGCTGCTTGAACTAGTTTATGGGGTCATATCTTTCAGTAGGTAGGATAGGGCAGGATTAGAAGCGGAGGGGAGGACTTAGTACCTCGACCTACGCAGATCTTTTGTGCCTAGGCCCCTGACGGGGTGCCCCCTGGAGTGAGGGATGAGGTGAGAAGAGACAGAGGGCGGTCGGACTAGGAGACACGTCCGGCAGAGGGCAGGGTCCCTACCATTTACAGATCTGAACTCCCCGAGTGCTGGCTGGTGCAGCCGACCCCCTGTGGGTTTACACATCCCTTGGGGAGCCCGGAGACCGCTCGCAGTCAGGGGACGAAAGTTTCCTCAGAGCATCCTTTTCCCCTACTATGCACACGCAGAGACCTCCCGCCCACACTTGCAACCCAAAAGAAACCAAGCAGATGAAAGGTGAAGTAAAATGAGAACGGAGATGAAATGGAGGGATAGGAAATTCGAGAGATGTAATGATCCTTCCCAACATTCGCCTGGCGACCGGAGAAACCCCCGAAAGAATCCATGGGTCAGGAAGGTTGGCCACGGGAATCGAACCCACGATCTCCCTAGATAAGCCCGGTAAAACCATGACATGTAAATCCTTAAAAATAGACACCATAGACACAGACGCATATCAAGAGAGTGCAGGATCACTTGTTCCATATATTTCTATAAGAGCTGCAGTACGCAAAAAGAATTCAAGAGGCTTATTTCAAAGGATGCAAAGATAGAAGTAGCTATTTAAATAGAAATGTTAATGAAGATGTATAAGAATGCATCAATGAGTGCAACAAGCGGCATGGCTAAGCAGTAGCGTCTGAGGTTCACGTTCGGAAGTTTTCGGGTTTAAACTCCGAGAATACCAGCCATAGAACTCTCTTCCCGAAGTTATCCCGGCGCATAACGTGGAATAGAGAGGGAATAAGCGCCGAGATACTTCATATGGAAAGGTTAGGAACCCCGCCAACGTTGTTCCTACCGTAAACAGATCTGACCGCACTCTGTACTCCTCACTTTATTCCCCCCTCCCGAAAGTCATGTAGGCGCAATAGACCAACTAGTGGCCACGGTTCTGAAATTCTCTACTATTCCCAACCTATACCTGTAGTACGAGAGGCGTCCAATAAGTAAGCTTCCCTGTTTTATAAAAAACATTATCTACACACAATTGATCATGTTGAATTAATTTTATTTATATTCTACAATCCTTCTGTTACTTTTCTACATAGTCAACATGTTTTTCCAAGCATTTTTGGGGACATGGCACAAATTTTTACAAGCCAGTGTTTTACTAGGTCGGGTACTGTGCTCGCAACCAGCTGTTCACTGATTTGACTTCATCATCGGTGTTAAAAGTGCTTACCTCTGAGTTGGAGGAACATGTGAAAATCACTTGGGGCAAGCTCCGGTGAATATGGAGGATACGAGAAAACTTCCAAGTTGAATCTTGACCCAGGCGGAGCCCAGAAGATTCAACTGGGAAGTTTTCTCGCATCCTCCATATTCACCAGATCTTTTCCCAAGTGATTTTCACATGTTTCCCTGACTCAAAGGTCATCATGGAGGTAAGCACTTTAACGCCGTGACGAAGATCAATCAGAAGTGAACAGCTGGTTGCGAGCATAGGACCCGACCTGGTACAACACTTGCTTGGAAAAACTTGTGTCATGTCCCCAAAAATGCTTGGAAAAACATGTTGACTGTGTAGAAATGTAACAGAAGTATTGTAAAATATAAATAAAATCAATTCAACATGTTCAACTGTGTGTAATGTTTTTTTTTTATAAAATAAGGAAACTTACTTATTAGACGACCCTCGTAATGCTCTAAAACATTTATACTCGTATTGCAGTTTATCTAATGAATATCATGTGTTTCATATGTGCTATATATGTAAACAAGAGGACTTAAAACTACACCTATAAAATTTAAGAGAGTAAATAACTATACAAAAAATATCATGTGTTACATTCACATGGCTTTTTCTACCCTCTATGGCTTATTAGTGGGTATACAAGTCATTCTTACAAAAGTTTATTTTCCTATCTATTTCATTTTAATCGAGATAAACATTTCCGGAAACAGCTGCGTTATACATTTCGTTATAGATATAAAGGGGACAGCGATACTAAAATGTTTTAGAACTGGACGTTATAAGCTTTCCATGACATCGTGAGAAACAGCTGAAAATCGACAGGACTTCAAAAGAAGGTTTAGTATTGAACAATTTGAAACACTAATAACGGATATCTCAGAAAAGTGTGTTTTAAAGGGATTACAGTGTTTTATGTAGTACGTTTTCGTCTATCGCTTAACTTTTGCCAGCTATGCAAGATTATACAAAATTCCTTCCGAATAAATAGGTCTTCACAGGTCATTCCCAGAAAATTCCAGATATACATTTTATTTATCATGTAAATATCTTTAATATATGGCATCTTAATCTAAATCGTTAGAGCCATTTTGTAGAACATAAAAAGTTTCTAAAAATATTCATGTAAAGCATAGTTTGCGGTTAGGATTTTCTTGAAAATCGTCGTGTCGTATCGTTGGGAGGGACTGAACCTAAATACTGAGTTTGATGTTTATCCGACCTTTCGCTTTTGGGTTATGCTGCTGACACACATGCACACACACGGACATTTTTCCAAAATTGCTTCTTTTGGATTCAGGGAGCCTCAAAACATGTATTTCGGGTGAAATCTCAGTATCGAATTTTTGGGTCGAATTCAATACCTTCTCTACCTATTATGTGTGGTAGAGAAAATAAGAATTAAATACGTAAGATCGGAACACGTTCACTATCGGACTTCAGTAACCGTAATTTGATAAGTGGCAAGTAAGAACAGAGTAAATCTCATATGCTTCTTTATCTCTTCGAAAATTAAGCGCCTGGAAGTTCAACTTAACGCTGGTGTTCATTATATTGTGTCTTCCTCAAAATACAGAGTCCAGCAGCGTGCAAGAATAGACCAATAGTATTTATCCGAGACAGTCTGCGCAGTGTATAAAACCATTGTTTTTATTCAGACATGCACATTTGTGCACTAGCTCTCATCTTTCAAACATAGATTATGCATACTTATTTGTGGAAAAAGCAACACACGGAGCTGAAAATGTGTTACAATTAAGAATTGACACAAAAATCCACATAGCAAACTCCACACCTTGCCCGCCTTCCACTCGCCTGATCTTTCGATCCGAAACATGGTAAGGAAATGAAATGACAGGAAAATTCGCGGCTTTATATAACCCACTCCAGCATTCGCCTGTCAACCAGGGAAACCCGCGAAAAAATCAACGTCAGAGTGGCCGCCCCAACGGGAATCCAACCCTGTACCTTCCAACTGCGAGCTCCACATGTTATCTCATGTATTAGTGGTATGGAATGAACAGTCCAAATCCAACAGTGCAACAATGGGACTTTCAAATATGTACTATGCGCGAGAACGTGCATAGTTAAAAAGGACAAACAGAAACAGCAGGGTGAACACGTGCCAACCACGCGGATAATATAGGTTTAAAGGCGGCTATATAAATGAAGCCATTTAAATAATGTAATAAGTCAGAAATGAGGATTTTACACATTGTTATAGACGTTTACGTTACAAGGATTGAAAGTGAGTCCATTGGGAGAGTTGAGGTAGACCAGATCAGTGCTTTAGTGCTCCACATTTCCAGAAGTGGAGTCGGTGATCGATAGCTCATTTTTATGATGCCATTTACAAGTTGATGAGGGTGGATTTAGAAGTAAGATATGAAGGAAAAAGCGGATTGGCTTCTTCAGCTGCCGGCTGCTACAGCAGAAATAGTCTCTTAATACCCCTCTTACCGAGCGAGATGCTCTGCTGTAAGGCGTGTTTAGCATTCGGGAGGTCCCGGTTCGATTCCGGTCGACCACCACTCGTCCTTGGGTTTTTCGTGGTATTCTCTGGTCGGTAGATGAATGCTGGGATGGTTTCTCTTCTACCACGATTTCCTTTCCATCATTTTCCTTTCATTCGGTTTCCTTATCATTTTACAGGTGTGCTTCTAGGTTTTGTGGCGTATTCCGTGCCGGACAGATAGCGCGGATGCATGCTCAAAGAAAAGAGTACTCCCCGTGGACACTAGAGGGCTGCTTGGTCCACGGGTCATTCATCGCCCTCTTTAGGTAGCTCCAGCAGTGAGATGGGTATTTGAGCCTGGAACTACTATGGGCTTCCTAGTGGTCTCTCTGTGGTCTGTCTGCTTCCGGCCTGTATCCTCCTGTGGTTCCATCACTTCATCCCTTTCTCCTGGAGGTGGTAGCCACAATACATATTCCGTAGGTCGCAGTGCACGAGGTGTCCCAATTCGTTGTATACGCTATAATATCGCTCTTGGTTCAATCCATCTGGATGGGGATATTGTGTGGTAGGATAGGACTAGGAGCGGAGGGGGGCTTAGCACCTCGACCTACACAGATCTTTTGTACATAGGCCCCTGACGAGGCGTCCCCGGGCAGGCGGGAGGGAGGGGGATGTATGAGAGGAGGCAGAGGGCAGGGTCCCTACCGTTTACAGATCTAAACTCCCTGGATGGTGGCTCGTACAGTCGGCTCCCCTCCCCTCCTGTGGGCTTACACATTCCCTGGTGGGCCCGGAGACCGCCCCCATTCAGGGGACATAGTTTATTCAGAGCAACCTTTTCCCCTGCCATGCACACGCCGAGAACTCCCGCCGACACTTGCAACCCTGAAAGAAGCCAAGCAAATGAAAGATGAAGTGAAATGAGAATGGAGGTGAATGGACGGACAGGAAATTTGGCGGATGTAATGATCCTTCTCAGCATTCTCCTAGCGACTCGGGGAAACCCCCAAAAAACCCATGGGTCAGGAGGGTCGACCACGAGAACGGAACCCACGACCTCCCGAATGCGGGCTACAGACGTTACCGCGTGAGCCATTCCGCTCGGTATATTGTATGGTACTCTCGAGCCTGGTGGAGCTTCTTTATTTGGATCCCCATATTAACATTGATAAACACCAAGGCCCGGATTCTGATGACATGTCACCTTTTAATTCTTGCATCATGGGCATTGCTAACGTGTATATAAATCCTTATCATGGGTCCCAGATCACGGAAAGGCATATTTATTACGTCATGTTTTGGTCATTTTACGCTATTTTCCATTTTTAAGTTTTTTTTTTTCAATTTTAGTCAATATTTTGTCATTTTCTTGCCTTTGCGTCTGTATTTAGTTATTTTCTTACATTTACATTTAATATATAAATATATTCATTTTGTGACTTTCTCCAGCTTTTAACTGTCATTTGCTAATGTGATCTAGTTCAAATTTTTACTGCCAAAACTTTTTGGACACATGTTCCGGAGGCGTCAGGAAGGAAACTTGCAGAAATTCTGACTATTTGTCGGAGGCGCTTCCGGTGTTTATGCTAGACGAGAACGCTGCTTGTCTCTGTTTACCTCTCCACTGCCCGACGCCGACCTTCCGATTACCCTGAGCCATAGCCGTTACGTTATAGTATTATCTACATTTTAAATGCGTATAACCTTCCAAAAACATAACTTGAACTATTCAGTTGGTATATAAGCGTAGCCTTGTACATTCTTCACTCACATTCTCAGAAAAAGAAAATCATTATTATATTCTGGAAAGGGTTGCTTGTGGGTGGAGGGATGGCTATTGTCAGGGGAGTAGTTTTGATTTCGTGTCCCAAACTAGGCATGAAGTAATTCGGTTTTCCCTTTTCGCGTTAATGGATGTGTGCAGTCAGGATGCTATTGTACTTGTTCATGTCATGGGCTATGAAGTCCTCTTCATTCGCAAAGCATTTTGCATAATCTGAGAACTCAGAGGTGTTAATGCTATAGTTTTGTTAAGACCTGCTTCAAAAACAATATACTTTATTTTCTTTTTAGATTTTACACATAAGTATATGGAAGAAATGCATTTTTATTTTTTTTTATTTGAGAATTATCTAGCAAGTAGTTTTCCTACAACCCATTCATAATTTTATTTCTCTATAAATCCCTATTAGAAGAGAAGAACTTGTTGAGGCAGTGTTTGGAATTCCAAGAAAGGAGCTTAAAGAAGAATGGGTGGAGTTATAGTATACAAACTAATTTGGAAAATAGTGGTCTAGGGGAAATCTGGAGAAGGAGGGAAAATAATGTTAAGGGTTTTTGGAAAGAAGCTAGGCAGAGGTTTGAAGATATAGAGATACAAAATTTATTTAGCAACATTGGGAACAAAAGTTCCTTGGAATCATATATATTAATAAAAAATGTATGGGCTAGAGAACAGTATGTGGATAACTCAAATAAGGAACAAAGAGAAAGTATTGCCTGGGCACGAGCAGGTGTATGGAGATTAATAGGAATGAGAAATGGGTTCCCACAGAATCAGTGCCCAATATGTGGGGAAAGAGAAGATTTAGAACATATCGTTTTTGACTGTAAAGGTACACAGCTTTGGAGAAAGGCAGCTATAAATGGGAAATGGTTAAAACGGGACAGTAAAGTAGCTTTAAGCAAGATTTTTAACAAGGATAGTAAAAAGGTAGGAGAATACTTGTCCAAAGTTAAAAAGAAATGGTTATGGACAATAAAAAGAGATGTAAATTAATTCCATCAAGTGATGTTAAGTTATGTAATTATATTATTATTATTATTATTATTATTATTATTATAATATATTATTACTATAAGATTATTATTTTGGTACCATTACTATTATTTTTATTATTATTATCATAATTTTTTATGTTATAATAAGAGTGTAATATGGGTAGAATATGGCAAGATAACAGCTTGGGCTGATGTATAGCCATATTCTAAGGAAGATTGCTAGCACAAATAAATAAATAAATAAATAAATCCCTATCCTCTGCATCTTCATCTGTTAATCCTCTTGACGCAATTCTTCTTCGGACCGCATGCATCCATCCATTGTTCTCTTGGTCTTCCCCGTCCTCTGTTTCCCCAACTTCCTATTCTAGCACTATTCTTACTATCCATCGTTTGCAATTCTTTTAATTCTTTTCACATCGCCTAACCATTTTAATCTTCTCTCTTCTATTATTGAATATATTATTTATTACGTTCCTTCTACATCCATTATTTCCCGAATTTTTGTATTTCTAATTTTATTCCTTTTTGAGATTCGAGAAGTTCTTCGCCATAAATGCATCTCTGTTGTTAATAATTTTCTTTTTTGTTGACAAGTCAAAGTCCACGTTTCTGCTCTTTATAGTAGTATACTTTGTACTACTGAATTTTAAATGAGCTTTTTAGTTTTATTTAAAATCTTTCTGCTCCATAATATCGAGTTCAATATTCCAGTTGTTTTCCTTTCTTCACTTATTCCTCTTTATATTTCTAATCTACTAGTTCCACCTACTTCTATGATTGATCCGAAATACTTAAATGTATTGACCATTCTAATTTCCTCGTTGATAACCTCCAATTTTTCTTTCGTAAGTCCCACATTTTATAATCAATTTTCTCATCATGCATGAAGTGTCCTCAATATCTTGTATTATTATTATTATTATTATTATTATTATTATTATTATATCTTAATTAGTTTTCTAAATTATCTCATCATTATTCTTATACCTACTTTTTTCTAGTTGTATAAATGTTCTATCCATGTGTAAATTAATTTATAACCTTCTGTACACTAATTTTAATCAATTAAATAAATCTCAGTAATTTTTGTAATTATTGCGTCATTGTATAAATGCTTTAGTTATTTTATAAGTTAATTTTCAAACATTTTAGGTCATCAAAATCCGGATCCGGATAATCATTAATGCATTCATAAGCCATTAAACAAACAAACAAAAATGACACAAGGCCACTTCGAATTTCTATTAATGCAATATTACCGCTGTACAGGCTATTTCATTTGTGCCTTCACAGCAAATCGAGCGGCGATAACTAATGGCAGATGAGCAGCATGTAGCCGGCAAAGGTCAAGTCCCTATGTGTGACTCCATACGTGAAGAAGGGTGTACATATGGACTCAATGTATTTTTCTCCAAATGTATTTTGTATTTAAGGCAGGTATATATTCTTGACCCCGCGTGTCACCACGTGTCAAGCGACCTCCACCCCTCCCCTTCTCTTTTGTTGTTTGCAACACACAACGGTCTTCTAGCCCAGTGGTGGAACGCTGATGTACGTAATCGTGAGATGCATTCCACAAGAAACGGTAGGACATTTGGGGAAGAATGGGCTCTCCACTTTCATATTTTGTAGCATACAAAGATCCGAAATGTACTGTGTATATAATTTATTACCAAATTCAGGTTCCCCTGATTGTAGGCTGCCACAAACGAAGCATATTAAACAACAAAAGGACATAAATGTATAACTTAAATTGTAAACACCACCAATAACTGATAACAACGTTACAACAATATAAGTCAGGACCTAAAATAACTAAATATACAAATATACATCGAAATGGCCCTCATCTAAAACAAACAAATATGTGTATATAAAGAAAATGGTTTATATACCTTACACGTGACTTTTCATTGTAAGTAGTGGCCCTTTAATACTGTGAGGGTCACTGCTTTAATATATTAATTATTAAATTATATTTTCTGCAAAATGATACAAAAAACCATGGGATAGTGCCCCTGGCCACAGTTAATAAGCCAACAACGTCAATTGAAGCAAGATGTTATCTATTTACTGAAAAAACTGTAAGTATTGAGTATTGTTTGTTCCTTTTCCTGTAAGTTTATAAGCGATATTATATTTATTTCTTCAATTTGATAAGAAGTATGAGATATTTTGAGTTTCAACGCTTTATTGTACAAATAATAATGAATAAAGCACTTGATTTTATTTTGTCATTTAATGCACACCCTGCATTTTAATAAATAAGCATTTCTAGCTTTTCAAAACTAAGAATCACATTACGCCACTGCTCCGATAGAGGGTAGCTACGTTACCCACGGTACCCTCCACGGCCCTTAGTCCTGGATGTAATGCGCGGCTCACCCACACATCCCTAAGCGGTGCTCGTTGCCGTCTGCTGCTATCATAGAAAGGCGCGGATGAAACCATACAGCATTTATAAAACTACTTTTAAAGGCTTTACTTACCAACTTTATGAAAGGAAATGCTGAAACTGGCCACCGTCGTTGCCCATACATTTTTGGCACTTCTTTAGGAAACTATCCATCATGGAATTTTTCGGAGGAATTTTCCAAACGATGAGCGATGTCGTCTAATGTTTCTTCGGTAAGAACCGAACCCCGTCTTTTAGATTTCTTAGCCTGAACACTTCCTGTGGCCTGAAATTTACTGTAAAGTTCATGGATTGTTGTACGGCCTGGAACTTTTACACCTGGAAATCTTTCTGCAAATCGTACTTTCACTTGGCGAGCTGACCGAGTTAACACATACGAATCATAAATAAATACACGCTGTACAGTAGTAAACATATACTGAGCATAATATACTTTGTGACTAAGTACAGGACAAAATAATAGATAACTCGTAATAACTGAGCTACATCACATCACCGTCAACTCAAAACTGCACTTCACACTGCAGAGCAAAACCACAATAGCGTGACTTTGTTTATAGCAGCAGTGCGTTATCATGTTTTTATCATATTTCCACACGCCCAGTGAAAAAAACACCGCGCAGCCGGTAATATTGTTCATAAAATACCCCTCCAGGGTAACTTAAAACATAAAGTGTACAAGACAAACCCACACACCCTGGAAGAATTAAAACAAAATATCCGCCAGGAAATTTCTCAACGTGAACTACGGCGAGTAATGTATAGTTTCCTAAAGAGGTGCCAAAAACGTATGGACAACGACGGTGGCCAGTTTCAGCATCTCCTTTCGTAAAGTTGGTAGGTAAAAGTAGTTTTAAAAGTGTTGTATGCTTTCATCCGCGCCTTTCTATCATAGCGGCAGACGGCAACGAGCGCCAAGGATGCGGACAGGAAAAACACCGCGCAGGCGGTTCGGAGTCTTTTGGCTCACTCTGTAAATAACAGCGCTACTGCTGGGACGTGTATAAAAAATAAGAAAGCTTTCGCGGAGCGGTTGTTAGGCAGCTTCCTGGTCTACTTGACCTTCAGTATGATAGTTATTCAAAAATCATCATACCATAGAGAACGTTTGGGAAGAAATAGAGGAGTTAATGTCCAAGAGGAATACAGTAGATCTAGGTAACAATTTACATAATTTCACAAGTCCCTGGAGTGCCATACTTTAATAATTATGGATCAGGTGTATTTATGTTATTCTAGCAAAAAACAGGCTTGGAATTCTGACTGTTGACATAAATTCACATAATTGCAGTACCTAAACTACAACTTCTATATTTTTGAAGTACCACAGAAGTACGTAAAGTATTAGGCTTTAGCAGTGCTGTACTATATGTCTGTTTGCCCTACTTGCTTGAACTGTCGAAAATCCCAGTGGTATGGTCACGTAAAAAGGATGGATGAAGAGAGATGGCCAAATATCCTGCTACAGTGGTCTCTGGCGGGCAGAAGGAAACGGGGTCGGCCTAGAACACCCTGGAGGTCTGAAATATCACGGATGATGGATGACAGGGAATTGGAATGATAGGCACAGATGGAGAATAGGAATAAAGGGTAACCGCTGAAAAGTGGAGACGCCCTCAAAAGCAAAAAGCAAGCTTGAACTGTCATTTAAAACAACCTAGCGATTGTTAAAATGTTTTGAAACAATTTTTTACATAAAACCCTCTACGCTATTACATACTCCGTGTCTAGCAATGGGTGCCATATTTTGTACACGCAGGCGCTATAATAACAGCGGGAAATGTTCACAATTACTGGTAACTGATAGCATTTACCTTGTCGCCTGGTAAATGCAGGCAACAGAAGGGAATCATTTTATATTTTCACACTTTTACCTAGATTGTTCACAATTACGGCAAATGTGCACATTTATCTGAATCAATATTTCGCTCCAATTTCAGTGCTGCTAAACTAAACACAATAATTGTGGTACGCATATCAGATCTCACTATTCGAGCGTTGCCAACCTCTAAGTCCGATCAGGCCATAATTGAGAAGCCTGAACCATAAATGAACAGCGATCTATGGGTGTCATTCCGCGCATAGTTTTTTCAAAATTACAAGGTACTTTTTGAGAGGTACACGCTGACACAGATGTTCGCACGACACTGGAGGAAGCAATAAACACTTAACCTGCACAGGAAAAAAGAAAATCTTATGAAATTATAAGACTAGAAATATAATACATGACTATTCTATTTTAACATATGTAAACTCAGACTACAGAAATGTTTGAATATTTGTGCTTTATTTTCAAAAAGACTGTGAAACCACGTTAAAAAAAATCTTACGTATTACATTCACATGACCTTTTCTACTTCTATCTTTATTAACGGATACAAAAACCTTTCTTACGAAAGCTCATTTTAACATCTACTTCATTTTAATCGAGACAAACCTTTGCATAAGTAGCTACATTACACACTTCGTTATAAAAGCAAAGGGAATAGCGATAATCAAATGTTTAAGAACTGGGCGCTATATACTGGCTTTAAATTTCCATACTTATTCCATGCAACCGAGAGAAACAACTGAATGTCGACAGGGCTTTAAAAATGACAAAGAATTCAACAATTCAAAATGGAAATGGATGATGCCACAAAAAAGTTATTTGAAGTAAATTTTGTGTTTTAAAGATATTACATTTTTGTGTAGTGCGCTTTTGTGTATCGCTTACGTTTACTAGCTATGGAATATTATACAAAATTCCTTTTGAATGAAGAGAACTTCACAGGCTAGTCTCAGAAAATTCAAGATATGCATTTTATTTGTCTGCAAATATCATTAAGACATGATATTTTAATGACATCGTTAGAATCGCTTTTGAGAAAATAAAACATGTCGGAAAATGTTCCATGTAAAGGGTAGTCAGGGCGGGGGATTTTCTTGAAAATCTTTGTTTCGCATCTTTGGAAGCTACTTAAGTTAAATACCAAGTTTGGTGTTTATCCCACTTTTCGTTTTTCAGTTATGCTGTTCAAACACACACACACACACACACACACACACACACACACACACACTACGTGATCAAAAGTATCCGGACACCTGGCTGAAAATGAGGTACAAGTTCGTGGCGCCCTCCATCGGTACTGCTGTAAGTCAATATGGTGTTGGCCCACCTTAGCCTTGATGACAGCGTTCACTCTCGCAGGCATACTTTCAATCAGGTGCTGGAAGGTTTCTTGGGGAATGGCAGCCCATTCTTCACGGAGTGCGGAACTGAGGAGAGGTATCGATGTAGGTCGGTGAGGCCTGGCACGAAGTTGGCGTTCCAAAACATCCCAAAGGTGTTCTATAGGATTCAAGTCAGGACTCTGTGCAGGCCAGTCCATTACAGGGATTTTATTGTCGTGTAACCACTCCAGCACAGCCCGTGCAGTTTGAACGGGTGCTCAATGAATTCGCGCAGTTAGCAATTAAATGTAGAATAAGCTTGCCTAAAATGAATACTTAACTAAACTGTTCACATTTTTTGAGAAAATGAATTCGCACAACTAGCTATTAAATGTAGAATAATCCTGCGATCGTGTTGAAAGATGCAATCACCATCCCCGAATTGCTCTTCAACAGTGGGAAACAAGAAGGTGCTTAAAATATCAATGTAGGTCTGCGCTGTGATCGTGCCACGCAAAACATCAAGGGGTGCAAGCCCCCTCCAGGAAAAGCACGACCACACCATAACACCACCACCTCCGAATTTCACTGTTGCCACTACACACGCTAGCAGATGACGTTCACCGGGCATTCGCCATACCCACACCCTGCCATCGGATTGTGTACCGTGATTCGTCACTCCACACAACGTTTTGTCACTGTTCAATCGTGTAATGTTGACGCTCCTTACACCAAGCGAGGCGTCGTTTGGCATTTTCCTGCGTGATGTGTGGCTTATGAGCAGCCGCTCGACCATGGAATCCAAGGTTTCTCACCTCACGCCTAACTGTCATAGTACTTGGAGTGGATCCCGATGCAGTTTGGAATCCCTGTGTGATGGTCTGGATAGATGTCTGCCTATTACTCTTTACGACCCTCTTCAAATGTCGGCGGTCTCTGTCAGTCAACAGACGAGGTCGGTCTGTACGCTTTTGTGCTGTACATGTCCCTTCACGTTTCCACTTCACTATCACATCAGAGACAGTGGGCCTAGGGATGTTTAGGAGTGTGGAAATCTCGCGTACAGACTTCTGACACAAGTAACACCCAATCACCTGACAGGGAGCCTCCCATTCTGCTGTTTCACGATGTCTAATGACTACTGAGGTCGCGGATAATGAGTACCAGGCAGTAGGTGGCAGCACAATGCACGTAAGATGAAAAACTATGTTTGTGGGGGTGTCCGGATACTTTTGAGCACATAGTGTATGTATTTACATGTACATCAAATTTCATGCCAGAATACACATTCATTCATAATTTTGAACTAACAAACGGCATTCATAAAACATAAAGGTACGCGCAAGAGTTTAACACTCAAGCTAAAAAAGGGCATGCTTCAAAGCAAAACTAGACAACGCATGGGAAAGTGTCGTTCATGGAGGTCGCTAACAACAGTGAGATCTGATTTATTTAAGATACACAGAACAGTTATTAAAACAGTAGAAGTGCTAAGAACTCAGAACAGGGCCAGAAACTCGATTCGGCATGACGTATTATTGTCTCTGTGGTGTATTAGCTGCTCCGGAGGAACATCGGTAACATGTACGGAGAGAAGGGAAACGCAATCAATCAATAGATATAAAGCAAGGGCGGCCCCGTAGCGCTGTGGCACCAGCATGGAGACTTTTTCCCTATTTACAGACCTGGTACGGGGAGCACTCAGCCTCGTGAAGTCCTTGGAGATCTATTGAGGAGCTGCTTGATAGAAAAGCAATGGCTTGTATCGCAAACCGCATTCAGCTGTCGGGAGAGGCGGCATACTGACCACGCTCCACCCTCGTTACTGCACTTTGCCCATGATATCCTGTTTGAACAGAGCCAGAGGATACAGCGGCCAAGGTAGGCCTTATGGTGAGGGTGCCTTCTTCCTCTTTGTAGGACTTCGGCCCAAGGTCTTACAAGGTCAGTAGCATGTCGAGGAGCAACCAAACTCCGAATCACAGCAAATCCAGGATGGGAGATCAGCCCATTGCCTGGTATGGTGGTGAAGAAGAAAGAAATGAAATATAATGATCAAAGGGAGGATAGGAAAATTCGTGGATCAAATTATCCAATCCAGCATCGCCTAGCGACCGAGGAAAACCGTGGAAAAGCCTTCGGTCAGATTGGTCGGCTCTGGAGATCTGAACCCAGGACCTCCGAATGCCGGGCCACTGACGTCACCGCCTGTGCCATTCCGCTCTGTATGGTGAGGATTCATAAGTAGAGAGAGGCAAAATATGCAGTTTAGGTAAAAGCCTACTAGCGCTATAGGAAGACGGAGTCTTAGGATTTTCAATGTGTATAAATAAATTTGTGTGTTAAAAATACCATACTTTAGAATTTTTGGTAAACTTTTCATGTTGTGAACATCTACACATTTATTTATATTCTGTAAGACTTACGATTTTTCGTGGTTATATATTGCAAGAATTTTCTACGTCTATGAATATTTCTTTTGCCAAAACACTTTTCCAGGACAACATATATTACACGATTTTTTCTCCCTCCGTTAATATTTCTATAGCAAAACCGTTTTCCAGGAAAAACATATATTGCACGAGTTTTTCTACCTCCGTTAATATTTCCATTAGTAAAACCTTGTTTCGGGAAAAACATCTGCAAAAACGTTTCATACTTAGCTCACTATATACAGCATCGTTATCGATAGTGGTTTGGAGTAAACAAAAGCAAGGCCACTGCCTTTTGCTGGTACGGGGATTCTAATTTTCACCTTCTGGTTCAGTGCTGGACAAGTTGGTTTCAGTTTCTAGGTACCTGAATGAAGCCCTGGAATGGGGCTTGGACTGCTATTCAAGCTGCTGCATGTATGATGTATGCATGAAATGTATTGATGTCCCGTAATTACCCTGAAAATGTGTATTTTATATGTAAAATAACTTTGTATCAATAATAATGCAAATTTTAGTTTCCTTTAAGGTGGTTTATGTGACATAGCTTGCTATATTATTATATGATTTGAAAGTATTATATATATACCTACTAAGAGCGACATTTAAAAGTAATTTTTCCTCTTTTAAAACTATTAACGTTGTGATATATCTTAATGAATGTAATTTTTTGTGATTATATTCATATTCATTTATTTTAATAAGTGAAGTTTTGACAGAGAAATCGACTGATATCTATATTGTAACAAATGAGAACACCAGTTAGTGCGAAAACATACTAGATAGGGATATCACTAAACACTCAGCGTAACACAAACGTTGCACTTTGGCAACACTCGGAATACAACACAACTGATCCGTCGAATCAAATCACATCTGAACTGCACGACTCACAACTGACTGCTGGGTTAGGACTCACAATTAAACTGCACTGTCCACTTACACGGTCACTTTTAACAGAACTCAACTCAACTGAATTCAATGATGACTGCATCCAACTCGCTACTGACTCCGTCCTTATATAGGTCCCGCATAAAAAGCGTAACTTTCAAGAACGGGAACCTACCAGAAAGGGCCAAAAGGAATCATCTGGAGAGTGGAAGTGGCACTCAATGGCTATTGTTCCAAACGTCCATTGCTCTAGAGAGAGACTGGCCATTATCCAGCGACAGGTAGATGAGCCAGGAGGCGCTCGCACCGCCGCCTGTGCCTAGGAACTTAGCGCGCGCTGTCACAATAAGTTTTATTACAATGTTACGTAGTTAATATGCTTTTGAATTGTTAAGGTTTATAAAACGTTATATAGCCTCATAATATTCAACTGCAGAAGTCAGCTAACCCTACCGAAATTATTAAAGGACACAGGTTTGTGATTTACCCTGCATTGTTTTAAATTAATCACACGTGTTGAAACTTTAATAAGGAATACATCTACAAAACCTACAAATCTAAATTACCTGTCCACCATTGCGCCTTAAGCATCAACGTAAAACACCTCAAATCCTCCTGTTCACCCTTTGAACGCAGGCATTCAGAAGTGTAAGCCTACCTCTTGCTTTGTTTACATCGAGTCACCACCGGTGGCGATGCCTGTTGAGCTGCGAGGGAAGTGAAGGGGGTGCAAATGGACTAGCTCACTTTCAGAAAATGTAGAGTGGTCATTGGGTTAAGGTATTTGATTGAGTGGTTCCGCTATTATATACAATTACTTAAAAAAGCATTTGTCTGCACTTTAAAAACTTCTAGCGGCCAAACTAATGATGGGAAAAATCTAATCTTTTGGACATAAAGATCAAATGATAATACAGTTTACGTGTTTTGGCGGTTTTTCAAATTGTCCATTTTATCAGTTATATAAATTTTTGAAAAAAATATGCCAAAATTGCAACCTTTTGTACGTGGTGTCTTCAAAATTATCTTTCATACGTTGGGAGCATTTCTTGTGCATATATCCACACACTTTCGCCGACATGTGATTTAAACTGGTGGAAAAATAAATTCGTGCAGTCGTAACAAGTGAGCCAAAAATGAGGAATTAAGGCAAAAACGTTGAAAATTCCCAACTTTGACATTTTATTCCTCCATCAAATAAAATCTTACCTTCACCGCAAAATCAAGTAATACACAAAAAACAATTACACGCATCTAGACGCGAAATTGCTCTAGCGGGCCGAACTGAACTTGAAAATAAAGACCAAAAGAATGAATTTGTCACATTCAACATATACATTTTATTTTAGATGTAAATATCTTAAACATATGGTTTCAATCAAAATATTTTGCACAATTTTTGAGAAAATAAAAGGTAATAACATTTTTCCATGAAAGGGAAAATAAAGACAAAAATATCAGTTTATTATATTGTTTGGTCCGCGGTGTTGAAATGTCCGAAATAGCACAATTATCGCAACATGCATACATCCATAGTAGTAATAGTAAAAGTAAAGCAATGTAACGCAAAAGCAATCTCTGATTACCCTCCCCTTCGTAGAACTTACATCCCCAGGACTTAAAGCCAATGCCTGTCGGGAAGCTGAGGTTCTATGGATCAGAGTGTGAAAACCAGGATAGGGGATCACTCCAACGCCCGGGATGAGAGCGAGAAGGAGATGATAGATGAGATGCAAGAGATGAATGACAGGAAAGGTGAAGATGGAGCACCGGTGGAATGATGAATGGTGGGGGAAACCGGAGAAAATCCACCCAGACACCGACTTGTCCACCATAAATCCCACATATGGGTCCCTGGTATCGAACCCAGGTCGCCTTGGTGGGAGCCGAGCGGTCTAACACTCAGCCACGGTGCCACCTAGCAATAGTAATACTAGCAATAATAAATAAATGTTCCCTTCTGACAAATGTGCATAATTAAAACCGCACGACTGCAAACTCCGTCTCCTTTCGAGCACCCACACTCAGTCATGGGGCGCCATGTGGTCAATAATGCAGTTTACCGTCTGCATGCGGATTCCAGGACTTCAGTCACCACTGTTTCTGTAAAATGGCTTCTCAATTGTTCCCAAGGACCTGAGTGGATACGTTACCAAGCTTCCCAGCAGGGGAAAGAATCCAATGGAAATCGAACTGGGTCCCTTGCCGACACCATCACCACTACCAATAATAATAATAATAATAATAATAATAATAATAATAACAAATGCAAAATAATGTTACTTAAAACAGAGTTGTACACTCGGGTCCGGGCCAGGTGGTACAGTATAACCTATTCTCGGACTAAGGATTTTTCGACCCGTGTAGACCCCTAATGCGTTCCTCTCACGAGAATGTAGCTTTAAGGAATGTGCTGACATCAACTTTGGCGTTATCTGAGAAAGATTACGGCTCTATTTCTACGCATCAACAAGGCTTAGGCCTCTTAGAAAACATACGCTGTTGTGCTAGTAATACTGAATACAAGATGAAGAATCATAAGGCGAACGAATGAACAGAGATTACTTCGTATTTAGCAGATATAACTATTTCTCGTGCATGACTGTGCGGTGTTCTTTCTTTCTTACTGGTCATTATAAATAACGTTAGAAATCACTAGAAAACACTTAACACACTGCTGAGATACTAACGTTACGCGATGTTTGTAATGTACCGGGTTGGGCAGGGGCCCCATATCAGTTTATATGACTTGAAAAGAAATTATGTTGGCTATCCTTTCTTCAGCATGCTTAGTTCCATTGTTGTAATTGTGTTGTCTATCCTTTCTTCCGCTTATTTAGCTTCATTGTTGTTATTGTTGTTGCTTCTTACAACTGATTGACAATGATTTATAACCTGTACGTTTGTTTGCTGTTGTAAAGAGTTGTAAATACGTATGACGTATTCAATAGCAGTACTCCCATATTCATTGTAGAGGCGTACAGACCAGCTCTGTCATTCAATCACGACAATTATTCAAAGACAAATATTCGCTTCGTCCATTACCAGCGAAAAACAGCATTCAAGATTTGTTGCAAAAATAGGGTGCGACTGGATCTATTACAAATCCAAGGAACAGAACGTCTTCTGTCTGTACACCTCAGTTTACGGCGCGAATTAATGAAATGACAACTAGGAGTCCTCGAAAGTCTACCACGAGATTGGCTCAACAGGTTCATGCAAGCAGGAGAACTTGCGGACGTGTGTTAAAGTCTTTGAAATTAAAACCGTACCGAGCGACAGCTGTACAATTGAAGGAGCCGGATAAGGATACACGTGTAAATTTCTGCCACGGTTGTTGAACATGGTTACAGATGGTCATATGGATCCGCTGATATTTATCATGAGCGATGAGGCTTGGTTTTATCTATCGGGATATGTAAACTACCAGAAGAGTAGGTATTGGGCAACACAAAATCCTAACCTATTGTTCGAGCAACCTCTACACGACCAAAAGATTGGTGTATGGTGCGTTATGACTGCGAAACCCATTATGGGTCCAATATTCCTCGATACCACAGTTACACGGATGTCTACTTGAACTTTTTGGATGAAATTTATACCCAACTAACAGAAGAGGAGCGTATTACTGCTTCTTTTAACAAGAAGAGGCAACATGTTCACAAATCTGAGGAGTCACCCATATTCATCAGATTTTCACTGAAGAGAGAACTGTGAGCAAAGGCTTATGGCCACCGCTGTCACCAGATTTGTCTACGTGTGACTTTTATTTATGGGGGTACGAGCAGAATCCCCATTCCAATTATGAATTGAAGGATAACATCAGGAATTGCATCCGCACTATCACCCATGAGGAATTGACACGTGTTTTTATGAACCTGTTAAGACATGCACAGAAGTGTCTATATGCAAGTGGAGGGCACTTCCAACATTTATTATGAAGGCAAATACAGGACCATTCATTTATTCATTTTATTGCATTTGAAGTTTATTTCAAATCAACGTGATAACACGAGCAGGTGTTATCAGCCCAATCCTGTATAAAGTGGATCTATTTATGACATCATCGTATGCTGCCACGTGATAGTGTCCCCTTTCACTCATCAACAGGGCAGAACATCCCGCATAAGTTTTCTCTTCAAAGGCCAACAATACTACATAGAGTACTCCGGCATATGAAGGTTTAAGGATATCTGAGGAATATTTGGAAAAAAATGGATGAAATTTAATTTAATGTTGAAAACAGAGCCTGTCTTATTCTATTATCTAACAAGTTAGGAGGGTTTTTGAAGCTAAGAACGGTGACATATCAGCAAATATTGAGCTTAATAAGTGTAGCACTGAAGATATTACATCGTGTGGAACGATTTTTGCTATCATAAAAACAATACTCATAGAAGATGTAACTTTTTGCAAGAAGATACTATAGAGTTACTCACAGTGTATTCATTTAATGTTAAGTCCAGCCAAGGTAACCGGTGATTTAATTTGTTATCTCAATTTAAGGGTTTCAAACTGCTGAAAGACTACAATATCATTTAGATTTAATGTATTCATTTGGTCCATTATTATTAATTATGGACAAAACTTAATCCATAAGGCATTTTTTCAACTATTCAAAGCGTCTTAGCGACAAATATACTTTACATTAAAATATGTTTTACAAACAGGTTGAATTTTGAGTCCACCGATAAAGTTCAGGGGTGATTCCTGGCTGGAAATGGATCACAAAAGCTCATATCACATTGTGTCCGGAAATGCATAGTTTCCGCGGAAGATGGCTCTGACGACATTCTCTCATAACTTGTAGTGTGCACGATTTAAACAACGTAGAAGCACAATGGACCGGTATTCGTTCCAGGAACAAGCCGAAATGGTGTTCGCGTATGGCCGAGAAGGTGGAAACGGTCGAGAGGCAGCACGGATGTACCGAGCCACGTACCCTGACAGACAGCACCGCCCACATCACACAACATTTGGAGCCATTTTTCGGCGTTTGTATGAGCATGGGTCCTTGAGACAAACGAACGCTCAGTGCGGCCGCGGACTGTGCGTACATCGTTTATGGAGGAACATGTTCTCCGTTATGTTGAGAACCCTGGTACAAGCTCCAGACAATTGGCCCGCCAACATGGTGTAAGCCAAAGCACGGTTATCTGTATCCTACATGACAGACGCTATTATCCCCATCAAATCCAACGTGTATAGGTATTATCACCGGCGGATTTTCCTCCACGGGAAAGATTCTGTCACGGTTTGTGCAACAGGCCATCACCATTATGGGATTTCTGTCTTCAGTCCTCTTCACCAATGAAGTGACCTTTGGTAGAGATGGCATAATAATAACCTGAATAAACGTCATCTGTGGGCTACAGAAAACCTCTCGGAATAGTTGAAGCGTCTCATCAGCAGGGGTTCAGCATCAATGTTTGGGCAGGGATTATTGGCGACCGCCTACTTGGACCAGTTCGTCTTCCACAACGCCTGAACGGAGAAACGTATCTGGACTTCTTGCAAAGCAATCTGCTTCCATTGATGCAGAAAGTGTCTTTGCCAATACGCCAGGCAGTGTGGCTTCAGCACGATGGAGCGCCAGCCCACTTCCGCATTAATGTTCACAGACATCTCAACATCTTCCTCAGACGTTGGATAGGACGTGGAGGCTCTGTTGCATGGCCTGCTCGATCACAAGAATTAAATCCCCTGGATTTTTACTTGTGGGGGCATCTGGATAGCACTGTGTACGGTGAGCCTGTTCCTGATGTTCAGATCCTGCAACAGCGTGTCCACGTATCCTGTAGCTGGAACATTCGAACGAGTGAGACAACCTAGGATGCGACGTGTGAACACATGCATTGCAACCCATGGAGGCCACTTTGAACATCTGTTGGGACATGGATGGGATTCAGGCCATGTACTGTGTGCCAGGGATCTCCGAGGTCGTTTTTCAGTGCCATCTACCGTGGAAACTATGCATTTCCGGACACAAGGTGATATGAACTTTCGTTCTCATTTCCAGTCAGGAATCATCCCCTGAAGTTTGTCGGTGTACTTCAGACTCATCCTTTATTTTTATTATTGTGTTTCGCATTTTAACGTTTTGACAAACGGATTTTATATGTTCGCAAGTTTCCCTTCATACTGCTCCTATCTCTGTTCAAAACAAAAGGAATATTTTAAATTAAACATCCTTTAACTACGTGAAGGTAGCAAAACCAATACTTCTATTGGGGTATTAGGTTCACTGCCCTATACACATTATCCTCCGAGTTATTCTGATTGCGACAATGAATTTGTGATAAGTAAGGATGAATGTTAGTAATTTATTTGATGTATGACAGGAAACCGAAAGCTTATGAAAAAAGAGGTATATGGTTCTATTGACACGCTTGCCATCTGCCCCACTCCAAAAGGAGGGAAAACATTGTATATTTCTTCTTGTACTGGTAGGACTGGTGTCTCATGCATGGAGATAATTAATGGGGTGTGTACACTGGGTGCAGAAAGACAATGTGCAGAACATTACAGAGTAGAAAGGTGGTACAAAAATAAACATTTTGGATAAGAAGAAGGGGTCGCAGGAGCTCTACATGCGTCAGAGCTAAATTTGTTATTTTAGTCTCCGATTGCAAAACCTGTTTGTGGCGTGTCAGATGTACAAAATGCACTCTTGTGCAGTAGTATTCACAGTCGTTTAGTGTGGCTGACGATCAATACTGGATTTGTGTTGTGAAGCCTACTGGATGGTACGGTAATATCGAACACTCGTTAGTATCTCCTGTATCAGTACTCCTTAGTTGAGGCAGTACATACACACTTGTCGTGTGAGTTACGTTTAATTTTGATTAGCAAATGAAGACCTACATAAAGTCAGATTTCAATATCTTCATACGGTGCTCCTGTTGTTAAATATGACATTTTTTCATGGTATTTGTGTATTTGTAGCTGCTCATTTAGGGATATGAATCATAAGTTTCTTTGAGTTCGGATAATATTTAATGGACCTGGAATAATAATAGTAGTAGTAATAATAGGGAACACAACTATAATCACAAAAGTCTTCCGAGAAAATAACTGATATGGGAGTTTTCAAACAGATGTTCTGAGTATCTGTAACCCAAACACACTTTAATGATATATGGTTGTCAAGTGGAGTATAACTAAAGCTCGTTACAATGCCGCCCTTACTATAGCACTCTTAGTGTTAGGTTACTGTTCCTAAGGTTGCAAGTTCAAATCTCCGTGGAGCTACTCAACTCTTTTGCCCCTTTCAATTTAAGTAAATGAGTAAAGCACAACAGTTTTTTCATCTTTTATCTTTAAAATAATTATTGCTTTATTACTTAGCCCCCCCATCTTTAGCCAATACGAAACTAAAAGGAAGAGAGCACATGATTTGTTACAATCCTATATTTGTGACATAAAATAAAAGATTTAAATTCTAAAATAGAAAACAAAATCGTTTATTGTATAGGGTGGGCAAAAAGTCACTACCCATTAGAACTTCTACTCTAGGATGGTTTTAATACCTACACTTATTCAAATAAACTTACACTTTTTTCAAACTGTCTTCCCTCTGCATCTCTGAAGACGATCTGGGACACTTAAGCATAATTCTTCACACAGTTGTGTATTCGAATCAATAATCTGAAAAGTATTATCAATGGCGTTTTTAAGTCCTCGATTGTGGTTGGTTTTGAAGCATAGCCCATATCTTTAATCAATCCCAAAATGAAAAATCCATTGGAGTGAGGTCTGGTGATCTGGGACACATTTCTACTGTCGTTCGTCTTCCAATAACTCTTCCACCAAACACTTCAGGAAGATAGTTTGGCACAGCTACAGCGTAATGTGCTGGAGCACCATCATGCTAAAGTAAATTGAGTTGAAATTGTTGTAATTCATGTGTAATCCTGGAATGACATAGCCAGTCAACATTTGAAGAAGGTTTGTTAGCTCCACGTATGGAAGCCAATTTGAAGAAGTTTTTTTTTAGTTGTAGGACTTTGCACCACGCTTTGGGCGTCAATTTGAAGTAGGTTGTATTGAAGGAGTTGTATTATAGTTCAACTGTTGGGGAGCCGAACACTTGAAGTAGTTGCAACCGCATGTATGGTAAACAGTTTCCGATAGCCTTCGCCCCAAATGTACTTTCAGGTGGCCTTTGCCCCAAGTTTAAAAAGAAATATTAACTTTGTAATTTGAGTGTTTCTTTAAATATTATATATTTATGTTTGCCTCGGCTGCGTCAGTATTATTGCTAGAGACACGTTTCTCTTAGCAGGATTGTGGTGCGACTAAGAATGTAGGCTTACACAGATTATAATTTTACTTCACTCCATTTATTAACGCTTGATACGATTTAAATAACACTTCACTGATATAGAGAGCTGTGAGATTCTTTTTATTAATTAATTACACTTTTTAACACGTAAACTTATTTTTCGTCTCACACGAATACGTATTAAATTTCTTGAGGACAGTTTTTCCGTCTGGTTAGTAACGCTGTCTGCAACCAACTGACTTCTGAATATGTAAAATTTTCTCCTTTTCAGTTTCAGATTGGCTAATCCTAATCCAATAGAATACCTTCATTTAACTAAAGCTTTTTCTGGTTGTTGATTGGCTATTTTTAAACTGTCTCAAAATTTACATTATTGTTGCTCCAATAATGACCAGTAGCATTTAAACTTTCAAATTCATTATTGCCTCATTGTTAACTCATTGTTAGCAACTTTTAACTTATTATTCTCACAGCTCCTACATTATTAAATTACGTAATGCATTCACATATCATTATTACACATGTATACAATAGTATAAACATATACAATGATTGTAATATACGCTTTTTATATATTGTTACATACACATATTTCTTTAAGGCGGGCTGTTATTGAATTTATATATTATATAATTAGACTGAAATTATTTAAGTGTTAAAAATACTGCCTCAAAATTTTAGGTACTGTTCACCCGTTACTGTACCATCAAAATACCAAGGCCTCAGGACTCCATGACATGATATAGCACCCCACACAGTGACGCCAGGTTGGTTGTTTTTCGAAAGTGATGTGATGATTTTCTGTATACCAGTACGTGCAATTATGTCTGTTGACGCGACCAGATAATTTAAATGTTCGTCACTCCAAATGATTTTACGACAGAAATCACTGTTACCATGCTGAAGCTCATTTAGAATTGATTCACAAAATTGAAGCCTACGATCAGGATATTCCTCTATTGGACGCGGTATGTAGTACTTAAATTGAGCTTGATGTAAAATTCTTCGGACAGACGTTTGGGAAACATTCTATTCCACAGCAAGCTAGCGAGTAGACGTTTTAAGACTCTGTAACTTTCACGTTTGTCTCCTCACTTAATGATGGCCTACCTGACCTACAGCAGTCCATCACTGATCCATTTGCTTCAAAACGTTTCCATAAATTGTAGACCGCCTTCCGTGTTGGTGTAACAGTGTTGAAGTGTCCATTCCAGTCCTCAATTAATAACGCATAACCATCTTTGTGCCATCTTTGAATACAAAAATATTCTTTGTTCTTTCGACAACATATCAACAACATGGACGTATCCAAGCAAAACAAATCTCTAAATAAACATCTGAACATTGAACTGATGATTTAGCAATGTCCTCTAGTGTGTATTTGAATAAGTAGTTATCATATGAACGTCACAGCGGAGATTAAAATCATAATAGAGTAGAAGCAGTATTAGGTAGTGACTTTTGGTCCACCCTGTATATTTTAAAAGAAATAAGAATATGGGAAACATGTCGGAACAATATTCCTGCCACCGATATGTGGCGACCATGAACGTTAATTTATCGGTCGGGAGGGGGTTCCTTACTCAGTCCTTTTAATTTTATAACAACAAACTTCACCATTATTGTAATTATATTTGTAAGTAAAATGAAATAACACAAGCAATGTTATTTAATTATATTACACTTAAAGGAGTTGTACAAAACAAAAGATGATCCAGTACAAAATCAAACTCTAGCTGTTTGTGTAGAAGTTAAGTAGCTTAATCAGGCCTGGTGGCTTGTATTATAGAGTTAGCCAAGGGGTGCACAGTTATGAACCACGCGCTCACTCCAAGGGACGTCGATAAAATTTAACTGGTCAAGAGTTCGGCCATTTTTAGTTTGATTGAGTGTACCTACATGCGCTCACCCCATGTGCTAAATACCCAGCGCAGCGTAATTTAAAATGACTCGCATGACAAAAGTTGTTTCAAAAGCAAAAAATAGCTAATGTGTAACAGACCCCCCCCCCCCTCTTCCTCTCCCACACTCATTTATCGTCTTTGTTATTTTACAAACTGTCCACGCGAAAGCTTATTTTTTATTGAGCATGATGAATATTCACCAGCAACTGCTAATATTATGTAATATTACGATATTGTGCATATTGCTGTACGTACAATGGAGTCAGCTGTTTAAAAAGCTGACCATAATATTGCGGAGCGGGATGGCTCAGGCGGAAATATCTGTGGCCCGTATTCGGGATGTCCCGCGATCGATCCCCGGCGACCCATGGGTTCTTTCGGGGGTTTTCCCGGGTCGTCAGGCGAATGCTGGGTTGGTTTCTTTCATCCGCCAAATTTCCTGTCTCTCCATCTCGTTTCATTCTTCATTTCATCCCGTTGGTCTCTTTCAGGGTCGGAGGTATGGGCGATGGTGTTTCGGTGCAGCGTGACAGGGAAAAAGGATGCTCTTTCTCCCTCTCCGTCCCTCGGCTTTCAGCTGACTGACGGGGTAATTGGACCCCCTCTGTGTGGGGTGAGGTCCCCGATCGGCCTGTCCGTCTATCGGGGTGTGTCTATCTGGAAATTTAGGGAACCTGTCATTGCTGTGCCGATCCTCCTGGTTCCGGCTGTCCGGTGTCTTCTCTTGCCTCATCCTTCCTACCGGGGACGCCCCTCGTGGGACGTAAGTACAATATCCACTCTGGATCGGTGACGACTCCCCTCCGTAGTTAATCCTATCCTAACCATGATATTACATACTAGAAACAAAAAAAAAAAAAAAAAAGAACACTACTAGACATTTCATTATTCAAAGATATGCCAGCCTTTTTTATTTATTTTTTTTAGCTCTTTTGATATCCAAGTTAATAATTAAAAATCAATGAATACGACTATTTAAAAGAAAATTACGTGAAACACTATCTGACATGCCATATCTCAAACATATTACTTTTAATGAAAATTCTTAAATGTACTTTCGAGAAATAAGAATAATGAAATGTATTCCATGGTAAAGGTTACTTGTGTTGCGAGGTACTATAACGACAGATGTTTTTGCACAGCCCGGATTTAAGGAAAAAATTATTCTTACTGTTTCAAACGAAGAAGTCTGTTTCATAGAATATATAAGGCAGAAAGAAATCATAGAGTCGTTAATATGGGCGTGGGATGTAGGATGTAATTACCGGAGGGGGACACCTCACCACTGTGACCAACTTGATCTATTGTGGTTAA
Source organism: Deroplatys truncata (assembly GCA_030765065.1). Lineage (NCBI taxonomy): Eukaryota > Metazoa > Arthropoda > Insecta > Mantodea > Mantidae > Deroplatys > Deroplatys truncata. Next base: position 618,672,654 of record CM060990.1, read on the forward strand.
CCCCCGGGAGGCAGGGATGAACTGAAGGAGCCGCAGGAGGTCGCAGGTCCGCAGGGAGAGAGGATCACAGAGACGCACGGAAGTCCCTATCATTTTCAGTACGAAACACCCGCTCTCCCCAGTAGACGCGAAGAGTCCCGCTAGAGGGCGACGGAGCGGCCCTTGCAGGCAGGCCAATGTGCCGTGGCGGGGAGAACTCTTTCCAAAGCGCAGCGACCATGCCATCTGTCCATCACCAGACGCACTACGGAACCCGGAGACATTCCTGAAAGATGAAAGGGAAAAAGATGAAATGGCAGGATATGAGGGAAAGGAGAAATCGTGGTAGAATACACCACCCCAGCATTCGCCTAGCCGACCAGAGGAAACCCACGAAAAACCCCATCATCAGAGTGGACGGCCACCTAACATGAGCGTATTCTGACAAGGAGTTTATCTTGTTTGTATCTTTACGCACTTGTTTCAAGAATAGATAATGATGTTCACTAAAATACATGAATAAAACTGACAGTAACCGGATTTGAGTGCTATAAACGTACTTCGGCGAAAAGAAATAAACTGGATGTTTAAACTAAAATAACACTCATCGCTAAAGGCTTAAGATATTTATTTGATAGATTTTATGCTTCTAGCTATCTAAAAATATATGGACAATTTTGAAATATCTAAGACAAAAAAAAATCTTGTGCGTTACATTCACATAACTTTCTCTACCCATTTTTCAACAAACTATAAATACAAAAACTTATTCTTCTGTCTTCATGTTAATCGAGATAAGCATTTGTAGAAACAATTTTATTACATATTTCCTTATAGGCACAATAGGAATGAGGGAATACTGTAGGCTTAAGCGATAGTTAAAACTTTTAAGAGCTGGTCGCTTCCGTTTTCTTTGCACGACCAGGAGAAAAAAAAAAACAAATGACTTCCCATTTGAGAAAAGTAAAAGTATTGGAAAATTCAAAACAATAACGAGGAATATCTCGGAAATAGCTGACACCACAAAAAATGTATTCGATATAAATTGCGTTCTTTAACGAGGTATATATTTTTTGTATAGTAAGATTTTGTCTATCTCTTACGGTCTACGAGTTATGCAAAAGTCATTCAGAATGAAGAAGACTTCAGAGACTATTCCCAGAAAATTCAAGATAGAAGTTTCATTTGTCTTGAGAATATCTTTAGCGTACGTTATTTTAGTCAAAAACGGTACAGCCATTTTTAAGAAAATAAACATTTTTGAAAATTTTTCTATGCAAAGAATAGTTTAGGGTGGGGAATTTTCTTGAAAATCTTGGTTTCGCATCCTTGGAAGTTGGAGATCTTTTCGTTTTTGAGTTGTTATGCCACACACACACACACACACACACACACACACACACACAGCGACCTGTTTTAAAGGCCTTTTTTATTCAGGGAGTCTCAAAACGTGCATTTCTGGTGAAATCTCAGTATCGAATTTTTGGGTGAAATACAACACTCCCTCTACTTACTATAGGTAAATAGTAGAGAAAGTAAAAATCATTACCAGTATAATGCATCAGAAGAATTTGTGTATTATTTCTACACGTGTAACCACCTGAGCTTGAAGTACTGAGTATTTCCACAGAACAGCAATGCCAATATGCTGAAATAATAAGGAAACAGGAGGGTTCACAGTTTACTGAACACAAAGATGACTAGGACAAAACAAAACAAACCTCGTCACGTGCCTAACTCACCAGTATCTGTAAACAATCTCCCCCTCTTCTGTTTAATGACTTGTGTCTCTTATCGACTGCATACATTAGCGATATATCGCGATAGGTCCGTCGCGTGCAAGCTGACTGTGGCGATATTCCCCCTTTAGTTTGGATAAACACAAATTAGGGGTGAACAAAATGAGGACTATCTAACTTAGAAGGCTAGAACATTTATTTTTACTTTCCCTAGCACGTACCTGGCAGTTAGAGTAAGCATTACATTCACCTAAACGATCGATACCGGGATTTCAACCGAAATACTGTTTTGAAGTCCCTCCTGAATAGAAAAAAAGTCTTTTTAGAAAAAAGAGCGTGTGCATGTCTGTGAACAGCATAACCCAAAAATGAAAAAACTGTCTTTCTTCAAAAGCTGCGACACGAAGATTTTCAAGAAAATTCCCCACCCCAAACTACGAAATTTTTTTCGATATTTTGATTTTCTAAAAAAAGGCTCAACGATCGCGATTAAAATACCACAAATGTGAGGCATTTATATGTTTAATAAAATGTATATCTTGAATTTTCTAGGAATAGCCTGTGAAGTCCCCTTCATTCAGAAGGAATTTTGTCTAATGCGTAAACATAAGAGTTAGACAATAGCTTAAAACTAAAAAATTATAGATAACTTTAGAACACACAATTTATTTTAAATAACTTATTTGTGGCATCAGCCATTTCTGAGATACCCGTTATTATAGGTTAGAATTTTTCAACACTTTTGCGATTTTTAAGTGCTTCGCCATTCAGATGTTTCTCGCGATGTCATGTAAAGAGTATGGAGAGCGACCCGCTTTTAAACATTTGAATATCAGTTCGGTTTCCTATATCCCCCTTGTAACTACAATGAAATGTGTAATGAAACTATTTCTGCAAAGATTTTAAGACGAAGTAGGTAGAAAAATAAGCTTTAGTAAGAATAGTGCATACACGCTATTTCAAAATAAACGATAGTGGATAGAGAAAGTCATGTGAAATAAACATATCAGACGAATTTGCCTATTAATGCACAGTATGTGTTAGGAACAATATACATTTAGCACTTAATCCTATGTTTATAGGTATTTACATGTTTGTATACGATTTCATTGACATTATAAGGAAAATATTAAATGACGATACAAGAATACGGTTGCTGGTCTTTTATCATTATGTGCGATACTTTTTTGTGTCTGAATAGCATTAATGAAAAATAATGAAATTGCTGCCTATGATAACAAATAAACATGTACATTCACTTTAGCGCTTCAAATGCTTCTGTTAACAGTTCGTATTTCTTCACTTCCATACGTTGATGATGCACTACAGATCTGCAACGAAAACAGGCCTTCTGTATGCATATGAAACCACAGCTTGGTGTGCATCTGTCATCTGTAACGTACATACAGTTCTCCGGTGAGAAGAATGCTGCAACAGGAGTGCGCTACGTAAACATTTTAACCATATCCATTACCTTCATGTAAGCTAGTACGCATACACGGCGCTGCACATACGCAGCAGTAAACAAACTGTCAATATAAGCACGCACGCACGTGCACAACAGACCCAAATTCACTTTTTATTAAAAAAACTGTTGTTTTTTTCAGTGGGTCTCAAAAGTGTAATGCGGGTAAAATCTCAATATCGAAATAATCGGGATTCAAATGGAAAGCTCTGCTGTGGATAAGGGGCAGATAAATTATTAATCATCAATAAACATTGCATATTTTTCATGCATGGATAATCACTAATCTCCAAAACATGGACAATGATGAAATTGATGCCTTATATTTGAGGCAGTATTTTTAACACTTGAATAATTTCAATTAAATTATATAATATGTAAATTCAATAACAGTCCGCCTTGAAGCAATATGTATGTAATAATTTATAAAAAATGTAGGTAACAGTCATTGCAAATGCTTATATTATTGTAAAACATGTTTAATAATGTTATGTGAATGCATTATGTAATTTAATAATGTAAGAGCTGTGAGAATAATAAGTTTAAAGTTGCTAACAATGAGGTAACCTTGAGGCAATAATGAGTTTAAGAGTTTAAATGTTACTAGTCATGATTAGAGCAACGATAATGTAAATTTTGTGACAGTTTAAAATTAACCAATCAACAGCCAGAAAAAGCTTTAGTAAAATGCAGGTATTATATTGGACTTAGCCAATCAGAGACTTGAAATACAGAAGTTTACGGGTTTGGACGGTTGAAATATGTTCAGTTGCCTGCAGACCTTGGTAGTGACCGGATGGAAGATGTGCTCTCTAAAGAAATGTTACGTATTCGTGTGAAACGAAAATTAAGTATACGTGTTAACAAAGTGCAAGTATTAAATAAGAGAATCTCACAGCTCTTGATATCAGTGTAGTAGTAGAAATATAAGGAGAGAACGGAAACACAGAGGATTTGCCGCCATCTGATAAGGTTCTTTGATCTATGCCGCTAGCCCCGCCCCCTCCCTTTGTGTTCTCACACGCCGGCCTGGTCGCGTGGCGCTAGCCCCGCCCCCTTCCCTTTGTGTGCTCACTTAATGCCGACAGTGTCTGTGCCGGCAGGTCCTCCCCCCTCCCCCTGTGGTCACGTGCCGGTGATTCGCCCCCCTCCCTCCCCCATACGCGTGTCCTCCCTCCCCTTTGTGTTCTGGTTGGTTCCCTGTGGATAGGCGGGGGAGTGTGTATTGATCCTATACGTCGGTCGCGTACCTTCCCTTGGTCTAAATCCCTGCCGTGTGATTGGCTTGGGGTAGGGGATGTGCCGCTCGGGGTGAGGGGTATAAGGGAATGGGGTTCTCGGTGCGTGACGTTGGCGGTGTGGGAATGCGATTCTCGATGCCTGCCGCACATCGGCAAATCGTTTGAGTACATATTTGTGTCAATCAATTAGGTAATGTGTGTTATTGAAAAAAATAAAAATAAGTATGCCCATCATATTACTACTAATGCAATTAAACGCTATTCTTCGAGCAATTAAGTATTTTGATTGATTCGCGCGCACCTGTTCCTAAACCGACATTTATAACCTACTATTGTCAATAATTTACACGTTTAATGAAACAAGACTAGTCGGCCGATGAAAACAATTAAGTATTTTTGAATGATTAATTGACTCGCGCGCAACTGTTCGTTATCGTATATGTGTGATAGCATGTGTATAATTATTACGAGTAATAACATTTATTTAATTCTACTTTTGAGGGAAAATATATTTTGGATTTATAAGAATATTACAACACATAGATGAAAGGACAGACTTGACGTAACACTCGTTAGCGCGTGATAATTGCGGTGGAACACCGACCGCAACCTTCCACTGCGAGACGTTTCGCCGGAATGACTGGCTCCGATACTTCCACGGGCAAGTCAACTAGCGCATCCCCTCCACTTGCGTTTCAGTTCGCCAGCTACACTAGCGCACCAAGTGGTAATATGAGTGAAACTCCAGCGAGTGTTTGCTCACAGCGCCCCTGGCGGTCATATCCGAAAGTTGTGAATTCACCATATTTAAACTCATTATGGGTGCAAGACGGCCATCTTAACTCTATATAATTCTGCGAAATATGATTCCGGAAAAAAATAAAGGGGAATTAACATGCAAGGGGCGTTCATGTCGGCTCCGGAGGAATTGATTATGAAATAAATAAAAAATAAATAAGACTCTCGCTGATCGATGAAAACAATGAATAATTAATGTAATTGACTCGCGCGCCTAGAGATATCTCACCCAATTATTCATCTACCATGAATATCTCACTTCTAATGAAACGACGCAGTCTATCGATTAAAAACAATTAAGTTTTTTTTTATTGATTAATGTAATTGATTTGCGCGCAACTGTTCGTTATCGTATATGCGCGATTATTACGCGTATATAACTATTACGGCTAATAACGTGTGTTTAATTCTTCTTTTGAATTGCGGGTTTATAAAAAATATTACATTGCTTAGATGAATTAAAAAGCAACTTAAAGCGAAATTGCAAATAGCTTGTATGAGACGTTAACACGAGAACCCTTTACGAAAAAACAAGACGCAATGTGACAGCAATGCCCCGTCCATCATGAGAGGCGGTTAAACCAGGACGCGTGGGTTTTCCCCACTACCTGCTCTTAATGGCTAGGGGTATCCAGCACATAGGAGTACGCTTCAACAAAGCCCGCTATGTCTCTTCTCACACGAGAGAAGTAATAATTACAATTCAAAACAGGCGTACCTGTAAGTAACACTCACGAAGACTACAAATATAAATTTTATATTCGTTTTAAATGTTCTTTCTAAAGACGTAGCGAACTTTGAGAAATTCAACGAATTATTCACTGGCGTACACTGCCTGAAAGAAATATGGTGTACACCCCCTGAAGAATGCATATGTAGACCCATTAGCAGACAACGGCAAACTCTTCCGCACCATTAATTTTCGTCAGAAGAATGTAAAAACAAGGTCTTGTATAGAGCTCTTAGTGAACAATAACACCCGTTTTCCAGTTGATTAAACATCCAAAGTGCTCTGAAAAACCACAGACCCTCGGGGTAAATAACAATTACCGGCACAAAAGATTTTCTTAAGAGCTTCCTCTGTCCAGAAATACCATCATACACAGGGGAAAACCAATCTAGACATGTTTTAAGCTTACCACAAAAAATGTTTTCCGATAATTAATATAATTCTACATGAAGAATATTAATGATTTAAGTTTTCAATTAAACGTATACTGTATAGATTCTGTACTTAAACATTCGATTGTATCTTTGTCATTATTTAAATACTCGCGTACAAGAAATGCAAACATGATATCAAAAAATTAAACTGATTTTTTTTTTCGGGATGTTAAACAAAGAAATATGATTTGGCGAGAGTAATATGAAGAATAAAAAGTATTCAGAATGATATTACATACGTTATTAAAATAAGGCTCTCGCTGATCGATGAAAACAATTAAATATTTTTTTATTAATTAATTGTATATGAATTGACTCGCGCATTTGCTTGCTGTCGTATGTGTATGATTATTACGACTAATAGCATTTGTTTAATTCTAAATAATGAAATATGGAGCCTTGCCTAAACAAGCCTCGTTACTCTTAATTTATTCCATTTTAAAAAGATTGGGCTTAGTAAACATAGGACGAGTACGATTTTAAATACCCCGTCCATTTGAGAGATATTTTTCGAATATTCCAGCATGTTAATATAAACTTAATACACACACACGCACAAATTCATTTCAAGTAATCTAACGATATTGAATAAAATATTAAATGTTTAAGATATTGTAATGAGAAATGAATTGTATATCTCGAATTTTCTGGGCCGCAGGCTGCAGGATCGCTCATCAAATACCGTAATGATTCAGACACCCGAACACCCGAATGGTAAGCATTCTTCAGAGTTTTTAAATAAGTAATGTAACAATTCATATTAACTTCTTGTTCATATTCTTTATTATTATTTGTATTATTATTTCCAGGAAGTGGACTTTATTTTGGTATCGACCATCCATCGAGCGCTGCACAGGCAGCGCCAGGCTTCCAGACCTTCCTGGTACCAAATCATCATGGAGGCGGCTCTGCCATCCGTACATGCAGCAACACTCGTAAGGTGAGAATTTACAGACGGGTGTTTGAGGATTTTAACTAAAAAATTACATGATAGTAGACATACAATGTCGATTCTGGCACACAAAGGCATGCCTCCGACAGCATAGAGTTCTGGATTGTATAAGGAGAAAAGGATATATTTAAGGGGAGTTTCTCATCCATATGCAGTCACATAACTCTTTCGGTCTCCCAGAATGCTATGTATTTTTCACGAGGGTGTTTAAAACATGTATTTTTTTTCACGTATAGAGTGTAGATTCTTTAGAACTCTGTACTTAAACATGCTATACTATTATTATTTATTTATTTTTTCCAGGAAATGGACTTTATTTCGGAGGCGGTATCGGTCAACATGCGACCGCTGCACCGGTAGCATCAGGCTTCGCGAGCGTTGTACCAGCAGGCTTCGCGACCGCTGCACCGCCACCTCCAGGCTTCCAGACCTTCCTGGCACCAAATAAGCAGGGTGGGGGCCCTGCCCCATACATGCAGCAAGCACCGAACGGTAAGAATTTTTTCAATATTTTATGAAGTTCTTTTTACACATTCTATATTATTATTAATATTGTTATTATTTTCAGGAAGTGGACTTTATTTCGGAGGCGGGTTTTTTCTGGGAATGTCTCCAAAGTATTCTTCATTCTGAACGACTTTTGCAAAACTGATAAACCATAAGAGATAGACAAAATTTTACTACACAAAAAATGGAGATCGCGTTAAAATACATAATTTATAACATATACATTCTTGTTGTTGAGTAAATCGTTTTTCGAGATATTGCTTGTTATTCCATTAAAATTTTCCAATACTTATACTTTTTCTCAAATTCATTATTCTTGTTTTATGTCCTCGATATGCAAAGAGAATGGAATGCACCACATAGCAACCAGCGTAAAAATATTTGACTATCGCTTAAAACCTATCATATTCACATTGTATCGTCATGAAAATTACCAATAACATTGACATCCCGATATCTCGATTAACATGAAGCATATAGGGAATAAGTGCTTGTAAAAAATAGTTTGTACAAGAGTAGAGAAAGCCATGTGAGTGTACACATCAGATTTTTTGATATTGGTTTAAATTTTCAAATACTTTTAACTTTTCTCAAGCGGTAACTCGCTATTCGTTTTTTCCCGTGGTAATGCATAGAGAATAGAATTATAAAGCCATCACATAGCATCAGACGTTCTTTAAACATCTGTAACGTGTCTATTCACAATCGAAAGGTTGCTGGTTCGAGGAAAATTATATCTACAGAAACAATACATTATTTTCGCTCTATGATTAATTTGGTAATGTAACAATAATTAACAATGAATTTTTAGCGGTAAATGTAAAAAATAAAATATATTTTTTATTTCCTAGCGTCATACGCAGAAGCATTCCCCTTAAGGAACGCTGGCGTGAGCGATGGTTTCCCCCATAACGGGTTTAGACTTGCTTACGAAATGTCCCTGTGCGAGGCTAGCATTTCCCTCTCCTTCTCGAATTTTTGGAGTAGCCAATCAAAATTGCTGTATTATATAACGTCACACCTCTCACCCCTTCAGATTTTTATCAGGCGAAGCGATATAAAAGCAGTAGCTTCCCCAGCGATTTCACTGTATTGTGACAACACAGCGAGCTAAGATCTCCGCAAACTTTTCTCATTCAAAGTGAAATTTCAACGAACATCATGTCTGGTAAGTTGTAACAAAACACTTCATTTACTTTAAAAGTTAAATTATTACTCTGTACATTTAACTTATATTCGCGTTCTTGTTTTTAATGCATGGCATTTATATGCGAATAGCTGAGCATTCTAAAAGTTAATAGCTAGACAAGTGAATTTTCTGAAATGTGAACAGTTTAGTTAAGTATTCATTTTAGGCAAGCTTATTCTACATTTAATAGCTAACTGCGCGAATTCTCAAAATGGGAACAATTTAGTTAAGTATTCACCTTGTTGAGTAATTATTATTCCAGATATTTAAATACAGGATTTCACAGAGTGAATTATATTCCTTTTTGGAGAAAATACAATTACTTGAATACCTTATTAACGTTTTTGCTTTAGAATATTACAAAAAGTCTGTTGCGCGAATCATTCGCTCTAACAAAGTAAATATCTACATTATATTAAAACATTTAAATTGAAAAATACAGTACTTAATGAACTTCATTAGTGAATCAGAACCTCAATTATATTTACACATATTATCATTTTCAGAAAAAAGTTAATAAGTTTGTAACTTTCAAATAAATGAAATTTTTGTTATGCAACACATTCTCTAATAAAGAATATGTTTTTTTCTCTTCCTAATGCAGAAAGTTTGACATCTCAACTTAACACATTGGCTGAGGGTAGCATTTACCCAGCCGTTCAAAGACTACAAGATCTTCAGCCAGAGGAGCCTTATAATATAAAATCCTTAAGAAAAATTGATACTCGATACGGTGCTAGAGTCGTTGCACTTTTAGAGAATAAGCAAGTGTTTCTCCCGACAAGATATTCAACCCTAACAAGCCAACAGTTGGAGGAAATGCCTGGGAAGTTTCAAATGGTATATCACGGAGTAGTACCAGCCGGCAAGTTTAAGACATGTAAATTGTCTTTTCTTCCTATTAAGGTTTGTAGAAATAATTCAGCTATCCTTTCAAAGCTTCATTTAGAGTTACATTCGTTGAGTTTATAAATTCGCACTTCAGTAGGATAACATTTGTCTAAAGTATACATCAATATGTAAAAAAATAACGTCCAGGATGTAGTCTGAGCGAGGATCTGCAGAAAGAAGTTTAATAGTCTATTCACTGATTCTTTACCTCAAAGCAGATACCTACAGTAAGTTTCAAATAATTTCCAGCACGATAGCAGTTGTCAAAAGCAGGCATCACTGTATTAAAAAAATATGTGTAAATAATGTCTAGATTGTACTCTGTGTGATTTCGTGCAGAAAGAACTTTAATACCCCTTGCAGTGATTCTCCACATCGAAGTATATACCTACAAGAAGTTGCAAATAATGTGAATGTGTGTTACAGGAATGCCCAGCTGAATGTAAATGAAGAGGAAGAACGAGATAGCTTAAAACATCATAAACAGAAATGTGATAGGAACATTCTCAACACCTCCCAGTAACCTCAATCAATGAAGAATTGCACCAGTGCGGAACATACATGGAAAAAACATCCGAGTGTGTAGAATATAACAATAATATATATATATAATTATGTACTCATTATTACTGCTATACCAGCCTATACCATTGATTTCATAAATAATTTCATAATTGTTTAAGGAGAATGCCTATCTTAAAAACATTGATGCTACATGAACTATTACTGAAAGAGACTTGAATAAATGGGAATCTAGAAGCCAGAACCATCTTAATATTGGGCTGTATGATATGAGGTGTATAAAAAGATTAATAAAAAAAATGAGGTCTATGTAATATAAACAACATTTATTTTTTATAAACATTTTCCTATTACATTCCTATACAAAAAAACATACATATTTCCTAAAGACAAAGGCGATAGTCTAGACATTCTAAAACACTCAGTTATATAATCATATACATCACACAGAAAGAGACCTGCATTATCCATAAAAAACTAAACATCTCAAGAATGTCTGGATGATGTATTTTATAAGTACAAGGTTTTGATATTTCAAAGTTCCTGTTAACCATGACTGTAATTGATTAACACAATTTCTCGATCCTGTCATGCTATAACTTTAGAAGCTTTCAGCTTACTTATAATCTCCTCAATCTCTTGTGTGTGACTATTATTACCAGCATTCCTCGATGCAATTAGTAACCTCAATATATTTACTAGTCTATTTGGATTTTCAAGCGTAGATATCACTGAATCATCATCATATGAAGATTTCATATTCTCGCGACTCCCGCTGTATCCAGATTTTTCACCATCAGTAGTCTCCAGTGAAGGACAGAGGCTTGATCCGGTATAACATCCCCCTCTATACATCTTCGGATCTTCGAGTGTAGGAGAGAGAGTCGATCCAGTATAACATGTTGCTCTATGAAGCTTAAATCTTGACAAAGAACGATTCTTAAAAATCCGCTCGCATATACAGCATCTAATGACGTGTTTTCCTCCATGTGTAATGTATGAAAAATTGAGTTTCTCATCCGCTAGTTGCACAGATTTTCTCCGGCAGGAGCTCATGCTAAAACTAAAAGAAATTAAATGAATACGGGAATGCTAACGCTCGAAGGAATTAAAAGCGAATGAATGAAATCATAACACGCAGCTATGTATATATTCAGTGTGAGGACGCCGGAGGGAATCGCAATCTTCGCATAGCAGCGGGAAAGGATGCTCTCTGGAAACATTTGTGGAGAAGGAGGCTCTCAACAGAACATGGCGAATGCGAGCATGGAAAAAGGATGCTCTCTGGGAACATTCGTGGAAAAAGGATGCTCTCAACAGAACATAACGAGTGCGAGCATGGAAAAAGGATGCTCTCTGGAAACGTTTGTGGAAAAGGCTGCGTAACAAAGGAATCATGCCATGTAACAAAGGAATCACGCTAAGTAACAAAGGAATCACGCTATGTAACAAAGGAATCACGCTATGTAACAAAGGAATCACGCTATGTAACAAAGGAATCACGCTATGTAACAAAGGAATCACGCCATGTAACAAAGAAATCTCGCTATGTAACAAAGGAATCGCGCTATGTAACAAAGGAATCACGCTATGTAACAAAGGAATCGCGCTATGTAACAAAGGAATCACGCCATGTAACAAAGGAATCGCGCCATGTAACAAAGGAATCGCGCCATGTAACAAAGGAATCGCGCCATGTAACAAAGGAATCGCGCCATGTAACAAAGGAATCGCGCTATGTAACAAAGGAATCGCGCTATGTAACAAAGGAATCGCGCTATGTAACAAAGGAATCGCGCTATGTAACAAAGGAATCGCGCTATGTAACAAAGGAATCGCGGTATGTAACAAAGGAATCCCGCTATGTAACAAAGGAATCGCGGTATGTAACAAAGGAATCCCGCTATGTAACAAAGGAATCCCGGTATGTAACAAAGGAATCACGCCATGTAACAAAGGAATCACGCTATGTAACAATGGAATCGCGCTATGTAACAAAGGAATCGCGGTATGTAACAAAGGAATCGCGCTATGTAACAAAGGAATCCCGCTATGTAACAAAGGAATCCCGGTATGTAACAAAGGAATCACGCCATGTAACAAAGGAATCACGCCATGTAACAAAGGAATCGCGCCATGTAACAAAGGAATCGCGCAATGTAACAAAGGAATCGCGGTATGTAACAAAGGAATCGCGCTATGTAACAAAGGAATCACGCCATGTAACAAAGGAATCGCGCCATGTAACAAAGGAATCGCGCTATGTAACAAAGGAATCACGCCATGTAACAAAGGAATCGCACCATGTAACAAAGGAATCGCGCCATGTAACAAAGGAATCGCTCTATGTAACAAAGGAATCACGCCATGTAACAAAGGAATCGCGCCATGTAACAAAGGAATCGCGCCATGTAACAAAGGAATCGCGCCATGTAACAAAGGAATCACTGTATGTAACAAAGGAATCGCGGTATGTAACAAAGGAATCGCGCCATGTAACAAAGGAATCGCGCCATGTAACAAAGGAATCGCGCAATGTAACAAAGGAATCGCGCCATGTAACAAAGGAATCGCGCCATGTAACAAAGGAATCGCGCCATGTAACAAAGGAATCGCGCTATGTAACAAAGGAATCGCGCTATGTAACAAAGGAATCGCGCTATGTAACAAAGGAATCGCGCTATGTAACAAAGGAATCGCTCTATGTAACAAAGGAATCGCGCTATGTAACAAAGGAATCGCGCCATGTAACAAAGGAATCCCGCCATGTAACAAAGGAATCGCGGTATGTAACAAAGGAATCGCGCCATGTAACAAAGGAATCGCGCCATGTAACAAAGGAATCGCGCCATGTAACAAAGGAATCACGCTATGTAACAAAGGAATCGCGCCATGTAACAAAGGAATCGCGCCATGTAACAAAGGAATCCCGCAATGTAACAGAGGAATCACGCAATGTAACAGAGGAATCGCGCCATGTAACAAAGGAATCGCGCCATGTAACAAAGGAATCGCACCATGTAACAAAGAAATCGCGCCATGTAACAAAGGAATCGCGCTATGTAACAAAGGAATCGCGCTATGTAACAAAGGAATCGCGCTATGTAACAAAGGAATCGCGCCATGTAACAAAGGAATCGCGCCATGTAACAAAGGAATCGCGCCATGTAACAAAGGAATCGCGGTATGTAACAAAGGAATCGCGCCATGTAACAAAGGAATCGCGCCATGTAACAAAGGAATCGCGCCATGTAACAAAGGAATCGCGCCATGTAACAAAGGAATCGCACCATGTAACAAAGGAATCGCTCCATGTAACAAAGGAATCGCGCTATGTAACAAAGGAATCGCGCTATGTAACAAAGGAATCGCGCTATGTAACAAAGGAATCGCTCTATGTAACAAAGGAATCGCGCCATGTAACAAAGGAATCGCGCCATGTAACAAAGGAATCGCGCCATGTAACAAAGGAATCGCGCCATGTAACAAAGGAATCGCGCCATGTAACAAAGGAATCGCGCCATGTAACAAAGGAATCGCGCCATGTAACAAAGGAATCGCGCCATGTAACAAAGGAATCGCGCCATGTAACAAAGGAATCGCGCCATGTAACAAAGGAATCGCGCCATGTAACAAAGGAATCGCGCCATGTAACAAAGGAATCGCGCCATGTAACAAAGGAATCGCGCTATGTAACAAAGGAATCGCGCTATGTAACAAAGGAATCGCGCTATGTAACAAAGGAATCGTGCCATGTAACCAAGGAATCGCGCCATGTAACAAAGGAATCGCGCCATGTAACAAAGGAATCGCGCCATGTAACAAAGGAATCGCGCCATGTAACAAAGGAATCGCGCCATGTAACAAAGGAATCGCGCCATGTAACAAAGGAATCGCGCCATGTAACAAAGGAATCGCGCTATGTAACAAAGGAATCGCGCCATGTAACAAAGGAATCGCGCCATGTAACAAAGGAATCGCGCTATGTAACAAAGGACTCCCGGTATGTAACAAAGGACTCCCGGTATGTAACAAAGGAATCGCGCCATGTAACAAAGGAATCGCGCCATGTAACAAAGGAATCGCGCCATGTAACAAAGGAATCGCGCCATGTAACAAAGGACTCGCGCCATGTAACAAAGGAATCGCGCCATGTAACAAAGGAATCGCGCCATGTAACAAAGGAATCGCGCCATGTAACAAAGGAATCGCGCCATGTAACAAAGGAATCGCGCCATGTAACAAAGGAATCGCGCCATGTAACAAAGGAATCGCGCTATGTAACAAAGGAATCGCGCCATGTAACAAAGGAATCGCGCCATGTAACAAAGGAATCGCGCCATGTAACAAAGGAATCGCGCCATGTAACAAAGGAATCGCGCCATGGAACAAAGGAATCGCGCCATGTAACAAAGGACTCACGCCATGTAACAAAGGAATCGCGCCATGTAACAAAGGAATCGCGCCATGTAACAAAGGAATCGCGCCATGTAACAAAGGAATCGCTCCATGTAACAAAGGAATCGCGCTATGTAACAAAGGAATCGCGCTATGTAACATAGGAATCGCGCTATGTAACAAAGGAATCGCTCTATGTAACAAAGGAATCGCGCCATGTAACAAAGGAATCGCGCCATGTAACAAAGGAATCGCGGTATGTAACAAAGGA
Organism: Deroplatys truncata; assembly: GCA_030765065.1. Taxonomy (NCBI): domain Eukaryota; kingdom Metazoa; phylum Arthropoda; class Insecta; order Mantodea; family Mantidae; genus Deroplatys; species Deroplatys truncata. The sequence goes on from CM060990.1 coordinate 618,687,770, forward strand.
ATCGCGCCATGTAACAAAGGAATCGCGCCATGTAACAAAGGAATCGCGCCATGTAACAAAGGAATCACGCCATGTAACAAAGGAATCGCGCCATGTAACAAAGGAATCGCGCCATGTAACAAAGGAATCACGCAATGTAACAAAGGAATCGCGCCATGTAACAAAGGAATCGCGCCATGTAACAAAGGAATCGCACCATGTAACAAAGGAATCACGCTATGTAACAAAGGAATCGCGCTATGTAACAAAGGAATCACGCTATGTAACAAAGGAATCGCGCTATGTAACAAAGGAATCGCGCCATGTAACCAAGGAATCGCGCCATGTAACAAAGGAATCACGCCATGTAACAAAGGAATCGCGCCATGTAACAAAGGAATCGCGCCATGTAACAAAGGAATCGCGCCATGTAACAAAGGAATCGCGCCATGTAACAAAGGAATCACGCCATGTAACAAAGGAATCACGCCATGTAACAAAGGAATCGCGCTATGTAACAAAGGACTCCCGGTATGTAACAAAGGAATCGCGGTATGTAACAAAGGAATCGCGCCATGTAACAAAGGAATCGCGCCATGTAACAAAGGAATCGCGCTATGTAACAAAGGACTCACGCCATGTAACAAAGGAATCGCGCCATGTAACAAAGGAATCGCGCCATGTAACAAAGGAATCACGCTATGTAACAAAGGAATCACCCTATGTAACAAAGGAATCGCGCCATGTAACAAAGGAATCGCGCCATGTAACAAAGGAATCGCGCCATGTAACAAAGGAATCGCGCCATGTAACAAAGGAATCGCGCCATGTAACAAAGGACTCACGCCATGTAACAAAGGAATCGCGCCATGTAACAAAGGAATCGCGCCATGTAACAAAGGAATCGCGCCATGTAACAAAGGAATCGCGCTATGTAACAAAGGAATCACGCCATGTAACAAAGGAATCGCGCTATGTAACAAGCTCATCACGGTATGTAACAAACTGATCACGCTATGTAACAAACTGATCAGGCTATGTAACAAAGGAATCGCGCTATGTAACAAGCTCATCACGCTATCTAACAAACTGATCACGCTATGTAACAAAGGAATCACGCTGTGTAACAAAGGAATCACGCTATGTAACAAGGGAATAACGCTATGTAACAAAGGAATCACGCTATGTAACAATGGAATCACGCTATGTAACAAACTGGTCAGGTACATAGCGCAATCAGGTTGTTACGCAGCCTTTTCCACAAACGTTTCCAGAGAGCATCCTTTTTCCATGGTCGCACTCGTTATGTTCTGTTGAGAGCATCCTTTTTCCACGAATGTTCCCAGAGAACATCCTTTTTCCATGCTCGCATTCGCCATGTTCTGTTGAGAGCCTCCTTCTCCACAAATGTTTCCAGAGAGCATCCTTTCCCGCTGCTATGCGAAGATTGCGATTCCCTCCGGCGTCCTCACACTGAATATATACATAGCTGCGTGTTATGATTTCATTCATTCGCTTTTAATTCCTTCGAGCGTTAGCATTCCCGTATTCATTTAATTTCTTTTAGTTTTAGCATGAGCTCCTGCCGGAGAAAATCTGTGCAACTAGCGGATGAGAAACTCAATTTTTCATACATTACACATGGAGGAAAACACGTCATTAGATGCTGTATATGCGAGCGGATTTTTAAGAATCGTTCTTTGTCAAGATTTAAGCTTCATAGAGCAACATGTTATACTGGATCGACTCTCTCTCCTACACTCGAAGATCCGAAGATGTATAGAGGGGGATGTTATACCGGATCAAGCCTCTGTCCTTCACTGGAGACTACTGATGGTGAAAAATCTGGATACAGCGGGAGTCGCGAGAATATGAAATCTTCATATGATGATGATTCAGTGATATCTACGCTTGAAAATCCAAATAGACTAGTAAATATATTGAGGTTACTAATTGCATCGAGGAATGCTGGTAATAATAGTCACACACAAGAGATTGAGGAGATTATAAGTAAGCTGAAAGCTTCTAAAGTTATAGCATGACAGGATCGAGAAATTGTGTTAATCAATTACAGTCATGGTTAACAGGAACTTTGAAATATCAAAACCTTGTACTTATAAAATACATCATCCAGACATTCTTGAGATGTTTAGTTTTTTATGGATAATGCAGGTCTCTTTCTGTGTGATGTATATGATTATATAACTGAGTGTTTTAGAATGTCTAGACTATCGCCTTTGTCTTTAGGAAATATGTATGTTTTTTTGTATAGGAATGTAATAGGAAAATGTTTATAAAAAATAAATGTTGTTTATATTACATAGACCTCATTTTTTTTATTAATCTTTTTATACACCTCATATCATACAGCCCAATATTAAGATGGTTCTGGCTTCTAGATTCCCATTTATTCAAGTCTCTTTCAGTAATAGTTCATGTAGCATCAATGTTTTTAAGATAGGCATTCTCCTTAAACAATTATGAAATTATTTATGAAATCAATGGTATAGGCTGGTATAGCAGTAATAATGAGTACATAATTATATATATATATATTATTGTTATATTCTACACACTCGGATGTTTTTTCCATGTATGTTCCGCACTGGTGCAATTCTTCATTGATTGAGGTTACTGGGAGGTGTTGAGAATGTTCCTATCACATTTCTGTTTATGATGTTTTAAGCTATCTCGTTCTTCCTCTTCATTTACATTCAGCTGGGCATTCCTGTAACACACATTCACATTATTTGCAACTTCTTGTAGGTATATACTTCGATGTGGAGAATCACTGCAAGGGGTATTAAAGTTCTTTCTGCACGAAATCACACAGAGTACAATCTAGACATTATTTACACATATTTTTTTAATACAGTGATGCCTGCTTTTGACAACTGCTATCGTGCTGGAAATTATTTGAAACTTACTGTAGGTATCTGCTTTGAGGTAAAGAATCAGTGAATAGACTATTAAACTTCTTTCTGCAGATCCTCGCTCAGACTACATCCTGGACGTTATTTTTTTACATATTGATGTATACTTTAGACAAATGTTATCCTACTGAAGTGCGAATTTATAAACTCAACGAATGTAACTCTAAATGAAGCTTTGAAAGGATAGCTGAATTATTTCTACAAACCTTAATAGGAAGAAAAGACAATTTACATGTCTTAAACTTGCCGGCTGGTACTACTCCGTGATATACCATTTGAAACTTCCCAGGCATTTCCTCCAACTGTTGGCTTGTTAGGGTTGAATATCTTGTCGGGAGAAACACTTGCTTATTCTCTAAAAGTGCAACGACTCTAGCACCGTATCGAGTATCAATTTTTCTTAAGGATTTTATATTATAAGGCTCCTCTGGCTGAAGATCTTGTAGTCTTTGAACGGCTGGGTAAATGCTACCCTCAGCCAATGTGTTAAGTTGAGATGTCAAACTTTCTGCATTAGGAAGAGAAAAAAACATATTCTTTATTAGAGAATGTGTTGCATAACAAAAATTTCATTTATTTGAAAGTTACAAACTTATTAACTTTTTTCTGAAAATGATAATATGTGTAAATATAATTGAGGTTCTGATTCACTAATGAAGTTCATTAAGTACTGTATTTTTCAATTTAAATGTTTTAATATAATGTAGATATTTACTTTGTTAGAGCGAATGATTCGCGCAACAGACTTTTTGTAATATTCTAAAGCAAAAACGTTAATAAGGTATTCAAGTAATTGTATTTTCTCCAAAAAGGAATATAATTCACTCTGTGAAATCCTGTATTTAAATATCTGGAATAATAATTACTCAACAAGGTGAATACTTAACTAAATTGTTCCCATTTTGAGAATTCGCGCAGTTAGCTATTAAATGTAGAATAAGCTTGCCTAAAATGAATACTTAACTAAACTGTTCACATTTCAGAAAATTCACTTGTCTAGCTATTAACTTTTAGAATGCTCAGCTATTCGCATATAAATGCCATGCATTAAAAACAAGAACGCGAATATAAGTTAAATGTACAGAGTAATAATTTAACTTTTAAAGTAAATGAAGTGTTTTGTTACAACTTACCAGACATGATGTTCGTTGAAATTTCACTTTGAATGAGAAAAGTTTGCGGAGATCTTAGCTCGCTGTGTTGTCACAATACAGTGAAATCGCTGGGGAAGCTACTGCTTTTATATCGCTTCGCCTGATAAAAATCTGAAGGGGTGAGAGGTGTGACGTTATATAATACAGCAATTTTGATTGGCTACTCCAAAAATTCGAGAAGGAGAGGGAAATGCTAGCCTCGCACAGGGACATTTCGTAAGCAAGTCTAAACCCGTTATGGGGGAAACCATCGCTCACGCCAGCGTTCCTTAAGGGGAATGCTTCTGCGTATGACGCTAGGAAATAAAAAATATATTTTATTTTTTACATTTACCGCTAAAAATTCATTGTTAATTATTGTTACATTACCAAATTAATCATAGAGCGAAAATAATGTATTGTTTCTGTAGATATAATTTTCCTCGAACCAGCAACCTTTCGATTGTGAATAGACACGTTACAGATGTTTAAAGAACGTCTGATGCTATGTGATGGCTTTATAATTCTATTCTCTATGCATTACCACGGGAAAAAACGAATAGCGAGTTACCGCTTGAGAAAAGTTAAAAGTATTTGAAAATTTAAACCAATATCAAAAAATCTGATGTGTACACTCACATGGCTTTCTCTACTCTTGTACAAACTATTTTTTACAAGCACTTATTCCCTATATGCTTCATGTTAATCGAGATATCGGGATGTCAATGTTATTGGTAATTTTCATGACGATACAATGTGAATATGATAGGTTTTAAGCGATAGTCAAATATTTTAACGCTGGTTGCTATGTGGTGCATTCCATTCTCTTTGCATATCGAGGACATAAAACAAGAATAATGAATTTGAGAAAAAGTATAAGTATTGGAAAATTTTAATGGAATAACAAGCAATATCTCGAAAAACGATTTACTCAACAACAAGAATGTATATGTTATAAATTATGTATTTTAACGCGATCTCCATTTTTTGTGTAGTAAAATTTTGTCTATCTCTTATGGTTTATCAGTTTTGCAAAAGTCGTTCAGAATGAAGAATACTTTGGAGACATTCCCAGAAAAAACCCGCCTCCGAAATAAAGTCCACTTCCTGAAAATAATAACAATATTAATAATAATATAGAATGTGTAAAAAGAACTTCATAAAATATTGAAAAAATTCTTACCGTTCGGTGCTTGCTGCATGTATGGGGCAGGGCCCCCACCCTGCTTATTTGGTGCCAGGAAGGTCTGGAAGCCTGGAGGTGGCGGTGCAGCGGTCGCGAAGCCTGCTGGTACAACGCTCGCGAAGCCTGATGCTACCGGTGCAGCGGTCGCATGTTGACCGATACCGCCTCCGAAATAAAGTCCATTTCCTGGAAAAAATAAATAAATAATAATAGTATAGCATGTTTAAGTACAGAGTTCTAAAGAATCTACACTCTATACGTGAAAAAAAAATACATGTTTTAAACACCCTCGTGAAAAATACATAGCATTCTGGGAGACCGAAAGAGTTATGTGACTGCATATGGATGAGAAACTCCCCTTAAATATATCCTTTTCTCCTTATACAATCCAGAACTCTATGCTGTCGGAGGCATGCCTTTGTGTGCCAGAATCGACATTGTATGTCTACTATCATGTAATTTTTTAGTTAAAATCCTCAAACACCCGTCTGTAAATTCTCACCTTACGAGTGTTGCTGCATGTACGGATGGCAGAGCCGCCTCCATGATGATTTGGTACCAGGAAGGTCTGGAAGCCTGGCGCTGCCTGTGCAGCGCTCGATGGATGGTCGATACCAAAATAAAGTCCACTTCCTGGAAATAATAATACAAATAATAATAAAGAATATGAACAAGAAGTTAATATGAATTGTTACATTACTTATTTAAAAACTCTGAAGAATGCTTACCATTCGGGTGTTCGGGTGTCTGAATCATTACGGTATTTGATGAGCGATCCTGCAGCCTGCGGCCCAGAAAATTCGAGATATACAATTCATTTCTCATTACAATATCTTAAACATTTAATATTTTATTCAATATCGTTAGATTACTTGAAATGAATTTGTGCGTGTGTGTGTATTAAGTTTATATTAACATGCTGGAATATTCGAAAAATATCTCTCAAATGGACGGGGTATTTAAAATCGTACTCGTCCTATGTTTACTAAGCCCAATCTTTTTAAAATGGAATAAATTAAGAGTAACGAGGCTTGTTTAGGCAAGGCTCCATATTTCATTATTTAGAATTAAACAAATGCTATTAGTCGTAATAATCATACACATACGACAGCAAGCAAATGCGCGAGTCAATTCATATACAATTAATTAATAAAAAAATATTTAATTGTTTTCATCGATCAGCGAGAGCCTTATTTTAATAACGTATGTAATATCATTCTGAATACTTTTTATTCTTCATATTACTCTCGCCAAATCATATTTCTTTGTTTAACATCCCGAAAAAAAAATCAGTTTAATTTTTTGATATCATGTTTGCATTTCTTGTACGCGAGTATTTAAATAATGACAAAGATACAATCGAATGTTTAAGTACAGAATCTATACAGTATACGTTTAATTGAAAACTTAAATCATTAATATTCTTCATGTAGAATTATATTAATTATCGGAAAACATTTTTTGTGGTAAGCTTAAAACATGTCTAGATTGGTTTTCCCCTGTGTATGATGGTATTTCTGGACAGAGGAAGCTCTTAAGAAAATCTTTTGTGCCGGTAATTGTTATTTACCCCGAGGGTCTGTGGTTTTTCAGAGCACTTTGGATGTTTAATCAACTGGAAAACGGGTGTTATTGTTCACTAAGAGCTCTATACAAGACCTTGTTTTTACATTCTTCTGACGAAAATTAATGGTGCGGAAGAGTTTGCCGTTGTCTGCTAATGGGTCTACATATGCATTCTTCAGGGGGTGTACACCATATTTCTTTCAGGCAGTGTACGCCAGTGAATAATTCGTTGAATTTCTCAAAGTTCGCTACGTCTTTAGAAAGAACATTTAAAACGAATATAAAATTTATATTTGTAGTCTTCGTGCGTGTTACTTACAGGTACGCCTGTTTTGAATTGTAATTATTACTTCTCTCGTGTGAGAAGAGACATAGCGGGCTTTGTTGAAGCGTACTCCTATGTGCTGGATACCCCTAGCCATTAAGAGCAGGTAGTGGGGAAAACCCACGCGTCCTGGTTTAACCGCCTCTCATGATGGACGGGGCATTGCTGTCACATTGCGTCTTGTTTTTTCGTAAAGGGTTCTCGTGTTAACGTCTCATACAAGCTATTTGCAATTTCGCTTTAAGTTGCTTTTTAATTCATCTAAGCAATGTAATATTTTTTATAAACCCGCAATTCAAAAGAAGAATTAAACACACGTTATTAGCCGTAATAGTTATATACGCGTAATAATCGCGCATATACGATAACGAACAGTTGCGCGCAAATCAATTACATTAATCAATAAAAAAAAACTTAATTGTTTTTAATCGATAGACTGCGTCGTTTCATTAGAAGTGAGATATTCATGGTAGATGAATAATTGGGTGAGATATCTCTAGGCGCGCGAGTCAATTACATTAATTATTCATTGTTTTCATCGATCAGCGAGAGTCTTATTTATTTTTTATTTATTTCATAATCAATTCCTCCGGAGCCGACATGAACGCCCCTTGCATGTTAATTCCCCTTTATTTTTTTCCGGAATCATATTTCGCAGAATTATATAGAGTTAAGATGGCCGTCTTGCACCCATAATGAGTTTAAATATGGTGAATTCACAACTTTCGGATATGACCGCCAGGGGCGCTGTGAGCAAACACTCGCTGGAGTTTCACTCATATTACCACTTGGTGCGCTAGTGTAGCTGGCGAACTGAAACGCAAGTGGAGGGGATGCGCTAGTTGACTTGCCCGTGGAAGTATCGGAGCCAGTCATTCCGGCGAAACGTCTCGCAGTGGAAGGTTGCGGTCGGTGTTCCACCGCAATTATCACGCGCTAACGAGTGTTACGTCAAGTCTGTCCTTTCATCTATGTGTTGTAATATTCTTATAAATCCAAAATATATTTTCCCTCAAAAGTAGAATTAAATAAATGTTATTACTCGTAATAATTATACACATGCTATCACACATATACGATAACGAACAGTTGCGCGCGAGTCAATTAATCATTCAAAAATACTTAATTGTTTTCATCGGCCGACTAGTCTTGTTTCATTAAACGTGTAAATTATTGACAATAGTAGGTTATAAATGTCGGTTTAGGAACAGGTGCGCGCGAATCAATCAAAATACTTAATTGCTCGAAGAATAGCGTTTAATTGCATTAGTAGTAATATGATGGGCATACTTATTTTTATTTTTTTCAATAACACACATTACCTAATTGATTGACACAAATATGTACTCAAACGATTTGCCGATGTGCGGCAGGCATCGAGAATCGCATTCCCACACCGCCAACGTCACGCACCGAGAACCCCATTCCCTTATACCCCTCACCCCGAGCGGCACATCCCCTACCCCAAGCCAATCACACGGCAGGGATTTAGACCAAGGGAAGGTACGCGACCGACGTATAGGATCAATACACACTCCCCCGCCTATCCACAGGGAACCAACCAGAACACAAAGGGGAGGGAGGACACGCGTATGGGGGAGGGAGGGGGGCGAATCACCGGCACGTGACCACAGGGGGAGGGGGGAGGACCTGCCGGCACAGACACTGTCGGCATTAAGTGAGCACACAAAGGGAAGGGGGCGGGGCTAGCGCCACGCGACCAGGCCGGCGTGTGAGAACACAAAGGGAGGGGGCGGGGCTAGCGGCATAGATCAAAGAACCTAATCAGATGGCGGCAAATCCTCTGTGTTTCCGTTCTCTCCTTATATTTCTACTTGTAGTGCTATTTAATTTGTGTCAAGGATAAATTAAAAGAAGTGATTTAAAACTTAAAATCTGTGTAAGCCTACATTCTTGTCGCACCACGCCCTGATTAAGAGAAACGTGTCTCTAAAGTAATACTGAAGCAGCCGAGGCAAACACAAACATAAATAATATTTACAGAACCAGTTTAATAACAAAGTCAATAGTTAATATTTTTTAAACTTGGAGCGTAACAACAAAAGTACATCTTCAAAATCAGCTTTTTATACGTAGCAGCATATTACGTAACAAACAATCTTCTTCAAATTAACGTCCATATGTGGAGCAAAAATAAACAACTCCAACGTAAAGACAATATCTACTTCAAGTTGGCTCCTATACGTGGGAGAGTTAAACAACAATTCAACAAACAAATAACTTCTTCATATTTATGATACCATAAAATTCCGAACTCTGTCAAAACTAGCCGATGGTGTTAGTCTTCTTAGATGGAACCAGTTTTAACTGAATATCTTTGTAAATTCTAAACTAAAACCTCCCCACACCATACAAGCAGATCCAAGGGGCGTAATGATCCGAAAAAAGCTGATGTATGTTAACGGCAATTCGGTCATCGTTGAAACCATGGGCATCATTGACTCGCAGGCTACAATAAGCATGTTATTTTAATTTAATGGTATTTGTTCAGAATTATAAACATCAATATGCTTTAACGACACTGGTAGCCGAGGTCGTTAAGGCACAAACGCGTGAACGGGGGGGGGGGTCTACGGTTAAAACCTCATCACCAGGACTGTCCTCCCTGACCAAGGTTTGTTACAGGTTGTCTTCAGTCCTCATAATTGAGGGCAGGTACTCTAAACTTAGTCCTGTATCTAGTCCTTAGTCATGTATCATCAGTGTCCACCGCCTGTGGTGATGTATATGTTAAACATTACTAAAGAATCAGTGCGTGTTCATTACTTTCTCTACCATGTGCATAATCGGTAGAGAAGGTATTGCATTCCACCCAAAAATTCAATACCGAGATTTCACCGAAATACACGTTTTGAGACCCTGAATAAAAAAAGTATTTTTAGAAAAAGGTGTGGTGGTGTGTGTGTGTGTGTGTGTGTGTGTGAGAGAGAGAGAGAGAGAGAGAGAGAGAAAGAGAGAACTGAAATGTCAAACAAATACCAAACTTGCTTCAACATCCTCAGCAACTTCTAAAGTTGCGACAAAAGATTTTTCAAGAAAATCCAGCCGCACCAAACTACACTTGACACTGTTATCCTATTTTCCCAAAATGGCTCTAAATATTTTGATTAAAATATCTTATATTTAAGGTATTTACATGACAATTGAAATGTGTTCTTGAAAATTTTCTGAGAATAGAATAGTCGTCTTCATTCGAAAGCTATTTTGGTATAATTTTGTATAATTGGCAAACTATAAGTGATCCTCAAAACCTTACTACACAAAACATGTAGATCTCTTTAAACACAATTTATTTGAAATAATTCTTGGAGCATCAGCCACTTCCTACATAACCTTATCATTGGTTTGAAGTTTTTCTATACTTCAACCATTATTCAATTGTTTCTCGCGATGCAATCAAAAGAGTATGACATTCCAAGGCCTGCAAATAGGGCTGTTTTTAAATATTTTACTATCACTTAGGTCTCCTGTATTCCCTTGTACCCACAACGAAATTTGTAATGAATACTTCTGCAAATGTTTATCTCGATTAACAAGATATGGATAGAAAAATAAACCTTCGAAAGAATAGTTTGTAGATGCTATATAAAAATAAGTAAGAGTAAGTGTAGAAGGTTATGTGAATCTAACACATCAGACTCTTTTTCTGAAGCAATCAGCAGTTCATACGTCAGCAACTAATAAACATGAGTTATAACGATGGTATTCCACTTCTCCTGGTAGAGTTGTTGCATTGCTTAATATTTAACTGATACATTTCATCTTGCTCCTGACTTAATGCTCCAAAATTTTCTGGAAGATGATTAAGGCCTTGTATCATTTACATGTTATTTCCTGGCAACTAAACTATTATTTCTCTGAAGGCAATCCAAGTCTTCCTTTCAAGAACTGTATTATATTCTTCAGAACATTTATCTTTAAATTAGTTCCCTGATCTAATGCCCTAAAAACGTACCTTCTTTAATTTCCCTTCAAGAGATAAGGGAATTGTTAATTGTGACATTAAATAAATTGTTTTATTAACTGATTGGAAATGTAGTGCTCCTTAAGGCAACCAATCTGTGAATCATTACCTTAAACACTCAAAAAATTATGTTTGGCTTTTTTGATCTATTATTTACTTTAATTCTTTGGGAATATCTTAATATAAAAATATATATTAAAATATAAATGCCAAACTGAGCCCCTCAGGTGACAATTTATATACCCACTCTTATCTTTGTCAGCAATGTGGTTTAGAACGTTGAGCTGATTTTTCTGTTTTAAATTTTTAGACATCTTCCAACATTTAAAATTCTCCCTATGTTGCAATTTTTATTTATTATTGTGAAACCTTGCAACCTATTGTTTTATATTTGTTCTAAGATGCATGATATCCTTTTCTGAATTGGTGTGTTCAAATATGTGCACACGATTTTTTTTAAAAAGGTTTAAGAACATACGAAAAGAAAGCAAAATACAAAAACCACGCTCCTTATGTGTGTTTTAGTTATAGTAGCATTCACTATTCACCTAATCATGACACTAATTACTAAGTTTCACGGAAACGATTTAAAATTCTATAATAAGCAACATTTTTGGCAAAACCTTTAATTTTATTTAAGAAGTCGTTATTTGGAAACCGCTTCATTTATGAACAATAATCAATAATTACGAAATTTACATCTTTTTAGGATACACCGATCGGTTACCTTAACAATATTAATTACATAAACTAAAATTATAGTTGATGAGATCAAAATAAAGGCTTTTTTGGATCAGGGGAATAAATTAAATAGCACATTACTATTTGCAAAGTAAAAGGAAAAGTCTTCCTGATCTGTGTAACTTAAATTAATTTTCAAAGTTAGTAATTTACGGCGTGTCGAAAATTTGTCCCCCAAGGGGACATGTCATTATATCTATTCACCGAAGGTTGTGCATTTTAAGCACACTTATACACCCTTACTGAGCGAGATGGCTCGTGTGAGGATTGCATTCGGGAGGTCCCGGGCTCGATTCCCGTCGACCGCCCACTCTGACATTCGAGTTTTCATGGTTTTCCTGGTCGACAGGCGAATGCTGGAATGGTTTCTCATCCACCACGATTTCCTTTCCATCATTTCCGTTTCATTCCGTTTCTTTCTCATTTTTCAGATGTGCTTCTAGGTTTCGTGGCGTAAGCCGCGCCGGAGAGATGACGGGGATGCTTGCTAAAAGGAAAGAGTATTTCCCTTGGACACTAGAGGGCTGCTTGGTCGACGGGTCGTTCATTGCCCTGTTGGAACGGGTCTTCGAGGCTGTACTGTTAGCGCTTTCCGAAGTCCTTGACAGGAATGTGATACCCTTATCTGTTTGGAAAAAGTGCGACAAGGGCAGTGAATGTGTGTGACGGAGAGCGCATGCTACGCAAGGAGTAAAACTATTCAACTGAGCTGTCGTGTGTGTAACATAAGCAAGTAGGCAGGGCTCGGACCGTGTGTAATCAGCAATTTCCCCTCTGCCCTTCATTCCCCGGGGACTTTCTTTGCTGGGTAAATCACAAGTAACTACATAAGGGATCCCTGCTGAAAACCCTGCAGTCTCGTAGTTAGGAGGCAAATTTCAAAGTCTACGTGAGAGTTCTCGCCTTCTATTGGTCAACAGACCAATGTCTATGATCAGTTTGATCGCTTTTTTAGGACTAGGTCGTTTGGTTTTTTTTTTTACATATTTTTCAAACGCCTCACTATACCAGTATCATCCAGTAGCCCAGCGGGTTTTGTGAGTGAGCAGGCGTTATCCACGTTTCACAGCCAGGTCTGCTAACTCCTATTGGATTGTCTTGATGTTAAGATCAAGATGAACATCATGCATTGTCATGTGGCGTGTTGCATCAACGGCGCTTGCAAAACTTTGTTTTGGAACTTCTGAATTATTTTTATATGAGTCTGTTTTGCAGAGCCCCACAACTGTGCCCCAAATAAGCACACTGGTTTCATTATTTGCTGGTATATCAATAATTTATAAAGGAATACTTGAGATTGGGGACCCAATAGCCAGTACACTTTACCAAACCCGTAATTCTAGCTTCTTTCTTTTGATTTTTACTTGTTCCGTTTGGCATAACTTCGAATACAATGTCATCCCTAAATACTTTGCTGTGTGAACCACAGGGACAATCTCACTATTAATAAATACTGGGAGGTTTTGAAACTTTACAATCAACTTCCATTCCTCAAACGCCAAGTGTGATTCATTATCACACGTCACATGTTAGTCATAAGAGCCATACGGATGTTGAGAAAACACGATGTTACATAATTCAGTGTAACTCCGAAAACAATACATAGATACTACCTGTTAAAGTACTGATAGACCACGAGAAGAAGCCAAGCGAGAGGAATGTATAACATCAACACTTTCCTGTGTCCGTATCATATTTACGCTCGCCGTGTGGATACGATAAGCAAGTTAATGAGGATAATTAACTACTACACAGTGTTGTCAAGTACTCTCACCCATGGCAAGACCAATGCGTTAACACCAATTACGGTGGTTGTTGTTCTATTAGTATCAGATCTGGCAGCATGGGTGGTTCATTTGCACACATAAACATATTTCGTAGTAAACGTAGTAAACAATCGACAGTACGTGAGCAAATAAACAGTTACAGAATCCCGCTCGCCCCTCAGGCCCCGCTCGCCTTCTTCTCGTTGTCCGACAGTATTTATACATTATTTTTGACGGGCAGTTATCTTTATTGTCATTTTCATTGTAAACTAGAGCATTTACAATCGTCACCTGTAACGGGACATGGCTCGTAGGCTTTTCGATGAGTCAGAATTATATTGCAACTATTTTCTTTATACGCACATTCTGTACAGGACTCAAATGATTACCTTCAATTCCTGTCACGAATTATACTCCCAGTTCAATTAATTAACTTTTTTCTGTGCAACCCTGTTTGCAACTGAGACCGTGATGATATAATTAGATCATACTTCAATAGCATAATGCTCCATTTACTCTCTGCTTTGAAATTCAGTAGTGGAGAAGTAATAACTTACCCTTCAGATAATATTAAAGATCAACCGGAACCATAGCTTGAAGGTTCAGCATTATATAGTAAAATATAAAACGAGAAAAAAGCAAAAAAACAGAGATAATTGTTCTTTCTCAGAAGTGGCTGGATCCTTACGGTTCTCCTAAAGTACATGAAAATTTTATGGCAAATTTTCGATGCTCATATCCACGTAATAACAAATTAACATAACCACATTATAATATGATCTTTCCACTATAAGATATCATTATCAAGTCCATTTCTATTTTTCCATGGATCTTCATCGTTTTACCCAGGTATGCATTATATTGAATGTTATTTATCACTTCCACTAATGTGGACTTCTAACATTCAGGACAGCATTCATCCCGAAATGGTAGGAATAAATGAAATATTAGCTTCAGATAATTTATATTAGTTACCAGTAAGTAATTAATAAACGCAGAAAGGTTCTTTTATTGTACGCGTTACCTAATGCCTGACAGAGATCGAGCGAAGTGGCTCTGCGGTACCGTGTGAGGCTCGCATTCGGGAGGTGCCGGGTTCGATTCCCGCTGGACCAACTATTCTGACCTTGGGTTCTTTTTCGCGGTTCTCCCAGATCGGTAGGCGAATGGTGGGGTGGTTTCTATAATGACACGAATTCTTCTGTCCCCACTTTTCCTTGTCATGCTTCAATGATCAAGTAAGTGGACTGCGTGTGGCGGTGGAATTTGCTTTGGGTAACTGTTTGTCCTAACGTCCGTTGTGTGGCAAACCCCTAGAGAGGCCTATCCTTGGCGAGAGAGGCTTGTGTGAGTGGTCCCGTCGGCGCGCGACGTCGGGATCTCACACCTGTGTCCGAGCCAGTCGTGCCGGATCCGATCACCGTCTGTGTCCTTACAGGTCCCCTATGTGCTTCCAGCTGAAATCCCCCTCCGTACCTAATCTACTCTACTCAGTCGTCCTCCGTGGTCTAGGGGTACCATGGCAGCCTCTAATTCCCAAGGTCGCGGGTTCAAACCCGGCGGAGAGTGAAGGATATTTTAATCGGGCGTAAAAATCCTTAGCATGGTTTCCTTCGGAAGGGAAGTAAAGCCGGTGGTCCTGTGTCGTAGATTTACGGCACGTAAAAGAACCTGAAGCCTGATAAAAAGGCCTCTGAGCAAAAATGTCCGGTCTTTCATGCCCAATATAGAATGGACGCTAACAACCATAGCAATTAAGGAGCGTCCATAAATAAAACTCAATTTCAGTTTTTCTACCTGGCAGAAGGAATTATCCCATACAGCAGTTGATAGAGTAGAAAATTAAAAATTAAATTGAGTTTTATTTATGGACGCTCTTTAACGCTATGGTCCTTAGCGTCCCATTCTATATTGGGCGTGAAAGACCTGTAATTTTGTTCAGAGGCTCTATCAGGGTTGAAGTTCTTTTACGTGCCGTAAATCTACGACGCGGGGCCACCGGCTTTACTTCGCTTCTAAAGGAAGCCATGCTAAGTATTTTTACGGCCGAAAAAAATCCATCGCACCCCGCCGGGTTTGAACCAGCGACCTCGGGAACTAGAGGCTAGTATGGTAACCACTACACCACGGATGACGACATGCAGAGTGGAATTGCCCTTTATTCCGGCATTGAAGAATCTGCCCCGCTCCGATGCTGCTTTTGTGGTTTTTGTGTTTTTCCCCCAAGTTTTCAAAAGAACGATCCATCAAGTTCAAGAAAGTTATCGTCGTTTTCTTCAGTTTGTTTCAGAGCATAAAATATTGAGCACTGCTATTAAAATGTGTACCTTCGGGGCTTATCTCTCGAAATAAAAGCATACAAAGAAATACCCGCTTTCAATTACTCCTGACTTTTCACAATAGCAAAAAATTCTGAAATACGATAATTGAAAATGGTCTGAACATATTTTGCACCTTGAGTTGATATTCGTACCCCCTTCCAACTTACCGCTCCCAAGAGGCACGGATGAGGTGAACGAACCGCAGGAGGCTGTAAGTCGCAGGCAGGTCGACCCACATAGACGCCTAGAAGTCCCTAACGATTCCAAGCTTGATGACCCGGTTACACCGGCGGGCTACTCAGAGAGGGCTTCCCTCTGGCGGAACCGGGAGGAACTCGACCCTTCTGAGGCGGATCACAGAATCCAGCCATTTGCCAGGACCGAGAAGAACTTCCCAAGAGCAAGTATCTGCGACATCTGTCCGACACTGCACAGTCCCTACGCCTAACATGACAAGGAAAGTAAACTGATAGGAAATTAGGGAAACCACCCCAGCATTCGCCTAGACAACCAGGGAAAACCACGAAAATCCCATGGTCAGAGTGACCGGTCCCCGGAATCGTAATCAAGACTTCCCGAATGCAAGACTCGCACCTTGTCGGTCTGCACCTTGAGCTATAACGGTTCAGTATAAGTCCTCTCATTTACGTTGTGTGCTCATTTGACACATCTAAAAGATATCAAAAGCAAAGAGCAGTACAAACTCTTTAGGCCATTTATTGGCAATTCAACTGTACTAAAAACTGTTATTTACAAAATGTACCCCTCTCTATGCCTCGGAAATACAACGGAAGATCTTAATCAAAATTGGCGAAACTTTAAATTCAAGTAATCAAAAGGGATGTGACTTTTATTACCTTACATATTTTGACACTGAAGTATAAGAATTGTAATAACTATATCCGCTTTGAAAATTGATACTTTTAGAAGAATATGAACTTAAAGTTTCACCGATCTTGATAGACAAAAATCCATTACGTTCCAAAATATAATTCTAGCAAATAAGAACTAAAGCCAATCCTGGAAAGCTGGCGCTGAAAGAGGTGAACGTTCATCAAAGTCAGTATTATTTCTATTTCTCTTTGTATACACAGTCAAATCTGTCAATAAAAGTTCGAACCTTCAGATATTGCAACTCGCACAACTGTGCCGCCACTACCTTTGTTTCCACCTGTGCTGACCTTTCTTGCCTGCTTCCAGATGCACGGGCATCGGGGCTAAAAGGTGTGACGTCACAGTGCATTGATTTGGGGTTGCTGCTTTAGATTATCGGATTGAAATGGAATAAGTTTTTCAGAAATACAGAGGTACATTACTATCACAGTCAATAATTAGTGGACTGGGGGCATTAATGCAGCTGTGGTGTATTAGAGCGGATAGATGATACCTTGGTATGATGCCCTGTCAGTTAATTTCTCATCCTGGCAAGAGGCAGTTGTGTGCTGACAGCGTAAGCAGAACTAGGTCTCTGTCGTGAAGGTAATTGGAATGCTCGCGTCGAAACTCGAAAATGTCGCAGTTTTAGGAACAAGCAAACACCAAGTTCTGCCAAAAATCAGGCAAATCCGCTAGCGAAACATTTCAAATATTTACGGTGATGATGCCTTGGAACGTAGTTCTGTGTTTAAGTGGCACCAACGTTTTTCTACCGGGGAGGGACACCTTGGAGGATGGTGAGCGTACTGGTCAGCCACGAACGATCCGAACTGAATGCAAGGTCAACGAATTTGCAGAGTTGGCGTGGGCCAACGGCTCCCAAAAAAATACGCTCTCACAGCAGCAGAAGCGGCCATAGCACGTGTCCAAAAATTTGTTTCTAATAACTACATACCGCGTGTTACCCAGCACAGTGTGCCAAGCGACCTGACGCAAGTCCAAAGTGACGATCCATGACGATTTTTGGTAACATGCTCAGGAATGCTGACGATGATCCGACGTTTCTCAAAAGGTCATTGTTTGCCACACCCTCCGTATTCACCTGAACTCGCACCATGCGATTTCATCTTCTTTCCCCGCTTGAAACAAAAGCTACCTGGGCGTAGATTTCATTCGGCAGGACGTTACGACTCCTACAAGAAAATCGGTACGAGATTTTCCTGCAAATATCTTTGGACAGCACTTCCAACAACAGGCACCATGAAGCACGACGTGTATCTGTGTAAGTGAACGCTGTGTTGAACGGCAACTGGTAAGATTTCTGTTTTAGGCCTGCAATCCGGCGCTAGTCCACATACCAAAACTACTTGCTCTAACAAAATTAAAAATTGAGAACATAGATGAAATCATTAGGAGGTCTTTAGCAACACGAATTTCTAATGCTCTTGCTAACTCACTACAGCGTCATCCAAACATCCTGACGTTTCGCGAGAACCATATGGTGCAACCGCGTGCTGCCAAGTATCACTCCGCTTCAGCAGAATGTTCCATGTTTGTAGTGAATGACATTGCAATTTTTGCTTAAAAATTATAAGAAAACAATAATAGACACAATGATAGAAATGCAATATATAAAGAAACATACTAGCCAGTCATGATATGAGTGCGTTCGGTGGGAAAAGGAACTAAACAGAAATGGAGCAATTGGGCGGGGCATCGGAAGGACAGTCAGGTAAAGAAAACACGCAGTTCCGAGTTGCATTTACTAACGAAGCTGAGGCCAGCAAATGTAGTACTGTTTTCATTGTGCAACTGGACATTTCCCTATCGCCTTGCCCCTCACTCCCCTCTGTTAGGCATTGTCAACAAAAACATGGTGCCCTCCTTCAAGCGCATCATATCGAGGCCGGCTAGTACCTTTGCTTATTGTCTGCCAAACCTTAATTGGCTCAACCTGAAGGATGTGACGGTCTTAGACCTCTTATTTTTCTGACGTTCTATATATCCTCTTTTTACCTGTTTAAGGCTTGCTTTAAACAATGCATGGCTTTCGTGCGAAGGAATGTTTCTTTAAGTGAGAACTTTGATATTCCTTTTAGGAATTTCCAACATTTCTCGGAGCAGAGTTATTTTGTGAAAATCACATACATTCTGGTTCACCACACTGTGAAAATATAATGGCCAATTGTTGACAAAATTAAAAACACAACTTAATTTATCCCAGCAACGTATTTACTAGTATTATAAGCACAAATAATACGAAGATCTCCCTTTAAACATCACGAAGATAATTATAAATTAATAAGATATGCAATTCGAACCACGGGATTTAAAAATATGATTTATTAATTTTTTTTTTTTTTTACTTGTTCAGAAGAATGTCACCTTTTATCCTAGTTACTTGTTGCTTTTCTATAATATGAAATACGCATGTGTGCACATGATATTGCGTTTCGAGTTTTACAAGCTACAAGTTGTACTGTTCGTATGAGGCAACGTCGCGCCGCTGCTATTCACTAATGCCATATTAGTGGACACCTCAAACGTCAGGAATTCTGAACCCGATAATAGTTTCAGGTTGCAGGACTTTATATAGTGTTTCCTTTCAATGAAACAAATCCTGTGGCGCTACAGCCTGCGAAGAGCGTGAGCCTGCCAACCCGGCTGCCGACCTCACGCCCGCGTGTGCACGGCAGAGATAGGTGATCATCAACCAATACGAGGAGGTACAGCGCCACCCATCCCCCAGCCGGAAAGTTAGCTCACGAGACTAGGACCGCTGCCTATCGCAACTCCTCACTTTCCTCACGATGCTGAGTGGGCACCGGTCCTATATCCGGCACTTAAAGTCCGCATCCCCCAAGGGTGAGACCAAACCTGGGCGCATTCCGTAACCGGGAACCAGAGCACCACGCTCCAACCCATTGCGCCATGGCGCAGGACGCTTCCTTTCAATAACAGATTATAAATTTAGTCATGATGAAAAAACAGACAAGCAAATCTGAGATGCAAGACCATAACCATATATAATGTCATCCATTACCAATAACAAAATACACTGTTCACTCACGCGAGTCCCTATTAGCGTTTGGTCCGTCCATCCATCCATCCACATGAAACAACTCGCCAACCACTGCAAGTTCGAAATTGATATTTCATATATAGGAACTTAAAGAAAATATGTCGACACATTTTATTGAAATCGTTACAAGATTAAGGGTAGTTTAGGAGGAGAACATTATAGAATTTCTTTTATTTTTAGGTGAATCATTATGACATTGGGTAGAAATTCATACACAAGAGTTAGAGCAAAATTTGTGGGCATCATTCAAATTTGCTCGAAATTGATATAAAATTAACGTATTTAAGATAAAGCGCCTTCGAATCGAGGTTTGCAGCTACATATTTCCTAACTGAGGCTAAAGGCTTTGAAGCTTCCCTAGCTAAAATAAATACTGCAATGAAATATGTAAGTAATTGTTTGCAAACCGGCAGGAGGAAATAAATACACTCTTTTATTGATATTTTGTTTTTATTGGCATTAACATCAGAATACAACCATAATGGAACCCAGGGCAATGGTCGAAAAGCTGTTAACGTGTTTACAGACTCCTACTCCAAACAGCAGCTGGGGTGTAACGGTTTTGTCCCAAGAGATCCCAGGATTCGGTTCCACACCAAATGGTAACAATCTTTAATCTGCCTTATTAAGGTGTTAAGTACTTTTAATTACTTTCAGCTCGACTTAAGGAGATAACTGAGTTTTTATTGTAAGTTTATTGTCATGAATTGAGATTTTTTAAGGCATCTGAGGTTCATCAGCATGCACCTGGAAATGCCGGGGGTCTCTGGGAATGTCGTCCTCCGTGGACTAGTGGTACTGTACTAGGCTCTGGGTTCAAACCCGGTGGAGGGCGATGGATTTTTTCGGGCGTAAAAATACTTAGCATGTCTTCCTTCGGAAGGAAATTAAAGCCGGTGGTCCCGTGTCGTAGATTTATGTCACGTAAAAGAACCTCAGGCCTGATAAAGAGGCCTCTGAGCAAAATTACCGGTCTTTCACGCCCAATAGAGAAGGGGACGCTAAGGACCATAGTAGTTAAAGAGCGTCCATAAATAAAACTCAATTTAAATTGTATTTCTCTGGAATCAAAATATTTTCAGATATTAAAACAGCACAAACGCTACCATTATTCACTTTTAACACGCAATATAACCGCAAAATTCCCCTCATTTAGGTAGACTTGCAAGATTCAAACTGAGCATTGATGTAATGAAAAGACATATCGATTATGTTGTTATTTACATGACGAGAGAATAAGTGAAGGTGTTAAATAATTATTGTTATTAAATGCTAAGTGAACGGTCAAGAATTCTGTTGTTTTGAAATCGATAACGGTTTTAGAGTCGTTTTAATGGGTAGCGTACTAAATATATGTGTATAGTTTTTAAGACTGTTTCCTAAAATTCTAATAAATACCACAACGTAAGACAAAACATATTACGAAAGCATCCGGAATGTCCCTGTTGGTAGAATTGAAGGGCTGATTGTGATTGTGTACGTGCCAGTATGGTTACCTTTCTTTCTTTTTGGGGAAAAGGGAAGATAAAGTCTTGATTAAGACAAAGCTTGGCTGATTTCGCCGGGATAGGAGAGCAAAGATGAATTAGTACGTTGGAAATAGATGAGAAAATCAGGGGAGAGGAATGGTGGAGCACCTCCGATAATAATCAACGTCTATTTCGGAGCTGCTAACCAGTGGTTGGTAGTGGGTATAAGGTTATTCCTGCTACAGCCATGGCCGATCCCCTGACAGCAGCCCAAGGGGTTAAGGATGCTGCTGTGTATGCGTTCATTCGTTTTTATTCAATCCAAAGACGACGTCGTGAAAGTTCCATTCTGGATATGAATTACTGGGCGATGGATGTCGTGGGTGATTTTCGGTGTGCAGCTAGGGCTCACTGTTCCATGTAGGCTCGGATTTGGGAGCAGTTGCTTCCCAGTACTCGAAGAGTTCTGGCTTTGTGTCCAGTAGTTGTGTGGATTCGTTGATGGTGTGGTATTTTTGGGTTCATGAGCCTATTTTTGCCTGAAGTTCTTGAATGTAATCGTCCACGACTGTCAGCTTGGACGTTAGATTCAGGACCTCCGCCTGGATGGTTACCTTGATCGCAAATAGAAACAGGATACACTATAACAGAATAGGAGACGACTGACACACATCAAGCAATTTCTAACAAATCTATCCCCAAAATATCAATAGTTTTTATTATCCCAATATATTATAAGCTAACAGCTTTGTTAGATTAATACCCAAATGTAAATACGAAATCTCGTGGAGAAATGGTACGTTTCTTTTACGCGGATTATAAGTTATACCCTGAAATATACACGTTTTTTCTGAGCTCAGTGTAAGTCCAGACTTCTCTGTTCCTTTAACGATTAAGATTCCTCTTTCTATGTATACAATTTTGCTCTAAAGTTGGCTTACCAAGATTTATCCACACATCTGCAAAATGATAGCAGCCAAGGTATTAGCTACCAGTTTGGATGTATTCTAGACTGTGTTGTGAAATATTTCAGTCAAAAAATTCATCAGCATTTACATCTAAATAATTGAAAAACAGGTGCAGATTTCAGTTAAGTAACAAATGTTCGTTGCTTAAACTTGTATGTTGTACTTGTGAAAATAATTACTCGCACAAACGCAAATGCAAACGCTATCACTTAATTGCAAGACATTTAAGCTTCTTAGGGTAATATTTTGAATACACCAGTGCCACTTTACATTGATTGTTATACCCACTGTAACATTGAGGTGGTGTAATTTCAGCTGCAAAACCACTATCAGCAGCAACCATGATGATGCTTATCGCTGGAGTTCATAATTAATTATTTTGACCTGTGGATTATACAGAAACCCGGACGGATGTTTCAGTACTAAACATGCCAATACTGATGCATCACTGCGCCATCTCTTGAGGTTGAAGGGAAGGTAGTGAAAAACTTCTAATCACCAGTCAGCAAATTCTCATATATTATCTGCCTTTTTCGCGTTTTAAAACATTCTATAGCCTTGAACTTGGATGCTCGTGCAACACAGAGTTTTCGCTATACACGTGTTTCCGAATGTCCGTCCACTTCTTAAAGTTATATCTCGTAGTTGTGCACGACGCGCTGGTAATGTGGGTTGTATGTTGCAGGGATTCAGGGATGGTACAAATCTTAATCAGTTACCATTTGTGGCTCTGTACACACACACATACACACACACATAAGCAGTGTTTTTCCTTCATACTGTGGCCACCGCCTCATCTTCTCATAGTTACGAGTTACAATTACAGTTACAGCGCATATCCTATCATAAGAGATGTTGGAAAGGTTGTCCCTCTCTATCCGTACATTTCTGGCATCTTCTCAGGAAATGTTCATTCACACTTGAGAGTTCAATACCTGAAATTCAGTGAATTTCTAGCCTGATGTTTTCTTTTAGTTCTTACAATGTAAGGTGTCCGCAATGTACAGGGAAAGCACTGTGCAAATATATAACATATATATATATATACATCTAAAAGTACAATATGTATTACAGATGTAAAACCCTGCAGACGGGAATGGGATTCAAACTCTGAAACTCTAAGAAACCCGCCGACTTCAGCAATACCAAAACGATTTTAAATAGAATAAAGCAGCCCTACATAATATAATGATAAACCAGTAGGCATTTTACCATCCCTGATGATGTTATTTGGATTGCCTATTGGAATAAAGTGAACGATATTCGACAACGCATGTATGTGCAGACGGCTCCAAATGTTTTCCGTTCCACCTGAACGGGGGGGGGGTAAGCGGGGTGTCTTATCGAGAGGCCATGCCAGGTGCCTTAGCTCACACCTGCTCTACCAAGTTAGAGTGCTAAAGAAAATATCATTCCAACACATTTCCCTTAGACTTGGCTGTAAGAAAGTAATAAATGTGAAAACAGCAATAGCATTACAGCACAGCGACATAAGCAGTATACAAACTAAGTTTTAGGAAATAGAGGCATCATATTATTGTATAATAAGCAAGTGTTAAAACAAAATGGTTTGGTTTTCAATATTCACTACTTTCTCTACCCATTATCAACTAACGGTATATACACTTTATTTTCATAATGGCCTTATAAAGTACGGGTTTTTCGTGCACTTTACCTTAATCTGACAACAATTTAGGCCAGAAATTATTTCAAGTTACAGTCTAAGTTACACTTTTCCCTATTTGGTTGCATGCAAGATGCCGTAACGACAAACGGCCGTTTATCTATACCACAACTCTTCTTTTTACTGTCTCTACTATTTACCTATAATAAGTAGGGAAAGTATTGTATTCCACCAAAAAATTCAATTACGAGATTCACTGGAAATACATGTTTTGAGACTCCCTGAATCCAGAAAGCATTTTTAATTTCTCTACTACGTAGCTACAGGAGGTAGAGAAAGTATTGTATTCCACCCAAAAATTCAATAAAGAGATTCACCGAAAATACACGTTTTGAGACCCCCTGAATCCAAAGAAAGCATTTTTACTTTCGCTACTGCGTAGTTACACGAGGTAGAGAAAGTATTGTATTCCAACAAAAAGTTCATTGAAATTCACCGGAAATACTCGTTTTGAGAATTCCTGAATCCAAAGAAAGCATTTTTACTTTCTCTACTACGTAGTTACAGCAAGTAGAGCAAGTATTGTATTCCACCCAAAACTTGAATAACGAGATTAATACTCGGAACGGAAATACTCGTTTTCACACTTCCTGAAAGCAAACAAAGCGTTTTTACTTTCTATACTACTTAGTTACAGCAAGTAGAGCAAGTATTGTGTTCCACCCAAAAATTGAATAACGAGATTCACCGGATATACACGTTTTGAGACTCCCTGAATCCAAAGAAAGCATTTTTACTTTCTCTACTATGTAGCTACAGGAGGCAGAGAAAGTGTTGTATTCCATCCAAAATCTGAATAACGAGATTCACCGGATATACACGTTTTGAGACTCTCTGAATACAAAGAAACCTTTTTACGAGTACTTTCTCAACTCCGCGGCTACAGTAAGTAGAGCAAATATTGTATTCCACCCAAAAATTGAATAACGAGTTTAATACTCGGAACGGAAATACTGGTTTTCAAACTCCCTGAAACCAAAGGCGTTTTTACCTTCTCTACTACGTAGTTACAGTAATTACAGAAAGTATTATGTTCCACCCAAAAATTCAATAAAGAGATTCGTCGGAAATACACGTTTTGAGACCTCCTGAATCTAAACAAAGCATTTTTACTTTCTCTACTACGTAGCTACTGGAGGTAGAGAAAGTATTGTGTTCCACCCAAAAATTCAATCAAGAGATTCACCGGAAATACACGTTTTGAGACTCCCTGAAACCAAAGGAAGCGTTTTTACTTTCTCTACTACGTAGCTACAGGAGGTAGAGAAAGTATTGTATTCCATCACTAAGTTCAATAAAGAGATTCGTCGGAAATACACGTTTTGAGTCCCCCTGAATCTAAACAAACCATTTTTACTTTCTCTACTAAGTAGTTACAGTAAGTAGAGAAAGTATTGTGTTCCGCCGAAAAATTGAATAACGAAATTCAACAGAAATACACGTTTTGAGACCCCTGAATCCAAACAAAGCATTTTTACTTACTCTACTACGTAGCTACAGTAGGCAGAGAAAGTATTGTATTCCACCTAAAAATTCAATGTCGTAATTTCACCAGAAATCATGTTTGTGACTCCCTGAATCCAATGAATTTATTTTTAGAAAAAGGTCCAAGTAAGTGTGTGTGTATCCACGAACAGCATAACTCAAAAGCAAACAGTTGGTTAAAAACCGAACTTAGTGTTTAAGTTAAACTTACCCTTTACATTGGACATTTTTCGAAATTTTTATTCTTTCAAAAATGGCTCTAAGGATTTTGATTAAAATACATATGTTTAAGCTATTTTTATGATAAATAGAATGTATATATTTTATTTTCTAAGAATAGTCAGTAAATTAGTATTGTGAATGACTTTTGATAATTAGCAAATCGTATATCAAATAACATTTTTATTTTATGTTAAATAACATTTATATTTAACCTATTCTGAAATATTCTGTGTTATTAATTTGAATTTTCAAATACTTTATACATTGCTCAACTGCAAATAGCTCGCTCGCACGCTCCTCCCTTCCTTCCTTTCTCGTGTTCATACAAAGAGAACAGAATTTCAAAGCTATCACTCTGTGGCTCGCATTCGGGAGGTTGTGGGTTCGATTCCACTGGCCGACCTTCCTGACCCATGGATTCTTTCTGGAGTTTTTCCCGGGTCGCCAGGCGAATGCAGGGAAGGATTCTCACATCCCCGAATTTCCTGAACCTCCATGTCATCTCCATTCTCATTTCCCTTCATCTTTCATCCGATGGTCTCTTTCAGGCTTGGAAGTGTTGGCGATGGTGTTTCGGTGCAGTGTGGCAGGGGAAAAGGATGCGTTTTGTGACTCTCCGTCCCTCAGCTTTCGGCTGACGGTCGGGAGTATCCTAACTTCCTTGAGTGGCGTTGGACCCCCTCTGTGCTGGATAGGGTCCCCAGTCTGCCTGTCCGTCTGACGGGGAGTTTCTATCTGAAAACTTAGGGACCCTGCCATTCCTGTGCCGTCACTCCTGGTTCTGGGTGCCCGAAGTCTCATCTCGCCTCATCATTCCTCCCGGAGACGCCCCCTTGTGGGGCGTAGGCACAATATCCACTATGTGGATCAGTGCCGAGTCCCCTCCGTAGCCAACCAATCCAAAGCTATCACATAGCGATCAGCTTTGAGGGATTTGGCTATCGCTTTAGCTTAATATGTTCTGGTTATACCCACAACGAATTGTGTAAATAAGTGATGAAGGTTTATCGGTATTAACATGACATAGATGCAAAATAAGCTTTGTAAGAATAGTTTGTAGAAGAGTGAGTAGCGAAAGCCATGTGAATGCAACACATCATATATTATAGCAAAAGCTCCATATGCCTGTGTGTCTGTGACCAACATAAATCCTAACGAAAAGTCGGTTAAATACCAAACTTGATATTTAGGTTCAGCATCTTTCAAAGATGTGACACAAGGATTTTCAAGAAAATCTCCCCCATCCTGAACAACCCTTTATATGGAAAATTTATTATTTTCTCAAAAATGGCTGTAAAGATTTTGATTAAAATACTCTGTGTTTAAAATATTTTAATGACAAATGAAATATATATTTTGTACTTACTGAGAAGAGCCTCTCAAGTCTTCTTCATTCTGAATGGCTTTTGTATAATTTCTGAACTCTAAAATATTGGACAAAGCTTTGCTACACAAGAAATGCAGACCCCGTTAAAGCACGCAGTTTGTTATACATATATTTTATGAGATTAACCATTTCCCAGATATTTTTTGTTATTGGTTAGAATACTTTTTGTAACTGAGAAGTCACTATTCGTTTTGTTTTTGTCGCGGTCATACAAACAGCATGGAATTTGAAAGTATCACGTAGTGACATGCTTTCTGAAAATGTGACTATCGCTTTATCTACGTATACTACAAGGAAATGTGTAAATGTGAACTTTTTCTTTTGGTATTTAATTTAAGTCCTTTAACCGGGTGGGCCATTACGGACAGTGAATGAACGAAATAGTTAAAATGATGCTCAAATGGGCCCGAGGTCCCCAGAAATTAGAATCTGGCATTCATCTTCTCAGGATAAGAGGAAACCCTAGAAAAAACTTTATCCAGGTAATTCACTCTAACCGAGAATCGAACTCGGGACCTCTTGAATGTGAGGCAGACCCCCACACCACAGAGATGAGCTAAATGTGATTTGCAAGTTTATCTGGATTATAAGAAGTAGACAGAAAAATGAGATTTAGAAAAAAGAATTTGTAGATTGGTGAGAAGAGAAAGTTATGTGAATGCAACACGTTAGTTTGTTCTCGTGGTAATGCAAAGGGCGTGGAGTTTCAAAGACACCACATAAAAAGCTGACTATCGTTTGAGGTACTGCATTCTTCTTATACTTACAACGAAGTTTGTAATGGCAGTTCATTTCAATTAACAAGAAGACTCTTTCACTCAAGCCGTGTGTAGGACAAGGTTGGAAAGATAGAATCAGATTGAAAAATTCAATGTCATAGCCGAGATTTGAACTACGGATCTTCCAGTTTACGCCCAGGTGGCGCCGCGTAACGCGTGCGACTCGCATTCGGGAGATCCCTAGTTCGCTTCCCGGCGACGGCCCAATCTGACCCAGGATTTTCTTTCGGGAGTTTTCCCGGGTCGTCAGGTGAATGCTGATATGATTTCTCTCAGCCCCCGAAATCGTTCCATTCCTCATTCCATTCATCCTTAACCCCATTAGGTCTGTTTCAGGGTTGGAAGTGTCGGCGATGGTGTTCCGGTGCGGCGTGGCAGAGAAAAAAGGATGCTCTCTGTGGAACCTTATCCGTCTCTCGGTCTTCGGCTGGTTGCCAGGGTATACGGACCACCTCTTGGGGGGCGTTGGACCCACTGTGTGGGGTGGTCCCCGGTTTGCCTGCCCGACTGTCAGGGCGTCTCAATCTGGAAACTTTAGGAACCTTGTCATTGCTGTGCCGTCACTCCTGGTTCCGGCCGCCCGGTGTCTCGGTGTCTCTCACCTCGTCCCTCCCTCCCTCCTGGGGGCGCCCCCTCGAGGGGCACAAGCACAATATCCTCATTCACTGGATCGGGGTCGAGTCCCCTCCGTTACACTTCCCATTCCATTCCAGACCAGGGAAGAGAAGCATTTTAAGAATTCAGAACGTGAATCGTAATACAAAGTACCTAAGTATTTTTTTTCACCATCTTCAGATTTGCAACTTGAAAGCAATTTAATTTTCAGAATAGAGTGCTTTCAAATGAACCAATTGCAACAAAAGCTCAACAACCTGTCTGCATTAACATTTCCGGGTCACTAGTTTGAAAATTTAGCTTATATGTTATCCTAAACGAATAAAACCCGATCTTTCACGCCCAATATAGAATGGGACGCTAAGGACCATAGTAGTTAAAGAGCGTCCATAAATAAAACTCAATTTAATTGAATTTAATTTAAGCTATATAGAAACTGCATATTTTGCACTAAACGTTGTTTCCTCGTATCTATTAACATTTTCTCCTTTTGGATACAATATTTACATAGGTGCTTTTACTCTACGCCCACTATACGACTGGTGGGCACGGTTTTTCTTCCTTTCTCTTGTCAGTGTGTGTAAGGGGAATTATGTTTCAAATAAAACAATCTTTATTCGTTTTACAGTAACATTATGTACATTGGCGGCGCCAGCGGGTACGCTTTGGTGGGCTGGAACCCATCCAAACTTAATTCGGGCCTATCTTTAAGCCCAACGAAATTAAGAATATTAAGTGAACAATTATGAAGTAATACTTAAAGAGTATGATAAAGTTGTCGTTTCTAAAGATCTCCATGTGGCATATGACCTTCAGGGGTACCTCATTTCACCAAGCGATGATTACCGAGCGGGATGTCTTAGGCGGCAACGTCTGTGGCCGCATTCGGGAAGTCCCGGGATCGATCCCCGGCGACCGTTCACTCTGATCCCGGGTCGTCAGGCGAATGCTGGAGTGGTTTCTTTCATCCGCCGAATTCCCTGTACCTCCCTTTCGTTCCATTCTTCATTTCATTCATCTCCCATTCCGTTGATCTCTTTCAGGGTCGGCGATGGCGTTTTGGTGCAGCGTGGCAGGGAAAAAGGGATGCTCTTTGTGACTCTCTCCGTCCCTCGGCTTTCGAGCTGGCTGCTGGGATATCCGAACCACCTTGAGGGGCATTTGATCCCCTCTGTGTGCTGTGGGTCCCCGGTCTGCCTGTCCGTCTGCCGGGGTGTCTCTATCTGAAAGCTTTGGGACCCTGGCATTGCTGTGCCGTCACCCCTGGTTCCAGCCGCCCGGTGACTCCTCTCGCCTCACCCTTCCTCCCGGGGACGACTCCTCGTGGGGCGTAGGTACAATATCCACTCTGGATCGCTGCCGAGTCTCCTACGTGGTTAATCCAATCCAAGCGATGACTGGTCCCATTTCTGAGGTGAAGGCACCCAGCGGGTGCAATCCGTTGCCTCCGATGGTAGTGTGTTGATGAAGATAGCGGTAGAATGAGGACCTGGAACTTTTATCGTGGACTCCGAAGCACATTGAGCCTTGGGGATATTTCATATCAGCAAGCCAGTGGTGAAGGCGTGGATATGGCCGACTTAAAATCTCCACCCCAGAGCCGGGAGTCGAACCCCGCACCCTCAGCAGGAGAGCCGGACACGAAAACACTGCGCTACCCTGGCACCCGAGTATGATAAATTAATTCTTTGAATAAGACATAACAATATCGTAATGAATTTTACAAGAGGAAGAGTTTATTAATGATTAAACCCTATAGAGGTAACATTATTGTCACGTTTTCGTAGTTATAAAAACAATTAAAAGATACGAGGAAGAACATAGGTGTTTGATGAAAAGTATATTGTGCTTTACTTCTTTTGATAAGCTCTATGGAGCATTTCTATATTAAGTACCAGATGTAGATTATACAACAGCTAAAATCCTTCCTGATAAATAAAATGGATGATCGTCACACGAATCTTTTTGTAATTGGAGTAAAGAAGTTAGCAACTAAGATAAAAAAGCAACTTCGAAGCTGTCGTAGACGACTTTGTCTTTTCCATTAGGGTTAGTCAGACGAAGGGGGCCCCGAGCCACTGGAACTGAACACCGTACGTAGGTCATTGTACGCCCTTTGTGTCTTACGTGACCCCTAAGGGGAGGGCATGAACGGGAGGACCGAAGGGCGACCAGAACCGGACGACGATGAGCAAGGACTGGGTCTCCAACGATTCCAAAATGACACCCATCCTGACACCGGCTTGAGTCTGCCTGTACCCCGGGACAAACGAGCCTCCAGGAAAGGACACCATCTGGCCAAACAAAGTAACAGGAAGAAACTTCTACACAGCGCAAACTTCACCGTCCCGCCGCAACACACCGATCGCAGTTGCCTGTTACCACAACCCTAAAATATATGAAGATGAAACATATAAAAGGAAATTATATGGACAGAAAATTGGTGGTACAACAGAAACCACCCAAACATTCGCCTACCGGTCTGAAATAAACACGAGAAAAACCAAGGTCAGAGTGGCCGGGACCACCAAAATGAGCCTCATGCGCTACCACGAAGCCATCTCGCTCGGTGTCCCCATTACAATCGGAGATAGAAATTTCATTGAGGTAACCTTTAAAACTTCGTATAGGGTATTCTCGGAATCTACTCAACTGATTTTATTAACTTTTTAAACATTGAAAACCACTGTTTACCCGGACAGACATAGGCTATAAGATAGCATCTAATTTCAAATCCTAAATGACTAAAACGCCTGGGCTCTACAATACGAACATGTTGGAATCATAAAGAATGTGTTTGCGAAGATGGCTTTGAATCCTCGTTAAGAACGCCATGGACTAGAAAACAACTGTTATTTTTGTTGTTACTAATCAGAAAATGCATGTAAAAATATCATAAATGCAGTATTCACATGGCTTTCTCTATTCATTATAGTTTAGTTTTCCTATCTCTTTCATACTAATCGAGATAAACGTTTGCAGGAATAGTTTCACTACACATTTTCTTGTAGCTACAAGGGGCTGTCGGATATTCAAAAAGCAGGTCGCTATTTTCTGGCTTTGAAGCCGCGTTCTCTTTGTATGGAATCAAAAGGAACAAAAGGCTGTTACCGTTGCACTTCTGAACCGAGATAGCGGCGTCGCGATGTATGCGACTCGCACTCGGGAGGTCCCGGGTTCGATCCCCGGCGACCACCAAGTCATCCTCCTTGATCTAGAGGTACCGTGCTAGCCTCTAGTTCCCAAGGTCGCGGTTTCAAACCCGGTGGAGGGCGATGGATTTTTTCGGGCATAAAAATCCTTAGCATGGCTTCCTTAGGAAGGGAAGTAAAGCTGGGGGTTCTGTGTCGTAGCTTTACGGCACGTAAAACAACCTCAAGCCTGATAAAGAGGCCTCTGAGCAAAATTATTGGTCCTTCACACCCAATATAGAATGGGACGCTAAGGACCACAGCAGTTAAAGAGCGTACATAAATAAAACTCAATTGAATTGGCGACCGCCAACTCTGACGAATGGGTTTTTCGTGGTTTCCCTGAGTTAGCAGGCGAATGCTGGTGTGGTTCTTCTTCTACCATAACTTTCATGTACCCATCATCAAATCGATTTTATATTCACAGATTAAGGTACAGCAATTAGAATTAAAATTAGGATAGGATATCATCCGTATTCTAAGCAGGAAGTGTGTTGTGACATGAGAATTAATTTCCACTGTGAAGTATATTTTATATTACCATTGTAAGCCATTTTATTTCACTACAAAATAGGGCCCCTAGTTATGTTCTAAACTAGAAGTTACGGCACTAATTTGGAAACCATTCAAATTTAGCACCGGAACGAAAACATGCCTCCGATATCTTAACATGGTTGTACCCGCGCCATCTAAAGTACAGTTTCTCTTGCTGTCACCTTAGGTCATATTGTCCAAGACATGCGGCGTAAATATAGCACTAACAGTGATTACGATTACGAAGTATCTCGGTCCCGCCAACTTAGAAAGATGCCACTATTTTAAGAAAGCTATATTTGACATTAATTTTTACATTTGCTTTAGCAAGCGAGCTTTCAACCACCAAAAACCCCTCCCTAGCTACACCTCGGTTTATCTGGAAACGTTAGGGACCTCATCCATGCTTACGTCCGTCCTGGTCGCCCTTTACCCCTCCCTCCCGTGGGTCACTTTAGAAGCCAAAATGGTCGTTGCGTAATATGCATCTTTTTACCTTTTGGACTTCATGAAGTGCATGTTAGAAGTACGGATATATCCAAAGCAATACTAATGAGCAGGGTTATGATTTTTAGGTGCGCACCTTTTTTCTTAGGGTAAGTTAAAGCTGTGCGGAAAGATATCACAGTGTGAAATTTTGTTTCTAGTTGCGATAAGAGGCATCTTTTCTCGCAACTTTTCCCCTTTTTTTTTGGAACTTTACCCCTTTTTGGCACCTTTATCCCATTTTCCCCCAACCATGCCCATAATCCCCTTTCCCCCTTTTTTCTTTTAAGTTTCATTCCAATTTATTCTTTAACTTTCAATTAACGTCTCCTCAGATTGCTGTGTACGTGCGAATAGTAAGCCTACCTCTTTCAGTAAACGCCGCGCGGGAATTGAAAGCACACCCGCAACAATGGAAAATAATTGTGTCTTCGACGAAAATCTCTTTCTCTCGCTTTACCGCTCTAAAGTTGCCCGCAATAATGCATTTGACAATGAGTGGTTCTATCCCACCAGAATCAGTAGCCTGCTGTTCGTGAATGTGAGTTTGTTACTGTGAGAGACGTCATCTGTTTGCGTGGAGGCGAAGGCTGGGCACGCAGAGACGGCAGTAACCTCACCCGAGCAGTTCAGAGAATTATTAAGACTGGGTTCTGCTCGAAACTACTAGAAATCGCTGCGACTTAAGTTCCAGCATGAATGAGAACATTCTGGTAATTGTCGCGGTGTTATAAGAGAATGTGGACAGCGAATGGGCGCAAGAGTGAGATGTGTGACAGTCGCATTGTGTTAGCAAGTGAACTAGTGTTAGCTCTACAAACGAGTGTGCTAGTACTAACTAGATTTTACCATGCCAAAGGTGTCCAGTGCTCGATTTATTGTTCTGGCTGAGGAATTCAAACAAGATTTTATAGACATTGGTGGAACTGTTATGCGATGTACTATTTGTGATTCAGGAATTTTGTTAGATGAAAAACACCAGCGATATCGCATTAAACAACACATTTCCAGCTCTAAGCATCAAATGAACAAGACTCTTCAAGCAAACAAATCACGGCAACCTCTGTTACGAAATGCGTTTCAACAGAGTTCTTCAAAAAGCCAAAATTTGAAGGAATTAAACATTGATTTGTGTGCAGCTCTTACACAAGCAGGAATTCCACTCAATAAGGTGAATCATCCAGCCTTCAAGGGATTTCTTGAAAAATACACAAAGATGTCAATGCCCGATGAGTGTACTTTAAGAAAAAACTACATGGAGCCTGTTTACCAAGAAACCATTGAAACAATCAAGGAGAAAGTGTCTGATTGTGATGTGGGAATCATTGTGGATGAAACCATAGACTCAATGGAACGATATGTTTTGAACATTTTAGTTTTTCCCTTAGCAGGGGAGAAAGTTAAGCCCATGTTGTTAAAAATGTACGAGCTGCAGAAAGCCAATGCCGGTACAGTAATGCAATCCATTATGGACCTCTGCCAAAAACTCTGGCCTACTGTTATCGAGTTTGAAAAACTTCTTCTTGTGGTTACGAACCAGGCTCCATACATGGTTTCAGCAGTTAACCAATTGAAACCTTTATTTCCTAACTTGAAGCATGTGACATGCTTGGCTCGTGCCCTTCGCAGGGTTTGTGAATCCATAAGGAACTAATGCGACATCGCAAATCAATTCATCTCTGCCCTGAAGAAGATTCTACTGTAAGCTCCGAGTCGTGTTGTTTAATACAGGGAAATCACTGGCCTGCCCCTTCCAAATTTCCCGGTCATTACTCGCTGGGGATCTTGGATTGAGTGTGCTGCTATGTTATGTGAGAATTTTGACAAAATTAAAGAGTTTGTGCTTTCTTTGGATCCATCCGACGCAGGTGCAGTTTCCAAGGCACAGCAACTTCTGTTACCGGAGAAAATACAGAATTTGCAGACAGAACTATATTGTGTCCATAGTTACAAGTACCTGCCTGCAGCTATTAAACGATTGGAAGAACAAGGTCTGGAAAAGGAAAAACAATGGGATATTTTTACTTCCGTGTGGGAGCAGTTAGATGGCTTTGCCAAAGACAAACTTGAATCTAGTCTTCAGAAGAATCCAGACATTGAGGAATTCGCCACATCTGTAGAGTTGCCATTCCGAGTGAATACAAGGTTTGCCCCACTGGTTTCTGTGGATGTTGAAAGAAGCTTTAGCATCTACAAAGATATTCTATCTCCTAATAGAAACAGACTTACTTTTAAAAATGTGGAGATGCTTAATGTCTTGAAGTACAACAGCTTCGTGTTTTTTCCTACTTTTGATGAGTGAATTAGTTAAGGGAATGCACAACTGAAATTAACCAAAAGTCTAACAAAATCTAAACAAAAAAAATATGTTCCCAAACAATTCTCCATTGCCTGTAGTTTTAGAATCCACTTTTATTTTTGACTTAGGGAACTCTTCAGGATCGTTACGAGACTTTTTAAATACCCTTGCACATTTGGTTGCTAGGTGTTTATATTTTTAAAACTTGATTTTAAGGCGTTTCTTATTTTCAGCATTTCTGCATATTCAAAATGTTCCACACGATGTAGTTTTCATCCATTCATATTGACATTTTTATGCTTATTTCAAAAACCTAAGTAATGTTTCTGTGTAATGAATAGTTTTTGCGCTACTAATTTTTTAAGATGACAATGTATACAAAAATACGAAAAAAATGCAAATACGAAACTGCAAAACTTCTTTTTCTCTTAAATAAGAATGGTAGAAACAAATTATATCACAGATTTGTACTTCCTTGATATAGAAGCAATATAAGATTTTTTTTGAAAAATGCATCATGTGTTACATTTTGCATACACCCATAATTTTATATTTTGAAAATTAATAACTTGAAAACGAATTAAGATTTTGGATTGAAATTCACAAAGCAATTATATCTAAAGAAGACTGACATGTGGTTAAAATTTCAGCCCAACTGAATGGAGAGTTTAGAAAATAGCAATTTCAGTTGTGCATCTCCTTAAATAAACCAGCACCTTGTTTTCCCTTTTTTCACCTTATTTGAGCACCTTTTCCCTTCCTTTTTTCATCTGAAATTTGCACTTAAAACTTTAACCCTGCTAAAGAGCATCTCGGAAACGCTTTGTCAGAAAAAATTATATGGCATAAATAATTTGTGCAGTTTAACATCTACATATTTTATGTAGTAACTTATGTTTGTCTCTATTGCTTTACTAGTTATACCTCGAGAATTGTACAAATTCTCTCAGAATGAAGAGGGATTTACCTTTTTCACCGAGCGGGATGGTTCAGGCGGTAGAGTCTGTTTTTTTTTATTTTTTTTTTAATCTTTTTAGATTTCCCACGGTCGCCAAGCGAATGCTTGGAACGATCATTACATCCACCGAATTTCCTGTCCCTCTGTTTCATCTCCATCCTCATTTCACTTCATCTTTCATCTGCTTGGTCTCTTTCAGGGTTAGAAGTGTCGGCAAGAGGTCTCGGCGTGTGCATGACAGGGAAAAGGATGCTCTGAGGAAACCTTCGTCCCCTGGACTGCGAGCGGTCTCTGGGTCCCGGGTCTTCAGGGGAGTGTAAGCCCACAGGGGGGGGGAGAGCCGGCTGTACCACTCGGGAAGTTCAAACTGGAAACGGTGGGGACCCTACACTCTGCCTGCTGTGCAACCTTGTTCAGCCGCCCTCTATCTCCTCTCAGCTCATCCCCATCTCGGGGGAGGGGGGCGTCAGGGGCCTAGACACAAAAATCTGCGTAGATCGGGGTGCTAAGTCCCCCTCCTCTTCTAGTCCTATACTATCTTATCCTACAGGCTATTCACAGAAAATTCAAGATATTCATTCTATTAGTAATTCATATATCTCAAAAATATGACCTGTTAATCAAACTTCTAAGAGCCAATTTTGAAAAAAAAAAAAAGCAAATAAGGAAAGCTTTTCCATGTAAACAGTGATTTATAGTGGGGATTTTCTTGAATATCTTCCTGTCGCATTATATTTATTCGACTTTTCATTTTGGAGCTACGCTGTTCACACACTTCTTCGAACTCGGTGGATCCCGAAACGTGACTTTCCGGTGAAATTTCTATATCAAATTCTTAGGCGGAATGCAATACCTCCCCTACCTATCAGAGCTTTATGGTAGAGAAAATAATAAGATGCATATAAGCCGCTATAGATGCTCACGATTTGGCAAATGAGAAAACAGAATACACAGAAAAGCAAAAGACAATCAGTTCTGGTTATAATGATACGATTTGTACCTGATGTTTATTTCTTTAACACACATTTCGTTCAAACACTGATATGAATATTCACAGTTAACTTTACTCTAATTCTACAAATGTATGTAATTAATAATGTATATTGCATTTTTTTCTGTACTTGCGCTGGGTATTGTACCCAAGTTCATTACCAGGGTATGATAAATAAATACAGAAAGAGAGAAAATTTGTCCAGCGTGCGCTCAGGTGTTGCTCAACCGACATTTCTAATTAAAAACTGAGATTATTTTTACTTCTCTACTACGTATAGTAAGTAGGGGAAGTATTGCATTCGATATCGAGGTTTCACTAGAAATACATGATTTGAGGACCCCTGAATTAAACAAAAATCATTTTTGGAAAAAGTTTCGTGTGTCGGAACAGCATAATTCAAAAACGAAAAGTCGGATAAATACCAAACTTGGTATTTAGGTTCAGTATCTTTCAGAGATGCGACACGAAGATTATCAAGAAAATCCCCCACCCTAGACTACCCTATACATGGAACATTTTTCGAAAATTTTGATTTTCTCAAAAATGGCTCTAACGATTTTGATTAAAATATCATATGTTTAAGATACTTTCAAGGCAAATGAAAGGTGTATCTTGAATTTTCTGGGAACGTCCTCAAAAGTCGTCTTCATTCTGAATTAGTTTTGCATAACTGGTAAACCGTAAGAGATAGGCAAAATGTTACTACAAAAAATTGTAGATCTCGTTGAAACACACAATTTATGTCATATACATTTTTTTAGGGGGTTCAGTGAACCATTTCCGAGATAGTCCTTGTTATTTGTTTGAATTTTCCAATACTTATACTTTTTCTCAAATGGGAATTCGTTATTCATTTTTTTTTTGTCCTGGATATGCAAAGAGAGCTATGCTCCACATAGAAACCAGCTCTTAAAAGATTTGACAGTCGCTTAAAGCCTACCATATTCCCCTTGTACCTTTAAGAAAATGAGCACTGCAAACTTTTATCTCTATTAACATGAAGTAGATGGAGAATAAACGTTTGTAGAAATAGTTTGCACAAGAGTAGAGAAAGTCATATGAGTGTAACACGTCAGATTTTTCTGGATGGCTAAGTCTATGTGTCACATCCAAAATGTTTAAACTGATGGCCTGAGAATGGGGGACCTTCATATTTACCGATTTCCCTTATTTCGTCGAATACTGATATTGTGGCATTCCCCTGTTGTTGTTGAATAAATTGTGTTTTATAGGTGGTTGGTGTTATTTAAGAAATAGGTAACGTGTCGATTAGTGATGGATTACTCATCCTCGTGGTCCAAGGTTTCTTCTTCCTCGGCTAGCCAGCTGTTGTACAAAGAGCGCCAAAGAAAATCTCACTGCACCTCGCGTCTACGTCACATTATTTATCGTTGTACGTGGCCTTGCGAAGCCATGGCCATTTCATTGGTTGCTTAAGCCCACTGTGCAAGGTTGCGCCAGTCCTTCTGCTAAATAGTTGCACCAATAACCACAACAAAGGTTACAAAATGGCTTAGAAACGAAATACGTATATGTTTAGTTCCTGATCGTATTGGCTAGAAGAGAAAGAGGTAGAGTGAGTGCATTCAGTTTGTCATACAGACCTCTTATCGTGATAGGTAGCCCATACCTTATCGGCTAATGCAGGACACGCCTTTGAAAGCGTTAAAAGCTAAGGGGAAAACTTGATGAGCGCCGAGGTTAGTGAAATGTAGAATGTGCAGTATGAGAAGATTTTCAAATTAAAGCTTGAATGGTATTCATTAAATACATAGCAAGGCAGCACTTTATAACAAAAAATAAACAGAACTGTATTCTCACAGTGATATCAATGCTTGTTGCTGCATAGAAGCAAACATAACTAAATAATAAATAAATAAAGCAGCATGTTTTCCCTCTAATTCAAACTATAATTGGTTAATATACCTTCACTAACATATTGCTGATCATAGAAATAAAACAGGATTATAGACAAAAATAGAACCGAATTTTATTGCCATAATATTGTGGCGTATGCAGGCATTGTTAGTGCATACGTGTCCGTTGGTCGCTTGGATCGGGGATGACGTAAGAGTGATGGGGGTAGAGCATAGATAGCGTACCCACGCGGTAAGCGTGGCTTGGGTTGTTTTGGCTAGTCAGTCAGTGAGTAGGAGCGCACCGGACAGGTCGTGTTATTACGTACTCTCCATACACGGGATGTATGGCGTCCTCGACGCGTGGTCAAGGAGGTAATGTAAACCCTTTCAGTAATGCAACATAAAACCATCCAAACCTTACCTGTTTCATTTACCATATTATAAAGCTCCTTTCTTCCATTCTGAACCATGTAGGTATCCTTTTAGTAGTTATCCTATAATGTTTTTCATATTCAATTAGCTGCGTCCCTTGTCGTGACCTCGCCTTATTTAAATTTGTAAACTTCCTGGTACCTTATTAGCGAGTCGCCTACCTCCCATTGAGCATTTGTTTAGAGGTCACGACAATATGTATGTCATATTCGGTAAACCATATACATATTTATCTCTACATTCTAAACATGATCAGTCAGTTATAACAACGGAGTAATTTGCATTTAGCAAACGGATGCTTTACGGGGAGTGCCCACTTTTGTGACGAGTATGTAAACCGTCTTCCCCACTTTCCTGAAATATTTTTTTTTCCATTAATTTACCATAAAAACACTTATGCACTGCTGCTGCAATTGCTGTAACAGTGCGACCAGCCTTCCTTATATCCACGATACGTCCACCAATAATTTTGCTAGTATACGGCATGACTGTTTCTGAGACAATAAACAAGTTTTGGTTTCAATAACACCAGAAAAAGCAAAGGTATCAACCTCCCCTCTTTCCCCCCTTATTGTTGCGTTATCAAACCACCACGCTCTGCGGTAGGTAAGGTGAAGGACACGCCTCAAAAGACCCCAGAAAACTATACAAAATCCGCCGAAGATTTTCTTTGGTGCTGTTTGTACATGCGGTAGAGCGGTGTTGGAGATCCAGAGCAATGAGACGAGAGACAATACATAAAATGGTCATATATTGATTTAATATAACATTTCCACAGGTACATTTACACACACTGGTTACAATTGCACTTGTCTTATTTATAGTAACACTTGAGGACGACACTTCCACTGTTCCACTGAGATATAAGGCGCGAACATGCACGTTGAATACTTTATTTGTATAGTATCTGATACACGAGTTTATTTAGCAAATTTGTAGCGCGGCATTGTCTTTGTTTCTTGGCACGAACTCGCCTCCCGGAGTAACGTGAAGACAAGCTGAATAATTTTAACAATCTGGGCCCCCTAACAGTATTTTCTAGCTTTATATACATTCTGAACTTCATGCAAATATTTTCTTTTCTTAATTCCGATTGGCTATTGACTGAAGCGTCGAAGCCTCTAGAACATTTTAAAACTCTTTAACATTGCGTCATTGGTTCCTACTAGCTACGTGATCTGTTTGCTTGGAATGTGAAATCAAGTGAGGGTGGCTTGCAAGACCTTGGCTCTGAGTGGACATAAAAGCTGGGTACAGCTACTTGTCCTCGACACCCCGATATTTCTTTTACGATCCTTCCTACAGTGGAAGTTGCATCGACTTGTTAAGGGAAAAAGTAACAGCCTAAGACATCTTACTGACTATTACATGAAACATCTGTGTACATAAACCTTATCTTTCCTTCTCTTCTCTTTCTCCATATATAATTATTCTTAATTATCGTACATGAAATGACTTACTTGTTTACATAGTTATCATTTACATCCTGTATTTTAATAATTGACTTATCGTAATTTAATTACGTGATAATAAATAATGCCTCAACGTCAGGGGCTTCTGTGCTATATAAATACTGCGGATTCTTGTTGACTAAATAACTATGGGCCTAACGAGAAAGCCAAAAGCCTAAAATGTCACATGCTGTGATTGTTTAAAACAAGGGGGTTAAAGAAATCAGAAACACAACATACGCCGATATTTCACATCCGTTTCCGTGAATATTAGAGGATTTTTAGTCCGTTATTACGAATATCACAGAGATTTTACAAAATTACACATTTAACGGGTAAAAGGTAGCTATAGGTTGTGGTATACTCCTCGTGCTGGTAGCATAACTCGCAGTAGGTTCGCATGTTGATATATTAATATCTGAATTAATATATTATCTCTGATGATCTTAGTATTTAGGTTGTTACAAATTAAATTGTCTATGATGTCATGTTTACTCATTGCCACGGCTGCTGTTGTATGGGTTTATGGTAGAGCATGTGTAACTTATCAGGATCCGGTACGGGAAGGAAGGTAAGTAGTAACAACACTAACACATGATTAAATCAGTAGAGGAACACAATACTTTAATGACACGCGCATTTTCTGCTGTAGTAAGAAGGTACATAGTTACTTTAATAATAACCGAGTTTGTTGGAGTTGTAGAAGATACCTTAGCTAGTAACGTAGCAATCAAAGTATTATTTTTATAAATGCTCGATCAATAATAGTACTATTTATCACACGTGCCTAAATTATACCTCGTTCCCCTTGTAATAACTTGCATTTTCAAATTTAGGTATTTTTAACGCTCTCACTACATTATGCGAGGTAATTAGTAGCTCCGACTTCGGAGAGATTACACATATGTTCTGCACATCGCCGCACTTTACACCCAGCTGACTTTGGCTTGGGGAAGCTATAACTAACTTTCCTGAACTTAAACATACAAACATATTCTTCTTAAAATCTTATTGGCTGCGTTCCTTCAGCTTGGAACATTCTCGAAAACTTAACAGGCTATCATTACCTGTTTCCAGACATGTGACCTCTCTTCAAAAGTATTCGTTGAGTTAGCTTGTGATTTTCTCCTACACAATGACTCAAGGTTCTGCTAATGTGTCAACCCCCTACAAGTCGGTTTGCCTGCACACTAATTCTAACAAAAATGTTGTTTGCCTGCTTTTAACAAGTGACCCACAGCTCCAACTGCACTCCTAAACATATATAGAACTTATACTTAACATCTATTTACATAACAAGTATTTTGCTTATTACTATTATTTTACATTATTATTAATATGTATATATGTGACCATAGTTACTGTCTCAAGGTATGGGTTATAGAACGGAGGGGGACAGCTCGTGCACTATGACCTACATAGATCTACTGTGGCTACCACACCCGAGAGGAAGGGATAAAGTAAACGGCCACAGGAGGCTACAGGTCGCAGGCAGACAGGCCATAGAGACGCGCGAAAGCCCCTCTACCCGTCGACCAAGCAACCCTCTAGTGTCCTTGAAGAGCACCCTTTCCTCTGAGCAAGCATCCACGCCATCTGTCCAGCACTGCCACAAACCACGAAGTCCAGAAGCACACCTGAAAGATGAGAAGGAAACGGAATGAAAAGGAAATGATGGAAAGCAAATCGTGGTATATGAGAAACCACACCAAAATTCGCCTACCGACCACGCAAAACCACGGAAACCCAAGGTCAGAGTGGGAAATCGACGAGAGCCGAACCCGGGACCTTCCAAATGTGAGCCACACGCGTTACCGCGGAGCCATCTAGTCGTTACGGTTAAAAGGAGGTATTTACCATTCAAATT
Source organism: Deroplatys truncata (assembly GCA_030765065.1). Classification (NCBI taxonomy): domain Eukaryota; kingdom Metazoa; phylum Arthropoda; class Insecta; order Mantodea; family Mantidae; genus Deroplatys; species Deroplatys truncata. The sequence continues at coordinate 618,730,343 of CM060990.1, forward strand.
TTCTAGACCATTGTACAATAAGTACAGAAAGAATAAGGGGGGGGGTAAATGGAGTTAATTAAATCGTTATTCGAGGTTTATAAATACACCCATGCAACGCTGGGTAAGAAAGACTCGTTACTTATTGAAAATATAAATCATGTGTACGAATGATATTTAAAAGCACAGCTGAAAGCATAATTATTTCGGGTAATGCAGTTGTTAAAACTGTGGAAACATTCCGACGTAAATGTCTAATGTTTTATTTATTTTCGTCCCCCCCAGCTGTCCAAGCTGTACACAATAAATTCGTAGTTACTTTGTTGCATGAGCGAATACAAATATCTAGCGTCTCTATTGTGACAACATGAAACCAATTTCATTTCGTTTATACAGAACTTCCCGACGCTCAGATTTGCTACAGGAAACTCGTTGCCTTGTAACCTTTGATATAATACTGTAGGTTCCAAGGAAGACCCACGAACAAGAGTTTCGTGCATTTCAATGGAACATTCTGAACTAACAGCAGCAGCTAGCGCGCGGGTACTTAGCGTGATGCGCTTTGAAAGAGCTTGTCGTCTATTAATTAACATAGCTATAGTGTTGTTCTATATGCTCTGCTTGAACTTTATAAGACATGGATTTCTAACATTACAATATGATTGTAAAAGCTATTGCCTATGTGGAATTGTTATTATTTCTCTCTGTGAATGCCAGGAAAAGAAGCCCTCTGCTTCAGAATGGTTATACTTTTAAAAAATCTGATTATTATTCGAGATAAACACTTGCAGAAATTGTTTTATTAGTTATTTCCTGATAGCTACAATGGGAATAGGGGAATACAGTTGGCTTAAGCGATAACCAAATCCTTTAAGAGCTGATCGTTATGTGATGGCTTTGAAATTCCGTTCTCTTTATATGACCAGGAGAAAAAATGAATAACGACTTTCCGTTTGAGAAAGGTATAAGTATCGGAAAATTTAAACCGATAACAAAGAATATATCGGAAACGGTTAACTCTACAAAAAGTGTATTTGATATAAATTGTGTGTTTTAACGAGATCTACATGTTTTGTATAGTAAGATTTTGTCTCTCTCTTACGGTTTATCAGTTATGCAAAATTAAATTAGTTTAGAAAAAGAGGACTTCAGAAGTTATTCCCAGAAAATTCAAGATATAAATTTCATTTGTCATGAAAATGTCTTAAACATATGCTATTTAAATCAAAATCGTTAGGGCCATTTTTGAGAAAATCAAAATTTTCTAAAAATTTTCCATGTAAAGGGTAGTTTGGTATGGGGAATCCTCTGGAAAATATTCGTGTCGCATTCTTAGAAAATGGAGAACTTAAATACCAACTTTAGTATTTAAACGATTTTTTTTGAGCTACGCTGTTCACAGACACTCGTGGACCTTTTCCTGAAAACGCTTTTTTGGGGGGAGGGGTGGTTCAGGGGGTTTCAAAACATATATTTCTGGTGAAATCTCGGTATCGAATGTTTGGGTGGAATACAGTGCTTCCACTACTTACTGTACGTATAGAGAAAGTAATAAATAGTAGTATAGTATTGTAGTGTTATTTATTGCTACAAACACTGTCAATGCATATACATTGTTGTGAGGCAAGATTGTGGTGGAACATATAAGGGCGGAACACTTGTGGGTTAATTAGCGTTGTACATATGCGCAGTTGTAGTGACGCGTCTGATTAAGCATGGGTAACAGCCAGTTGTGATCAAGCCACCGAGTACACAGCATGTAGACCTTACTTCTAAATCATTGGCATATCCTCCGTTTTTAATGCTTCTTTTCGCCTGATATTTCCACACGTCTTAGAAACATGCTGAGATAGTTCTTCTTCATAAACCTAGATCCTCACCATAGCTGCCTGGAGCTACCGACCTATAAGTCTACTCTCGACTCTTTCTAAGCTATTGAAAAAATAATCGACAAAAGGTTGAACAGATTCATAACGGATACTGCAGTTCTCCCACTTCAACAGTTTGGTTTCCGTCATCAGCATTCCACAACACACCAACTTCTGCGTGTCACAGAATGCATTGCAAAAGGCTTCGAAAACAAGCAACATACGGTTGTAGCATTTGTAGACTTTAAACAGGCCTTCGACCGTGTTTGGCACAATCGACTTCTCTACAAACTCGGAACAAATGGACTTCCTGATTATCTTTATCACATTATCAGCAGCTTCTTGTTGCATCGCACATTCCAAATTCGCATTGGTTCTGTTCTATCTTCTACTCGACCGGTTCATCCCTGACGTTCCGTCTGTAAATACTGCTATGTACGCTGATGATATTGTAGTATGTACCACTCACAAAGATATAGAAACTGAAAGTTTGAGATTACAGACAGATCTTAACACTCTCATGGCATGGATAGAGACCTGTAGAACAGCTTTGTACCACCAGAAGTGTGAAGTCATGGTATTTACTTTGCGACGCCCTGCCACACCTCCTCCTATCATAATAAACAATATTTCACGTTCCTGGAAGCGCAATGATGAAGCTGTTAAATATCTTGGGGTTCATTTTGATCGTCGCTTAACCTGGAAGTACCACGTCAATTCAAAGTTGAACTTAACTTACTCCCGGTTACGTCATCTCTATCCATTTCTTAACCGAAAGTCTTCTCTACGTTTCCAGTGTGGTTCTCTCATATACAAATCTCTACTCCGTCCATTGCTCACATATGCTTGCCCATCTGGGGCGGAGCTACAGCTAGCACAATTTGTTTACAAGTCTTCCAGAACAAGATTGCTTAAATCCTTAACGCCCCTTGGTTTGTACGTACCACACAGCTTCACCACGAACTTGGACTACGCACTATCTCAGGACACATATCTGTTATTGCTCACTCCTTTTATCAGCAACTTCACCATGTGCCAGGGGCAGTAGATTTCTCACTTGGAAATAGATCCACAGCAGTCCTAAGGATTAAGAGTCGCCTTCCTCAAGACCTACTGTTATCATCCAAGCAAGACTCCAACACCGAAGGCACAAACTGTAAACTCATGCCAAATTTTTTAACTGTTACTTAACGCGACTGAATGGCCTCATTTGGCTGACCTTAATCTACCTGTTGTATTATTCCTTATTATTCTGTTAACCTGAGTCTGTATAGCAATGTACTGCTGGTCGACTTTTAAGTAAATAGAAAAAAACAGCATGTAGGGTTTGGCGCCGAAGGCGACGCGCCCCCGTTGGGGATCACGATGTGAAACATGCAAGGTGAAAGAATAAATATTGTGTGTGTTTTGGATTTATGCTAGTATTATTTTCACTCTTCCTTTATAGGCAACTGAAGGTCCGTACCGGTTTCCTCTTCTGCCAAGCTAGAACAAGTATTGAGCTTAATGATTCAGTTTTATTTCTAAGTGAAACACAGACGTAGGCATTTACAGGATTCACAAGTTCCTGAGTTGGTATCCAGATGCCTCAGAAGTCAATACCAGGTCTACAGATAGAGAACGCTTCGCCCCTATCCCCCATTCTTTCCAAGTAACATTACATTACGTCACAAATACAGGCTTTATTATTGTAGTCACGCTACAGCATTAAAGGGTAACAACTTAAAATGAGCAGTGGTATCAGCACGAGAATTTTCTCTTTCATTTTAAGAACCATAAATGTATACGTGTATTTATTAAATTTTAGACATTGATCTGTGTATAGGTTTAACAGTATATAATATATAGGATTAAAAAGAACGCAGCAAAACAAAATTACGAAGTGTTACATTCACATGACGTTCTCTACCCACTATCGTTTATTTGTATATAGCTTGTACTAACTATTCATGTAAATGCTTGTTTTTCGATCTACTTCATTTTAATCGAGCTAAACCTTTGCAGAAATAGTTATATTACACATTTCCTTATAAGTAATATAAGAGACAAGCCATAGGCAAAATTTAAAAAGGGATCGCTATAAGCTGGCCTTGAAATCCATACTCTTTCCATGACATCGCAAGAAACAACTGAATGGTGACAGCACTTCAAAAAAAATGACCAAATATTGCAAAATTCAAACGGATATCTCTGAATTAGTCAATGCCACAAAAGTTACTTGAAATAAATTGTGTTTTAAAGATATTTACATTTCTTATGCGGTGCATTTTTGTATATCGCTTATGGTTTACCAGTTATACAAAATATATTCCGAATGAAGATGATTTTTACATACTAGAAAATTTCAGATTGAGATTTTACCTGTCATATAAATATCCTATATATGTGTTGTTTAATCAAAATCACTGGTCATTTATGAGATAAAAAATAACGAAACATTTTCGATGTAAAGGAAAATTTGGTGTGGAAGGATTCTTTTGAAAGTCATGTCACATCTTTGGAAGATACCAAGTTTACATAAACCAAGTTTTAGTATTTATCCGATATTATGTGTTTGAGTTGGGCTGTTCACAGACAGACATACACATACACAAACATACGCGCGTACATGTTCAGATTAGGGGATCTGAACGCGTGTACTTCCGTTGAAGCTTCAAATCGAATTTTTGGGTAAAATGCAATAATACTTCCTCTGCCACTAGGTAGCACATTGTAGAGAAAATGATAACCTCACTGAAATAAAGCACTACTACAGTAAAAACGCAAGATAAACCTGAGTAATGACATAAAATAGCATAAAAATAAATCAGTAACACCAAACAGAATTCATTTAGCTCTGTTTACAATCCCTCCTCTCATATTAGATTTCTGAGACCTCAGCTGTCTCGCCTTAAGCGGAAATGTATATCTTCGCCTCGTCTTACCTACCAGTAGCGCCCAACATGTCCTTAACCCCCTATTCGAGGCAGTAAACACAGTGCCTTCAGATAAAGCGGCAACGATGTTAGCGGCAGTGGGTCGCAGTCGCGCTCCGCTTTCCTCATACTCGTACATCAAAGTTCGCCTGCATGATCATAAAGTCGGTGTTTGGTGTACTGTGAGTGTCCAAGCCCTAATTTTGGAGCAGTTTTTTTTCCTAAATTGACAGATTAACGAATGCACGGTGTATTCCAACAAGACGGGGCTACAGGTCATTAAGCTCAGACTTCTTTGGATACAATTGCTGAGTCTTTGCTGGCGGAGTGATCAATGTAGGGGCGTGGCTCGCTCGATCCCTAGACCTGACGCCCTGCGATCCTTTACTTGTGGGACAATTCAAAAGATGAAATGGTCAACCAAAATCCCCAGACATTACAAGAACTACAAAATAATATAGGAGAAGAAATAATCAATATTTCCCAAGAAGAGCTGCATTATGTGACTCATAATCTGTTAAGACGCTGCAGTGTCTTTGAGCACAAGAAGAACGTTTCCAACATCATATTTGAAAAGTTAAACACTGTAACGGACATTCAATATTGAAATTTGCGAAATAATCATGGTAATGGTTGGCCTTGTCCGTTCATCCTATTTATTTCGAGGCGTATGACGGTTCGCGCGGGAATGAAGTGTCGGCAGGAGGGTGGTGCACACTGCGGCGATCACCTCCTCATCCGTTGCTGTTAGGCTTACCTGGATGCTTCTCCCGTTGCTTCCAGAAGTTCTCAGTGGGTTGGTTCTCTTCAATTTATCCTCGGCTAGCCTCAGTAATTGTTCTTAAATTCTATGGGAGCATGGACTTATCCTCGGTAAAGGAAAACGTAGATCTCGGGTGGTGATATAGGAAGACATAGACTTGCTTTGTTTATGAAAAGATGACACTGCCGTTTCTTTTTATTTAATTAACACTCGTAGTATACAAAACTGGTATGGCCGCTGTAAAATACTGTCCACCGCTGTTAAACTATGGCGCGGATATGACTTGAAGTTTAAATATTCTTATTGTCGCTTTAAGAGTAGCGGATCTTAGGTGTGTTGCTAAAACTATTTGGATTCCCTGTCTTGGCGCGATATCTCACACATCCTGCAGCATCTCTCCCTGACCACACATGACAAAAACTGTCCCGAATTTTCCCTAAACAGATCCATTTATAGTCTCAGGCTCCTGAGGCTGCTTCCTTTCCTATTGGTACATTTTTAGCGCGACTCGACGCGTCTAACTATTTCGAATAAACTTCCAGGGATTTCATTGGTCCAATTTTAATATAAATCGCGGCTTTTCCTACATTTACCGTTAAGGTTGTCTGTCTCACTCACTTGGTCACGGCGAATTATCAAATAATGGGACAAAGGCTCTACACCCTCGCTGTAGGAATAATAGCACGGCGACCGAAGAGAGGTAATAAAGCTAGGTTTTCTGCCTTCGAAAGCACTATTCCTGTAGCTAAAACATTCCCTCGTGGACAGTATTTTAACATAGCGCTTAAATTATTTACATTAAACCATTTATAACTCTACTAATATTAATAACCTAGATAGATACATAACGTTAAATCACCCTTCTTAAAATATACAAGCAGTATGAGAAAAAGATATTTACATAATACGATTTAACATCACTAAAAGTTAATTAATAAGTTATCTGTAATTACAGTTCTTGGGCTCGGCCTAGAGTTGCCGTTTCAAATTGCCCTGTTCTGGAAAAGAATAAATTTTTTTAACACTTGATACAATTTTCTTTTACAGAATAATTCCTCTGATTATGGCCTTTGTTCGTTTGTTTTGTTGACAGAGACCCTTCGCTATACCTGCTCCTTCACAAGGGTTCTGCCAAACCAGTGGTGTTTACATTTGGGTCGTTCACCTTACCCCTTGTTATGGTTGATTCCTCTCTCCCTTTTAAAAACAGGTTTTCCGAGAGACATTCTTATACCCAATACACTTCGCGCACACGAATAACTTGTAACGCAAACAAATACACTAATACCCAAATTAAGTTCTAAAATTAAATCTATTTACATACATGTTGGTACATAATTATTATGCCTTTATTTATTTCTTTACATCCTTATTTATCGGGTGTATTACCTTTACTATTTGTTCACAGGGTTGCTACCTCATTTCGAGTAAAACTAACCTGACTATTTTCATTACATTCTTCACCCTTCTCATTCTCTAAACATTTGTATGGTTTGAGCAACTGTTTATGATATCTCCCTACGATTTTGGAATTCTTTATTTCTTGTAACTCAAATGTATCCGAGCCAAAAATGTTAATCACCCGGTATGGACCTTTAAATAAATTTTCCATTCTATGATACCTTTTGTTCAGAATGCTAGACTTTTTCTTGTCCCGTACCAATACTAAGTCTCCCAATTTGATCAACCAGTGTTTTCGTTACTTTTTCTTAAACTTTTCTTTTCTTTTCTGCGCCTTATTGGCCATTCTTTCAAAAGCTTTCTTAAACATCTCTTCTTCCGTTAGTGCTTTCGGATCTTTAGCTTCTAGTGTCTGTGGTAATTCCCCTTCAAGTGTTTCCATTAATTTCCCCTTCATCAGCTCGATGGGCTTATAACCGGTAGTAGGGCTCACACTTTCATTTAAAATACTTTCGATGCGCTGATAGTGATTTGCCCAATCACTGTGTTTTTTATTGGCCAAAATTCTCAAATAAACCGAAATGTCCCGTATTATTCTTTCGCAGGGATTGCTTTGTGGGTGGTATTTTGAGCAATGATACAACGTGATTTCGTTTTCTTTTAAGGTGTCTACAAATTTTCTGCTGGTAAATATTGAAGCATTATCACATAAAATTGCCTTCATCTTTCCAAATTGTGGAACATACGACTTCATTATCTTCCTTAGGCATGTTTCACTTGTAATCTTCCTGACTGGGTAAATTTTCACAAATTTTGAAAATACATCTATTAACACCACTATATACCTAAATCCAAATTTACTACAAGGCATCTCACCATGACAGTCCAAGGTCACTAACATGCCTGGTTTTTCCCTTAGTATGGAGTTTGTCTCGTATTCATATTGTATATTCAATGGCTTTGCTTTTTGACATTGTAAGCATGTCGAAATTATTCTCCTTACTTTATGGTGTAATTTTGGAATATACAGATTTTCTTGGACCATTAAAGCTGTGCGTTCTGAGCCAGAATGTGCTAGAGCTTGATGGAACGTGCTTATGAGTTCATTCTCCATGTTCTTAGGTATATATGTCTTCCATTTCTGTATTTCGCTGCCATGTAGTTTATATAACACGCCCCCTTTTACCCCTATGTTTCCCTTGATATTTTCATCTATTTCTGGGGCCCTTTTTATTAATTTATTTAACTTCTCATCTCGTCGCTGCTGGTCCCCTATTCCTTTTAATTCTTTTATCAATCCTTTACTCAAGGGTATTTCAATACTCATTAATGTTACTTCATTTTTAGGGCGTTCTATTCTCTCCGGTATTTCACTGTTGTTATGTAACCTAGACAGCAAATCGCTAAAAACATTTGTTTTTCCTGGAATGTGTTTCACCTCAACATCATACGAAAGAATCTCATGGATGTACCTAGATAATTTAGTACTCGTAAGCCGACAACGTTTCATAAATGAAAGACTCACATGATCTGTGTATATAATAACCTTCTGTAGATATATATATGATCTAAATTTCTGTAGTGCATAATACACAGCACAGATCTCTAATTCGGTGACCGAAGCATTTTTCTCTATTTGACTTAAACCTCTTGAAGCGGTACTTATCACGTGCAGTTGATTTTCCTCATCTGATTGGGCTAGGACACACCCATACCCGTGACCTGAAGCATCCACGTAAATTACATATGGTAGGTTGTCCTTGGGTCTCTCTAGTAGAATTGATTTCGCAAATAGTTCTTTTATCTTTTCAAAAGCTTTCTGGTGTACCTCGTCCCATTTCCATCGCACTTTCTTTTTAAGTAATTCGCGCAAAGGCGCTATTTCTGCGGCGTACCTCAGGATAAATTTGCTTTGATAATTTAGCACTCCAAGAAAGGACCTAACCTGCTTAACACTCTTGGGCGCTGGTATTCTTCTCACAGCCGCTACTCTTTCTTCGTTTGGCTTCATTCCTCTATCATTAATTACATAGCCTAGAAATTCCACCTCACGGATGCAAAATTTGGATTTATTAATGTTCACCGTCATACCGTTTTCTCTCAGCTTTCTAAGCACATAATTCACATGTTTAATATGCTCATCAAAATTTTCATCAACTATTAGAAAATCGTCGATATATTGGATCAAAAATTCGTCGGCTGAGTCGCCAAATATTTTATCGATGGCTCTTAATAGTCCACTACATGACGTAAGCATACCAAAAGGCATTCTCAAAAATTCGAACTGTTTCCCAAAAAATAAAAAAGAAGTATACTTTCTAACATCCTCGTGAAGCTCAATCTGCCAGTATGACGCCGTTAAATCAATAGTGGAGAAATACTTGCCTTTGGTTATTTTTGACAGCAATTTTTCTACACTTTCGCTCCGAAATCTGTCTGGTTGTGTATATTTATTTATCCTTCGAGCATCTATTGTCATCCTAAGTTCGCCATTGCGTTTCGTCACCCAACATAATGGACTGCTGTACGGAGAATTTGACGTTTGTATTATTCGGTCTCTCAACATCTTATCGATCACCTGTTTGGCTCTCTCCCTTAATGCAATCGGAATATCCCGATACTTGTGTGTGAAGGGTGCAATATCTTGTACCTTAAAACTGTGTTTGTATGCTTTGCACTTGCCTGGGACGTCCGAAAATACCGCTTTGTTTTCTTGTAACATTCGCCTTAATAGATGCCTTTGTGTCTCTGTGAGGTTCTCGGCAAGGGTCACTTTCTCCTCTACTGCTTCTACCTGGCTGCCGGTATCTTGGAATTCTTTATTTCGGGCGTAACCATAATCTTTCTCATTGTGCTCCGTATACCCGTTGTAAAACCTGTCAGCGAACGCATGCATCTCATCGGTTTCTTCTCCTTGTACTATAGCAATTAATTTCTCACTCCTACCTGTTTGTAATAATTGTACGAAAAATCTTTCTTCGGCTATATCTTCTTCTCCTTGGGTTTTGTTATAAGTATCCTGCTTCATACCCTCTACAAAAGGGATTTCTAATGTTTTTCTGTTCTTCTCTATTTTCAAAACTTTATCAGCAAAATCAACCCTAGCTCTTAATTCAAACAAAACGTCACACCCAATCAAAATGTCACAAATCAAATTATTGATTACCAGAAAAATAAACTCAAAATTTTCTTCTCCTATTTTCATGTTCAACATTACTTGCATTTTTATTCGGGTAACCTCTTTGTTAACTGCTACCCGGCATACCGTGTTCCTTATGGGTAATGTCATTAGCTTAATTCCTTTATTTACCAGGTTCTGATATAACCTCAGGCTGCATACACTCACATTGGCTCCGGAGTCTATTAAAGCGTTATATTCTTCATCCAATAATACTACTTTTATGCTAGGGGAATCTGTCAGATCCTTTTCCGAGTGATTTTGAATAGTAGTTATCAGTTCTCCCAGTATAAATTCATTTTTGAGCCCTGTTTCACATTTTCTGTTTATTTGAGAATTTTGCGCGCTTAGAATCCGCTCCGAGCTCTTGAATGGATCCTGTCTTAGTTTTCCGGGTTATCGACACTATTTGGTGCTCCGCTAGTCTCTTCCACATTTCCCTCTCTCTGCATTTGCCTATAGTTTCCTCTGCTTCCTCTAAAATGTCCCCGGGAATGTCTCTCTCTCCTTTCGTTTCTTTCTGGATAATTTTCGTCATACCTTTCTCCTACATCACTTTCCCCTCGGTCAGAAAAATAATGTTCTCTGGATCTGTTTTCATTGTTTCTGCCTCTCCTATAATTAAAACGGCCACTATATCTTGGTCTGGTTTGTATAGCATTTATGTGATATTGGTTATCACCTTCCCTCCTGAAACGGTTATTTTGACAGTTTCTGTTCCCGGATTGAGGTACGTCGTTCCAGTATCTCTCTCTGGGGTTATAGTTCCCTCTCGCGTTTCCTCTCCAATTCGCATTCCTTGAATTATCCGGTAATGTTCGAACTGTATAGTTTTGTACGTGGTTCCTACTACTTGTCTCGAATGATGATACCAACTCAATCAATTCGGGAATAGAATTTGGCTTCGCAATGAGTAGGTAATGGTGTATACGTTCTGGATAATGTGGTACAATCATATTAATGAAATCCCTCTCGCTTATGGGTGGCTCGATTAGTCTACTACTCTGTGCTTTAGTTAGCAAATAATCTACCATGCTTAGGTTTCCGCGTTCATCGTACTTGCCATTAACTAGGATAGATCTCACCTGGTTCTGAGTATTAGTACTCCAGTACTTATTCAAAAATGCCCTTCTGAAATATTCAAAATTATTATTCTCCCCCAAAGTCAATCTTACCCATTGGAGAACCCTTTGACGTAAACCTTTACGAACGATTAACATCTTTAGCTCGTCCGGAATCTGCTTCAAACGGAAATACTCCTCAAGGTCATTTAGGTATTGTTTAGGATTATCAGCCGAATTTTCCTCGAAAGTAGGTACCCCTATCTCATTTAATAAATGGTAGTTTGCATTACTTGCATGGTTAGATGTACATTGGTGCCCTGAATTAAAATTATATGGGTCGGCAGCTGGACTTTGGCCTCCATTTACCTCCCTAAAAGTGGTGCTAGTTTCACTGGGTGAGCTATCATCACTCTGTCTCACACTTATCCCTAGTCTACCAATAGAGCGTTTTAACTCCTTTACACAATTTTCATGCTCTTCCACCCTCTTCACAATTTCATGATGATTTGAGAGCTGTTCAGTCATTTTTGACGAAAGTTCATTCATCTTTCCCTGATCCTTTTCTAACACTGTTCTAAATTCTCTGAACTCCCTTTGAATGTTAGATTCTAATGTACTTTGTTTTTTTTCTAAAGAAACATTTACAGCTCTTAAGTCATCATCCAATTGCTCCTTTATGGCTAAGCTGGTAACACTTAATTCTGTTTCTACATCCTTCCTTAGTTTTTCTACATCGTTTCTTAGACATAGTTGTCCTGCCTGAATTTCTTGCACTACCTTCCCTTGCTGACTGAATTTGGAGTCCAATTGACTTTGTAATCGGGTGACCTGTTCACCTAAATATTCCCTCATCTCCTGAGCTAATTCCCCTCTCATCTTCCTGTTTTCCTCTCTGACATATTCACCTATATGTATACTCTGCTCATTTAATTTCCCTTCTAAATTTTTACTTTGTTCACTTAATTTTTCTAAGTTTTTACTGTGCTCACCTAATTTCCCCTCTAAATTCTTACTTTGCTCACTTAATTTTTCCAAGTTTTTACTCTGCTCACCTAATTTCCCCTCTAAATTTTTATTTTGTTCACGTGAGTCCTTCCTCTGCTCATTTAAGTCCTTACCCATCTCGTCTATCTTTGTGCTCAAATGTTGAAGCAATATTAGCAGCTGGTTTTGACCTGCGTCAATGACCTGCTCAATCGGTGATTGCCTTTCTAGCCTAACTTCTACTTCTGCTGCACCCATATTTTTTCCATCTGTTGTTATGCTGACAATAGCCTCCCCATCCAGTTCTTCTGAACCTTCCCTTGACCTACTCATGGTTCCGTTAGCAAGTTCTACCTCCCTAGTAATGACTTTACCCCCTCTCAATAACATGTGTTCACCAAAACTGAGTCACTACTCTGCATGCCTTTTTGTTTGTTTTTGAATAAATGTTCTAACCTGTATTTTTTTTTTATGTTAACTGATGCGTTCCGGGTTCGAATCCTGGTGAAGTTCTAGAAGCGATGCTCTCAGCTGTTTTGTTGTCCCACGTAGGTAGACTAGAAGTTCGCGTTGTAATTTTGTTCTGCTGTGCCCCTTTCCTCTGAAGATTCTTCGTCTGTTCGTTGTTTCCTAGTCCTCCGTTTGTGTCGTTCTTCCCTTCGAGCTCCACGTTATGGCGCCAGTTTGCGGCGATCACCTCCTCATCCGTTGCTGTTAGGCTTACCTGGATGCTTCTCCCGTTGCTTCCAGAAGTTCTCAGTGGGTTGGTTCTCTTCAATTTATCCTCGGCTAGCCTCAGTAATTGTTCTTAAATTCTATGGGAGCATGGACTTATCCTCGGTAAAGGAAAACGTAGATCTCGGGTGGTGATATAGGAAGACATAGACTTGCTTTGTTTATGAAAAGATGACACTGCCGTTTCTTTTTATTTAATTAACACTCGTAGTATACAAAACTGGTATGGCCGCTGTAAAATACTGTCCACCGCTGTTAAACTATGGCGCGGATATGACTTGAAGTTTAAATATTCTTATTGTCGCTTTAAGAGTAGCGGATCTTAGGTGTGTTGCTAAAACTATTTGGATTCCCTGTCTTGGCGCGATATCTCACACATCCTGCAGCATCTCTCCCTGACCACACATGACAAAAACTGTCCCGAATTTTCCCTAAACAGATCCATTTATAGTCTCAGGCTCCTGAGGCTGCTTCCTTTCCTATTGGTACATTTTTAGCGCGACTCGACGCGTCTAACTATTTCGAATAAACTTCCAGGGATTTCATTGGTCCAATTTTAATATAAATCGCGGCTTTTCCTACATTTACCGTTAAGGTTGTCTGTCTCACTCACTTGGTCACGGCGAATTATCAAATAATGGGACAAAGGCTCTACACCCTCGCTGTAGGAATAATAGCACGGCGACCGAAGAGAGGTAATAAAGCTAGGTTTTCTGCCTTCGAAAGCACTATTCCTGTAGCTAAAACATTCCCTCGTGGACAGTATTTTAACATAGCGCTTAAATTATTTACATTAAACCATTTATAACTCTACTAATATTAATAACCTAGATAGATACATAACGTTAAATCACCCTTCTTAAAATATACAAGCAGTATGAGAAAAAGATATTTACATAATACGATTTAACATCACTAAAAGTTAATTAATAAGTTATCTGTAATTACAGTTCTTGGGCTCGGCCTAGAGTTGCCGTTTCAACACCCGGGACCCAGGAGCCGTTAGCAGCGTTGCCGCTTAATCTGATGACCCTGCATTTCCTGCGTGACCCTACAGCTTGCCCAGATATGCCCACAGAATTCTTCCTCCTCTCAAATTGGACAGGCTCTCTATCATTTCCATCAGAAGGTACTCTTCGTCATTCCCCATGCAACAAGTTTAAGATTTAATGTTAATTAATAGTTACTTAAGTATAGTTACCCTCCTTATATTTTAACCTCAGTTCATTATAGCAGTCGGTAATTTTGTTTCCTCCCCTTACTTTTTCTACCTGCTAGTTATAGTAAGTAGAGGAAGTATTGTATTTCACCCAACAATTTAATATTGAGGTTACACCGAAAATGCGCGCTTAGACCCACTAAATCCCCCAAAAATTCATCATTACAAAAAGGTCTGTTTGTGCGCGCGCGTGTGTGTGTATGTGCCCGTCTATGAGCAGCAATACCCAAAAACAAAATGTCGGAAAATACCAAATTTCATACTTGAGTCAGACACTGTTTAAGTATGCCAGGCAAACAATTTTTAGGAAAATTCCTCCACCCCAAACTGCCGTTTATATGGAAAAATTTTTATGTTTAATTTTCTCAAATATGGCTCTAACATTTTAATTAAAATATATTTGAGATATTAATGCCACAGATCAAATGCACATCTTGAATTTTCTGTAAATGGCTTATGAAGTCGTCTTCACACAGACGAAGTTTCGTATTTTTGAATAATTGGGAAATCATAAGAGATACACAAAAACCTAATAGGGGAAAATGCAGAACTCACTAAAATACAAAACGTGTCTTTTTTTTCCTGGCGTAGCTATGTTGCAAGTTTACAGTTTCCCATGTATGTCGCAATGACGGACACACCCGAAAGTTGACGATTCTTCTCTCTTTCCATAGCAAGAACTTCTTTCGCATATCATTCCAATGCTGTTTCCTCACGTTATACGTGCTAAGTATTTATTTACCGAGCGATATGGCTCCGTGGCAACGTGCGCGGCAAGCATTAGGGAGATCCTGGGTTCGATTCCCGTCAACCTTGACTATGGGTTTTCGTAGTTTTCACTGGTCGGTAGGCGAGTGCTGCTATGTTTTATCAGTTACCACAATTTCCTTTCCATCGTTTCCCTTTCATTCTGTTTCCCTCTCATCTTTCAGGTGTGCCTCTAGGTTTTGTGGCGTATGACAGTTTTTTATTTATTTATTTATTTATGTACGCTCTTTTAACTTCTATGCTTCTTAGCGTCCCATTCTATATTGGGCGTGAAAGACCGGTAATTTTAGTCAGAGGCCTTTTTATCAGGCTTGAGGTTCTTTTACATGTCGTAAATCTACGATACGAGACCATTGGCTTTACTTCCCTCCCGAAGGAAGCCATTCTAAGAATTACGCCGGAAAAAAAGCCCTCCGCCGCGTTTGAACCCGCGATCTCGGGACGCTAGCATGTTACCCTATACCATGGAGGACGACACGCATATGGCAGACCTGACAGATGGCGCGGATGCTTGCTCAAAGGAAAGAGTACTAACCGTGGACACTAGAAATCTGCTTGGTCGTCGGGTCGTTCATCGTCCTCTAAGCAGCTCCAGCATTGGGACAGGTCTTTGAACCTGGAACTGTTACGGACTTCCGCGCGTCCATGTAGCCGTCTGCCTACGGCATGTAGCCACCTGTAGTTCCTTCACTTCATCCCTTCCTCCTGGGGGTGGTAGCCGCATAAATCTATGCAGTTCGCAGTGCTCGAGGTGTCTCCCTCCGTCGTACTTATTTTTTAATTTGAAATCATTCCTGGATATAATTATGTCGTGACTATCGCAACGTCGGTAGAAGAATAACTTTTTATATGAACACTATTACATATAACTGATATACCGCGTGAGTCTTCTCATCCTGCGGATTGGTAACTAGGAACCCTTCATTTTACAGACGATGCGAAATACAGATGCTGACACCGCATTCACCAGCCCGCTGATTAGGACTACGGTGGTGCTATCTGTTAACGTGCTATAGTAGCGCAATGGTTAACGTGCTGGAAAGTCACGGTGAAGGTCGGAAGTACAAATCACGCCTGCGAATAAATGAGTTTCTTTTATTCATTTCTTGCATTTGTTTATGATGTCCATTAAATCATATTCTAACAAGTAACAATTTGTGTTTTAATGAAATTCACATAATTAAACTAATTAAGTGAAACCGTGTCAAACTGTCAGTTCTCGTTAAATTTACTAAACGTAAAAAGTGCCTTTAAGTGGCAGTATTTGAACCTGGAACCTTCACCACTGAAGGCCGACGCGCACACTGTTGCGCCATGAGTGCGAGTCACTGCACGGACAGCGGTGCAAAGCAGTCATTTCAACCGAAATTGATACGACGCGATGCAGTGGATAGTATTTACGGCATAGCCTGTACAACACCGGGACTGCATAACTTCTCAATCCGCAGGCTAAGAAGACTCATCCGGTATATAGATTTGTCATGGTTAGAAAAAGGTGTAAGTGTTCACATCACATTTTATTCTTATTTTATGCATGGCAGCGGAAACACATTATCACCTCAGACGAAACACTATATAAATAAAACAAATCTCTCCTAAAAAACTGAAGCCAGCTTAACGCAACTGCTTATAATTCTTAACCAAAACACCATAAATTGTTGACTTTGAGAATATAAAGTAGTTCATGAATGATAAATACTCAATGGACCGAAATCTGAAAGATGAATCATCAACAGTATCTTTTGCTTCTTCATATATTTATATTTGAAACCTCTTTCCAAAAAACATGATGATGATTATGAATATTGTATATAAGTAACTTATAGTAGACGGAGAATTATTTAATATAATGGAATGACGGTTCAAACGTTATAATTTAGTTTTAGAACATCGAATTTCCATTGAAAACTAGTCCAAACAAGTTTTTGTTTTTACAATAAGAATATTCTTTAAGCTCTTAGGAAGCGTTTCTCATCCGATTATTTTTTCGCTCCAAGTTTCTATATTAGACTACAGAGGCATTTTACACAAGAGTTTGGCCTGTTCTATATAAGAAACCATTTGAGTAATGTGCATTTTTAAATACTCAAAATTCCTCATGCACTTGAAAGGGTCATCAAATTCAGTGAAAATTCCGATGTTATTTTAAAAACTATACCTACTCTAAAGTTGCATAGCAATGCCTGAGATATCTTAAAAGGTAAGTTTTAGATAAAAATTATTAATGTACAAATATGCATAACCTTGGAAAATTTAGACGCAAAGGTGATGTTAATTTCTACTCTTTGTCTAACACATCTTGCTAGTTCATTTTGATGTCATTGGCCTTAATTTTTTCGATTTGTTTATAGAATGTAGCTTACCTCATCTGGAGAGAATCCGTTTGCATTCTAACAATAATACACCTTCCGGGTTTCTCTTGAACGACGCCACTGTCAGCTCGCCGCTCCCACGGCACTACTACACTAATCCGTTCTTGCAGTAGCGACAGACCGACCCACCTTTTGACAGACCTCCCCTAGATTTTGCTAACGATCGAAACACTGTTACGCTTACCTTCCGTTATAGGAGGTGTTCGAAATGGTGTCCCTCTGCGTTTACACAAGCCTCGACTCTGTTCAACAGATTAGTGAGCACTTACGTAATTTCTGCATCCGAAACATTGGAAAATCGCGGATACTCTGTTCTGAAATTTTCGAAATGTATTGCTTTCAACAATTAATCACATACAGTATGAAATAGGCACTGTCCAATAAAAACAAATACAAAATACATGCATAAGAATACACACTAACATTAAAACAAGTCTATATGTGTAATTTTTTGACAAAGTAATCTAGAGTATAAAATGCTCGAGCCTTTAGCCATTTTGATACAAGTTCGTTAAAAGTATTTGTGGGCAATTCCCTAATAGTTTCAAGCAGGTTATTAAAGATTTTGATCCTAAGGTATTTAGGTTTAACTAATTTAGGTTGATTTAAATTCATATCATTCCTATGTCTTGTTTCATAATTATGATGTGAACATCCTGTAAATTCATACCTGTTTTGTTTAACACGTGTTAAATTGCTATAAATATATACAGAAGGTAAGGCCATAATTTGTAATATTTTGAAACTTTCCTATATGAATCTTTTTGGAAAGCTCTTAAATACATCGTATTGCCTTTTTTGCCATACAAAGACTTTTTCTGCAGAGGTAGTCTTGGGCAGCTTCAGAAGATTTTTTGGGGTTAGTTTTTACACCTATTATATGTTTTCCTGTTACATAGACAGCTGTGTCAACGGCATAAAAAGACTGAATGAGAGAGTAAATGTACATCCAATTCATTTATAAAAACTGTAAATAAGTATAAACTCAGCACAGTTCATCGAGCGTTTGAAGATTTGTTGTATAACTTTTATCTTTATACATTTTCCAAAGATAATGATCACATGGATTTAGATCCGAAATGTTGTGAATTTGTTAGGCACCGAGACACCAGGGAATTTCTGTATAAATTCAATCAGGCAGCACAATAATATACATAGATTTAGTGAAACCTAATACAATAAACACAATCAACATACAGTTTCATGTAATTTTTTTTTCACTATACATCGTGTCAAATAATGTTAAATCTGAACTGAAAATACCGTTACCCTCCTTATGCGCGTGAGCTAGGCTATCATCATTTAACCCGAAACCTGCTACAGTCAGACACGGGGGTCGCCGGTCGCACCATTTAAGGTAAACCTGAGGTCGAAGAGTATAACAACAGAAGCGTGCATGAACATAATTGAAATTGACTTAATGAAACATCTTCATTTGACAGTAAAAATGAAATGTAACTAACAGGATAAGTGTGTACGTACTGTCTCAACTAATGAGTACTGGCACACAGTGAGAAACTAACCATCTGCACGTACTGCACTGTACTCTTTGTGCTGAACAAGAAGAGCATTCGTAATACCGTACCATCCAGTAGGCTTCACAACACAAATGTGGCCTTGAACATCAGACACACCTAGTCACAGTGATTAATAATGTACAAGAGTGCGTTTTGTTTACATCTGACCGCCACAAACAGGTTCCAAAATCAGAGATTTTAACATGACGGATTTAGTGTTGACGCATGTAGTGCAGTTAAAAAGCTTCTGGCACCTCTTGTTCCTAACCTCAGAATGCTTTTTTCTCTTTCCTTTCTTTTATACTGTCTTTCTACTCCACAATTTTCCGCACATTGTTTTTCCGCACCCAGCATATTACAATTATGTTTGTCCCCGTAAGTGCTAGTTTATTATGATTCCTAAATATTTTGTTAGTGTAGCGAAGTGTACTTACTCTGCTGGTTACGAATCGACTTGATTTTCAAAATTTTAATTTATGAAATGCTCTTCAGCTTTAGATTTCTCCCGAGTAACTAACAATGCCAAATGGTATCAAAACCGCGAACTCCGAGAGAATTTATCCTTTGTTAGCTTTGTTGCAAAAGCTAAAAGCTTTTGAAAACGCGATTTTAAATAGGAAAATAATTTATTTAGATAGAACACAAGTGTCTCCCTTGGCCTTTTTAGTAATTGTTTCAGTTCGTTGAGTGTTACCATCATGTTTTCATATTCTGTGATGGAGAAGAAACTTTTCCCAGTAAATGCTCCACTGTGCCGTATGGATCGAGTATAACTGGAAGCTTCTATATTTGCCTCCATTATAAATGATCTGTCCCCAAACTTTCCTGCTACAGATGACATCCATGACCTAGATCTTCAGAAGAACGATTTTTATGATAAATCTCCCCCACATTCATCCTGTGGGAAGAGGGAAATCCTCGGGTAAACTCTGCAGTCAAGATTAGTGTCTTACGAAACCAACTCATAACTCAGAGGAGTGCATTATATTGTTTACTAAACAATGGAATAAAACCTAGAGGAAAAACAAAATGGATGTACTATGTACTTTTAAAGCATACAGTTAGCTACCAAGGAGGAAATCACAAAATAAGTACGTAGTATCTTTTACCTTGTTGTCCTTCTTACATGCATGAAACTTTACACTTAGGCTCATCAAGTGACGAAGTATAAAAATGCTTGATTACTGGTGTGAATAGCTCGCACAACCTTGATAAAGCATAACCTGTCATTCAACTACGTGGAAATACGAGTCGCGCTTGGCTGACAGTAGTGACGTAGAGTAATATCTCCGTATATTAAGTTGTAACATTTATTGTAATGTATAGGTATATGTCATACAACGGGGGGGGGGGACACCTCGCGCACTGTGACTTACATACATCTATTGTAGCTACCATCCCCCAGGAGGAAGGGATGAAGTGAACGAACCAAAGGAGGCTACAGGTTGCATGCAGACAGGCCCCAGAGGCGCGCGTAAGTCGCTAAGAGTTTCAGGCTCGCAGACCCGTCCCGTCCCGGAGCTGCCGAGAGAGGATAATGAACGACCCGTGGACCAAGCAGCCCTCTAGTGTCCACGGGGAGTATTCTTTCCGTTGAGCAAGCATCCGCGCCATCTCTCCGGCACCGTCATACACCATGAAACCTAGAAGCACGCCTGAAAGATGAGAAAAAAACGGAATGAAAGGGAAATCATGGTAGATGAGAAACCACAACGACATTCGGCTACCGACCAGCGAAAACCACGAAAAGCCCAGATCAGAGTGGGTGGTCGACGGGAACCGAACACAGGGCCTACCGAATGCGAGCCTAGCACGTTACCGCAGACACATCTCGCTCGGTTACTGTAATATAAGTATTTTTCTAAACTTTAAAGCCATATTTAATAAGCATTTGATTACAAAATATGCATATACACATAATAAAAAGGAAGCTGTCATTCATTCAAGTATAGTAGATACTGTGACTGTTCAATTTTCACTGTCACATCACTAATGTGATTTAGTTCAGTTTTCAATGTCACTTCACTGACGTGATTTAGTTCAGTTTTCACTGTCACTTCACTGACGTGATTTAGTTCAGTTTTCAATGTCACTTCACTGACGTGATTTAGTTCAGTTTTCACTGTCACTTCACTGACGTGATTTAGTTAAGTTTTCACTGTCACTCCACTGACGTGATTTAGTTCAGTTTTCACTGTCGCTCCACTGACGTGATTTAGTTCAGTTTTTACTGTCACTTCACTGACGTGTTTTCACTGTCACTTCACTGACGTGATTTAGTTCATTTTTCACTGCCACTTCACTAACGTGAACCAATTCAGTTTCCACTGCCACTTCACTAACGTGAACCAGTTCAGTTATCACTGCCACTTCACTAACGTGAACAAGTTCAGTTTTCACTGACACTTCACTAACGCGAACAAGTTCATTTTTCACTGTCACTTCACTAACGTGATTTAGTTTAGTTTTCACTGTCACTTCACTAACGTGATTATGCTCAGTTTTCACTGTCACTTCACTAATTGATTTTGCTGAGTCTTCAATGTCACTTCACTAATTGATTTTGCCGAGTCTTCAATGCCACTTCACTAATTGATTTAGTTCAGTTTTCACCCCACTTCACTAACGTGATTTAGTTCAGTTTTCACTGTCACTTCACTAACGTGATTTAGTTCAGTTTTCACTGTCATTTCATTGACGTGCTTTTTTCAGTTTTCATTGTCACTTCACTTTTCCTCGCGACGTAGCGGCGCAATGAAACGCGCGAAGCAATCTCTTCCTTTCGCTTCACTCGCTCGCTGGATCGTCGAACGCAAGATATCTCTAATCTCTCTCTCTCTCTCTCTCTCTCTCTCTCTCTTGCAGCACTGTCTGTACGTTACAATTGTCGTCACACCTCACTTGTAGAGCGCACTGAGTTACCACCACTTTATGTCGCATCAGAAATGTACTCACTAACTTACTGACTCACTAGCGAGCACGGTCGGCACCATCCACGTGATTACACAGCTGCGTCATAATACACAGAAATAATACAAAATCAAAACTGAATATTTTAGCCATAAATGTATTTACCACATTTTCTAGTTATGCTCTACAAATAGCACGTATTATGAGGAGATAAAACCAGTATACTTTTGTTATAAGCATACCTTTGCATTGTGTGATAGGATGTTTTGTAAACATTATATTCTCCAGTTTCATTTACCTTTAACGGTAGCACGACATTAATATCTTAGATGGTGCCCGGGCACTCCTGGCATGCCTGGGAGCATTGTCAAGTCATTGCAAACATGTAAAATAGAAAAATTATCTGGTTTACGTTCATCTGATATTTTGTATCAGATATCAGATGAATGTAAATACGATTAACCATTAAGAATAATCAGCAAAATAACTATAACCTATATTGTGAAATCGAACCTCGTTTACTCACGCGACATGAGCGTATCTCAACCATTTCACCACGGAAATCATTTGTGACTATGGCCTATAGAGACGTGAAGGATTATATTGCGGCTGTATTTCACCTCCAACGACAATAAAAATTAAATAGAACATCTGTTTTATTTCCTCTCCTCCCATCGAGTTGCAGTCCATTACACACACATATTTGATTGCATTGAATTGTATGTTTACCAAATAAACATTCCAAACATTTCGGAAGTACTCGGCTTCGCTTCATGAACATTCGGCTATGGATTAATTATGGACTTCAAGTTCAATTTTAATGCCTTAATTGCCAATAATTTAGTTTTAATGTTTTTTGGTCTCTCTAGATCACAGACGCCTTCAAAATAAGCGTGTTATATTTTTCAGTAGAACGCCTAACTAAGTGCCCCAAGAATCCCCATTTGAAATACACAGGGCCGGCTTAGCGTTTTAATAAGATACAGTATATGACTATTAATTTCGTTATGGTCCATACGCTTAAGGGGGCTCATGTCAACAAATGGACGTGGCAAAATCAGTTTCTGCAGGAGTGCAGAAAGCTTAATTCATAAGTTGGTACTAATTATGCACATTCATAAAGGTTTCTGGGAACATTTTAACCTATGAAACCTAACACTTTAATTCCTTTTACGTTTAGCTATCATTTTATCATGAATTGTAGCAAATGTATTATTCTTTCCGTTTCAGGAACACACATATAAAAAACTATTGAGATGGAAAGCTGAAATACGGTGTGTTTTTAGACAAATCATATCTCTAATAAATTACAGGGGAGGGATAAGGGGAGAGACCCCAAGGGGACCAGATCCGGATGACGAAGGGCGCAAGCACAGATGCAGTCCCTAATGTTCCCAGATTGAACGCCTCCAACGCCACCGGAGCCCACTCTATTGGGCCCCGAGCCTCCGGGGGTTCACTGAAGGACTCCCGCCCGAGAGCACCCAGTGGCGGGTTCCAGTCCAGCAGCCCCTGGACGACGTCAGGATGAAACTTCCTCAGAACGCACAGCCACCGTCCAGTCGCAACCCGCCGAACACCGTCGCGTGGTCCTACAACCCTGAAACAGCTAAGGAAGATGATGGGTACAGGAAATGGGGGACAGGAGAATCGTGGTAGAAGATGAACCATCCCAGCCGTGGGAAACCACCCATGGGTCAGAGTGGGCGGTCGCTGTGGATCGAACCCGGGATCTCCCGAATGCGAGTCTCACACGTTACCGCGGCGCAACCTCCCTCGGTTCACAAATATGAAATTAAATTTATAAAAATCTTAGTAGTGAAGAAAAAGTATATGAATAAAGACAACAATACAGTCTAATTTAAGGATGTCTGTATTTAGAAGAAAGCAGTAAACATATGAAGCTCCTAAAATAATTTATGTTTGAGTTACCTTTACCAAATCCTACATGTCAAACTAAATACTCGGATTTATCCACAAAATATTCATTGCCAATCAATGAAACTATTTTCACCCAAGACATTTGAGTAAAACCAGCAAAATATGAATAAAATTTTGCGTAAATATGAAGTTTTTCCAAAATATGAAAACATGAAGAAAATGTCCCAAAGTGTTATGGAATTTATATTTTAAAGCCAAAACATTGTATACCTTATGGGTTTAGAGCAGGTTCACTTCATTATTTTTAAAAAGTAGACCTTGTAGGTTTTCATCTATATTTAATAATAAAACCTCAAATGAAATATATACAACACATGGAGTTTATAGATTTATAATCACTGTGAAACCCTTAAGCTTAGAAAAATAATGTCGTCCTCCGTGGTGTAGTGGATAACATCCTAGCCGTATATTTATGACACGTAAAAGAACCTCCAGCCTGATAAACAGATCTTTGAGCTAAATTACCGGTCTTTCACGCCCAATATAGAATACATTTTCTCAACTGTACCTGGCTTGTTGGAAAGGGTGGTGCAAGTTTTTCCAGAAGCATTCGCTGGAAGGAGTGGCTTGAGTTTTCTAAGTGTGTTTCACAGAAAACTACCTGAATAGAATATCTGGAAAGCCCGGTTCTTGCTGACAGAAAGTATTTTAAAAGCGAAAAATTGTAATTCTTACAAAATATGAAGATTTTACCAAAATATGAAGTATGACATTTTTTGGCCCGTATATTGAATTCTACACGCTGCAAAGCGTAAGAATACTCGTTTCCGTAATTATGACAAGCTTGTTTTTTTGGTTTTTCTTCGTGGAGGGAAAAAAAATGCATTACTGCATTCGACCCCAAGCTGGTGTGCATGGCTGACATGTGGGGCTCGCCGCTCAAACGCGGAATACCAACTAAAAAACCCTCCACGTGTGAGTACGTGCATTTATGCATTTGCTGGCTAATTTGCTGACATGCATTGTATGTGAGCGCGTCATAGTTAATTGCTAGGATTGTGCGTGAAACCTGAACAATACCAGTGAGAGTTTATGCATTAATGTTGTGGATATTTAATTGCTTACTTTCTAATTGTTGTAAGAATGTGCAGGAAATGCCTGCTAGTCATGCCATTTATAGCCTCAACTTAAGCTAAAGAGTTAGTGAACTACTATTCTACTAAATTTAGAGCTTAAGTGTAAGAATAATTTAATGATAATGCAAAATTTTAATGTATTATCTGAAGAAGTTGTATTATAGTTCATCTGTTGGGGAGCCGAACTTGAAGTAGTTGCAACCGCATGTATGGTACCCGGTAGCCTTTGCCCCAATTTTTAAAAATATTAACTTTGTAATTTGACTGTTTCTTTAAGTATTAAATATGTATGTTTGCCTCGGCTGCGTCAGTATTTTTGTTAAAGGCACGTTTCTCTTAGCAGGGTTGTGGTGTGACTAAGAATTTAGGCTTACACAGATTATAATTTTACTTCACTCCTTTTATTAATGCTTGATACGATTTATATAACACTTCACTGATAGAGAGCTGTGAGATTCTTTTATTAATTATTTGCACTTTTTAACACGTAAACTATTTTTCGTCTCACACGAATACGTATTAAATCTCTTGAGGACACCTTTTGCGTCTGGTTAGTAACGCTGTCTGCAACCAACTGAATTGATTTCAATCGCCTAACTTTGTAAATTTCTGTATTTCAAATCTCTGATTGGCTATTCCTAACCCAATAGAATACTTTCATTTAACTAAAGCTTTTTCTGGTTGTTGAATGGTTATTTTTAAACTGTCTAAAATGTTTACATTATTTTTGCTCCAATAATGACTAGTAGCATTTAAACTTTCAAATTCATTATTGCCTCAAGGTTACCTCATTGTTAGCAATTTTTAACTTATTATTCTCATAGCTCCTGCATTATTAAATTACGTAATACATTCATATAACATTATTGAACATGTATACATTAGTATACAATAATATAAACATATATAATGACTGTAATATACACTCCTTATATATTGTTACATACACATATTGCTTTAAGGCGGGCTGTTATTGAATTTATATATTATATAATTAGACTGAAATTATTTAAGTGTTAAAAATACTGCCTCATATCATGCGTAGTTGCTTCCTGTGCCGGTCTTCGTAGGTGATCCCTGCTCGTCAGTAATGCACAGGCACCCGTCATTTTGAATAAATCCGACTCTCTGCCCTTCGTCAGACTCGTCCGTGAAGTAGCCAATGTACTCTGTGTGACTGACGCCATAATGTGGCGACCCCTCGTTCTCTGCCCACGTAGATCATGTTTGCTGTTTGCAACATACAAGCAGTCTTCTAACCCAGTGGTGCAACACTACTGCTGTACGCAACTACGAGATGCATTCCACAATATTCCATTTGGTCGAACATTTAGGGAAGAATGGACACTTTTATGTTTCGTAGCATACAAAGATGCTGCAATGTGATGTGCTGTGTGTAAATACTGTAAACACTTTAAGTATTGAGTATTGTTTTCTCATTTTTCCTGCACGTTTATAAGCGATATTATATGTATTTCTTCAATCTGATAATATATTTTGGGCTTCAAAACTTCATTGCATGAATAATAACGAATAAAGCATTTGATTCTGCTTTGTCATGTAATGCATAACTTGCATTTTATAAATAGGCATTTCTGGCTATTACGCCAATGCTACGTTACGTCACAGTACCTCTCCACGGCCCTCTCTCCTGGATGCGACACTCGGCTCGCCCATACATGGTTTAGAATATGAAATTTCATATTTTGCCTGTCTCCAATTATGAATCAAGCAGTAAAATATTCCCAAAGAATCCGTTATATAATTATGTAAGTATCATAAAATTTTTAGTGCATCTTCCTGTATACCAGCAGCTTAAGATATAGGAAATTTGGTTTTTGTATTTCCAGTGAGTCACATACTAGGACCCCTTAACGCGCAAAAACTCGTTGTAATGTAACTTTTATAGGCACACCTTTCTTATGTCAGTAGTCTCTATATACAAAGGATTTTTTCCACACATAAAGAAAAATTTATTTTGTTTATTAAACTAAAAGCTTTTGTCTGAATGTTAATTTTCGTCTGAGAGCTAATATACAATTGGGGATACTTTTAAATCCCTGTTAATTTTTATTTGAAAACTAAAAAGTAAGGTTTAGATCAAAGGATAGATAATAGCACCCCATGGTATACATATTACGAGTAGAACTGCAAGGCTAGGTCAGATCCATTCAGAGGAAAGCGTAACGAAAGTTTCATTTTTTAATTTATGAGAAGATACAGGATGAAACAAAAATGTACGGCACAAATTTCAGGACACATTCCTCACACGTACACGAAGAAATTATGTTATATGATCATGGGTCTGGAAACGCTTTGTTTCCATGTTACAACTCATTTTCTCCAACTCATTAATCATGGGAAACACACACGAACAAAACCTTAGAACCATGGGGAACATGCACTCTTAGTTACGTCTGATTTATTACGTGGTCATTATCGTAGGCGCACCGCCAGTACTTTGTTTTACATGTCCCTGTTGCTATGCGACATACGTCATTGCTTGTTTACAGGTAAATCAACTGTTCCAGTGAGCAGTACGACCTTGGCAAGCACACGGGTTACTACTGTCAGTGACTCAGGAGATTGACTTTGTCCTTGAACTGCAAGCGTGCAGTGGGCTGGGAGCTTCTTGCGTAAGGTGTAGATAGTGCAACACCAACAGTTCAAAAATATTCTCAACAAGTGCAGTCTTACTGCAGGCAGTGTCAGAGGATGCTACAGTGTTAAAACGCGTTGTATCGCGAGTGTCAAATTAATATAATCCATTAGTGAAATGGCTAACTTTCGAAAAAAGGGAAAAACCATTCATAGCAAGGCTCGCGAAATAATAAACCATGTAAACGAGCAATGCAAAAAGGAAGCAGAGCAGAAACAACTAATTCTACCGATTTCGCGAGGGATGAGAGAACAGGAAATTAGTGCGGTGTGTCTGTGGGAACAATTAAGAATATAAGACAAGAAATTGCGAAGAGAACAGAAGGAAGCCCTTTACGCACTGCAGGCAAGACAAGACCTCCAAATCCAGAACGAAATATAAATATAGGCGATTTCGACATGTGCTCATTAAGCGGACAATAATGGACTTCTACGTCAATAAAAAGATAGTTCCGACATGCAGAAAGTTACTCCTGTAGTTAGAAGTAAGATACAATTTCCTTGGGGGGAGAGTTAAGAAGAGTTATTCGGAAATTGGGATTTAGATGGCGCAAGTGCCGAGGAAAGCGAACAATCTTAATCGAAAAGCCAAGAATTGTTGAATGGAGATGCAAATACTTGGCTGCGCTAAGGGAATACCGAAGTCAAGGCAGGGATATCGTTTATTTGGATGAAATGTGGATGGACAATAATTTAACATTCAAGAAATGTTGGCAAACTGATGGGATCACAGGGGTGCTTACTGATGGTAGTGCAGGAAACACTCATTGACCAAGGGAAAAGGTATTTAAGATTGACCGCATTCTTAATGCACATGGACACTCCACTCTGTATCTGCCGCCTTACAATTGCGATCTTAATCCCATTGAGGTTGCATGGGCGACAGTAAAGCACTTCATAAGGGAGCGCAACGTTACTGGGGAATTTTCCTTATTTCGTTTATTGAGTTTAACCAACGAAGGAATCTCTGCGGTACCTGCAGAACACTGGGTAGGATATCATCGGCATGTTAGAAAATTAGAAGATGGTTACTGTCCATGGATCGTGTGGTTTCTGATGTGATCGATCAGATTATTATTTCAAATGCAAACGACAGTTCTTCTGATGAGCAAGAAGGGATATCCGATGACTCGGACTCCGAATCATCTGCATCGATCTTGCATACCCTTTGGATTAATGGGGTTAGTAAAATAATATTCCACATGTAGTGTCGTAAATATATTGTTTTACATGTATACACGCTTTACAAGTTCACTTATTGAAATTATGATCATAATTGTTTTGTTTGATGCGGTAATAATGTAATATTGATGTTACTTCGCCTAATATTTGTTGTCGCGGAAAGAAAGGATAAGTACTTTTGGAACAGGGTGTAAACAATAAAGCGATAGGAAAGAATAACACAACCCTCTCTCAGGTTCGCTTACGTCAACCTCAAGGACAAAGCTAAACTCCTGAGTCACAGACAGTACGTACTACTAAGTAGTAGAGTACTACTACTACTAAGTACTACGTAGTAGAGTTGATCACAGACTTGGCTCGTGCAATGGCAGTGTACACAAATGCAGAGATGGCAGATGCCCATTTGATGTATGGATTAGCAGACGGCAATGGCGCTTGTGCTCAACGTTTGTACCGGGAGAGATTTTCAGACGAAGGTGCCCGACAGGAAAACGTTTGAAGACACTGACGTCATCTTAGGGAACATAGGGCATTTCAGCCTGATACTCGCGACCTGGGAAGGCCTAGAAGGACGAGGACACCGCAACGGAAGGCGGCAATTCTTCAGGCAGTTGACGAGACCCTAGTATCAGTACAAGACAAGTAGCTGCAACAATGAAAGTTGACCACATGACTGTCTGGCGAGTGTTACACTAGGTCCGGCTGTATCCATACCATTTACAGCGTGTGCAGGCACTATCAGCAGCTGATTTTCCTGCACGGGTACGCTTCTACGAGTGGATTATGCAACAAAGTGTCAACTCTAATTTCAGTACAACGGTGCTGTTCACAGATGAGGCGTCGTTTCAACGAGATCAGATTGTAAATTATCAGAATCGGTATGTATGGGCTGACGTCAATCCTCACGCATCTGTTGAAGCCAGTCATCAACAAAGATTTTCCGTCAATGTTAGGGCTGGCATTGTTGGCGACTGTTTGGTAGGGCCTCACGCTCTTCCACCCAGGCTCAATGGACAAAGTTACCATAATTTCGTAGAGAATTTTCTACCTGATCTGTTAGCAGATGTGCCTTTAGCTGTGCGACAAAACATGTACTTCATGCACGATGGAGCACCTCCTCATTTTAGTACCGGCATCACTTACACTTAGTTAATGTCCGTAGGCTTCTAAATAACAGATTCGGTGACAGATGGATAGGTAGAGATGGACCAATTGCCTGGCCTCAACCCACTGGACTTTTATTTATGGGGGCATTTGAAAGCTCATGTGTATCGAACCTCAGTACCAGATGTTCAGAGTCTCCGTGCCCGTATTATGGAAGGCTGCGAAACCATGCGCAATACTCCAGGATACATCAGCGCATCCGGGATTCACTACGACGACGGGTTGATGCATGTTCAATACTCACGGAGGGCATATTGAAAATCTCCTGTGAGAAAGAGTTGCATGTAGTATGCTGGTATGTTCTATTCTTGTGTGTTTCCTATGATTAATGAGTTGGAGAAAATGAGTTGTAACATGCTAACAAAGCGTTTCCAGGCCCATGATAACATAATTTCTTCGTCTACGTGTGAGGGAATGTGTCCTGCAATTTGTGCCGTACCTACATTTTTGTTACACCCCGTATAAAAGAAAACTCTTATCGAAGAAGTGGTCTAGAACATTCCAGCCTCATATTTTTCCGGCTCCTTTTCTTTGTTTAGCAGCCAAAACATGTAACATAGTGTGCATAGTCAGACTAAACCGACTGCGCAGCGACCTTGGACTGAGCGACGTTGTCACTAGTGTTGGGCAAATTGTAATCGAGTAGGTACAGACTACTTTAGTGCACAATGTAATCAGATACTCGTCACGAGTATGATCGCAAAGTAATCTGCACTCATTAGTGATTGGTATCACAGTTCTCTGTAATCATTGTAAGTATATACACTGCGTTCCTTGTGCTGCCGGGCCTTAGATCGCGCTTATGCGTGCTCCACGCACTGTCTATTACACTGTGAGTTTTTTCCGTTCTAAGACTCCCGCGCTGCTTACCCATGAGTAATAGTAACATGCACTATGACTACTAACCTTGTTATAAGTTGTCTTGAAAGTGGTATCCATTTGCATTAAGAAATTCCTGGCATCTTCTTATCACATTTCCATTCACACGCATAAGCTCTTCTTGCGTAATGTTCATAATTTCTATTCTCATATTGTCCTTAATTTCGCCTATGGTGTGGGGATTGTTCCTGTAAACTTTACGTTTATGGTTTTTATGTATGTATCGTGTGTAAAAAACATTTGTTCAGGCGTGATTTTTTCCGTAGGTATTTCAGTGGCTAATCGAATTCACAGGCAACACAGATGTCTTGAATAAACTTTCACTTTTGAGATGCACAATGAACAAACTCTAGTCTTTATAGCACGAAAAGATGCTCACTGAACAAATCCAGTCTTTACAGTACAAAAAGAAGGCAGCAACTGACAGTTAACATTCATAGACAATCACCCCTTGAGTGAATCCTTCGCGGTAGTGAGTTACCGAGACATACCGAGGTCATTGCAGTGCAAGCGAACTACGCATATACCCGAACTATTGCCCGGCTATAATGAAACGCATGGTATTTAAGCCCGTTAGTACTACATTCGGCACCACAGGCCATCACTGATGATACATGAAACTAAAATAATAATTGGGGAAGGAAAGTTCCGGGCCTATGTTTACGGTACTTCCCCGGTATTTGCCAGATATGAAGATTGAGGAAACCTGGAGAAACCTCGTAAGGGATAACGGCACTGGCGGGATTTGAACCGCGGACCCCCGTTCACGAGTCCACGTCTAAACGACTTTGGCAACCCGTATCGGTCATTGTTAGTATTTTGATTACTGAAGTTGAAACATTCTATTTATATAGTTTAACATCATATGAACAACAAGTACCTATTTAGAGTATCCCAATCATGTGTTGTGTGATGCTTCTAAGTCGGTTTAAAATGCCTTTCAAATAACAAGTGCTCTGGTTCCCGGTCACGGAATCCTGGTGGTGGTGGGGATTTTAGGTCCCCGGTATAGGACCGGTGCCCACTCAGCATCGTGAGGAAAGTGAGGAGCTGCGATAGGCAGCGGTCCTGGCCTCGCGAGCTAACTTTCCGACTGGGGGATGCGTGATGCTGGCCACATCACCTCCCCGTATCGGTTGGATGATCGCCCACCTCTGCCGTGCGCATGCGGGCGTGAGGCCGGCAGTCGGGTTGGCAGGCCCAGGCTTTTCGGAGCTGTAGCGCCACATGATTTACTTTATTTTCAAATAACAAGAGTGAAAAATGAGCCTATTTCCGAGAGAGTGTGCACTTCTGAAAATATGTTTACACTCTAACTGGCTATTCACAACTGTGCGAGTCAAACACATTTTAAGTTCAAGTAAAACAGATAAAAGTAGTTCATTAAATTTTATTGACGTAGACTTATTTTAAATCCGTTTTATCTTCACTTTCTTCCTTTGTTATCTCGTTCCATTTTTGGATCCATTCTAGTGGAGTATATGATTTATGCAAAACAATACACTTATCTAAGGAAACAATAACAACAAATGGTGTACTATCGTAGATGTGCCATATGATTATCCTTTTAATTTCTGTACTACTTGCCTTTAGAAAGGGAAATATTGCATTTCATCCGAAACTTCGACACCGAGATTTAACCGGAAACATGCGTTTTAAGATTTCCTGAATCAAAAAGGAACGCATTTCTAGAAAAAGGTCCGTGGTGTGTGTGTGTGTGTGTGTGTGTGTGTGTGTGTGTGTGTGAACAACATAACTCAGAAACGAAAAGTCGGTTAAATACTGAACTTGATATTTACATTCGTCTTCTAAGAATGCGACACGAAGATTTTCAAGAAAATCACACCACCCTAAACTACCCTTTGCATGGAAAGTTTCGTTATTTTTTAGTTTTTTAAAAAATGCCTCTATAGATTTTAATTAAAACCCTTATTGTGACCGCGGCGCGAAGTTACCTACTGGGCGGCGGTGCGAACACATCCCGACTCGCCTACCTGGCCGGCTGGGTGTGACTGATGACCGGTTCTTTCAGAATAATAGCCGCATCATTATGTGCCGCCTACCCGCAGATCTTACTGTTCCGGAACATTCTTGTCAGCAGTTTCTAGTAGCTACTCCTCCTAGAACATTCCGTTTTGTATGCGGGTACTATTTAAGGGGCTGTTCTTGCCAGGCTGTCAGTGAAGAAGTGAAAGTGGACAGTGACAGTGCCAGTGCAGTCCAGTGTGTTGTGATTCGACGGATTAGTTGTGTTGTGTTCGAGTGTGTGCCAAAGTGACTCAAGTGTAACGTTTGGTTACGTTGAGTGCCTTGTGATAAATAGAGTGATTTTTCGCACTAACTAGTGTTCCTATTTGTTACAATATTATGTTTAAGGGGACAAGGTACTATGAAATGGTCAAAAATCACATTTTTTGTTTTAGGTACTAATAAAATCTCTATTATTTCCAGTTTCAGAAAATATATACTTTTGGGGGGTTAAGAGGTTTTTAAGACATTTATATACCGTATAAATGCTAGTCTGCATTCCTTTAAAGCTGTCATACAACGCCCCTTTTTAGAACATTTTTGTATCTTTCAATAACGAACGACTATATCATGCCCAGCGAGCAGTTCAGCAATTAACAAAAGAGGCCAGGACCAAGAGAAGGCAATAAAAAAAGCTGCAGTAATCCAGGAATGAAGGTGCAGATGATTATGATCCTGGAATGTACTGAAGTGTGTCAGAATTTTAACGTTCAAACTTTAAATTCAGTTTTCTCAAAACAACGCTTTTGGATACTTATGTACCTTTTCTCAGAAAGTATGAAAGATAGAGAGCTGAAATTTTCATTACATGTATACAAAACATAGCTAAACTTTCTGAACCACAATCATAATTTTATAATGTATATTAGTGATATTAAGAAAGCAAAAACATTGCAATTTTTTCATATTTTTACTTTGCAATTAATTTTTTTTCAATTTCTAGTGAACTGATATACATAACTAAATAATTGAGGTTCAGAAGATAGCTGATTATACTAAGAACAAGCATGCAAAAGTGCGATTCTGTATTGCGAGTAGTATCAGAGAAAAGGTACATGAATTCGCATGTTTTAAGAATAAATTTTATTATTTGTCTGCTGAATGAAATAGTTTTATGGACTCAACTACATAATCTATCAATGCAAACATCCACTTGAAATAATTGTCATGATTTATAGAGTAATTCATAAAAATTTCAGGAAAAACCATTGAGAACTTTAAGAGCAGTGGTAATTTAACACACTTAAGGTGTAATTTCCATGTTTTCAGACTACCTTGTCCCCTTAAGAATACGCACTACTATAATTTGATTGAAATGCCATTTTTCACTATTTTGTATTTTGAAGATAAAATCTGCGTGAATCTATAATGAGAAATGCAAAGCTTATTCAGTAATTCCATCTGGAAGTGCCTCTATGTTGCTATTTGCTGAAAGCCTGCACTATCTGCGGTTTAAATTTATGAGCGCGGCACAGGTATGAGGCTGTTGTAGCAGTTTTCATTTTCTCAATGTATTGCCATGAATCTATGTTGTTCTATATGCAGAGTTTTGATGCGTATAATTCTCATAGCTGACTGTTACCAGGCCTGCCAATTTATTACAACAAGTTGTAAATACACATTGTTCTCGATGGAAACTTTGATCATGTGCTTTTCAAAAGTCTGCATTTTGTATTCGTTACTTGGTAATTGGAAAGCCCATTTTACTATTTTACGTTTTAATTAATTATAAATATCTTTAGTAGGGCTGCGAATAATAAATATAGACGTTAGAATTAGTAAATAATATAAAAAAGGGCTACACATCTGGAGGATCTCTCTTTCTCCCCCTCTCCCCCTTTCTTTCTTTCTTTCTTTCTTTCTCTCTCTCTCTCTCTCCTTTCTTTGTTTTTCGCTCTTTCTGTTTTATTTTAGGCTATCTCATCACATAACTGACTGACGGTGGCGCGGTAGCATTTGGGCGACACAAAACTGCTAGGGTCATCAGCGCCACACACTGGCTGTATATTTATTCACGTTCTGATACAAATAACCATAGATGCAAAACAATCACAGAAAGCAACACTGGGATTACAAAATCAGAATAGCAAACCCAGAAACACAAAATTAAGCAATATAGACCTCGGAGATTAAGGTACACAAGAACAAACCCTGAGCAAGCAGGATCCTACAATAGTTCTGGCACAGTTCAAAAGAAAAACTTCCTTTGTAGTAAACCCCTCACATTCTCTTAATTCCAGCGTCCATATCACATTCGCGCTATGACACCAGCACGTACCACAGCAATCCTATCCAACAAGTACACTTCCTCTGACGTCACTGATCTCTCCTCTAAAGAATTAGGAACTGTTCAGTTTTACAGATAGGACTGTTGACCCAAACCCAACCCACAAAACCTGGAGGACCGGCGACTCGGAACCCCGGG
Organism: Deroplatys truncata; assembly: GCA_030765065.1. NCBI lineage: Eukaryota > Metazoa > Arthropoda > Insecta > Mantodea > Mantidae > Deroplatys > Deroplatys truncata. The sequence continues at coordinate 618,765,369 of CM060990.1, forward strand.
AGCGCCAAATCCCGTACTTCCAGCCCGAAGTAAGTCCCTGGAATGGTGATTGGGCGTGTGTGGGGATGTGTGCTCCGCGGTCATGATTATGTTTCGAAATGTTGGCCAATTAAAATGTATGTATTGAATTTTCTGTACATAGGCGGTGGCACACTGTTCATTACCATTTAAAAGGTAGATTATTTCATTTTACTTTCACTACCGTATTCTTAAGGCAAAGAAAGAAATATAGTATTCTATTCCATGGTTCAATTTCAAGATTTAAGGCAATGTAACTGTGAAATTTGGTAAACAATGTGAACAAAATTTATTTTTTGTGTTTTGCATTTTATTACACTTAGAGCTTGTACTTTCATGCTACACAAATGGGTTTTAATAGCAATTTTAAAGCCACAAATGGCTATTTAATTGGTCCTGTATTATTTACGTAAAGCGCGAACCTTAAAATCCATTTTTCTCACTTATTTTTTTCGACATTTTTCACTATTCAAAATAACCTTGGACCACAGTTTATAACTTATTAGCTAGACATTTTCAGGAGAACTTCCAGAATTACAGATTTAAAAACTGTTATGCACTGTTTAAAAATGTTAAATATTTCAATTGAAGTTATTTTCAATTACTCACATTGATAAAGTTGAAAAATTCAATATATACGAGGGCTGATCAATAAAGACTGCGACTGATTCTTTTTCACAGATATTTATTACTCCATTTCAATGTTGACATGATCTTTTTCAAAGTAGTCCCCTCCTAACTGAATGCACTTTTTATATGTCTCTGCCAGTCCTCAAACACATGGTGCAGGCCATTCTTTGTCAGGTCTTTGAGAATCGCCTCACTTTTCTTTAGCACTGCTTCAGTGCTCTCAAATCGAATGCCCCGGAGCTTTGCCTTTAGTAATGGGAATAAAAAGAAATCACAGGGGGTAAGACCGGGGCTTTAAGGTGGATGCGGCACACAGGTAATGTTGAATTTAGCCAAAAATTCCTGGACTTGATTTGCGACGTGAGGCCGCGCTTTGTCGTGATGAAGTCGCCACCCATTCCGATGATGTTCTGGACGTTTCCTTGTAATGTGCTTCCTCAGTATAGCCAATACTGACGTGTAGTAGCTGCTGTAACAGTAGTGTGAGAGGGGGAACTGCATGCTGGTAAATCATTCCATTCCGAAACACCAGGCCCACTTTGCTTAGCACAGAGGACTCGCCCTTCTTTGAAGTCCTTGAACCACCTAAACACCGTTGCACGAGGTAGTACATCTTCACCGTATGCTTGCTTCAGCTTTTCGAAAGTTTCAAGGCTGTATGATTTAAACGAAAATAAAATTTTATTGCGCTGTATTGCTCCTCTCGTGTCACCTCCATTTTGTGGTATGCGAAATTCAAGTAGGGTCAACAATATACAGCATTACTACCAACCTACCCTTACGAGAGTGCTGTCGCTTATGGACATTATACATGAAACCCTGCTCTTTTCAAGTATTCGTGGTAGAGACATAAAACTATCAAGGAAACTACAGAAAAAAATCAGTCTCAGTCTTTATTGATCAGCCCTCGTACATACACAATTTTTTTCTCTTGAACTAATTAAAATTAAGAAATGCCTGCAGAGCATCTAAGTTTGTGTACTAAGCTAAAATTAAAAATTTTGGAACGATACGATAACCCATAAGGTCCAAAGAGCATTTCAGATTACTATATAAAAATATTAATTATCAATAATTGAATTAATATCTTAATAACTGTTTGAAAGTTGTATGCACTATGATGTATTGCACTCTCATGACTTTCTGTACTCACTCTCGTACAAACTGTTGCTACAAACGCTTATTCTTCTATCTACTTCAAGTTAATCCAGATAAACATTTGCAGAAATTGTCTTATTACATATTTCCTGGTAGGTACCAGAGAATTAGGAAAATACAGTAGGCTTTAAGCGATAGTCAAATCTCTCACGAGCTAGTCGCTGTGTGATAGCTTTGAAAATTACGTTCTATTTACTTGGATAAAAAAACGAAAGAGAGGAAGAAAGAAAAAGAAAGAGAGAAAGAGAGAGAAAGAAAGAAAGAGAAACAAACAAAGCAAGAGAAAGAAAGAAAGGAAGGAAGGAAGGAAGGAAGGAAGAGAAAGAAAAAGAGAACGAGAGAAATAAAGGAAGGAAGAGAGAGAAAGAAAGAAAGAAAGAAAGAAAGAAAGAAAGAGAAAGAAAGAAAGAAAAAAAACAACGAATAACGATTTCCCATTTGCGAAAACTATAAGTATTTGAAAAGTCGAACAAAAAACGAGCAATATTTCGGAAATGGTTAATTCCACACGCACGCACGCACGCACGCTCGCACACACACACAAAAACTTGGCATAAATTGAGTGCTTTAACAATATCTACATGTTTTGTGAAGTAAGATTTTTTTCTATCTCTTACGGTTTACCAGTTATGCTAAAGTCATTCAGAATGAAGAGAAATTCAGAGGCTATTCCCAGAAAATTCTATATATACATTTCATTTGTCGTGAAAATATTTTAAACATATATTTTAATCAATATCGTTATAGCCATTTTTGAAAATCAAAATTTTCCATGCGAAGGTGGACAGATTTTCTTGAAAATCTTCGTATCCAATCTTTAGAAGATGCTGAACTTAAATATCAAGTCAGTTATGCTGTTCACAGACACACACACGAACCTTTTTCTAAAAAGACTTTTTTAGGGTTCAGTGGGCATCAAAACATATATTTCAGGTAAAATATCGACATCGAGCTTTTAGGTTGAATACAATACTTCCCCTCAGGACCGTATTTAGAGGGGGGTTTTAGGGTTCAAAACCCCCTCCCCCGAAACCTCTGGCAGTTTTATTTATTTAAATTCATATCAAATCAATATGTAAAATGTCGTTAGATAACAGTAGGTCTATTGCTAGTAGCACATTTACAAGAAAAAGGGAAACTTATATCGTCGCCTTACATAGGTAAGGTGACCATACATTCCGGTTTTCGAAGCAGTCTCCATGTTTTGTGCTGTAAGGTGGAATATCTTCATTCTGGTGAGTTTTTCTTGTCTATATAATGTCTCCAAGCATATTTTTTATCCATGTAACGTCTATATACTATGGAGTAGGTACATGGTAACTGTGTGGGGTACTGTTAAGTTTAGATCTACTTGTGGAAAACCCTCCCCGAATTTTTTTCTGGGCACGGCATGCTTCCCCTACCTACCACACGTAGTAGAGAAAATAAAAAAGTCAAAGCAATCAGAATAAAGTTGTAGATTTTTGGATTTTCACAGATACATTACCTTAAACGGAAAAACACGTTTTGCGGTTTATGGTGTCTTTCTTCATCTCCCCCCTCCTCCTCTTTCTCTCTCATTGTGAATCATAAGTGGAGTTTTCGTATAAATACAAAACTTCGTATTTAAGACCGCATTCTTTAAGGTTAATAGTGATGATTTTCATGGAATTTCCCCTCGTCAAGCAGCTCTTTAATTACATAAATAAATTACTACCATTTACTTTCTCAGAAAGAACCTTTGACTAAGGCGACATTATTTGACACTTGAACTATGGATAAGGTAATTAGTGTTTTATACAAGTAGCCGAGAAAATCCTCTTCATCCCATTGAAGAAGCTGATTCTCCTTTTTTACCTTTCTACTTACACAAACATGAGAAACCGCTTTCACCTCGGATTTCGATATCGAGATTTCGCCGGAAGGATAATTATGTTCCCCGGAAGGATGCAAACATCTGTCTGAGTGAGTGAGTGTGTGCGCTCGCGCCCTCTCTTTCACTTTCTCTCTCTCTCTCTCTCTCTCTCTCTCTCTCTCTCTCTCTCTCTGTGCATAGAGTGCACCCCCGTTGCTCTGATTTAACCCCTGCGATTTTTATCTCTGAGGGCATTAAAAGAGAAAGTTTACAAAACAAATCCACACACTTCAGATGAGCTTAAAAACAACATTCTCAAGAAATTGCTGCCATTTCTCAGAGGAAATGCAGAGTGTAATGGGTAATTTCTAAGCAGGTATCAGAAATGCTTGAGCAACCAAGGAAGGCAGTTCTAACATCTCCCTGCTTAATATACGTGAGTAATTTACTTTTTTTTTTTTAAGTGGCCGAGTGGTTAGACCGCTCGCCTCTCACCGAGGCGGCCCGGGTTCAATCCCAGGGACCCGCATGTGGGATTTGTGGTGGACAAGCGGCGTCTGGGCGGGTTTTCTCCGGGTTCTCCGGTTTTCCCCGCCATTCATTCCACCAACTGTTCCATCATCGCCTTTCCTTTCATCCATTTCACCATCATTTCGTTTCATCTACTTCCTTCCTCCCATACCAGGCATCGGGCTGATCACCCATCCTGGATTCTATCTGATCCACGAGTGTCTGCTCCTCAACGGGCCTCTGACCCCAGGCACCCGTCTGTAAGTCCTGGGGGATGTAAGTCCTACATACGAGGAGTTTAAACAGAGAAAGAAGAAAGAAAAAGTTTATGTTATGTATATTAGAAATAACTCACACGACAAACCGTACTATATTTACTGTCACTCGCACCTCCGACACAGCAAGGATTATCACCCCGTGGATCGATACCTTTCGCTCAAATTATCCTACTCTACAGCTTAAGCAAATAAGTTGATACATCAGTAGTATAGACCACAACTCTGATTCTTCAAGGGACCTATTATTTTAGGCAACACAACTGAGCTCTATGTATAGCGATTTTATTTAACTTTAACATCAACTTGTACGTGGTATCAGTGGGAACAAGTAATGACTCGTGTCCGAAGAATTTTAGTTCTGTAATCTGTCTCAAGCAAAAACGATCCTCTTGTAAACATATGAGAGGTAGGAAAGAGAGAAATAGAGACAGTGAGACAGGACGCTGATTAGTGAAGAAAAGTTCATGGGTGTTTTCTTTTACAGCACTAAGCGCAGATTAGTTTCGGGGAGAGAAATATCTACAAATGTGTAGATTCATTTCTCTGTATCCTGCACATACACCACAGATGTGTTCTAGGCTTGTGAATTCTGAAATGAATGTTTACAACAGACATATATATATATATATATATATATATATATATATATATATAAGCATAGAGACATAGAAGACAGACACAGTTATACACTTATTATTGTTAAATAATATGCAGCCTAACTTTGTATTACTAATGAAACACGTGTATAAAAAGTTGTATTCCTATACCATTCGGCCCACTCGGGACAAAGTAGGTCTTGAGGTGAATGCTGATTAAGATGTGATTGTGTATCGTGCAGAGACGCTTCTGATATTTAAGACTATTGCCTACGCCTCTCGCATACTTCACAAGCCCAGAACACTTGTATGCAACTTAAAAGTAGTCAGCTTAACATAACGCAGCAGGCCTGTCAATCTGCCGAAGTAAAACACAGCCGAGACAAACCTTAGAAGTGGCGAGAGGCAAGTGTTCGCGTATTGTTTTGCTATCTATCTTAAGAAAGAAATCCGTAAGCGCAACCCTATGCTGTTACACGATATTATTGATTCTGTAACACATAGATTTAATAAGTTACTGGCAAAGTCTCACTCGATTTATTGTCAAGAGGCTGCTACAGCTAGTGTTGCAAAACTTATCTGCACACATGTACGTCAAACAGGCGGCGCCGTGGCCGAGTGGTTAGACCGCTCGCCTCCCACCGAGGCGGCCCGGGTTCGATCCCAGGGACCTGCATGTGGGATTTGTGGCGGGTTTTCTCCGGGTTCTCCGGTTTCCCCCGCCATTCATTCCACCAACTGCTCCATCATCACCTTTCCTTTCATTTCACCAACATTTCGTTTCATCTACTTCCTTCATCCCATACCAGGCATTGGGCTGATCACCCATCCTGGCTGCTCTGTCTGATCCATGAGTGTCTGCTCCTCGACGGGCCTCTGACCCCAGGCACCCGCTTGTAAGTCCTGGGGGGTGTAAGTCCTACATAAGAGGAGGGTAAACAGATAATGAATGAATGTACGTCAAACACGTGGCGGGTTGAGACGGGTTTACAACAGGATCGTTCTAGTCTGGGATAGAGTATAGAGTATAATCAATATAGCCCTTATACACCGCCTTCAGATCATTCAAAAAAGGTTGTTTTCAAGAATCAGCAGCTTCACCAGTGTTGAGATTTTTAACAATCTAATACTACATCACATGATCTCCAAACCTTTCTTCTTCAATTTACATGTCCAGGGCGCTATGGGATAAAACTTCGGCATCAGACGACCCCGACTAAAGCAAATACACAGGGCTATTCAAAAAGAAGGAACAGAATTTAAATATTTATTTCTAATGAACGACCATAGATGGCGACACATGCGATACATCACTGAATAGAGGAAAGTTCAAAATTTTATGTTATGTGTTCAAAATGAGCACCATTTGTTATGCGAGGACGACCAGTGCTTTTCTGTTTGCATACGCAACCATCGTCTACGAATTTATTGTATCAATTGTAAATTTTTTATGACGAGGTGGCTCTTTGTTGAACTTACAACGAAATGCATGCTGCAATGAAACAATGGATTTAGTCTTTGCATACTGCAGCACACAAAACGGCTTTTCTCGTGGCGTTGCCATTTTCTCGTAAACAACCACAGCGCCACTGTAGGCGCTGAATGGAACTAATAGGTGAGGGCTTAAAACTTTGAACTTTCCTCTTTTCAGTGATGTGTCTATGTGTTGCTATCTATTGTCGTTCATTAAAAATGAACATTTAAAATCTGTTCCTTCTTTTTGAATAACCCAGTAAATACTTCAGGTGACACCCGCGTTTCATGTTGGACATTTTTCCCTATTAGTGTACTTTTAAATATGTACAACACGTATACTTATAATACATTTTCTTCTATAAAAAGAAATCCAAGAAATTTAGTTTGAAGATCCACGTCGGCTATCCATTATTTATACCCTTTATAGGTTTTAATTTCTTTCAACGCTGATCCGTGAAGTATTCCTGTTGATCGATAGATTTTTAAAAAATTTAGTTCTTCCTTGTTTATAATAACAAAAGAATGCTTACTTTGCGGTTGTTTATCAAACCGCATTAACATAAAAATTTATGAAACACATGTGCTTATCACATCTTTAGTTCAACTGGGTTCATTGCGAAGACTTTCGAACGAAAACAAACTGGACTTTCTGCTAATGTCATGCTTTGCCTATTTCATTGATAGTTCGCAAATATGCAAAAGCGGTGCAAAAGCATTAGAATTCCACAATAGTCGTTGAAAATAACACTTGTTTTGTTCTTTCTTTCTTTTGTTTTCTTTTTTATGTGCAAACTTCGACAGTATGATTCACCAGAAAAAGACGTCCTATTCATTCACATTTAGAAAATGGAATAGAACAGAGAGTATGCATGTGTTTTCTTTTACGTTTATTATTAAAAAACCAATTTCCCATATTATGGGCTAGCAGAATCAGCAGTTTTACCTGCGTTATCCTGTTATTTGCTGATGTTTCTTTCAGTTCATCCTTCCTTCCTTTTGCATCAGGCTTACAATCGTGTTTCAAAAATTAATAGCAAATTGCTGTTTCCCTTTCTGGTTTACTATAAAAATGTTAATAAATAATTGCTAAAATATGTATTTGAATGTCCAGTAAAGTTAAAGAAGAATTAAAAATGCTATAGAGTAAACCACAGAGATTGCTTTCTTTGTGTGCAAGGTATATGTAAATTTAGAAGAGGCAAAAGCAAACATAAAATGATGCCTACCTCTCTCTCTCTCTCTGCGACGCTCTAAGCAGCTTAATCCAACAGGGATTCGAACCCGGGCTAGCAGCATGAGGGGTGTTTTATGCATTTGAAACTACATTGTTACTTAAGATAACCGGAAAAGAATGAAACTTATTTAATAAGTGATTGCTCTACACTAATAACAGCTAAAATTTCATTCAACTCTAAGAATTCATCATGATGAAATTTTGAAAATAACAAATATTTTAAAAAATTATACTTATGTATTTTTTGCATTATTACTTTCTCTACCACGAACATAGTAGGTAGAGAAGGTATTGCATTCCACCCAAAAATTCGATATCGAGATTTAACCGAAAATACGGGTTTTGAGGCCCCTGAATCCAAAAAAAAACATTTTTAGAAAAATGGCTATATGTCTGTGTGTCTGTGAACAGCATAACTCAAACAAAAAGTCGGATAAATACCAAACTTGGCATTCAGGTTCAATGCCTTCCACAGATGCGACACGAAGATTTTCAAGAAAATCCTTCCATCCCAAACTGTCCTTTACATTGGACATTTTTCGAAATTTTTCATTTTCTAAAAAACAGCTGTAACAATTTTGATGAAAATACCACATATTAAAGATATTTACATTAAAAATAAAGCATGTATCTTGAATTTTCTGGGAATAGTCTGTGAAGTCTTCATTCGGAAAGACTTTTGTACAATGTTATATAACTGGTAAAGTTAAACGCAAGACGAAGTATGCTACATAAAAAATGTAGATATATTTGAGACACACGATTTATTTCAAATAGCTTTTTGTGGCATTAGCCATTTCTGAGGTATTCGTTATTAATTATTCGAATTGTTCAATACCTAAGTCATTATTTTAAAGTCCTGTCGATTTTCAGCTATTTTTCGCGAGTCATGGGAAGAGTATGTGAACTTCAAAGGCCAGCCTATAGCGTCCAGTTCTTAAACATTTGACTTCCGCTATTCTCTTTGCATCTACAACGAAATATGTAATGTAGTTATTTCTGAAAAAACTTTATCTCGATTATAATGAAGTAGATAGAAACGTAAGCTTTCATAGGAATAGTTTGTGTACACATTAATAAACCATAAAGGGTAGAGAAAGTCAAGTGAATGTAACACATAAGATATTTTTTCCACAAAGCTCAAAAATATTATTTATGGTCTTAACTTCGTATCCCATTACAACCCCCGCTTGAAAGCTTTTCTGACAAAGGAAGTACCTCAGCTGGACAGGCCTGGTTTCTGTCGTATATAGGTAGACTTTTGTCGATAAAGACATGGTAAAAGTCATTACGCTAGCTTTTCCGGCTGTCGCAGACATCGTGATTCAAAATTTGAATTCACAGATACCGCTCTAGCACGCACTTCGGCTCTGGCTATAGGCTATATTTCTCGTTTATACTATTCGTACTAACGCGGTAGATCAGATCCTTTTGTAACCTTTATTCATGAATGTTATATACCTATATTAAAGACCACATTTATTACTGACCTTATCAGTGATAATGTGGATTTGACACAAAGTTGTCTGCACACAGCATCCTGGAACATTACAAAAATTTCACATTCATCTTAACCTCACACAAATGTGTAACATAAAGCATTGTTTCGAGGACATTCCCAAAAATTCTCCCCTGTAATTTATCTACACTTTTGCCACGCAGATATCAGCATATCTTCCAATATTGGTGAACCGAACTGTTGGTACACAACAGAATGTAATTTCATTACAAAACCCTTATCGTGTAGATTTTTGTTTTGTTTCCATGGCTAATATACTGTCTAAAACAGATGTATGTCCCCCCTCCCCCAAGGGGCAGAGGAGGATTTAAGCAGAGGCCTATTGTGCCGCATGCAACCTTCGGGAGGAAGGGATGAGATGAAAGATCCGTGGTGGTTGCCGGGCCAAGTAACGGCAGGTGAGTAAAGTTCCTGCAGACATCCCCAGCGCTCCTCCTGACGAACAGATCCGCACTGCCCTGGTTCCGTATACCAGAGGAGGAAGAAACGGTTACAGAAGGCAATTCCACCGCTCGCCGCACACCACCAAACTACCCAACCAACCCCCGTACCCCGAAAGGTGAGAGGAAATTAAATGAGGGAATGAGGGTCCTGAAAAATCCGTGGCATTAGAAAACCCAACAGATTTTTCACCTGGCCACAAGGGAAAACCACGAAAAACCCAAATCATAGTTGGCGGTCGCCACGGATTGAACCCAGGACCTCCCGAATGCCGGCACAGGTATTCTATGGGCTGCAGGAATCTTGCTTTTGGAGGAATTATTCGAGTCATAGTCTCTTATCGAGCGAGATGACTCAAGCGGCAACGTCTGTGGTCCCCATTCGGGAGGTCCCGGGTTCAATCCCCCGTGAACGCCCACTCTGACCAAGGGATTTTTCGTGGTTTTCCTCTGGTCGCCTAGACGAATGCTGGGGTAGTGTGTTCCACCACGATTTCTCCTTTCCCTCATTTCCTGTTATTTCAGGTTCCGTAGTGCGGCTAGTGTAGGGCAGATGGCATAGTTGCTGCGTTTGTAAATGATTTATTTCCGTAAAACGCAAGGATGCGTTATCCTGCTTGCTAGGGTCGCTTCGTCGCCCTCTCGCGGTATTCTTCACCTCCGCTGGTGCCGGCGGGTGTTTCAACTTGGAATTATTAGGGACCTCCGTGCGTCTCTGCGGTCCTGCGATCTCCTGCGGCTCCTTCACTTCATCCCTGAGGGATCTAGTCATAATGGATCTACTTGGTCGCGGTAGCGAGGTGTCCCCTCCGGTAAATACCTGATACCTCTCAATTATTTTGTTGTGTAACATCCTTGTTATTTCTTCGCTATTAAAGATGAAATCATCAACCTGTCCACTCCACGAATCCAAACGGAGTAATGTGTCGTTTGTAACACGCACGACCCGTACACATTCTGTACGTTTTACGTGTTAGCTCAATACTGGAATAAGTGCACGTTTCCAATCAAGATATCTCGCGACAGAGAAAAAGCTAGCGGAATGACTTTTACCATGTTTCTATCGACCAAATTAACTATATACCGATTTAGAAAGAAATGGGGCCTGTCCAGTTGGGGTACTTCTCTTGTAAATGAGGCATGTTAAAACACCAAGTTTCTGCAATCGTTTCGGCCGTTAAGTGATAGATGACAAAGAGACACACAAACAAAAATGTTTAAAACGTGATTTGTTTGGTTTTAGGGTAGTTCGTTACACATGATAACATAGGTTATTAATAAATTACTAGGAACATTTTCTTACAGTTGTATTATAAGTAGATTTATCGTATAACAATTAAGCTTAACGACGCTCGTAGTTGCCAGGATTATATCAGAGTCGCCGGTGTTCGGAAATTTCTCCCACACGAGCTCCATTACGTGTCAGATCTACAGATAAGAGACTGTCGCATTTCAGCACAGCTGAATACCATCGTCCTGGACCAGGATCGCACCAGCAACCTTGGGCACACAGAACCAGTGGTCAACTACTGTGACCGCGAGCGCGAAGACACCTGTAAATCGCCGGTAAGCGCAACCTGGCCGGCACCTGGGTAGGGCCCTCGACCGACTTTCAGAACAATAGAGCCTTGCGGAACAATAGCCCATTATGTGCCGCTTCTCCATTCCGGAGGATTCCTTTGGACAGTTCGAGTAGGTTCCCTTTCTAGAACATTCCGCTTTGTATGGGCTATATAAGGGAGCTGCTCTTGCACGTGCGTGGAGACTAGTTAGTTATGAAGTTACGAAGTTAAGTGCGGTCAAGAAGTCGAAGAGTTTGGAAAGTTAAAAGTGGACGGTACCGAGTTGTGTGTTGTGACACTGCAGTTTCGTTGTAAGTTGTAAGCAGCTCAGTTGTGTTTCGATTCGATGGATCAGCTGTGTTCTGTGGTAAGAGCCATCTGCGGTAACGTACGAGGCTCTCATTCTGGAGATCCGGATTCGATTTCGGTTGGGCCGGCCACTCGGACCTTGGGTATTTCTTCGCGGTTTTTACTGGTTGGTGCGTTCTGAAATGGATTATATAATGCTGAGAATTTTCCTGTCCCTTTTCCAGTCATTTAAACCCCTTATCATATTTCAACGTCAACGGATCAGGCGAGTGGACGTCGGACGAGGCGTATGATCGGTGGAGCTTGCTTGTGGAATTCTGGGGTGTTCGGTGTGTCACGGGCCCTCAAAGAGATCTCTGGAGCTGGAGGTTCCGCCGGAGTCGTTCCGGATCTGATCGCCCTCCGAGTTCACTTTATCCCTTCCTCCTGGAGGTTTCCAGAAGTACAATAGGCGACTCTGCGCATAAGTGCCTCCTCCTCTGCTTCCTACCAACTATATGCCACTCAGGCAGTCACATTTATAGTGAATGACCTATAAAACATAAGGTTAATCTCGGCATTCCGAGTAATGATGTCAAAAGGGTTAGGCACCCACAATGCTCTGATGCCATCTCTAACGGGTTTTGAACGGAATTAAACTGGAAGTCTATAATTGTTAAGGTCTTATTTCCTATGATATGAACTGCAAATCAAGAATGAGACAGTAGAGTAAGAATTACTTTAGTCCTTTCTGAAACTTAGCTCCCTCGCCTACATTTGATCCCTGACTGGATCTAACCTCTTTTTTCCAATTAAATTTCACTTTTAAGAAATGACACGTATCAACTTTACACGTAACCCAACAATATGCACGTTTAATGTCATTCGTCTAACCTCTATCTTGAACAAAAGCGAGCTAAATTGTGAATACAAGAGATGACCGACTGGTTCCGTGGTCGAGAGGTAGGTTGGCGAGCTGACTTTTCGCCCGGAGATCCCGGGTTCGATTCCCGGTCGGGGAGGTGGGGATTTTTCTTTAAATGTGATTATTCCCTATTCTCCATAGAGTCTGAAAGTGTATATATGAGAGTAAATACACACGTGAAAATAAGTTAAATACGGCAAGAACCTACAGTAACCAAACCTAAAAGGTTCAACGAGTGAAAACACCATCAAATACTTCAGTCAAAGCCTCCTATTTGACCATAGCAGTTAAAGGGAACTATATAAATGAGCCCAAAAAGCAAACAAGAGATGACCGAAGGGGGAGAAACCACTATTGGCCCAAAAAGAGCCAATTTCGTTTCCGCCATTAAAACTACTTTTATACCCTCTGGAATAGCTGTATAATCAGCCAGTTTTAAATGCCTCTCTGTTCTCGAAGCCTTTAAATTCATTATTTCTTGCTTTTAATTTTTACTACATTTTCCAAAATTAAAAACGTTTCTGCTACCACATTATCTAACCAGTGGCAGTAAACCTTTTGGGACATTCTGAAAACATAATGAATTTTCTTTTAAAGTCAAAGACACGTCAAGAAAATACCTACGTATACCAACTTTGGAGCAACAAAATAGAACACATTTGCTATGTTTATAGAGATAACTTTTGATAATAACATTCATTTGTCAAAAATACTAAACTAATGTTTAAAATAATAGTGAAAATCTGATGTTACATTCACATGATTCCTCTACTCACTTTCCTTTATTTTTATATAGACTCTACAAACTATTCTTACGAAAGCTTATTTTTCTATCTACTTTATGTTAAAGGAGATACAGTTTTCCAGAAGTAGTTTAGTTACGCATTTCTCGTGCATACATGGGGAAAGAGGAAACCAAATCGATAATCGATGTTTAAAAGCGAGTCACTTTATGCTGGCCTTGAAATTCCATACGCTTTCCATGACATAGCGAGAAACAACTGAATAGCGACAGAATGAGAAAAGTATTGGCAAATTCAAACCAATAGTAACAAATATTTCCGAAATGGCTGATGTCACAAAGAAAAGTTGTTTGAAATAAAATGCGTATTTTAAAGAAATCTAAATTATTTGTGTAGGTAGTAAGTTTAACTATCTCTTAACGTTGGCCAGTTATACAAAATTGTACAAAATTTCTTCCGAATGAGAATTCTCAGAAAATTCAAGATAAACATTTTATTTGGCATGTAAATATCTTAAATATATGGTATTTTAATCAAAATCGTTACAACCATTTTTGAGGAAATTAAAAATGTCGCAACATTTTCCATGTAAAGAGTAAGTTTGCAATGGGGGGGATTTTATAGAAAATCTTCCTACCACAACTTTGGCAGATGTTCAACTCAAATACCGAGTTGGGTATTTATCGAACATTTCGACATTTCGTTGTTTTTTTCTCTCTCTCTCTCTCTCGCACGCACGCACGAACGAACTTGTTTCTAAAAAATGCTTGTTTGAATTCACGAGGCCTCAAAACATGTATTTCCGGTGAAATATCCATAACAAACTTTTGGGTGGAATGCAATACATTCTCTACCTACTAAGTGCATGGCAGGGAAAATAAAAATTGACCGACTAAGGTGACTTTTTCACAATATAAAAAAGCTGAACAACTTATGTACAAATTAGAAGCATCAGGTTTCAACGGTTTAACATTTGCAATTCAATTCGGTGTCCCTTTAAAGAACTGAACCAAAGACCCAGTGTACAAGAAAAAGAAGGCGAATATAATTAGGCTAGAAGTTTCTTTTCCCGGTTTCGTTCTCTTGCACTTAATCTGGATCACGATGTTTGTGACCTTTCGCATTTAGAATCAGCATTTGTGAAACGAGCGATTTCAGCTAACGAGTGTGATACTTTGTGACCTGAAAGGTTTCCATAATGCTGAATAATGCTAACGAGATATATTTAAGCATTTTATAGAAAAGTCTTATCGAAAGAGACTCAGCTCTTGTTACACAAAATGATGTAAACAATTTCATGAATGAGTAGCGCAAGCATTTTTTTCTGGGCAGGATTTATCCATTTTTAAACACATTCACTACTACAGGGCGCTTATAAAACTTTAATTAACCATATCAAGAACACGTGTTACAATTATGAACAGAAACAAATCATGCAGCAAGTATTAATTAATACTCAATAAATTTAGAATAATATATATATATATATATATATATATATATATATATAATCTCCTGGTTTAGGCAACCAGATGGCAGAATAATATATTACAGATGTATTTTATTTGTCTGTTCTAATATAACGAGAAGAAAATGTATAATCTCGGAAACAACTTCATCGATGTTGATGTCTTTGGCCACTGAAAAGCCCTGCTCTTCCGGACGGACATAGGTTACAAAATATTTCCACTAACAAACTGGGAGCTGAAGGGGATTTTCATGCTTATGCCACCCAATTTTAATCCCGTTTCGTGAATATGAGTATCAGAGAATATTTTTGGCACTTTATTACCAACAAGGCAGATTTTTAATGCCTTCCAAGGTGTAATGGGGAGGCTTAAAATTAATTGAAGGGGGACTTGTATAGCACGTTTATATCACGAAATTTCCCTCTGACTTTACTGAAATTTGTCAAAAATCATACGAAAAATACCTCTTGAAAACCAAACTTCGTACACTTGGGTTTTAGAATCTGCAAATGACTTTCAAAAGCGTCTGCTGGTCTATTTTCAATCCCTACTTTCAACTCGTATCATATAAGTCAACACACTGCCTTAAATAGCCAAAAATATAGAGCCCAAGGAAAATTATAGGCTACCTTACAACACTCGATAACTATCCCTATCAAATTTTCAAGCCCTCATGTAGAAACCTACATTGTTTAACCTATTTGATCAAAATATTGTATAACCTCTACTTTATCAGGTAGGTACCAGTATTTAGAGAAAGTACTGCATTCCAGCCAAAAATTCGATATCAAAGTCTAACCGGGAAAAAATGTTTTGAGGGCCCTGAATAAAAAAAAACTTCAGATAAAGTTCCATGTGTATGTCTCTGTGAACGGTGTAACTCAAAAATAAACTCGGATATATATACCAAACTTTATACTTAAGTTCAGTATCTTCCAAAGATATGACACAAAGAGTTTTAAGAAAATCCCCCACCCCAAACTACCCTTTACATGGGATATTTTTCAAAATGTTTTATTTCCTCAAAAATGCCTAACGATTTTAATTAAAATAATATATTTTAAAAATTACATTTAAGACATTTACATGACAGATAAAATGTGTATCTTGAATTTTCTGGGAATAGTCTGTGAAGTCCTCATTCAAAAGAATTTTTATATAACTTTATACTTTTATAACTGTTCAACGTTAGGAGATGGATAAAATGCACCAGACAACAAATGCAGATCCCTTTAAAACCCATAATTTACTTTAAATAACCTTTTTTATTGTATGTGACATCAGCCATTTACGGGATATCGCTATTAATGGGTTGAATTTTTCAACACAGTTAATTTTACTTTCTCTATGTATAGTAACTATAGTATTCCACCCAAAAATTTGATGTTGAGATTTCACTGGAAATATGTTTTTAAGGATCCTGAATTCCCCAAAAAAGCATTTTTAGAAAAGGTCTGTGTGCGATTGTGAACAGCATAACTCAAAAACGAAATGTTATTGAAAACCATACTTGTTATTAAGTTCAACATCTTTCCAAGATGCAACTTGAAGATTTTCAAGAAAATCCCCCACCCCAAATTATCCTTTATGTGGAAAATTTTTCAAAAATTTTGATTTTCTCAAAAATGGCTCTAACAATTTTGATTAAAATACCATGCATTCAAGATATGCATTTTCATGACAAATGAAATGTATATCTTGAATTTTCTGGAGATAGCCTTGAGTCTTCATTCCGAATTACTTTTGCATAATTGGTAAACCGTAAGAGAGAGACAAAATCTCTACCTCTTTTTGTCTTCTTCTATTCAAGCTTTAGGCCAAGGACCTGTTTACGGATTCACAGCTGGATTTTCCAACCATCGTTTCCCTCTAGAATGGTAGCAAGAAAAGCTTTAGGGATCCTACTAGAGTGCATTCGATGTACATGTTTCTTCCAGTTGTTTTGGTACTGTTGGATATATTGGATTACAGAATACAAATTTTAGCTCCTTTAGACATCTTCATTGCATCTGTGATTCCATCTTGTATAGCCAAATGTTGAGGGCATGAATCTCATTTCATTAGCTGTTATCTTGTTTTCATCTTTTCGTCTCATTATCCATGCCTCCCTAACATAATATAAGACCAGTCTTGCTAAAGTCTTGTAGAGGTGTAGTCTTGTATGCCTCTGTACTTTTGAGGGTTTCATTATGTTGTTTATAACCCTGATGGTTCTGATGTACTTAAAAATGTTATGTAATATATCTACTTCATCCACAAAGGATTCCTTATAGCCAAGATATGAAAATTCATTCACTCTTTTGAGTAGTTTATTTGTTAGACAAATTTTACTAGAGCCTGGATATTTTCCACAAAATGCCATTTTTTATTTATGAATATGAATTTCCATATCACACATTTCACCCACTTGGTGTAAATTATGAACTGTGTATTGAAGATCAGTGCCCACAGGTGCTATGAGAGCCCAATCATCTGTAAAGAGGAGTGCATCTATGCCTAGATTTTGCATTCACTTTTATGAATCCATGATGTGTTTTTCTCCAATCTTGAATAATTTTGTTCATATATACCAGTTGTTAAAAAAAGTATTCCATGTTTTGAGAGGTAGTAGCATGGATTAATGAAAAAAAGTCCAGTAAACATGGGCTCTAAAATGCATACCGTAAGATATATGAGCACTGCTTCATCTTCACTACTGTTAAACATTTTCTACTGCAAGTTCTTTCTTAATACCTACGTACGACCTACAGCAGGCAGTAAACAAATGAGGACACATTACTGTTATTGTCCATGGATACAGCATGCAGTTAACATCTGTTAGTATTGTTAGTGTAAACCATATTTGCAGTTCTGGGTAAGTACAACACACATTCATTTAGTTCTAATGGAATCATTTGTGTTTTGATGTGTGTGAAATACGCTTTTACATTATAGTTTTATATTTAAATCTTTAGTGTATGCAACCTCCATTAATGATGTACAAACACTACAGGAAGGCATCATCAATGCCTCCCAGAGCATCAGTGACCAATCTGGAAACTTTCAGAGAGTGCGCGATTCCCTAAGACATCCGACCTTACTATGAAGGGGCACCATATTGAGCATCTCCTTTAGCAATGGTTCACAAGTGCAGGTCATATGCAATTGCAAGCAAATTACATTAGAAGCTATGCTGTTTCAGTAACAGAGTAATGTGTCCTCATTTGTTTACTGCATTCTTGAGGCCATACGTAATAGCAAAGAACTTGCAGTAAAAGAGATGTTTCACAGTAGCAAAGATGAACAAGTGCTCATAGGTCTTAAGGTAAGCATTTTAGAGCCCATGTTTACTGGACATTTGTTCCTTGTTTTGGTTTATACTACCACCTTTTTCTTTAATATTCTGTATATTATAAATAGCAGGGGTGAGAGGCCATAGCCCTGTCTTACACTAGCTGTAATTTCTTGTAATTGTAATAATTGTTTGTTTATTCTGACAGCTATCAATTTTTCTGATAGATATTATAAGTATTATACATAATTTGCTGTGGAACTTTATCTTCAACTAGAATTTGTAAGAACTTATTTGTATTTACTCCATCAAAAGCTTTTTTGAAGTTGATAAAAACAACACAAAAAAAATTAGATCTCATTAAAGCACACAATTTATATCAATTTTTTTTAGTTAACCATTTCCAAGGTATTCCTTGTTATTGGTTTGCATTTTAAAAAACATAGTTTTCTCAAATGGGAACTCTTTTTTTTTTCCTTGACCTTACAAAGAAAATGGAATTTCAAAGTCATTACATAGGGACCTGCTCTTAAAAGATTTGACTATCACTTAAGTTTACTGTATTTCCCAAATCCCATTGAACTTACATGGAAATTGTGTAATAAGACAATTTCTACAAATGTTTATCTTAGTTAACATGAAGTAGATAGAAGAATAATCATTTGTAAGAATAGTTTGTGCAAGAGCGAGTAGAGAAAGACATGTGAATGCAACACACAGGATTTTCTAAAAATATTGTCGCTATTCAATTGTTTCTTGGGATATCATGGAAATAGTATGCAATTTCAAAGCCAGTATATGACTTGAATGATTTATTGTCTGCTTTGTACTTACAAGCAATTTATACAATGTTTACAATACAATGGAGTTACTTATTATTTCTCTTCCCCTTATATTTAACATTCTGTTGTATATATAATGGGGAAGTATAATTTTCCACTATTTACTTTTTTGCCTTGTTACCTTTTTTCCGTATCTTCTCCAATTTGCTTCACGTTTCTTTTAAACACTTTAACCTAATTTTTCCTAAATATTTTCCTGCTTTCTCCATATATTCATTTGATCTTGTATTAAAAACCTTCCTAACTTCTATCTCTATTGGTAAATTTTTCCATTTCTCTAGTATTAAATTCTCTCTACCTTTATCTGTGTCCTTGCATTCCAGTATATAATGCCAATTGTCCTATAATCCATTACATTCAGTGCATCCCCCCCTTCTTCTCCCTCTTAGACCACTTAAATTCATTACACCTGTCCTCGCCCATGCATACCCCATTCTGGCCTCTTTGTGGCATACTAATGATGTATCTTTCTTTTCCCCATTCCATTTTAAAATATTTATAATCTATCAATGACTTTTTTCCCTGAAGCTTCTTATAATAAGCCAGTGTACAGCAACTAGCTTGTTGAGGAATTTAGTCAATTGTGTACCCTTTGAGTATATGTGCATCTCATATTTTGCATACTTTCACAGTATTATTAATTATAGTATTTTACTTTGGGGTAATAGCTCATATATCCAAGATGTATTACTTGTGCAAAAGAAAGCTATAAGAATTATGGCTAAGATATCTACTAGAACACATTGTAAACCCTATTTTAAAAGATATAATATTTTGACTGCTATAAAATTGTATATTTATACTGTATTGGATCTTATGAAGTAGAATCAACATATGTATGACACGAGATCCAACATTCATAATTATAATACCCGAAATGGTCAAATGATTGATATTCAACATAGACATAAGAAAACTTCTCTAAGTTACTCCTATATTGGCATTAAACTTTTTAATAAGCTACCTCAAATTGTAAATGATTTGCCTTATAAAATATTTTGTAAGCGATTGCATTCTTGGCTTGTGAATAATCCATTTTATTCTATTAATGAATTTATTCATCTCAATGTATCTCATATTGATATTTAATTTTTACTTTTTTGCTGTAAAGTTGTACAAGGTATAGTTTATATTATACTATTGATTTGTATTTTATTGTATATATTGACAATGTCTATTGCAGTTATATAACTGTTTAATGACAATGAAATTGATATTAATATTTTAAACATCCGACTTATCAATTCGGTTTCCTATCCCCTTGCACCTACAATGAAATATTAACGAAATTATTTCTGCATATGTTTGTCTTATCATGAAGTAGGTAGAAAAAAAGAATCAGCTTTCAAAGGAATAGCTTGTAGAAGCTGTACAAAACAAATGATAGTGAGTAGAGAAAGTTATGTGAACGTAGCAAGATTTTTACTATAGGACCTTGCAAACTCATAAATATACTAACTCCATAACCATTATTTTCAATCATCTTGTAACTCAACATTTTTGAAAACTACCATCACTTTTATTTAAATCTCTAATATACTAAACTATACCATTTGACCAATCAGGGCACAAATCTGTGGATGTAAACATAGAACAATGCAAAAATTATAATACCTTACCACAATTATCTACTTAACAAATTAATATTCTATGGATTAAAAAACCCAGCAATTGAACTACTTAGATCATACCTAGTAAAGCGAAAACAGAAAGTTTGCATAGGCAGTAAGAAGTCAAAAATAGCAGAAACTAAATATGGTGTCCCACAAGGTTCAATTCTGGGACCTTTATTATTTTTAGTAATGATTAATGATCTACCATGTTTTGTAGACTCTCACTCTACTTTGTATGCAGATGACACTACATTTTTTAATATGAGTAAAGATTTACAGACACTCAAATCCACAACAGAAATCACACTGACCCAAGCAGACAAATGGTTCAGAGCTAATGGCTTTCTACTTAATAAACAAAAGACACAACACATGATTTTTAACTGTAGAGATACTCATAGTACAAATTACACGGATAAAGTAAAATTCTTAGGCGTTATAATAGATAATAAATTAACCTGGGCACCGCATATAGAGTTTATAACAACTAAACTCTCTAGAGTAATACATTTGATTAGGAAATTGAAAATGCATGTTCCTGAAGTATACATTAGATCTGCATATTTCGCCTTCTTCCACAGCATTATTTCTTATGGCATTTTACTTTGGGGCAACAGTACTCACATTCATGATATTCTTGTATTACAGAAAAAAGCTATTCGTATAATGTCTTATGAATCAAAATTAGCTCATTGTAAACCATTATTTAAGAAATTAAAAATTTTGACAGTAATTAATTTGTACATCTACACAGTGATATTGTTTATAAAACAACACATATCAGAATTACAAAACAGACAAGACATTCATTCTTATAATACTAGATCATGTCAACTGATTGATATACCATATTGTAGATTGACTACAACACAGAAGAGTTTCGAAATACTGGGCTCTAAATTGTATAATAAGCTACCAGTAAAGTTAAAACAAAGTCCCATACCTAGTTTTAAGAATAAATTGTATGACTGGCTTGTTACTAAACCTTTTTATTCACTACAAGAATTTTTTGATGAGTAGGTACATCTTAGTACCAATAATAATGTAAATATAATTTTGTAAATAGCCTATACTAGCATTATATTATCTGACGTCTATTACTGTAAAAGTTCAATGACAATAAAATTATTCTTATTCTTATTCTTCTTATTCAAAAAAGTTCCTTCTGTTAATATTTGCTACCCCTTATGTACAAACTCGCCGCATTTGACCAATGTGAGAAACACTTTGGACACTTATGCTTTAAGCACGAGTGAAAATTGTAGGTTTCAAGACTTTCAAAAGCCATGTCATTCTTATTTTCACTCCTTGCTTACAGAATGCATCTGTGCAATACCAATGAGATACTTACATACACGTGTTTTAGAAATATTTGTCAACATGTTCTAAATTTGATTTAAACTAGAACAAAATTATGGTTAATTCTTGAAGAGTCAGCTACAAATTTATGTTTTGCAAGCTAGTTGCTGAAGGTACAAAGTAGAAATGTTAGGGCGTGAAGACCATTTGACTCATTTTAAATTGACTTCAATCCTTACAGAATTAAAGACATTTTATACAAAGAGCTTCCTAAAACCATCAAGGTTCTTTAGGGTGACATACTGCATGTACCAAGTTGAAATTTCACATACAAGAGATTAAGATTTGTCCAGTTTTAAACTTTGGTTGAAATCCGTACAAAATTAAGGGTAGTTAATATGAAGGGCCTTCTAAAAATGCAAGTGTTTTCCACAATATTCATAATAATAGATATTATAGTTCTGCTGCCTTATTTGCACCACAAAATGAACGAATCTGAAATTGAACCCTATTGCATTCACTGTTGGACAGTTCTGAAGGTTATACAAGCAGATCAGACCAGGTCCAAACTTGCTAGCCTGCTGGGAAACATTAAGCTAACCAGGTAAACCTGGCATGGGTCGCTGGTGATTCTGGCATTGAAGGCAATGGGGATACCAATAGACTTGCTAGGAAAGGATCTGATACACCAGTTTTAGGTATGACCAAATCGGTAGTTAAAATGTCATTGCTAGAATGAATAAAATACCAATGCGCCAAATAAGGGAGTAAAAACAACCCTCTAAAAACATGGTAAACTTACGGAGCCAGAAGAGAGCAACTGAATTTATAAAACTAAATATAAATCAGACAAGAATCATGGTGGGACTTGTGACTCTTCCTGAGGTTTTAGAAAAACTCTACACTGATTAGGCTATTTAAAAAATGAACCCAAGTGTAGAATTTGTAATTAGGAAAAAAATGACCTTTCTGCAATCTTCGAGTGTAAAACGTTTGCCAAGAGAACAGACATTACCTTTGGAAGAGTGAACCAATAGGAAGATGTCTCACATAAGAACTTGGTAAGAAGTCTGTTGGATCTTTTTAAGGGCACAGACTTAAAACATTAGTACTCACCTGGTAGCGAAAGTTGATAGTTTGAGTATACCATTACCATATTTAACAAACTATCTATCCATTGATGCGATGGGAGATGGCCACCAGAAGCAAGACGAAGCTTGGAGAAGTTCAACAACTGAAACTGGCTTTTGTGTGCAGTAGTCATTCTCTTGCACATATCACTTTAAACAGAGTATTGTCTACATTAGAAAATAGTAGAAATTAGTTGCTGCTAAACTTTAATATACAGTATCCTTTCTGTTGCTATGTGAAGTAAAGTTTTAGTCCAGTTTGCACTCATTTTGTTTGATATATTTTGTAATTTCCTCCTATGGGACTCTTGGAAGATTAACTCCTAAACTGTCACTCCTTTACTGCACCACTGTGTGGATTAATACTGGCAGTTGCAGTTATAATCAACTGTTTTTATTTTAAAGCAGGGATTTACTTGCAATGGTAGTCCCAAAAAATTCTAAATGCATATCAGAAGTTTCTAAATATAAGAAAATGGAACACAATACACTGGAGCTCTGGTTTTGTATCAAGAATCATGTAAAAATAAATAAATATACAGCTAATCCATACTCGTTCCTTAAAACAGCTACCCACAAGAAAATCTGGTAGTAAACATTTGATATCGTAGAAAAGGTAGATCATGTTCATAAACTAAAATTAACATTTGTATCCAAAAATAATACTGCATTGAAGAAGGTAAGGTATTGAAAAAGGGGTGTAACACAAATATTTGTTTTTTAAAGCTTATAGCATTTCATCATCTTCGAGATTAGTATGATTTTTAAACAAAAATTTTTGGGCAGATTCTACTAGCTGTAGCTGAAATTTTTGTTAAAATTTTTCTTGCATTAGTTTCATTAGCTCGTATCCCTATGAAATTTAAAAACAGCTGTCATGGTTAGAGAAGTCAAGTATTTTAATGAATTACTCCCTAACTTTGAAAAGAAAAGACAAATCTATATTAATTATATCTTCTTGAGATTTTTTATTAATGACAAGAGAAGCTTACTGAATCATGATTTTTGTACCTCAATGAATTAAGTTTCTGCAGATGTTCATTCCAAACCAAATGACGGTCAAGTACATCCACCAGTGTTTATTATTTACACATTACTTTAACAGCAAGATACTCTTGGTCCACTGTTAATGGACTGACTCTAGATTATTTTGCATCAAGTAGTTTTTCTTTGTTGTGTTATGAATATTGCCAAGTGGTAAGACTATGCCCCCTCCTATCCTCTTTTCTACATATCCATCATTCAGGTACGCATGTCATCCTCCACAGTCTAGGGGTACCATGCTAGCCTCTGGTTTCCAGGATCGTGGATTCAAACCTGGTGGGGGGTGATGGATTTTTTCGGATGTAAAAATCCTTAGCATGGCTTCCTTCAGAAGGGAAGTAAAGCCGGTGGTCCTAAGTCGTAGATCTATGGCACGCAAAAGATCCTCAAGCCTGAAAAAGAGACCTCTGAACAAAATTTCCGGTCTTTCACGCCCAATATAGAATAGGATGCTAAGAACCACAGCAGTTAATAAGCGTACATAAATAAATAAAAGAAAAGCTCAATTTAAATTTGCAATAAATTGTTAAGACCAATATGTATGCTGCATTATATCTAAATACCTGTATAATTACTGCTCACTTAACCCACATAAATGAAAGGGGCAGCAGTGGTGGTGGTGGCAGTGGTAACTGCCAACTTTCACAAGGCTAATGATTAAATGTTTCAAAATGGCAGTTCAGGTAGTTATCTTTACATTGCATTGCAAGAGCTCAATACAATAATTACTTCTGATTAGCTGGAAGGTTTCTAATGGGCATTGCCCTCTATTGAAACTTGGAAGCAAGTTTGGTTCCAAGGTCCCACATCATATACACACTTTTAACTGTTGTATTATAACAGAATGTACTCTCTAAGATCAAAGAATTACTTTTGGAACTGATTTTTTTTTTGCATACTCTTATCTCTAACTACAAATTTTGGTATGTATAGCTCAATATTTGAAGATAGCTAGGGTAGCTCAGTGGTTTTACTTGCAGCTCTCATATTAAGGGTACACAACTCGATTCCCAGCTATGGGGTGGGGATTTTAAGTTACTCCTAACCAGGCCTTCACCTCACACCTCAAGGCCCAATGTAGTTTTGAATCCATGGTAAAAGCCATAGATCCCTTTATTCTTCACTGCCATCCTACCATCGGAGGTAATGAACACCTCTCAATGGGTACCTCCAGCTAATGAATGGGTTTAGTCATCACTTAATGGGATGAGGTTCTCCCAAAGGCCATAGCAGACCATATGGGCATCATTAATATATTTGAAGAAGAGAGAGAGGGGTTCGTGTTCATAAAATGTCAAAGTTAAAAGTGGAGAAAACCAATCTAAAGATGTAGATTCCTAGTATTAATAATTAACATCGCCTTTAAAGATTTGTAGCAGAGGAGGGGCACCAAACTTTCTGAGAATATTAATTATACCTCATAGTATCTATTTTTGACAAAAAACCCAAAATGTGAAATTTTCCCTAAAATGACCATTTTTGTCACAGTCTCCCCTAATGGTTGATTTATAATCTATGGTAAGCAATAATGTCAACAATGTTACTACTTGATTGTGTGTTTTCCATGCCTTGCATTCTGCATCACACAGCCTTTATTTTTCTCCTGCCCATCTATATTGATAGCCTGTACAGCCTGCATGGCCTCAATTGCATATCTGCTTTAAGAATAATATGTCTAATGTAATAAGATGCAGTTTTTAGGCATATTTGAAAAGGCAACTCAATGAGTAGCAATCTGGTTTAACTCTTTCATAAAAAGGATCATGTTTTCCAATTGCATCACAAATGTAATTGTTAAGACCACTTAAAATTAATTTCATTCCAAACGCCATTCATCTTCTGGTTCAAAAGGAAGCAAACCTAGATTAAACTGAGTGACAACTCTCAACAAGATTCTGTTCATTTTCTTTACTTCTCTTTATAAAAATACAATTAGGATTTTGTATATTACAGGCAGACTTACATGGATCTTTCAACTGGCATATCATCTCAAATGTATATTACAAGCCTCTATCAACTTCCAAAAGTTTAGTTTTACATTATACACTTCACAATTTCAAAATAATCTCTATACAAAACAGTAAATATTTAAGATGAGTTAGTATCCCACATCTTTTCCAAATTTTTTTTAAAGAACACTTCTTTTTCAAAGTTACTTTTTAAAAAATTAATGATTGCAAGACATACTTCTATGGTTAATTTTCTTGCAGTATATTTGAAAGTTCATATACCTTAAGACACTAAAATCAGTCAATAATGAGACAAATACTATATGGAGTTTAACTAGAAAAATTAAAACTATAAGTTACTACCATGCACTTCTGGATTTTTTGAATTTACTACATATGTAGAACCATACAAAATACTCCCACTTAATTTACAGCTTTAAAGCAATTAGAAAACATTAAAAAGGTGAAATTTTTCATTCTAAGTAAAGCTTGAAAACTTTTGACAATACATACACACCACTGATGAAGGGCTTGGCAAAAATATGTTTTCATACCAATTTGTAAAAAACTGTTCACCATAATCTCATGCACTTCAGAAAAAAATTAAACAGCATTTTGGAAGATCATGTGAAAACAAACTTTATGATTAACATATATGTAGGCAGAGCTGCAACAGCAGAACAATGAGCACTGTGTGGTATGTTTAGGTAACCTTTAATATATTGCGATACCAATAGTTTATGTTGCTTCATGGCTATTAAAGTTAAATGAAATTGGCTTGTAACAATAATCCATTTTATCAACAGCTAATTATTGAATTCCTAGTTACAGAGGGAATCCCTGCTGGAGAAAACTACCAAAGATACCTAGAGAAATATTATGTATGTTCACCAGCAGTGTTAGAAGTTTGAGGGAAGAGTCCAAACATAAAAGCATGAGCAACCACAATCATTGTCTTTGAACAACTGAATACTGCACGGATTTCAAAGGTTTCTGTGATTGAGTGGCTTACTACTCCAAATTTACTGCAGAACACTGTAAGTAAGAATGTTCAAACCTGGATTAATTATGTTTATGCAATTATTAAGTGGTTTACTGTATCTGGTGCTGTAGAAAAATGTTTTTGGTTATTTCATGTTAATTCTTTCACAAGTGTACCAAGATGACCTAACTTTAAAATCTTAACCAGTGTAACCTATTTGTAAATTGCATAGATTATTTTATGTTGAAATAGTAATAAAGAAAAGAGGAAAAAGCTCAAGTTACTTATCAGGTAGGATTTGAACCCACTCTGCTACTTGGTAAAACTACATGTACAGGCATTATATGACTCAAATATTTGGTATCTGGAGTATCAGCACCTTTCAAATCACTCCAATTTAGCATTATACTAGACAAACACTTGTTTCCACTTCAAAACTTTGCTTGTGTTATTTCCTCCGAAGATAATTTTAATCCTGATTTAGACATTTTGGGTTTATTAATAAACTCTTTCAAGCCATTAAGTATGGCATATCAAATATATGAGGCATAATTCTTGTCAAAATTCATAAATTCATTTAATTTCTTCTGTACATATCACACTATATCACACATATTGTGTATACGCATATCCCTCAACTGGTTGTGGTTTATATTTTCCATTTTTTTTTGGCTGATTTTGAAAATCGAGCCATGTGATAGGTATTAAGCTTATCATGAGTTATTGAACGGGGGTCACAAAGTACTGTAAGTAAAAAAATTGGTGAGACTGGCCAGAAAACTAGTTTGTCTCTAATAGAAAGGTCTAATGTTTTTGAGGACTTCAATCCAGTGTACTTTGTATCCTTCAAACCACTTTTTCACCGAGTCTTTCTCTGTTTAAACACAGATGAGCCTGTAAAGCCTGCCAGAAAGACAGACCTAAGGCATATCTACCACTTAACAGGTTGCATAACTTTAAAAAAAGAGAAAGAGCCTATGGTAGGTTATTCACCAGGTACATTAAGCAATGACCAAAAATTCAGCATGCCCAACTTCATTCAGCTAACTTAAAAATTTAAAATGAAATGGCTCTTGGCACATCACTCCTACATACACAAGTAAGGCACACCCTCAAACTAGAGTATCCTTTTGGATTCAAAAAGATCAAATGCAAGAGAATGTTACAAAACTAAGAAGGAAATCCAGAATGTAGTATGGAAGTATCTTCTTAATATTGATAGAGTTCTACCTTAAGAAAGTTTATAAACTTTCAAAATTCTGGAGAAGGCACAAAAAAATTAAGAGTATTATTATTATTATTTAAAAAAAAAACAGCTGCAGGGCAAGCTATGTAGGTACTTTTGTTTTTCAATCATATGACAAATTTTAGAACATCATTTGTTTTGGTATGACATTCATGATAACTACTTAAAAAACATATTAAATATATAACTTGAAGAAAGGTAAACAAATCACAATATGAAATAATATTACAGTTATCCAAAACCATCATATTGCAGCCAATCCCATTGTTATAAATACCATTAATAAAAGGGCTCTTTTCTTCCGAATGAAGTCCCCACATTCTTCCTTAAGTACCAGAATTGCTAAAAAGCAAAACAATGGTCAAATACATCCCATGAATATTTGTTTCAAAACTCCAATATTCTACTTTCACCTTAACCTCCCCAAGAATTTTCCATAGCCTCTAATAACTATATTGAAAATTTTATTTTCCAAACAGAGTTTGATACTGTAACACAAATGTCACACTTAATGTTTTTAATCCTGTGCCATTTGCTAAAGTCATGATTTTCCATCAGCAGAAGACTGATGCCAAAGTGATAGCTTTCAAAACATGTTCTGTGATTTAAAATAGTAACCTGCATTAGTGTTAAATGTGATTTTAAAACTCAATGAAGTTGCTTATATTTTGGTAAATAATAAAACTATGAAAAATAAATATATTTCCAAAAGTTAACACCCCTAAGAGTTGCAGCACACACTACAACATATTATTTACACAAAATCTTAGGCATTCTGAGGGCAAATAAAACACAGGTGAGCCTATCTATCATTCCTTGAACTATCATTTTCCCATTCATTGTTCAATTTATGTGATCCCAGCCAGCTTACACTATAACTTATGCAAATAAAACTCATATTTATCATTCTACAAAGTATCATTTGTTGTGTTATTGGTTAAAAATTTCCAGTTCCAAACACATTCTATTCTTGAATCATTTTTAAGTTGCAATAATTATTGGAGCAGCGATTGTAATCCATATGTAGTTGCTGATACTTTTGGAGCAGCCTGTACCAGCCAAAGTGAGGGATTCAATAGCAACATACACACCCATTTAGTTATGACGGGGTAGAAGAAGAGTGTAATGACGTGACAGAAGCAACATGTGTTTGTGACAAGGGCAAGGGGAGGGAGGAAGAGCGGAAGATGGTACAAGAGTGCCAAATTTAGCCAAAACTTTGTGCATATGAAACTACAGATACTTAGCTCATGATAATGATGGAAGCAAGCAAATGAATGTGTTTAACTTGAAAAGTTTGTTGTTTTGTGTGAAAAAAAGTAGCTAAGAAGCAAATGTCAATTAAAAGCTTTTTTAAAAGAAAGTGACAAACATGTAAAATGAGTGATATGTAAAATCCATGCAAAATAGTGTTTGCTTATATATTGGCTTGCTTTATTTTGTACATGATTTGCGCATTTCCCATATCCATCGTTCTCCTGCATTCATCTTCCCCCCTACCTGCTCTCTAGGAAAATGATAGGTTGAGATTTGACTGTAGCTGCATTAAAAAAAAATTATAAAAAATGTTTAAAAATTATAATAATAATTGTCTTCTAACCTTATGCATGACCTTGAAAGGTACAGTATGCTTAAAGTTGCACATTTTGCTTCAATAACCATGCGCACTGAGAAATTAAAAGTTAGGTATGTTCACAGATAGCTTTTAATTTTTCTATAGTTTTCAGACCTCATTATGCCTTTCCTTCTTCCTCAAAACATTTTACATAAATGTGTCAGGAATTTGTATTGACAAAAAACAGAAAGGAGGTTTAGCCAGTGCATTTTGTTTTCTTTTCAGAAATTAATTAGTTTATCCCTGTTTGGAAAATAATTATTTAGTGAATTTACAGTTCTAAAACTTATTTTTTTGCCAGTTGAAGATCCTTGTGCAATATACTCAAAAGAGGAAGAATGGAGCATTGACAGAGCACCTTCTTACAGAATACTGATGTGTTGCTTTACAATAGTTTTATTTCAGATAAGAGCAAATAAATGAAAAACAGCAAGATGGACTTCTGATTCAGTTAAGAAGCTTCTACTTCTCTGCATTCTTCCCACTAATGTGCTGAGACTAAAAAACAATAGCTATTACATTGGAAATGTTTTAAACACAAAACTTATTTTCAGTTTGACACTTATCCCAGTCTATATGAAAGTTTCATGATTAAAAAACGTCCAATATTAAATTGTACTTCAACAATTAAACAAATACTAAACATAACTTAGTTCTACATTGTACAAAATGAATCTAAATTATCTAATAATCATATTCCTTTATTTTAAAGAAACAGGGAAGAGTACTGGCTATTGCTGCAAAGGAAACTTAAAAGCATTTTCAATTATCAACGAAACGTGCATAACATAGAACCACAAAATGAATTCTTTCCAGTATGGCTCGCAAAAGAAAACAGAAAGGATCACAGACACAAATTGCTAATAGCAAGGCAAGCATTTCCACGCAAAAGAAGCAGTTTTAAACCCACACAGATTTGTGCTGGGAAGGTGTTCACATGTATCAGCCACTTTAAAAATGCATAAATTAATAGTTATGGTTATTTGGCAGTAGAAGGTGTACATTTGCCATCAGAACCTCAGAATTCCTAGTTATCCAACGTTCACTCTCTGGCAATGTTGTCCAACATGAGAAACAGCAATACTTCGAAGACTACGCGAACGTTCAAAGAGCGAGGGATCTGTGTAGATCGGTTCACTTGGATCATCAAAGGCACGTGAGTTAGTTATTGTTGACACAGTTGATAGGTCTGCATCCTGAGATTCTGCTGTGCAACTGGGCAGCCTTAAAAGTTTAACAGAAAATAAACATTTTTCAGATTTAGCACTACCATGAAAACTAATCTATTCTATAACACTAGGAATAAATGTTTGATAATTCTTCTGTCTCTGTGGAATATACTGCTTAAAGAAATACATGTAGTATAATACAACAAGACAAACAAAAACTCTCCAAGTTACTGTTTATACTGTTCGGGGGCTAAAATAATTTAATGTTTCTCTAAAATCAATGTTAATAATCCAAAAAAGGCAGGGCCTTAAATTTATATTTCAGCTATATTATAATATAAAATCCTTATACTATCAAATGAATAGAAATAGAAAAGAGAGAGAGAAAAAAAATTACAGTCATGCTTTTCATGCAAGAAAGTTTTCATGTCCTAGCTCAAGTTTGCAGATGCACTTAAGGAACAATACATATTTTAATGCTAATTCTGATTTTATCTGAATAATCATAAGAAATGGCAAATAAGGTAATATTTATTTATTTCTTCATTTACCAAGTATCATAGCAGCAAATAACTTTGTTTATTTATAGTGTCACAGTGGAAAATAAGTGTAAACATAAGGGTTGTCTGAAAAACCTGCTGAAAGGACTAAAAGATCTATAGAGTTAGGTAGTAAAAAGTCCTTTGTAATGACATTCTGACTACTACTGCTGCTTTTGCTTTGAAAGACAGTCCCTTTAAACTTTATTTATGTACTAGATGCTTGCCGAGGGTATACTGCAGGTTTCCTATTTGTGGAAGGAAGGCATTTTGCCATACCTTAATTATATAAAGTCTAAAGGTAATGAATGCTCAATGAGAATATTTAAATTATAATAAAATACTAAGAAGAAGAATGGATCTTACACTCTAACTTCACTACAATGACAAATTGCCTTAAAAATGTTTTAGAATATGTTCCCTCCATCAACAGGGAGAGGTGGGGCCTCTTTCTCTTACCATAAATGCATATAACATCATGTAATTGATGTTTTCATTTATAAATCTCGATAATCTACATTACTAAACTTTTGAATTACATTTCAAGAGGCTATATTTACCAACCTGGTTTCAAATGTCTTCCTTGTTCCAGGCATTAGGAAGGAATAGTTATTGTTCGGACTTGGTGGATATGGTCCTGTGCCTGTGCTATCTGCAACTCTGTTCTTCACTTGTAATGCCCAGTACCTCCTGGAAGTAAAATATGACATTTTTACTTAGTCAATTAATGTAAATTAAAAAATATGATTTGTACTTACGGAAGGAGTGCGTTCATATCTCTGAACAGCTGATCAAGCTTCTATGTAAAAATGCATTTATGGGCTACTATATAGACTCTATAATAAAAATGTACAGGTTATAAGCATTATTATTAGTCCAAATGATATGCAGCACATATCCTACTTTGAATGTTAAGAGCTTACTTCGTCAGATATATTTGCCAATAAGCATATCTAATGCACAACATTTTCCTGGGTTCAAACACAAGGCAGCTTAGTTTTGATTCTATGTTCTTCCAAGTAAAATGTGCTTCACATGATTCTCCTCTAGGATTTTTGGATTGGGAAAGGACCAAGTAGCAGAATAGGTTTCATGAGCAAAGACCCAGAATAAGTATCAGTAACCCCACTCCCCATTCTCTGTACTTTTTGCCAGGTTGCCATTTGCCAATAAACTGCACTGCTGAATGCTGATTTGGCTCCTAATGCATACTTGCCAACTTCCTGAAATTGAAATCCATAAAATTTTCCATCGTCCAGAAAAGTGTGATAATTTTGTGATGCCATAAAATTTAGAATGCTTAAAACGTTCAGTGCAGTAAATTATAAACATTACATATAAAATAAATCAGAATTCTGTATTACAAGGATCCTTGAAGATCTAGTAGTACTGCTTCTTTTAGTCATGTATGCTGAAATACTTCCTGATACCACAATAAATGTGTATCAAAGGAAAGAAAATGGCTTCCTAGACTATTACAGAGATCTCTAGTTCATATATTACACTGCATAATAAGAACTATAAAGAATAACTGTGTTCGGATAAATATGATGATATTCAATCAATCAATCAATCCTCTATTGCCCAAAGGCAGGTCCTTCACTGTGAACCCAGCCCCATTCATCCTTCCCTCTTTTCTGCCTTCATCTTTGTTACCATT
The DNA here is from genome assembly GCA_030765065.1 of Deroplatys truncata. NCBI lineage: Eukaryota > Metazoa > Arthropoda > Insecta > Mantodea > Mantidae > Deroplatys > Deroplatys truncata. The sequence goes on from CM060990.1 coordinate 618,798,408, forward strand.
TAGTTTAATATTATCATTTGATATCTTCTTCCTGAAGCATTTTGCTTACCATTGTACCTCTTATTAATTGGTTCCTCATCCAACTGTCCCAGCTAGTTTCTTTTCCTCTTTCAGGAGCAGCAAAAAGGTGATTTATGATGACATTTAGTCTTCCTCTGCTGGTCCCCTCAATTTTACTTGCATTCTATGTACTGCTAAGTTATGCTCATTAAATTACCTATGCCTGGTACTCTGAGAATTCAGGGACATTTGCAATATTTATTTCCAGTACTCTTTTTTCCTTTACCCACTCTTTCTAAGACAGTTTCATTACTTATTTTGACTGTCCATTTCACACATTTCTTTCTTCTCAATATTAAAGTTTTAATGGCTTCCAGTTATCTTATTTCCTCTCGATATTCCAATTTCTACACTATAAAATGTTGAACTCCACACAAAAGCATTTCATTAATTTCTCCCTTAGTTCTTTCCTCAAGGATCCTGGAAAATGCTTTTTCTATTAATTCTACAATTGGTACAAAGTCTTTTGTTACACAAGCAGGCACAATGTTCATGAGATTCTAATTATATTTCTACCTACCCATATACAATTCTACCTACCTACTTACTTTCTCTGCCACATACCTATAGTGGTAAGAGGAAGTATTGTATTCCACCCAAAAACTTGATGTCAAGATTTCACTGGAAATGCATGTTTTGAGGCCTCCTGAATTTAGAAAAAGGTCTGTGTGTGGGTCAGTCTGTCTGTGAACAGCATAACTCTAAAATGAACTATTCTATTAATACCAAACTTGGTATTTAAGTTCAGTATCTTCCAAAGATGCGACACAAAGATGTTAAAGAAAATCCCCCATCCCAAACTGCCCTTCACATGGAAATACTTTTATTTCCTGAAAAATGACTTTAATGATTTGATTAAAATACCATATATAAGATACTTAAATGACTAATAAAATGCACATCTTGAATTCTCTGTTAAGTCCTCTTAATTTGGAAGGAATTTCGTATAATAGGTAAACCATGAGAGAAGAAGAAAGAATCAAGATCTCTTTAAAACAAACAAGTTCTTTCAAATAACCTTTTTTGTGGCATTAGAATATTTGTTATTATTGGTTTGAATTTTTTTAATCCTTTTTCACCTTTTTTTAACTGCTGTTGCTATTCAGTTGTTCCTCATATCATCATGGAAAGAGTTTGGAATTTCAAGGCCAGCATGTAGCCATTCTCTCTTAAACATCTGACTACTGATTCAGTTTCCTGTATCCCTCTTGTAGCTACAATGAACAGTGTAATGAAACTATTTCTGCAAAGGTTTATCTTGATTAACATGAAGCAGATAAAAAAATAAGCTTTCATATGAATGGTTTCTTCAAACCACATAAAAATAGATGATAGTGGGTAGAGCGTAATGTGAATGTAACACATCAGATGTTTTTATACTATATTTCAAAGTGCATGGCAGGGTAGCTCAGTTGTTTTGCAGTGGTTCGATTCCAGACTATAGGGTGATAATTTTAAGTCACCTTCATCCAGGCTTTCAGCTCTGACTAGCTTATGTGAAGTATAACTCACAGCCAAACGTGGTTCAGAATCCATTACTTCCAATGGATACCATTTGCTGGATGTTTCCAGTTAATAAATGTGTTCAGTCATCACTTTGTAGAACAAAATTTCCAAGAAGCTCATAGTAGATAATACAGGGAAGTGTTGGAAATTACATAATATTTTAAAATTTACTTGTATATATTTAAAATATTTAAATTACTTCTGCCTTTTTCATAGTTAGCCTTTAGAAAATGAATGATTAGGAAATATATTTCTATTGCTAATATACTGGGTTTTTGTTTATTTTCAGATTTTCCCTCCAATATATTTGAATAGCATGACATCATAGCTAGCTGAGCAGGGAGAGCCAAAGTAGCCTTTTACCCTCATGTGTAGATGCTAGGTGGAAGCGGGAGTCAAAGTAGTTTTCTATAGCCAAGACATAACTACTGAGGGTGCCTTTCAAAAGTGCTCTGTTCTCTTCACACGTGTGCCACAAGAACTAGGCAAGAACTAGGTTTGTTTTTTTGTTAACAAACCACCTCAGCAGAGGTAACTCCAGTTTATTCTACTTTTCATATGATACCTTTTATTCATTAATCCTTTTACTTATTTAAATTCCCCTCATTGTTAGCATTGTCAGATCAGAAGATACAATGATAGTGAATGAAGCAGCTGAACCAAAGCAATGATAACATTACTGTCTCCCACCATTTTCAGCTCTACGATTGTCAGGTCTAGTACTGCTAGGGCTGAAGTGCTCAACTTATGACATTATGCAATTAGAATATTTACTAATGTGGGACTCAAATCAGAAGTCCTGTAATGTGGTTTATATTTTTAGCAATGGTAGTGCTGATAGTATTACTACTTTAATGTCAAGCTCTATGAAACTCACTTTCACCAACATGACATCAAACTCTTGCCCGTGAAAGCACAAAATAAACGAACATCCAGTATTATTTATATACAGAGAGAGCCAAAAAATTATGAACCGGCTGTGTGGTGTTTTTCCTGTCCACATCCTTGGCGGTTGTTGCTGTCTGCCGCTATCATAGAAAGACGCGGATGAAACCATACAACATTTTTAAAACTACTTTTAAAGGCTTTACTTACAAACTTTATGAAAGGAGATGCTGAAACTGGCCACCTTCGTTTTCCATACATTTTTGGCACCTCTTTAGGAAACTATCCATCACTCGCTGTAGTTCACATTGAGAAATGCTGGCAACTTCCTGGCAGATATTTTGTTTTAATTCTTCGAAGGTGTGTGGGTTTGTCTTGTACACTTTATGTTTTAAGTTACCCCAGAGATAGAAATCGCAGGAGGTTAGGTCAGGAGACCGAGGGGGCCACAAATCTCTACTAATAATTCTGTCCTTAAACACACTTTCAATTGTTCTCATCGAAATATTGGCCGTATGAGCTGTTGCAGAGTCTTGTTGAAAAAAAAGGGGGTGTCAAAATTGTATTCCAGTATGTATGTGCATCAACTGTTGATTAAAAAAAAAATTAGCCCTGTAACTCTTTCTCCGCTCATGGTGCACAATACACCAATTTTTTCATCATGAAGGGGTACTTCATGAACAATATTAGGTTTGTCAGAGTTCCAATAACGATTATTTTGTGTACTATCTTTCAAGAAAGTAAATGTACACTTTTCGCAGGTCAGTACCAATCAAGCGTTCCATGAGTAGGGGTATGAAAACTAAATCAACCGTGGTCGTAGATGTACACTGTTGTGGTCGCCATTTTAACCTGTCACTCACTTCAAGGATTTCTATGGCTATATTAACCCAGTATGGCGAAACATGGCCTAAATATCACAAAACAAGTTACAATTCTCTCACTGCTGAGCTATTAACTATATGGCATTGGCAAGAAAATGGAAAACACGTGGAATAATGGTTTTAATAGATCTAACATACATGTTATATATAAACCTCTACTAGTATCTGCTGTCATAGCTCATTGGTAAAACGCATGCTGTTTCATATGTGCCGAGGGTTCACGGTTCGAATCCCAGCATGTGGTCATACTTTTTATTCCAACCTTTTCACCTTGTAAGCTGCAGTAATAACCAAATTTAGTTTTTTTGCAGCTAAGTTATTACTACATGGTTTTGAAGTTAATGCGAGGAGATTGAATGGTAATTTTAATGGAATCAAATTCTAAATGCTGTATACAAATGCATATGATCACAACAATAAGCTAATGCATAAAATAACAAGAAACCGATAAATTATCATCTTGAGAAAAGCAAACTTACAGCTGCAAATATACTTGTGTATAATTCGATGGAGTATAATGCATAAAACTGAAAAGGTATATTCTGTGTAACTGCTAGTTACAATATAGTTACTCTATTTATTATAAATAACAAAAAGAAGGTGATAGCTAAGGATAATGGTGCTTAAAAAGCAAACTAAACAACTGCTATTTCGTAGCTGAGACCACGCCATAATTGAAGAAATAAATTAATTTCTTAAAAAATTTCAGATTTATAGATAATGCATTTCTCCTGGAACAAATAACTTGTCGAAACAACGAATGGAAAGCAAAAATGAAATCTTGATTTTATAATTTTATCATGTAGTAATAACTTAGCTGCAAGAGAACTGAAAATTTGGTTATAAGTGCATCTTACAAGGTGAAAAACTTGGAATAAAAAGTTTGACCACATGCTGGAATTCAAACCATGAACCCTCAGCACACTTGAAACAGCGTGCATTTTACCAATGAGCTACAGCAGCATATGTTAGTCTGTGGGTTATATATTGATACGGTAATTTGTATCACAAATTACTTAAAGGTAAATAATAATTGTAATATGAATATGTATTTTTATGTGACATTGATTTCAGAGGTTTATTAATTGTAATTATTATTGGTAAATAATAATATAAGGCTTTACTGAAACTGTTAGTAATGGCGCAAGAATGCAGCGATGGGGTGAGTTGTTTATCGTTACCGGGAACCAGGAAGTTACGTAATGTTTCGCGCCTTTTCGGTAAAAAAGCTTCTAGAATTTTCCCTAAAAGTAATATGTATTAGTGGTTTTCATTGGATAGTAAAATAGACGCTAATGTTGGCGCGTTTTATTAGCCAATAGCATTTCATTTATAATCTTTAGGCGTATCTTGAGGCAAGCCTATAAATAGTGTAGATTCAAGGGAGCGTTCTTCCCAGTGCAACAAGATTCTCAACACATTACACATCGTCCGCAGTTCAACAAGATTCTCAACACATTACACGTCAGCCCACCAGTTCTACAGAATTCTCCATACTACGCGTCAGTCTCTCAGTTCGTCAAGTTACGCGCAACAGAATTACAAGAACTATTATAAAGTATTATACAGTTAAATATATAAAGTTGAAGTACGTGAATTAAAAGTGAGAAGTTATTACAAACAGTTTCAGTATGGCGATTATCCAGATAAATCTGTGAAAGTGTTCGTGAACGTGTTCTGCAATAAAGATTATAAAACCAATTTCTTCGTCAATATCATTTCTAGACAAAAGATTCCTTTCCGCTTCACACCCTGCAAGAGTTAAATGTCTACCTAAATAGCTAGCCGGAGGACAATATACAAAACTTTAAATTCTTTCGAACCCTAATTGATGCAAATTGCTACGCCAGATGGAGTTAAACGAACCAAACAAGGAGTGACGTCACACAAGATGGCATCGCGTGAAGAAAACATATGTGCTCTCGTAAATTGGCTCCCAAACGTGGTGCTATATATTAATGTTAAACACATAAGTAACATTAAAACAGTCGCAAATTGGCTCCCATACGTGGGGCAGTTAAAGTTATGTAAACAAACATTTATTTGCAACATACAATTTGTAACATTTGTTATACTCACAAATTGGCACCCATAACGTGGGGCTAGACGACTAGGAAAGGAACAAGAATAACCAGGAAGAGGCGAACGCAGCAGTGAAACGATCTACAAGACGCAGATTCCGAGACAACAGGGTAATTCAACTACAAAAACATCGAGACAACGTAGATTCATCATCATACAACGCAGAAGCGACATACAAACATAGGAGAATGGGGCAGAACGCTGGACATCAAAGCTACATCAACAGGCAGCATCATAAAGGTCAGGTGATTGTAATTTTTTTTTAGAAAACAAAAACAATGGCTGCTAGGAATTCAGAAGAAATAATGATGGAAGGGGATAGTGTAACAGTTAGCTGTAATTCAATACAGGTTACAAAAAAAAGCTCAAACAATGTAGTATTGGAGGGAGGAAATGTTAGTGCAGAAAGTAAGAATAGAATAGCAGGAAATATTAATTCTGATACTAGAATGATTATGGATATGATAAAAAAGATTAATGAAAATATGGAAAATATTGGTAAGAGAATTGTAGATCAAGTAAGGGAAGATATGCAAAAGAGTTTTGAGAAATTAGGGGAAGCTATAGACAGGAATCATAGGAAATTAATGGAAAGTATTGGTAGGAGTAAGGAGGTATTAGAGCAAAAAGTAGATCAAAGCAGTGAAGAAATTGAAAAGAAAGTTACGAAGCTAGATAGTAGTATGCCAGAAATGAGTGATGAAAAGGAAGTAATAGCAAGTGAGATAGGAGAAGTTTCAAAGAAAATGCTAAACATGAGCAGGGAAAGAGATAACAAAGAAAGTAAGGTTAATACTAAAAGTGAGGTTAATGTAGAATGCACAGAGTTAGGAAGTCAAGTGAGTAATATTTCAAGTGAGATAAGAGAGATAAAAGAGGTTAGAAATGTAGATGTAAATCAGGCGCAAGTTAATTTCAGAGGGGAGATATCAGAAATACAAAATGAGACAGTAATGCAAAGAAAGAAATTGTACCAAGATGTTCAAATTCAAAACTCCAGTCCAGTACAGTTTAGTACAGATTTGTCAGAGTATTCTCAGATTAAAGAGATAGCAGATGAATTGAAAATGAAAGTTGTCAAAAGATGTATTGTTCAAGAAACTTTAGATTGTTTTCAAATATTATCAGGGAACGAAATGTCATATGAATACAAGAGGTTATTCATGAACAAAAATTTGAAGGTTAGGTTACGGCTACGAGTAATGTTTAGCCACACACAATTTGATCCAGGAGGGTAAATAGCAATGTGATGTAAAGTAAATGCTGGATAGTTAAAGACGACTTGCAGAGAAATGTATTGGAACGTAAGAGGGTTAATTATTTATATGTCATTTGAAAAGAGAAATAAATTATAAAATAAAAAAAAAAATAAATAAATAAATAAATTTTAGTAACTGTAACAACATTTGAAAATTAAGAATGCAAAGATTGAAATTTAATATGATATTAAAGTAAAGTACATAAATACCATTCAAAGAGTATTGTTAAAATAAAATTCAAAATAACAAAAATGGTAAAAATAATTCAAAACAAATACTTATGTAGCAAACAGAAAAGGTGAAACATTGTCAAGATTTAAGAGATGTAAATATATTTGCAAAGTACAAAAAAAAAAAAAAAATTGGTAAATATAGTTAAAAATAATTGAAACAAATACTTATGTAGCAAACAGAAAATGTGACACAGTGCCTAGATTTAAGAGATGTAAATATATGTAAAGGGTGAATATTTTAGTAAATATGTATAGTAATTACAAAAAAATTCTTGAATTGATAAATTTTTGGTAACAATATAAGAAAGTAAACCATTTTTTGTAACACTAGTTAAATAATTTATGGTAAAGTATTTGCTATAAAAAAAATTGTAATGTCAGATTAATATCTAATTTAATTAAACCAGAGCCAGTAAGTAGTGGCGAGATAAAACATATGTCGTGTGCTAAATGCGTGTGAAGTGTTAAGTGAAAGTGATAACGTGTGTTCCAAGATTTAGGAGACTAAAAACAAAATTATAAAATTTCCAAACAGGTTATAAATATTTATAATTATGTTTCTAGTGGGGCATATGATACGGTAATTTGTATCACAAATTACTTAAAGGTAAATAATAATTGTAATATGAATATGTATTTTTATGTGACATTGATTTCAGAGGTTTATTAATTGTAATTATTATTGGTAAATAATAATATAAGGCTTTACTGAAACTGTTAGTAATGGCGCAAGAATGCAGCGATGGGGTGAGTTGTTTATCGTTACCGGGAACCAGGAAGTTACGTAATGTTTCGCGCCTTTTCGGTAAAAAAGCTTCTAGAATTTTCCCTAAAAGTAATATGTATTAGTGGTTTTCATTGGATAGTAAAATAGACGCTAATGTTGGCGCGTTTTATTAGCCAATTGCATTTCATTTATAATCTTTAGGCGTATCTTGAGGCAAGCCTATAAATAGTGTAGATTCAAGGGAGCGTTCTTCCCAGTGCAACAAGATTCTCAACACATTACACATCGTCCGCAGTTCAACAAGATTCTCAACACATTACACGTCAGCCCACCAGTTCTACAGAATTCTCCATACTACGCGTCAGTCTCTCAGTTCGTCAAGTTACGCGCAACAGAATTACAAGAACTATTATAAAGTATTATACAGTTAAATATATAAAGTTGAAGTACGTGAATTAAAAGTGAGAAGTTATTACAAACAGTTTCAGTATGGCGATTATCCAGATAAATCTGTGAAAGTGTTCGTGAACGTGTTCTGCAATAAAGATTATAAAACCAATTTCTTCGTCAATATCATTTCTAGACAAAAGATTCCTTTCCGCTTCACACCCTGCAAGAGTTAAATGTCTACCTAAATAGCTAGCCGGAGGACAATATACAAAACTTTAAATTCTTTCGAACCCTAATTGATGCAAATTGCTACGCCAGATGGAGTTAAACGAACCAAACAAGGAGTGACGTCACACAAGATGGCATCGCGTGAAGAAAACATATGTGCTCTCGTAAATTGGCTCCCAAACGTGGTGCTATATATTAATGTTAAACACATAAGTAACATTAAAACAGTCGCAAATTGGCTCCCATACGTGGGGCAGTTAAAGTTATGTAAACAAACATTTATTTGCAACATACAATTTGTAACATTTGTTATACTCACAAATTGGCACCCATAACGTGGGGCTAGACGACTAGGAAAGGAACAAGAATAACCAGGAAGAGGCGAACGCAGCAGTGAAACGATCTACAAGACGCAGATTCCGAGACAACAGGGTAATTCAACTACAAAAACATCGAGACAACGTAGATTCATCATCATACAACGCAGAAGCGACATACAAACATAGGAGAATGGGGCAGAACGCTGGACATCAAAGCTACATCAACAGGCAGCATCATAAAGGTCAGGTGATTGTAATTTTTTTTTAGAAAACAAAAACAATGGCTGCTAGGAATTCAGAAGAAATAATGATGGAAGGGGATAGTGTAACAGTTAGCTGTAATTCAATACAGGTTACAAAAAAAAGCTCAAACAATGTAGTATTGGAGGGAGGAAATGTTAGTGCAGAAAGTAAGAATAGAATAGCAGGAAATATTAATTCTGATACTAGAATGATTATGGATATGATAAAAAAGATTAATGAAAATATGGAAAATATTGGTAAGAGAATTGTAGATCAAGTAAGGGAAGATATGCAAAAGAGTTTTGAGAAATTAGGGGAAGCTATAGACAGGAATCATAGGAAATTAATGGAAAGTATTGGTAGGAGTAAGGAGGTATTAGAGCAAAAAGTAGATCAAAGCAGTGAAGAAATTGAAAAGAAAGTTACGAAGCTAGATAGTAGTATGCCAGAAATGAGTGATGAAAAGGAAGTAATAGCAAGTGAGATAGGAGAAGTTTCAAAGAAAATGCTAAACATGAGCAGGGAAAGAGATAACAAAGAAAGTAAGGTTAATACTAAAAGTGAGGTTAATGTAGAATGCACAGAGTTAGGAAGTCAAGTGAGTAATATTTCAAGTGAGATAAGAGAGATAAAAGAGGTTAGAAATGTAGATGTAAATCAGGCGCAAGTTAATTTCAGAGGGGAGATATCAGAAATACAAAATGAGACAGTAATGCAAAGAAAGAAATTGTACCAAGATGTTCAAATTCAAAACTCCAGTCCAGTACAGTTTAGTACAGATTTGTCAGAGTATTCTCAGATTAAAGAGATAGCAGATGAATTGAAAATGAAAGTTGTCAAAAGATGTATTGTTCAAGAAACTTTAGATTGTTTTCAAATATTATCAGGGAACGAAATGTCATATGAATACAAGAGGTTATTCATGAACAAAAATTTGAAGGTTAGGTTACGGCTACGAGTAATGTTTAGCCACACACAATTTGATCCAGGAGGGTAAATAGCAATGTGATGTAAAGTAAATGCTGGATAGTTAAAGACGACTTGCAGAGAAATGTATTGGAACGTAAGAGGGTTAATTATTTATATGTCATTTGAAAAGAGAAATAAATTATAAAATAAAAAAAAAAATAAATAAATAAATAAATTTTAGTAACTGTAACAACATTTGAAAATTAAGAATGCAAAGATTGAAATTTAATATGATATTAAAGTAAAGTACATAAATACCATTCAAAGAGTATTGTTAAAATAAAATTCAAAATAACAAAAATGGTAAAAATAATTCAAAACAAATACTTATGTAGCAAACAGAAAAGGTGAAACATTGTCAAGATTTAAGAGATGTAAATATATTTGCAAAGTACAAAAAAAAAAAAAAAATTGGTAAATATAGTTAAAAATAATTGAAACAAATACTTATGTAGCAAACAGAAAATGTGACACAGTGCCTAGATTTAAGAGATGTAAATATATGTAAAGGGTGAATATTTTAGTAAATATGTATAGTAATTACAAAAAAATTCTTGAATTGATAAATTTTTGGTAACAATATAAGAAAGTAAACCATTTTTTGTAACACTAGTTAAATAATTTATGGTAAAGTATTTGCTATAAAAAAAATTGTAATGTCAGATTAATATCTAATTTAATTAAACCAGAGCCAGTAAGTAGTGGCGAGATAAAACATATGTCGTGTGCTAAATGCGTGTGAAGTGTTAAGTGAAAGTGATAACGTGTGTTCCAAGATTTAGGAGACTAAAAACAAAATTATAAAATTTCCAAACAGGTTATAAATATTTATAATTATGTTTCTAGTGGGGCATATGATACGGTAATTTGTATCACAAATTACTTAAAGGTAAATAATAATTGTAATATGAATATGTATTTTTATGTGACATTGATTTCAGAGGTTTATTAATTGTAATTATTATTGGTAAATAATAATATAAGGCTTTACTGAAACTGTTAGTAATGGCGCAAGAATGCAGCGATGGGGTGAGTTGTTTATCGTTACCGGGAACCAGGAAGTTACGTAATGTTTCGCGCCTTTTCGGTAAAAAAGCTTCTAGAATTTTCCCTAAAAGTAATATGTATTAGTGGTTTTCATTGGATAGTAAAATAGACGCTAATGTTGGCGCGTTTTATTAGCCAATTGCATTTCATTTATAATCTTTAGGCGTATCTTGAGGCAAGCCTATAAATAGTGTAGATTCAAGGGAGCGTTCTTCCCAGTGCAACAAGATTCTCAACACATTACACATCGTCCGCAGTTCAACAAGATTCTCAACACATTACACGTCAGCCCACCAGTTCTACAGAATTCTCCATACTACGCGTCAGTCTCTCAGTTCGTCAAGTTACGCGCAACAGAATTACAAGAACTATTATAAAGTATTATACAGTTAAATATATAAAGTTGAAGTACGTGAATTAAAAGTGAGAAGTTATTACAAACAGTTTCAGTATGGCGATTATCCAGATAAATCTGTGAAAGTGTTCGTGAACGTGTTCTGCAATAAAGATTATAAAACCAATTTCTTCGTCAATATCATTTCTAGACAAAAGATTCCTTTCCGCTTCACACCCTGCAAGAGTTAAATGTCTACCTAAATAGCTAGCCGGAGGACAATATACAAAACTTTAAATTCTTTCGAACCCTAATTGATGCAAATTGCTACGCCAGATGGAGTTAAACGAACCAAACAAGGAGTGACGTCACACAAGATGGCATCACGTGAAGAAAACATATATGTGCTCTCGTAAATTGGCTCCCAAACGTGGTGCTATATATTAATGTTAAACACATAAGTAACATTAAAACAGTCGCAAATTGGCTCCCATACGTGGGGCAGTTAAAGTTATGTAAACAAACATTTATTTGCAACATACAATTTGTAACATTTGTTATACTCACAATATAACATAGATGTTGGTTCTATTAAAATCATCATTCCACGTGTTTTCTGTTTTCTTGCCAATACCATGTAGTTAATAGCTCAGCAGCAAGAGAATTGCAACTTGTATTGTGATATTTAGTCCATGTTTTGCCATACTGGGTTAATATAGCTATAGAAATTCTCGAAGTGAGTGACAGGCTAAAATGGCAACCATGACAGTATACATCTACGATCACGGTCAATTTAGTTTTCATACCCCCTACTCACCGAATGCCTGAGTGATACTGACCCACGAAAAGTGTACATTTACTTTCTTGATAGATAGTACACACATATCGATGAAGGTGGAACCAAGCCTCGTCCATGAAAAGTATTAAATGTGGGTCTATTTCGCCATTGTGTACACTATTGAGACTCCACTCACAAAATGTGCACCTAATTACAGAATCGCTTGGTTGAAGAGCATGTGCCACAGTTACTTTATATGGTTTTAACTTCAGCAATTTGGAGCTCTTCGCACAGAGCCATAAGAAATGCGTGCCTGTTGTGAAAGACGCCCAAGTGATTTTTGGGGGGAATTCTCCAAAGGATGACTGATGTCAGCTAATGTTTCTTCGGTAAGAACTGTACACCATCTTTTAGATTTCTTAGCCTGAACACTTCCTGTGGCCTGAAATTTATTGTAAAGTTCATGGATTGTTGTATGGCCTGGAACTTTTACACCTGGAAATCTTTCTGCAAATCATACTTTCACTTGGCGAGCTGAGTTAACACATACGAATCATAAATAAATACACGCTGTGCAGTAGAAAAAATATACTGAGCCATAGTATACTTTATGACTAAGTACAGGACAAAATAATAAATAACTTGTAATAACTGAACTACATCACATCACTGTCAACTCCATATTGCACTTTACACTGCAGAGCAAAACCACGTCAACAGCGTGACCTTGTTTATAATAGCAGTACATTATCATGTTTCCACATGCCCAGCGGAAAAACACAGCGCAGCCAGTTTGTAGTTTCTTGGCTCTCCCGTTACAAGTGTTATAAGCTACAGAACTAGCAAAAGAAGAATAAGATTACTGAACTAAGAGCTTCTGTTGGTCATTAAGAAATGTCCACCACTTACTACACAAGCTACAGACTTTAAAATGTTTACAGTCGATAACTATGGGCTTGATTTCTCTCTCATATTGTATTTAAAAGTAGAACTGGATGGCAAAGAAAGAATTTTATTTCTCACCTATAACAGATGCCAGCAAAGACTGTGGTGATAATAAGTACAAATAAAATAACAAGAACAGCTGAAATGAGGCCATAGTATTCTCCGTGTGTGAGGCATACAGTATCGATCAGAGGCTCCACCTGTTCTTCTTGCAGAAGATCATGTCTGGATTCAAATACCTGCACAGAGAGTTATGGTTGCTAAATTTCTTATTTTAAAATGTTCTAAAACTACAAACAAAATAACATAATTAAAATAAAATTAAATTAAATAGCAAGTCAAGAATGAGCATTCTCTTGTCTGAACAAACAGGTTTGATGTTAGGCTTATAAGGTTTTAGATTAACAACAGTAGTACATAAACTCTTCGTTTTACTACAACGGTGCCACTAAAAAATCTTACCTCTATCATTTCTCTGACTTGCTCTTCTTCATCTGTGCTGTTATTACCATCATTTACTTCTGACTGCACTTCAGCACTTTCTGTGCTCTCATTGGTTTCTCTTTTCTTTCTTCCAAATGATGGTTCATTCCGTCCTGCATGTCCAGTGCAGTAAGCCTGCAAGCATGAATCACTGGTATTTATTGGATAAAATTTCAGTCCTCAGTAAAGTGATTTTTGTGACTTGACCATGTCTCCCCAATTTTATTTCCTTCAGGAAGCTTCCTTAGAATTTTGTTATTATGTTTTCCAGTAACACATTTTACCATATACGACTTTGAATTATAAATGTCTTGGTCCAAAATGCATTACTTACTATATAAATATTGCTTGCTCTCACTTAATAATCAAATTTTGCTGGCACTCATTCAGTACTTTGGCAAATCCTTGCAAATTTTCCAGTCAATTCACCTAACAGCCAATAATACACATGCCTTAATGGCTTAAATTGTATGACTGAGACAGGGAATGCTTTGGTTTGGCATGGTAATGTGGTCAAGGGAGTTCAGTTAGGATTAGTGAGCGAGCTCTCAGCAGCATGGTATCTCATTCAGTGATGGTAGTACCAGTGTTGACCGTATATAGTATATCTTATACCTAGTATTATTTTGCAATTAAGAAAAAGAAGAGGCAATAAGCAGCAAATAAAAAACACTCATTTTTAACACCACAATTTTAGAATATCCTAATATTGAACTGGAGTAGTGATAAAAACTAAAATTTGCAAAGCTCTTCAAGTGCAAATAATTAATTTGTATTCTTTTAGAACCAATGGCATTGCAGGTTTTTTTCTCCGTGGTTATAATAGGAGAGTGATATTTATTTCTGTAATAATAATGATGAGTCTGCATGTTTTACAATTATTGTTGATAACAAGGAATTTTTAATTTTTCCACAGTATATGTCCATAATAGTGTGACTCAGCAGCTATGGTCCCAGGTTATCAGAGGTCAGTGCTGGGCAGTAGGAGATAAGATAAGTAGCTCTTCTCACCCAGCATAAACAGCAGAAGCACTATCAACAGATAACCAGAATCTTCTGGAAGTTTCCTTCCTCCCACCTCCAGAACATGTGTCCAAAACATTCTAAAATGTTCTGTGGAAGCTTCCACGGAGTATATAAGCCAGTGGGTTCACCAGAGTGGAAGGAAGCGAGTCAGTCAGTGAGTGAAGGAGTTAGTGAGTGTGTTTCTGGTGTGAGATCAAGTACAGTTCTACAAGTGATAAAATTAAATTGAAATTAAGCTTTATTTATGGGCGCTCTTTAACTGCTGTGGTTCTTAGCGTCCCATTCTATATTGGGCGTAAAAGCCTGGAAATTTTGCTCAGAGGTTTCTTTACCAGGTTTGAGGTTCTTTAACGTGCCACAAATCTATGACATGGGACCACTGGCTTTACTTCCCTTCCGAAGGAAGCCATGCTAAGGATTTTTGTGCCTGAAAACATACATCTCCCTCTGTCGGGTTTGACCCTGCAACCTCTGGAGCTAGAGGCTAACATGGTAATCACTACACTATGGAGGATGACTACAAGTGATATTGTGACAACTGTGATGTGCAGTGAGTGCTGCTGCTGCAGGGGAGACTAAAGAAGTTTTGTGTTCGACTCCCCAGTGAGTGAGCCATCCCAAAGAAGTGGTTATATCATGCATATTTCATTACACCGCTATGTCAAGAGGGAAAGTGAAGCGACAGGGAATTCAACTAGTTCAAGTTAGTGACGTGAGTGAACTAAGAGAGGTGACATTTGAAACCTGGATAAAGTCACAGTAATGAGGTCCTATTCACAAGAAATTTAATTCCTCTTGCTTAACCCATGCAAAAGGTGGTGGCAGGTGTATGCATCTTATGTATCACTAATTGAAGCATTGACCATAGCAATAATGTAAACAACTCAATGTTCAAAACTAATATTTTAATTAAACAATGGGTGATATAAATAAAAACAAGCAAAAGCTTGTGAGCTGTAGCTCCAAGCAAGTTGAGAAACGAGCATCAGGTCGTGGTTTGGTATGAATAAAAATTTCCCCTCTTCAATGAGCTATTGCTATCACCTACCAAGCTTTTGCTCAGTGACCTTCACCACGACACATCATCTGAGTAAACAAACACACCCATTCTTTGTCAGGAGGCGATTTAAATCTTTACTGCACCTAAATATACATATACTCATTCATGTTAATCATACTCTCATTTATGAAATCTAATAGACATGCAAATTTTAAATAACACAATTATAATTAAAGATTTCGCAAATGAAACAGACATTGAGATTCACCCAACTTTTAACAGATAATGCTCATCCCCTTTCTAAATCCAATCCCTCATTTCCTTATTTGATAGTATAACAAACGTGTCACCAACTGATATATTGAAAGTAGATTATTTGTACTTCTGTTTTTACATCTTTATATTGATATCTTCTGCATCTATATAAAATATCACTACGTAATTCCAAGAATTTATAAGATGTTATCATGAATTAAAGTTGAACTGGATTAAAAGCGTTTCATTTGAAAGTTAAATTTAAGTTTGGTTTTAATTGAAATTCTTTAGTTATAATCCGGTTTTGATTTGTGCGAACATTCTGCTCTATGTAAGTGTTTATTTGTATATCGCTTTTATTATATTACCAGTCTTCCGTTAATAAGAGCGGCTCGCTATGATCTCACTCACATTCTGTTTAGCATTATAGTACTCAGATGAAAACACATCAGAATCTTTTCAGCATTGTTAGAAGGTCCACCTCGTGTTTCATTTGCCTCTGGAAGAAAATGTTGCGCAACCTTTTACATTTTCTCTTTTAAATAACTGTTTATATCAGCACACATCCGAGTCCTTGAGTCTTGAAACAATTTTTAATTTCACTATCACTTACGTATAGCAAGTAGAGGAAGTATTGCACTCTACGCAAAAATTTGATACCGAGATTTCATCAGAGATACGCGTTTTGAGAGTGCCTGAATTGAAAAGAAACATCTTTAGCAAATGTGTGTGTGAACAGCATAAATAAAAAAAACTAGTTCAAACTTAGTATCCTCCAAAATGTGATAAGATTTTCAAGAAAATTCCTCTACCCCAAAACTATCCCTTTTCTCAAAAATGGCTCCAACAATTTTGATTAAAATCCGCTATTGTTTAAGATATTTGCAGGGAAAATATAATTAGGTATATCTCGAATTTTCTGGGAATAGCCAGTGAAGTGCCCTTCATTCTGAATGACTTTTATGTAATGCTAAACTGTAAGAGATTCTACTACAAGAATCCTACTACACATCTGTGTCTGAACAGTAAACTCAGAAAGGCAAAGTCGTTAAATAACAAGTTTGGTATTTAAGTTCAGCACCTTCCAAACATGCGTCAGGAAGATTTTCAAAAAATTCCCCCGCCAAAATGCCCTTAACATGGAAACTTTTTCCAAAAGCTTTATTTTCTCAAAAATGATTCTTGACGATTTTGATTAAACATGGCATGTTTAAAATGTTTTCATGTCAAATGCCTATATTGCATTTCCTGGGAATATCCTCTGAAGTCCTCTTATTTCTCAGTAACTTTTGCACAATTGGTAAACCATAAGATAGGCAAATCTATCTACAAAAAATCTTACTACAAAAAGAAAATCTTTCTGGTTAAGCACACAATTTAAGTCAAAGCATTTCTTTTTTACTTTCTTTTTTTAACTTAATCACTCCTGAGATATTCCTTGTTATTGGTTTAAACTTTCAAATAACTACTTATAATTCTCTCAAATGGGATGTCGGTATTCGATATTTTCTCGTGGTCATCATGCAAAGAGCATCAAATTTCAAAGCCCTCATATAGCCAGGCGCTCTTTAAAACGCTGACTCACTTTACCTACTGTATCGTATAACAAAATTGTAAACGTAAATTGAACATTTATCTGGATTAACAAGAAGAAGCTGGAATAATAAGCTCTTGTAAGTATAGTTTGTAGAAGAATGATTAGAGAAAGCCACGTGAATGTAGAACATCAGGTTTTTTTTTTCTTTTTTCCGCAATCATCTGAAAAGAACGGAATTTCAAATCCATCAAATAGCTACCCACATTTAAAATATTTGACTATCCCTTTAGTTTACTGCATTCTTCTATTCCTACAATGATAGTTTATCTCGATTAACAAGAAGTAGCTACCAAGAATAAGGTTTTGTAAGAATTGTTGGTAAAAAGAGTGATAGAGAAAGTCGTGTGATTTTTATTTTCCTCTCTGGAACCATGAACATGAACTCCACCAATGTATTAAAATGCAGTTGAGCAAGCTGAGGTACCTACGGAGGTACCTCAAGAAATAGCAAGCAAAAGCTTACTAAAGGCGAGGAGGACTTGTTTTTATTTATACCATATCGCGAGCAATAGCTCAGCGATCAAGGTCAGCAAGCTTTTGCTCGCAAGGAGGTTGAGCAGAAAAGTTTTATTTATACGAAACCGAGCAAATGCTTGGAATTAAGTGAGAAATGAGCTAATGCTTGCTTTTATTTATACCACCTAATGTTTCTCCTGTACGTAATCTGCTGGTTATGTGAGCTGAGCATTCTGAAGTATGGGCCACCGCATAACAACATTTATTGTATTTTGAAGAAAATGAAAGAAACTTGGCCTGTGGTTTTTTCAGCATTCAAAACAGCATGTAAGGCTAGAAATGAAATGTGGCTGAGTAGATATAAAGTATTCAGGAAAGACTAAAGGTCTAAATGCCAGTAATCCTTATGACACCTGAACTATCACAATCAAACTAGATATTTGAAACAATGTGCATACAGAAAACATATTTCTATTTTCATGTCAGAACAAGTGGCCGAGTTGATGTAAATCTAGATATGCTAAATAACAACACAATTTGCCTATTTTAATTTCATTTGAAATATAAACCCTCACACATTTGTCAAAATAAGTATGTAATTTTATAACATGTTTTGACATTCAGAAGGCAGTGTACGCTCAGACTATGTAATACAGTGGAATCTCGTTAGCACGTTCCTCATTAACACGTTTTCCCGTTTATTACGTTGAATTATAAAAGTCCCGGTACCAAATCACCAAATGTAATATATAACGTTTGCTTAGTGCATTTTCCCGATCCTGCTTACTATGTTTGAAGTTTGACGTCCTCATTTGCTACTTTGCTCAATCCTTGGTCACAGGGTGGATACTGGCAGCCAATCACATGCATGTATATAAATATTTGTGTGACACGATTTATGTGGGCAGGATAGAGAATGCTTTACCTGGCGTGGTAAACGCCAACGATAGTTTCTACTGTTGAGTGTTGATCAAACATACGTAGATGTATTTTAACGTTTCATTTGCAATGAAAAAAAGAAAGTGTAGTAAATAACCAACACTGAAAAACTGAAAATCCTTGAAGTATACCACAATCCAAATATGAAACATGTGGATATAATGCGGAAGTTAAACATTCCTCTGTCAACCTTAAACACGTTTGTTAGCAAACCTAAATTGATTGAAACTGCTTTGAAAGAAGGGAAAAATGCTAAAACAAAACTTTCCTCTTGGAAAATAGGATCAGAATGAAATTTGTTGCATGGAAACACCTACCGTATTCAAATCGTATTGAATATGCCAGAGTTACTATCGTCTATTGTACTCGTAACACATAATTTTGTTATCTTTTTTTAGCAGAAACTGTTATCATATGTGTAATAAAACACACAGCAAAGCCACTATTGTCACTTCCATAATTCACAATTTATTTTCTCAAAAACATTCATAATCTCAAAAATCCAAGTTGACCAACATAAAAGCTTGAATTATTTATTCTCAGGTTTTGTGTATCCAAATCCATTTGAACACACATTGAATTTAACATGGAAACTCTGATCGTATTCAGTATAAAATTGTACTTGAAATCTATTTCAACTGCCCATGGAGACAGTAATTATTAGATTTTGTTACATAACTATGTTCTTAAATTGCAGATTTTGTATTTTTTTTAACACGTTTTTCCGCCTATGACGTCCAAATCCTTAGGTCCCTGCAAAAATGTACTAATGAGATTCTACTGTAATTAGTTATATGATAAGGATAGGTTAAATTACACTAGAAAGTGTTTAATTAATAACAGTTTTAAGACCAATGATGATCAATAGAGAATATTCTCATAGCGATGTGGTGGTAACTACATAAATTATTTAATCTAGCTTACCGGTTGACAGCCATCTCGACAAGTTCTTACTGTGGCTTCAAACACTAAGAAGTTAGATTCTGGTATCTTGAAAGCATTAAATCTAGCCTCTAATCCATCTCCTGAGCGTGCTCTATCAAGTCCAGGAAACACGTAGTTATCCACAGGGCAGCTGAAATCAATACATGACATTTTATATGGAACAGATGCAAAAAGCGCAAATGCCAAAACAAAGAAAAGGTTTAAAATGATAAATCCAATGACATCCTTTGAATGTTGCAAGACAGGTTGAAAAAATGTCCACAACAGAAGTTTGCCTTATGTAAAACTAAACTATAGTTATTAAAAAGGTGACGAGATTCATAGTATGAAACAGCTGAGTGGTAAAACCACCATTCGTTCTGTATTACACAGAGGCAGAGCAGGTCTGAGCTTTGCATGGTACCTAACTTCTTTCCACTTTGGATTGTATAGTTCACCATAAAATATTGTATGAAAATCACAAATAACTTATATCAGTTAAAGGGGAACAAAACACAAAAATTATGTTTCTTCCTAAATGAAGCATATGAGCTGTAAAATGCAGTGGTAAGATTGTTTTCTTGTTCAGCCACACCATTATTGCTCCGCAAGTGAAATAATAACCATCTTATACGTCATCAGAACCAGCCATGCGCTGGAAGCAGTTGGGAGATCACAAGTCAATCATTGCTGCATGTGCAGTAATACATTTTCATAAATTGTTCTTGTTGGTATTTAAGTTCAAGAGTAGAGTACTTTGTAGTGGTGTTTTGGTAATGGAGTTACTGAGTCAGTTTATATTATACAAACAATGTAATATTGTGAAAAATAAAATGCCTCATGTTGTGCATATGGCTGTAATGTGAGAAGGGAACAGACAAGAGAACTCATTTTCACAAGTTTCCAAACAGAGACAAATCTCCCAAAAGATAGGATATGGGTAGAATTTTGCAAAAGGAAAGATCTTCTGCCTGGTCCCGGTGCTTGTTTATGTTCCTTCCATCTTAAGGACGCGGGTTATGAACTGATACAGTTATTTAAAAAAGCAACTTATGCTGGATGAAAATTTCAGAGGGCCTTTATTAAAACCTGGAACTATCCCTACTGTAAGGAAAAATGAAGACAATTTCCAGATATCAAGTTCGAGTAAGACAATTGATCCTTCACCATCTTCATCCAAGAGCAAATGACAAAAGAACAGAACGATATGAGGCTAGAAATCGTAAAAACATAGTTTCTGAGCTATGGGATTGTGTTACTTGTAATAAGACTGAACCAAGGCGATGATAAAAGTAGTGAAAGAGAATTCAGAATAGAAGGTGATGAAAAAAACCAAGAATTCAGAAGTACAATGTGAACTAGATGCTGAAATCATAAGGAAATATATATTGTTGGAATCTGAAAATATCTATGAAAAAAGCAATGATGAAGAAGATCAGGATAAGCTGAATTAAAGTTTCTACGAACCTGATACTTCAGATTCTGATACAAGTGATAATGAGAAAGGAGGAGGAGGAGGAGGAGGAGGAGGAGGAGGAGGAGGAGGAGGAGGAGGAGGAGGAGGAGGAGAAGAAACTTTCACCATACATGGAAATGAAGCTATAGTGGAATATTTCATTGTTGCTTGGACATCTCTACTTTTGGTTTTCAGGGCATGTGTTTTATGCAGAAATGAAGTCAAAACAATTTCTCATTACATTAGTAGGGCAACTGAGTATTAAAACAGTGTGTTACTGCGGTAATACATTCACTTGGAACTCTCCAAATTTATCAGGAAAGAAACTGGAAGGAAATGCTTTAATAGCATGTTCTTTATTATTACCTGGTATAGTGTTTCAGCAATTTAAGTCCTAGTGCAAATCACTGGCTTTGGCAATGTTTTCAAGGTGTACATTCGATAAAACCATTCAAAATATGGCAACATTAGTGTTAGAGCATTTTCAGTTCAAAAAAGAAAAAAGAACTTTTATTCATTAAAAGGTTGTGGTATACCTATATGGTTAGCAGGGGATGAGCAGTATGATTCCCCAGGATTTTCAGCTAAATATTTAATCTATTCTGTCATGGATTTAAATTCCCACAAAATTATTGATTTTGAACTTGTTCAAAGAGGTAGTGAAAGACAATTTGGAAAAGGCTGCTTGTGATAGTATAATGACTAAGCTTGCAAAACAGGAAATGTGTAGATTTGAAGTTTTTCTCTCCAACAGATATAAAGATGTAAGATACCTGTTAAAAACTCAGTAACCAAAGTTGAACATGAATTTGATGTATGGCATTTGTCTAAAAGTCTAATGAAAAAAGTTAAAATGGCAGAAAAGAATACCCAGGGCTGATGGCATGGAAAGCCAGTATAAATAACCATTTATACCACAAGACACTAATGAGAACAGTACCATATTAATTGAAAAATTCATTCATCATACAAAAAGCGAACATAAATGGCTAGAAAATGGTGAATGGAAATCTTGTGAACATGATGAATTGTTGGAAGAAGACCAAAGAAATACATTATGGATTAAAGGTGAATCAAATGCCTATTATTCTCTGAAGAAAATTACTTTGCATAGCACCTTCTTAAAAGATTTGGCTTATATTCTACATTATACACATACTGGTAGTTTAGAAAGTTATCACAGCCTTTGTCTCAGATATGCTCCAAAAAGAATACATTTTTCATATAATGGCCTTCAACTTAGATCCATGATAGCAGCACTAGATCACAATTTCAATGTAAATAAAAAAAAACAATTGATGTCAAAACTCAGTACTCCAAAGCATCTGGTTCTTGGATCATGAAAAATAAATATGAGAAATCTAACAAAGAATGAAAACTGCTGATAATGTGTGAAATAAAAATATCTCTGCATGCACATTCTGTGGATCCATTACCGGACGCAGCAATTGATCTGTCACTACCAAAGAATATACCATAGATCCCACACTTTGACCTCCATTACAGTTACTACGATTGAAGCACATTTCACGTTTTCAGTCAACATAAGGAGGTTGGTCACAGGCACATTATACAATTTCAAATTAATAATAATTAATAAAAATAATAATAATAATAATAATGATTATGGTTGAATTTAAAACTTACTATTTTTAATTTGTGTATATTAGTGAAGTTTGAAACCTGCATATACTCCGCTGGGTTCTGGAAAAGCGTTTCTAATAATAAGCACTACACATGATGGTATGACAACTCTTCTGTGTCCAATAGTAGTCCATGAATTAATCCAGTAAACTCTTTGTAGCAGGAATATCGCAAGGTCTTATTTGCAGGATTGTTGGCAGCGAGTAATTTTTTTACCTTGATTTTGTTTTTTTTAATGCTAAGTTATGCCTCACAATATTTAAAACATCACGATCTATAACTAATTTGTGAAAATTAGAATGCTTTGTGATACAGACAAAATCACCCTTCACCAATTTTATTTTCATAGTCCAAGCAACACTCACTTTCATCATTATTCACAGGTATACATTGCTTACACTTACACCAATGGATGGAACCAGTAGAGTTTTCGGTGTTCACAATAACTGTCTCGGAATCGCTGTCAGAATGGTATAAATCTTCAAAATTGCTCTTTTTTTTTTTTTGTTCAAACTGTTAAAGTCAGACACCACGTTCAATCATTTTCAAAGCAGATATTTTTGACTGTTTATCACCTAGCGGATATTAACTGAATTATGAAAAGTGATTGGCTAGCTTTAGCTCTACTCTTTGTTATTTAGAGAAGCTATGAGCTTCTAGTGAAATTGACACATGAATTTTTAGCAATTTAAAACACCTATGCTGCGTACGTCTTGTCTAGTGAAGTGTGCCTCTCATGACATCACATATCAACTCAACAACACGCCATAACCTGATAACCGTTCACCTTGGGATGGTGAAACTTTGTGCATGGTTATTTATTCCTGAAGGCAAATAAACTAATGTGGTGAATGAAATATTCATTGTTGTGTTTTGTTCCCCTTTAAGATTTTTAAGTTAGATTCAAAAGAAATAAAACTAACATTTTTGGTCCTCTCCTGGGTGTATCCGAGAAGTAATTATTATTAAATAAAAAAAAATAATCCTACAGGGTTGGATACAGTGTGCTACATTAATAATCACAGGATAATACTTAGTATTTGGGTTTAAACCCTTTGTGTCAGGTGATACAGGATTAAAACTAAATAAATAATAAAGGTTTTGATGGAATAAGTTTTTAACCACAAATTCCCCACAATAGTTTTAGAAGGCTAATCCACTCAAGCAGAAAATATATAAATTCTTTAATGTTAAACAAAGCATTTCTGTGTCATTCTGTTTTTAAGTCCATACCAGTCTGAGTTTTATGTTTTCTGCAACTTCTTTGCTTTTGTGCAAGAATTAATGCTGGTTAGGCTCAGAAATGAATATGCATGTTGCAGAAAGTGTAGCTGCAGAACAATGTAAAAGGGGCAATGTCTTCATATAAAACTATAATCTACTATAGATATAGAAATTTAGGGGCAGCTGATATACTTTTATATACTGGTAAGAAAGGGCAAAGATATCATAGTAGAGAAAGATCTCGAGTATAAAGAATATTAGGGGTACTTTTCTACTACTTTTCTTGCAATTGTAGAAAAACCACTTGATAACTGAACATTTTCCTTGCAAATGGATGAGACAATTCATGCTTAAGAAAGATGATGACTTCCACACAACAGAAAGTGTGGCGAGATTTGGAGGGCAGCCATGACTGCATTATGAGAATGATCTTAACCTTTGCCAGTGGCATTTAATTCTGAAGACAGTTCTTTTATGCATTTGCAGTAAAATGTTTAATTAATAAACTGAGACAGATTTTAACACAAATCCTCAATACCTAATTTTTTTTCTTTGGCCAGGAATGAAGTTGTCTGATAAAATCTGTCAATTTATAAACTACTTCACTGTAATTTCCCAAGTAAGAAAATATAAGTCAACATTGTTAATGTTAGAAAACTAAACAAAAAAATTTGTTTTAAAATTAGTTTTCAACTTAAACACTTACTTATGTGAACGTAAAAGTAAAAACCAAATACGTTCAGCAATTTTTATGGTCCGATACACAGAAAACAGATCCCAATTTTACTTAAGCACTGTGTGAAAACAAATTAAAGCAAAATGGGTGTTTTTATTAAAGCAGATTATAGTAAAACAATAAATCAAATTAAATTACTTTAACATTTAACAGAAGAGACTGCAAAGTAAGCTATTTTAATAAACCATAAAGGGAAATGATGACAATGCCATTCACAGTGGTTGATACTACAGTAGTCCTATTTGTGTGCTGGGTGGCAGCAGATTCCTTCAATGCCTAGTTGCCTCATCACTAGTGAAAATTAGAATGCAAAAACACAAGGCACTTAAGGAAGAAAGTGAATATATAAAATGCAGACGAGCTGCTTTTCAGCCATAAATGTGTGTCAGACTTATCTAAATTGTTCCATATTTGAATTAGTATGCGATACAAAATGTGCAAAACTTCCTCTTTTCTGTTGAAAAAAGTGCTGAAAGACCAAAATGCTATTATAACTTTTAATGTGTCTCCTTGCACAGAATCATATACTAAGCAGATGACATCTATACCCTTCCACCTAGTATAGATTAGTTTGATAAGGTTTGCTGTTTTATAAATCATGGTGTGAGTGTACCAAGAGGAAATAGGAGTGAAGTATTTGCAGGAATAATGTGTAAGTAATCACGTTTTACTTTCTCTACCACATACCCAGTAGGCCAAGAAGGTATTACATTCCACCCAAAAATTTGTATCAAGATTTCACCAGGAATACATGTTTTGAGGCCCTCTGAATCCAAAAAAGCATGTTTACAAGAGTATGAGAGTATTAATGAGTGAAAGAGAGACAGAGACTAGCTATTTAAGTTCAGAATCTTAACGCCGCACCCCGCTGCCACTACTGTGGCAACGGGATCAACACCTCCGACTGCAGGGCACACGACCTGACACGCCGCCGCCGCTTCTGCGCCTCCTGTGGGGGCAAGGGGCACTACACTGGCCAGGCCGTCTGCCCACTCTATCCACGCAGACCATCGCCGCACACCACTGAGCCGACGCAGAACATCACGCCATCTCACAACGACTCACCGCAGATACAACAGCACATAGCAGACGCCAACGACTTACTCAAGCAGCAATCAACCAAGACCACCGACATCATCGACGCCATACAGGACCTTCACGCTGAGGTGCTCAACCTTGCCAGCAGGCTCTCTGCCCTGGAAGAGCACCTCAACTCACAGTTCACGGAGGTCGTCAGCTTCATAGACGAATCACATGACGTCACCAAGAAACGCCTCGTCAACAATGTCAACAGCCACTTCGCCGAACACGCAGAATCTATGAAGAAACTAGATCGCCACTACGCAGACATCACAAAACAACTCACGCAGCACCACAAAGAGGCACTCTCCAAGATTCAACAGCAACACCTAGACGCACTCGACTTTATGGAGGAAAGCCGAAACCAGACGGCTGAAGGTTTTGATCGCCTCCAGGACCTCAACAAGCGCATGGAGGGGAACCTGCACCACCATCTCGACAACCCCTCTCCACATGCAGCATCACCTCACGCCGCATCGCCTCATCCGCGTGCCCGGAGGTAAATCCCGGGTGCGCAACCACCGACGCGGAACGACTCTACGCCACTCACACTCCGATGCCAAGAAAATTCTCCCACCTCAATTACCCTTTACATAGAACATTTTCAAAAGTTTTTATTTTTTTAAAAAATGACTAATGATTTTTATTAAAATAACATATATTTACATGATAAATAAAACTTATATCTTGGATTTTCTGGGAATAGCCTGTGAAGTTTTCATTTGGAAGGAAGTTTTCTATAACTTTATCTGATAAATCTTGAGATAGACAAAAACACACCACACAAAAACCGTAAAACTTTTCAATATACCCATTTATTTAAAATAACTTTTTTGTGGCATTCAGACATTTCCGAGATATTTGTTACTTATTACTGATTTGAATGTTTCAAGTTTTAAAGTGCTGTTGCTATTGAGTTGTTTCTTGTGATGTCATGGAAAGAGTACTAATTTTAAGGCCAACATACGACATCCTGCTTTTAAACATCTGACTATTAATACAGTTTTTCTATCTATACCCCTTGCACCTACAACAAAATGTGTAATGAACTAATTCTGCAAAGGTTTATCTCAGTTAACATGAAGGAATAGAAAAATAAACTTTAATAAGAGTAGCACGTGCAAGTTATACACAAACAGTAGTGGGCAGAGAAAGCCATGTGAATTTAACATAACAGGTTTTTTTTCTCATTTCTTCTAGATACACAGCATTAGCTCTGCTTTTATGAATTACCTATTCTGATAATAATAATAATAATAATAATAATAATAATAATAATAATAATAATAATAATAATAATAATAATAATAATAATAATCTCATCATCACATAAAACAAACATTTCTGACTTATATTTAGTTTAAGATTTTGACTTTTTTGGATCATTAGTTTACCTGGAAATGTTCAATAAATTATTAACTTGCAGCAACATACCCATATCTGTCGATTAGTTGTACAGATCTACCAGAGTATGGATCTCTAGCAATCACATTTGTTGCAAAAATATCAGTTACATAGTTGTAACCATCCTGTGCTTCAAGACGGAATGTAAGTGGATCCCCAACTGCAATAGTTGTAGTGGGACGTCCTTGATATAAGATGAGGAGACGCACACGTGAACTCAGTGAATTCTCAGCTGGTAGGTATTCAATTGGTATGGGGCTTCCAGCACTAGAAATGACATCAATTGATTAGCAGTAGATAACCTTTGAATTAAAATAATAGCTCTAGTTCTTCATGCTAAGCAATGAAAACTTGTTAATTGCAGTCCAAATAGAAGCACATTCCATGCGTAGTAGTCATGCCAACAAGCTGCTGACATGCATTTGTTTTATGATACTTTGTTCCACAATGTTTTGCAACAGTGGTTCTCTCACCTGCATAGTATAACAATGGACATTCAAAATGATTATATAAAAAAAAACTTTTGCTGCATTATTATTCAGGTTGTAAATATTAGCAAAGTGCAATACAAACATATTCAGTCATATATCAAGACACTTAATGGTCATGGAGTTACAGAAGAATTGTGTAAATTTAAAAAAAGGATGGTAGAACCTCATTAAACCAAAATTCTAGGGACCAAAAATAGTCTATTTTGTTTCATGAAAGTGCATTAACATGATTTTGTAAAAGTATATGCTTATTGATACTGCAAAGGAAGAGACACACACACTAATAACTACACTATTTTTTGAGTGTTACCTTGAACCTCTAAAAAAATAGTGAAGTTATTAGAGCATATGTCCCACAGTGAAATAATTTCTGCAATTATATTATTTCACTGTGTTTTTCCCTATATTATTGGTGTTTTAAGTGAAAAACTCTTTCCTTCAAAAGACAGCTTCTATCTAAGTACTAGGCCATTTCTTTGTACTTAATGAAATATGAAGATTAATGAATGATCTTACGTATGTCCTGTAACAGGCATAATATTCAAATTTGCTGACAGTGCTCCTCAATATCCATCACTTGAATTAATGTGCACACTGTTAAATAAAATCACATATCTTAAGCGTGGCTAGATGAAATGAAATTTACAACTTCATATCATTTTGTACTTCAGAAGGGAAAAACAACTTTTGCTAGCAAATTCCATGTTCAAAACTGTAGCTCAGAAAAACTGCAGTCATATTTTATTTCATCTTTGAATTAGATGTAGATTAATTTATTAATCTGCAACAAAGAGTGCATACTTCAGTTTGTAGTACACTTTTTCTGAAAAATGGTGTAAGTGTAAACATTTTCCTATATAATTCAACTGGGACTGAACAATTAGCTCAGTTCAATAAGTTGTTCAGTTCACCTAATTTTGAATTAATGAGGGTCTATTGCATAAATGAGCATGCTCATATTCATACAGCAGGTCTATATAGCATTATGGCTGAGTACCACTGTTAAGTACTGGCAATAAGTGTTTAATACTTGATAAGCATTCCGAGTTCATTGTATGTTTCTTTCTGCTATGTTCTTGTGAGTATGAACTGTCATTAAAAGCCAGAACTTTAAACAAAAACATTCTGGAATAACTATGAGCAACCAGATGATGAGATGCATCTAACATCAAACCTGATGGAAGTGGATTCAAATCCTGGTGAAGATACTTGGGATTTTTTTCCCTGGCGGGGGGCCGACATCAGGTTACTCTGTGGAAACCTGGGGAAGGTGAATGATGCACCCCCTTGTGTGTCATCTTATACTGTGATCTAACACTTAACATCTCTAATAATACTGTGAAACTGTATTGACTAAAAACAATAATCTTACTATGATTCAGCAGGTTAAGGACTATTCCCTTCTTAATGAAAGTAATTTCTAGTAAAGGCAACTAGACATAGTCTATAATTACTTTAAGATTCACGATAGTACTTCAGACTAATGATTTTAAACATAACAAGGAATGTATCCCTCTAACATCATAATTGTGTTTGGGGATATTTTCCATCACAGTCTTTAAAAAATAAGGAAGCCTGTATCTCAGCTTTCATTCACAAAGACTATATCAGTATCTTCAAGTCCTTTTTGAGAGATTTCACCACTATGGAGCATTCCAAAGCTGCCTGAATAAGGCAAACTGATGCAGAGTAATTTTGTATGCAACAAAGATTACTTTGTTCCACCAACTATCTTTAAGGCATTTGAAGATCATCAGGCTGGTGACAGATCATTAAAAGCAGAGGTAGTGTTTCACCAAGATTCCTCATCATTTTGACTGCCAGAGCTCCCGTCAACTTTCAGGAGCCATTTTCCTCACCGATGGACTACCTCTTCTTAGTTTAAGGTTATATTGCGCTTTCTTGGTCAGGCCAAGAACTTTTAGAATGTCCCTCATAGAAGAATAAAACTTGGTTTGAGGAGATTATTCTTGCTTTATGAATCAAAGTGCTCCTACCCACAATAATGCATTGTTATGAATGCAACCAATTACAAAACCTCAAAATGAAAAATATAATTTTAAAAATGTTACAAGATAGTGAAGTGAGAGAATGTAGGCTTTCACGACCGGAGTCAGTATAACTGGAAGTTATTTCTGGGCTGTTTTGCCATGGCCTGCTGGAGATAGATGTTCCAGACGTTTCGTCTACAACTACGGTAGACATCTTCAGTGGCACTGTCGAAGTCTTCTAGGAGAAGGTTGCATTGCATCTGAAATGCCAGCTGTTCATGCTGCTATATTTATACTAAGAGGGCTCTCCGCTGATTGGTCTGGGTGCCGGTCGGCTGGTGGGAGGAGCCCAGCTGCCTCAAAGGTGTTGCTCTCTTCTGATCGGCTTGCTTTGCTTTCTTGTGTTATATGTTGTTTCTTGCTTTGAATAACTGGATGCCAGTTATTGTTGAGCTTTAGAGCCTCTTCTTTCTTATTAAAATTGTTAGGATGCTTATATATTTCGATGGTTTCATGCTGTAGTCGAGCATGTGTCATGGACGAAAGAATGTTGGTGTCCTAGAACTTAATGATGTGTTCGGCCTCCGCTTCAATGGCATGTTTGGTGACTGCAGACTTTTCTGTTTGGCCCAAGTGGCAGCTTCTTTTGTATTCGGTAAGTCTGGTGTTGACACTGCGCTGTGTTATTCCAATGTAAACCGTCCCACAAGAACGCGGAATACGGTATACACTGGCTGATGACAGAGGTTCCCGAGGATCTTTAGCCGAGCGTAGTAAATTATTTAATTGTTTGGTAGATCCTTGGGAACCTCCTGTCATCAGCTGGTGTATACTGTATTCTGTGTTCTTGCAAGTCAGTTTACATTGGAACCACACAGCGCAGTGTCAACACCAGACTTACTGAACACAAAAGAAGCTGCTGCTTGGGCCAAACACAAAGGTCCGCAGTCGCCATTGAAGCGGAGTGCGAACACATCATTAAGTTCCAGGACACCAACATTCTTTCATCCATGACACATTACCATGCCCGACTACAGTGTGAAGCCATCGAAATATATAAGCATCCTAACAGTTTTAATAAAAAAGAAGAGGCTCAACAATAACTGGCATCCAGTCATTCAAGGCAAGAAACGTCATATAACATGAGAAAACAAAGCGAGCCAATCAGAAGAGAGCAACACCTTTGAGGCAGCTGGGTCCCTCCCACCAGCTGACTGGCTTCCGGACCAATCAGCAGAGCGCCCTCTTAGTATAAATATAGCAGCACGAACAGTTGAAATCCAAACTTATTCTGTACAAATCCTTCATTCTGTCGGTGGTTCTCTATGCATGCGTGGCCTGGGCAAATGCATCTGCATCTGCAAAAAGGCACGTTGAAATCCTTCAAAACCTCTCCCTCCGAAAAATCCTTCGTGTTCCTCTCCTCACATCCAACCGAACCATCCTCCGTGAAACAAACATGCCCTCCATCCCTGATGCCATTACCAAACGTGCCTCGTCGGTATGGGCGCGCATACGGGGACACCAGAACCCCTTAATCTCCAACATTGGCAGCGGCGAGCCGAAACACAGAAAGCACAGCCGTATCAAAATGTTTTAGCGGCAACACGGCTCGCCATTAAGCGCGCCCATCACACCAGGCCCCAGGCCACCCCAACTACTGCAGAGGCCGTCGCTACGCAACAACCATCCCGCTACAAGCTGCCGCACAGCAAAACGGCGGACTGTAAATATTGTGTAAATAGTGCTTTTGTGTTGTGTAATTAGTGTAAATATCTCGTGTGATAGTGTTTAGTTTTAGTCCTGGGACGTGCTTCGCATGGCCAGATGTGTGTATGTGTGTGAGAGCGTGTGTGTGTGTGTATGTGTGTGTGTGTATGTGTGTGTGTACATATGTACATAATGAAAAAGAATGTGTTTCAAAACAAATTTAAGAAAACAAAAACTGATAAACACTACAAACTAAAACTGTTCTCGGTGGCCTAATGCTGGCCACCGCATGGGTTTTTTCTTTCCTACAAGTAAACATAGTATAATGCTAACACGCAAACTGTAAAAAACATGTAAACATAAGCCTGTTAGCCGGCCCTAATGTACCGGCACCAGGTAATTTCCTCAATAAATAACCTTAACCTTAACCTTAAGACATTTCAGATGCAATGCAACCTTCTCCTTGAAGACTTCGACAGTGCCAATGAAGATGTCTACCGTAGTTGTAGACGAAACGTCTGGAACATCTATCTCCAGTAGACCACGGCAAAACAGCCCAGAAATAACTTCCAGTTATAAGATAGTGAAGTTTTGTAAACTTATAAAAGCATTGTAATGAAAAGAAGCTAGAAACAGTGATGTGTATTGAATTTATTTAAAGGTGAGTCGGAATTGTAACACTAACATATTCTGAGGATGGGAACAACGGTTTCCCGAAACATGTTAAGTGAGTAAACTTAAGTGATGTTAGTGTTACAATTCCGACTCACCTTTAAATAAATTATAAAAGCATATTTAAAGATACATATTCTGAGAGTATTTTTTATAGAGAAATGGATTTTTAAGTTCAAAATTTATGAAATTTAATATCCTTGAGAAGTTGGTTTCAAAGCTTCCTAATAAGGAGTGCTAACCTACCTTTACTTAAACAGCTAATATTGTGGGTATATCTTATCAACCTAAGTACCCTCACATGAGCACCTTAGTGGCAATTGGTAGTTTTGTAAACATAAAATATATGAATAAAGCACTTCATCTTTAAGTAGTAATGTAATACACTTGCAAATTAGCTTATGGTAGAATTAAGTCTACTAAATTTGTTCTGAGAAAAAAATTCACTTCAGCGCTCCTTCATACATTTATAATAATGAATTACTTAAATTAGCTGTAGGTGTCTGTATGATGGTAACACATTGCTGCATGGTATGTTAAATCTTGATGTTAACCTTTGCAGAGCAAATGAGCCATTGTAGACTTTAAGGCCAGGACAAAGGTTTATTCTTTTTTTTTACATTATTTTCTGCTTTGCTGCATTTAAAGACAAACTCTGAAGTATTTTTACTTCATATTTAAAATTCAAGGAATAAAGATGAAAAAAATCAGCTCGTGGCATTCAAGCTCATTTCTTCAAAGAATGTGATTCAAAAACTGAGCTGCGCTCTTTCTTCCATTTTGTCCTTGATTTCCACAATGCTTGATATGCATACCTCCTTCAAATGCAAGCTTAATTATTGTTTTTAGTCAATCATCACTACCCATTAACTACATAGCAAAGATATTCTAGGTAACTAGTAAAGACATTTTATATCACACAACAAAGCAAAATTAAAATAAAATAAAAATAAGGTACAAAACACATCAAGAAACACACCCAAGTAGTTTATCATAAGGGGCCACAAATGTATCTTAGCCATCTCGCTAAAACCCTCAAAAGTATTTTTAATACTACTACTACAGCTCCTGATCACTTTTATCATAAAATATTATGTGCTGTTCTACAATATCCTGATAAGTTTGCCAATAGCTATGCTGCAGATGAATTTATTCAGCTGACAAGCCATATCTCATTCTTCAATATCATATTTTCTGCTATATGGCAAACCTGCCAACAGCTACAATATGGTAAGTTTATCATTTTGAATTCAACATAAGTGCCACTTTTGAAGACCTCGTGAAGCATAAAATGATAATATTTGCCTGCTGAAACTGAGGGTGTTTGTCATTTGTTTTTTGTACAATAATTTTGTGTTACACCAAGTCTTTTCAGTTCCTTTACAAGTGAAACATTACTGTGTACAAGTATGCATGTGCTTTATCAACAAAATAAGAAAAGTGTAACATCTGTCAAATATAAAGGATAACTATCATTGTTTAACAGTCCTTAGCTTGTTACTCCAAAATATGTATGTTACACTAATGGATTAAATGTGGTCAATTACAAAATTTATAACAGTGGAATTGTGGCTGGAGATAATGATCCAAACCATTAAGAAACAGAAAATAATTCATTTTATTACAACTACTAATAAACAAATTTAAAAGTATCAAGTTGGTGGGTTCTCAGGCTTGTATTTCTAAAAATGCTTTGAAGTTTTATTTACTAATTTCATAATACATTGATAAACACTGTCAGTGTCATTGTGTACATTACTCCCATTACCATATAGATGGTGTTTCCAGGATGATTATGCAAACTTTCAGGGATGGAGAAGGGCAAATGTATTATTTGAGATCAGAAACCCTGGTCTGGAAACCAAGCAACATTTGTTGTGTGTAGATGTAATAAATTTATTTATCTGTAGAACTTTCACAAGGTGCTACATTCCCAATAGGTATTCAAAGTGGCATCCTCCAGCTTCAGTGCAGGCATAACATCATTGCACAAAGTTATGTTTTACCCACTGAACAGGTCTCACACTGGGTACTTCTGCCTGCCCTGTCATCATCCAAGCATGCTGTACCACCAATTATTTACCCTGGACCCCACCCCATCCTAATCCACAAGCAAAATAGAGCACCCAGCGGGTCTAACTACACTCCAACAACAGCATATTTCTGGCTGTGAAACAGAGGCTGTCTTAATGGCAGAGAGCAATTCAACAGGTACCAAATGACTTGTAGTTTTCAGCAAGCATATATATCGTTGATATTGTAATGAAAAGAAGCTAGAAACAGTGATGTGTATTGAATTTATTTAAAGGTGAGTCGGAATTGTAACACTAACATCAATTCCGACTCACCTTTAAATAAAAGCATATATATGCCTGAGAAGGAGCAAAATCAGTCCACGAGTGTCATCAGTTATAATAAAATTAAAAATCTGTTGCTACTTTCAGAGAGACAAATATCTATGTTAGCATGTAATACTGTAATTAAAAATTGTTATGCGAGAAAATCAGGTGCTTAAGTTACAGAAAAAAATTCAGTGAAATGCATAACTTTTGTCATTTAGGTGTTAAAATTACAGAACAAAAATGCAGGGAAATACTGACAGCACCTTTAACAAATTACAAAATATTAAAAAATTTAAACCAATAATAATGCTTATCTCAGAAATCGCTCATGCCAGAAACAAAGGCGTAACTTGGTCATTTATTTCTTAGAATAAATCCAATGGAACAAAATGAAAATGAAATGAAAGTAATGATAATAATTATCACATTAAACTTTAATGAGACAATAAAACATGTCAAGGATTTTGCTTCTTTATGTTTACTATCCTATTAATTTCTTTAAATTACCTCTCTATTATACTTGCTGCCCTGAGTGTCCAGAAACTTTTGGCTGGCAGTGTATGCTCATGAAAACCTCCATCAGACATTCACCGAAAGGTGGGCGAGAAATGGAGGTCCTATTTCATGGCCAGTTCATTCACTTGATCTGACCCCACTTTATTTTTTCTTGTGGAGTTATATAAAAAGTCTTGTGTATGAGACGCCTGTTTAGACTAAACTCCTGACAAGACTTCTCGCTACCTGCGACATTGTTCAAATGACACTGGAGTTGTTCCAATGAGTAAAACAGGACTTTGTGTGATGATGTCATGCCTGCATTAAAGCTGGGGAATGTCACTTTGAACACCTGTTGTGATTGTAGCATCTAGTGGAAGTTTTACACATGAATAAAGGTATTAACATCTGCACACAAGTTTTGTTCGCAACTTTTGACTCTGTGATTTCCAGACCAGGGTTTCCAATCTCAAATTCATACATTTGCCCTTCTCAGTCATCCCTGAAAGTTTGTGTCATCAGCTCAGAACACCAGTATAATATGGTAAATGAAATATGTAAATGTTTCTGCCATTAAGGAATGAGTATTATGGTGATGTATGTATTTCTATTAAGGCTACTGGGTACTGAAATTGCTAATTTCTACAAATTTTAATCAATTTATCTGAAAATTCCATCACAAAACTTGTAGGAAAGATTTTATTTTTTATATAACTTGAAGGGAGAGGAAATGGGAAAGTATGGATAAGAAAATACTAGCTATAAAGATGCTGTCAGGGAAAGAAGAAAAGAAAATCAAGGGAATGGGAGAATTTTTAAGGTAGGTAAAGGAAAAATGGTCTAGAAAAGTAAGAGAGGCAAAGAGAAAAGGGCCACTCAGTGAGCGATAAGCCCTGGGAGCCAAGCAATCTGAGTGGCTCAATAAGAAAACGAGCACCAGACAAATTGTACATAAGATGTAGAGGTACGAGTGATATTTATGATATATATCATATAAAAAAATTGTACAATAAATTCAACTCAATTCAATATAATTTGAAGGGAGCATCATCAATATATGCCGTGGGGGGGAGGAACCAAGAAGTCTAAGCTCTCACATTGTGTGAATGGATTCTTTCTTCATTGTGATCTATTTCATTGGAAGGGAGTTTTAAGAAGATAGGAATCTTAAATGTCCTATACAGATCTGAAGACTATACCTGTTTTGCCAACCAACTCATCAACTCGGGTGACCCTATGAATGAACATCTGTTCTTGGTTTTATTGTTTCTATGAAGTAATTATCTCTCTATTGCACATGTATGTATGTTCAAGCAAGCAGATGGTAGAATGTAATGTTGGCCATACTTCAGCAAAACAAATGGGCTGCACAGGGAAATATTAACCACAATTCTTTTCTGTTAATATAATTTTCTTCAATCCTAATTTGTATTATTCATTATTGTGTTAATATTCCATCTGGATTACCTTTCTAATTGCCACAAATTGTGTATATGCATGCAAACTATTTTTACATGCACAACAGACAACCACCCTGATGATTGATGTGTATGTTTAGGTTGGTTCACGTTGGCCTAAGGATAAAAAAAATTGTATGCTTCATAGCAAGCATCAATGCATGTCAGTGGGAGGGATCAAGAAACCTGAAGCTCTCCATAATGTCAGACTGAATTCTTTCTTCATAGAGATCTATTTCATTAAAATCATGGAAGGAGTTTCCAGAAGACAAGAATCTCAAATGCCCACGATTGATTGGAAGTTGATGCCTGTTTTGCCAACTGACTTAGATGACCTTGCAAATGAATTTTATGGCATTGACAATGCCAGCAGTGATGAGAGTGAGTAAAGTAAAAGGAATTAATTCTTGTGTACTGAAACTTGGTACCGCAATTTTCATACTTTGCATAATTTGCACATCTCTATTTTAGAATCCAAAATTTCATCCAGAAAGTGTGTAAATTATGGGAATTAATATGGTAGTTCTTTACAATCAAAGATTAAATTTTTTTGTTACACTAAAACTTTTCCTCAAAGGAAAAAATAAATATATAACACTTTTAGATTTCTAAACTCTTCATTTCTACTCGTCAAACTTCAAAGAATATATACTGAAAATTTTAAAGAAACTGAACAAAGCTGCATCATGGGATACTTTAAAGTGGCAAAAACATGAGAAATAAAGGTTATTATGAGAAAATATGGTTTTAAAAAGTTCATGCACTATTTGCATACACCTGCACATGTCCGTTTAAACATTGATTTGAGGATTTAAATAGCCAAAAAGGAAAAGCTATAATTGGAGCCTGATTATACAATGTTTGAGGATTTTTCCATTAAATATTTAAAATTTCTTTTCTAAATTTTGTTTAAAATGCAGTTATCAAGTACCCTTAAGCCATTATACCTCAAAAGGAAGATATCTGCTGAGGAGGCACCAATGATTTTTATTCCTGTGACATCAAATAATGTCTATTATTTCTGCTGTTGAGGAACAGTAATAACAGTGATAAACTGACCAATACTAACCTACTAGGATAACCACAGTTTTGCTAGGAAGGTTATTATGCATTTCTTTTTTTCCTTTCTTTATGTATAGTAATGTAGTTCCTTGTTTACTTACAAGCACTGATTGGAGCTAATGGCTCTAACTTCACATTTTGCTTGAGAGAGTTATCTATCGACTGTATATTTATTTGTGTAACAATTATCATAATTATAGCATCAGCCTCTAAAGCCTTTAAGTAATTGACCATTGAGATAACCACTAAGCCAGAACTATACATTTTACATCAAATCGACTTTCTCATTCTAAACCTAAAGAAAAGTGCACAATGTGCTGTATATACGTTCATGAACTTTACAGAGCTAGGTTAATCTGAGGTTAACAGACTTGTCAGCTGCATTAAATAGTGAATGATTTATAGGCAGCTACAGCGTCCCACAAAGGGGTTTATTACAGTCTTTGTACATTAATAACAGAAAGTACCAAGATAACCTAATGGAACTTTCTGTATCTGGATCCGTCATGATAAGTGCTTGTTGCTATTCATTTATTTTTCTTTTCTTTTTATTTTCAGGTGCTATAGTGACAATATATTTTGTTCCAAGTTATTACAGTTCAAAGAGTGTAAACCCCTTTTGTGGGACACACTGTATATCCTCTGAATAGTGCTATCCAGAAATTTTAGAATTACAATCAGTAAGAAATCCAGCTAAAAATTTAATTGGCAACTTATCAGCAATTCTAGAATCAGCCCCATGTAGAAAATGAATGTGCACCCTAACTTGCTTCAACCCCCCTCTTCTTATTAAATTCCAGTTTTCTATGAGCTTAACATCAAGAATATCTGAAGTGCTTCCTTATAAGAAATATTTTTTATTTCATTTCACCCTTATAAGAGAAATTTTCTGCAACAATTTATAATCATGCACAGTGCTAATTAACCCGAGCTATGTATTTCTGGCTCTCGCTCAGTTGAAACTCATAACGATCTATGGTTGAGTCATAGCAGAGCTATCCAGTGAAGTATCTTTCAGCTTGCTTACATCCATCAGGTATCAGTCTGAATAAGTTGTTTCATAAGAGGTAAATGAAGTGAAAGCTCAAACTAACTCTTATAATACTTAAGAGGAGTACTGCCCAGTCAAATTTTGACAGTTCCATCTCGGTTTCATTTATGCTCCAGACCTCTGCCCTCTTGTCACCTCTATGTCAACTGATATTTGTAGAGGAAGCTGTTGCAGCCAAGATACAAGATTAATTTGATTATCTCGTCAACTGGTGGTGTTCTGAAGTTTATCAATTTATGCAAATTTTTTGTTGTAAATTTTCAAATGCATTTTGCTAATTCTGTGGACATTTTTACATGAATTATCTTTCCTATTTCTTGTTTAATGTTGTGTTGATTTGACCAGAAATAGCTTACTACTTGTCTGTGCATCTGTTTACGTTTCAAATTTCTTAGATATTGCTTTAGTATAGTTTGAAGGTTCTTTTGTTTTATCAATGTACATTTGTGAGCAGTCTTCACAATTAATTTGATAAGTTCCCAGTTTGTTATGGTAAACTTGGTAATACAATAACAAACCATACATCAATTGACTTAGTGTTAACAATGAGGACGAAGTCCCTCAAAACTTTTTCGATGCATAAACAAAAGTAATCCAGACTAAGCATTAAAATTCAACTCAGCAATACTTTTAATATGAAAGTTTCACTGTATTTATCACTTATACTACTCATAATAGCTTTTTATCATGTTATGGTGGAGTCACATAGCACTTCAGTAGAGATAATGGCTACAGTATGTTTTACAGAAATGTGTGTGTTATAACCGTGGTGGATTATAAAATCTGGTTAAATATTTACCAATCTGGAAAAAATTACTTTTGTATTTTTAATATGAAGTTCATAAGCAGAGTGATACAAACTGCACTTACCCTGCACCAATATATCCTGATGTGACCACAGCTTCTCCAGGTCCTCGAAACAAACATGTCAAATTGTAGCGTTTATCTCGGCCTGTTTGTACATAATCACTGAACTGTACTACAACTATGTTGGTCATCATATCACCGTACTGGAAATTAGAAAAAATGATACATGATATGCTTCACATAAAGGATATGCGACTATGCCCAAGCCTAATTTAAGCCCATTTAATAATACTACTCCACTTTTTGCCCATGTGTATCCTCCTTTTTCTGCAATATTTTCTAATACAACAATATGACAATAATTTTAGACCTACCCTTTGTGTGCCACATTCAGGATAGCCTTGAGCACCACTGATTCTCAGAACATTTACAGTGCCTCCATTTCCCCGGAAGAAGCAGCGATCATAATAGCCATATGTATAAATTCTTCCAATAAAGCCTTCGGGCGTTCTAAGAGTGAATTCCATTCCATCTTCACTACAGGTCTGACTCACTGAAAATAATTAGTCAAGTTTTACTACGCATTTATTAAGAGAATCTTAACCAATTTATAATTAAATGCTGTTATCTCTAGTTTATCATATCATATTAACCTTCCAAAGCATAGTGGATACAAGATATTACTACTTTTTAAATAGTTTTTATCCTATTTTCAGAGTTGGTTTAATTTCATTAATACTACTCTTCAAATCACCAGTAGCAACTGAATGGATATCATGTTTTAGTTTTGGAGTCTGTAAATTATGATGGTTGAAACCAATGAAATAAAGTGGATTAGATGATGGAAGCATTCAGAATCTGATACCTCATGTTCAGCTTTCAATAACTAAGCATTTCGCATATTGAAAGTTATTGGTTCACTTGAACTTCCATTTATCATTCTCAATTCGGGACTCAGTTCTGATGACTTTTAGATCAGGTCTATATACTGCTGCAATCTTGGACATACCAGCCATTCCCTGATGACTCAAAAAATCAGTACTCTTAGTCACCATGCTAATCTATTCGATTTCTATGGATGCAGTGCTTATAGCAGCTGGGAAAACTAGAAACAACATGCTTGGTTTAAACAAGTGTCGCCAAGATATTTAAAGATAGTTACAATGGTAATGGCTTGTTAAAAGCGAAAGCTCTATTTCACCAAGATGCATAATCATTTTGACTGCTGAAGCCCCTATTAACTTTTGAGGAGCAATTTTCCTTCAAGTTATTAATGCTCCACTTCTTTGCTTAAGGTTATGCAGCTCTTGTAAAACAGCATCAGTTATTTTTATTCCACTAAGATAATACATATTTTTGATTGACATTGAAATGTTGTTCAAATTAATAGAAAATATGAGTCAAGAATCCTTAACTTGAGTTAGAAATAACTGCTTCTGCAAGATGGATAACACAGAGTTTGTGACTCAATATAGGCTATAAAAATGGGTAGTCCTCAAAATTTTGGAGGAAAATAAACCAATGCTGGAATACCCAACAAACAGAAATTGGTTGCTTCTACCAATACAACAGCTGCTATTAACCCTCTGATGTTTTTCCACAAGGCTTTCCATATTGTTGATAATGAATGCAATGGAGTCTCAAAACTCCATGGTGTGCAGATGAGTGAAAAACTATTTAAGGTAATTGCTTCCTCGTGCTCATGGTATTTAAGTTAAGTTCACTTATTATAGATATTGTAACAACAGTCATTTGAGAATGCTGTTCAGGATAGGAAAACTAAGTTGATAATGGCTGTCAAATAATGCATTTTCTAAACTACAGAAACTGCAGTGCTCGCTAATTACTTTGAGCTGTGCAATATAGTCTGGTTAAAAGTACCAGGTAGTTTGGCATGGTATAAACAAAATATATATTATGATCCTATTTTGTTTTCAAAGGCACAAACACAGCCAATGAAGAGAGAGACTGCAAATGTTTGTTGCCAAACTTCATCAACTTCTGTTACAGGTTGTCATAGTTGGCTCATGGCCATTTTGATGTAATCAGGATATATGACAAGACAAAATTACAGAATATTAGTTTAATAGCCAGATTTATCAGTGAAGCTGAGCATCAGTGTTTAAATGTGTAAATAAAATTGTAATGATGTAAACAGACTACTTGGAATATTATTTGCTGATGATCATCTCAAGCACTTTAATACCTCCGATTGCCCTCATAGTATATAAAGTGCAGATATGGTACAGTCATCTGTGCACACTCAGTTGCTAACACAGTTTAACACATATAGGCCAGATTCACCAAATAATGTTAAAAATACTGTAACATCTTGTTTGCTATATCATGTTAAAAGTTTAACATAATATTAAAACTCTTGTGTTTCATCAAACTTTTACAGCAAATTGTTAGCTAACATCTTAACATCAAAGACAATGCAAACCACTTTCCAGAGGCGGTGACCAAAACACACACTGATACACTTTTGTCTGCATCACAGTGCTCTCTGCTTCAGTAGCAGACAACTAGTCACATTCATAGACAATTGTCATATGATTTTTTGATCGAGTTTAGAATCAGTCAACAAAAAAATCTATGTGCATGAGAACTAATTTTTCATCATTCAAAAAGGTGTTAATTATAGAACTGGGTACTAAATACAGAGGAATTATTAGTGAAAAAAATGGTGGCCTTAAATTAAAGGAGACAGATGCAACCTGAAAGAAAATTTGTGAGGAATTCAATTGCAATGCAGGTGTTTCTCCCAGATCCTGTAACCAATTGTGGCAGTTTTATGCTAACATAATACACAGCACCAAAAATCAGGTGCAAAGAGCATTTAGAATGGTTTAAAACTGGCAGTGAACACTACATTGAAGCTAAAGTGGAAAAAAGTGTGTTATCATGATTAAAGATCAAGCAGACCCCAACAAAATTACTGTTTGCTTCTTGGAGGAATTGTTTTCAGAAACCTTCTGGATAAACTCAATTTGAAAGTTCAGTACTATCACCTACCATTAAACAAAAACTGCCAGTAGCATAAAATCTCAGAGTAATCAACACTTTTAACATAGGAGAAAGAGTAATGTTTCTGTTGGTAGTATTCTAAACTCTTGTATTTCCCCTACAACTCTTCTCATGATCGCTTTGGACAATATTCCTCCTTTTAAAGATTTTCAAATTCATTATGATGCATGGCTCTTCTTTGGTTAAGAATGGCATTCAAAAGTTCCAAATACAACAACTCCATTTCAACAGCTTGGTTTGCGGCAGCCATTTTTCAAATCCTAAAATTTGTTAAATGCCTTAACACAAGGGTATTGCAATGTTAGCTTATCACCAAGTTTAACACAATGTTACAGCTAACACTGTTCAATGAAACCAATTTGCATTAAGTTCAATGTTAAATCACTTTAATTGTGTTAAATTTAACATTGGTTGGTGAAACTAGCCCATAGGGAGTTAAACTGTGCCAGAAACTGAGTGTTACTGACTGTACCTTTTTATCCGTACTGTTACCTAAAGATGAGACAGATTTTCTCAGCACATTCGTTCATGGGTATACGACTTCAGACCAGTGGCGTAGCATAAGGGTAGACTTTGAGACTGAGTCTACCTAAATAAATTGCTGAGAAACTAGGTAAATTTTTAAACATATAAATAGAGACAGCCTCAGACAAGTGATGAAAAACTAATTAATACAACCACCTTCACCGCTGCTTACCCCAACGTCCCAACTCCTACTACTAAGTGTCAGATTGTAGTGCTGCATACTTAGGCAGCTTCAAAATCTCATGATGAGGCAGCAAAGTCGAGTTGAAACTGGGATGGCTCAGCGAGTGCAAGTCTCATCAAGAGTGGACTTATATAGCTTTTCCCACTAAATTTCGACCTCTTGTTGTAGGAAGACATGCCTATATTTTGTTGTGCATTAAGGGTACAAAGGCAGCAGCAGAGACTTAACACATTTAATGAGGTGTTTAGTCTCTGTGTACCTGCTCTCTCCAAAGTCCAGAAACAGGACAATAGGGGTTGTGAACAACAGTAGGGCAAG
Organism: Deroplatys truncata; assembly: GCA_030765065.1. Classification (NCBI taxonomy): domain Eukaryota; kingdom Metazoa; phylum Arthropoda; class Insecta; order Mantodea; family Mantidae; genus Deroplatys; species Deroplatys truncata. The sequence goes on from CM060990.1 coordinate 618,841,654, forward strand.
GCAGTGTAACAAACATTTCATTCTCAGTTATTGGTGAACCGGCATTATGAGCATGCAACCATGCAATGCAGTAAAGTGTTAATTTTATGTAAACTTGTGTATTGTTTTCATTGTGCATGTTTCAGTTATGATTTTAGAAATATGGACAATTCCATCAATTTAATGGATTACTTATTAAAAACTCAGTTTTTGACTCTCTTATGAGAAAAAGTGTGAACTTAAAGGCAAAAGACCAATTCCTAAGCTTGGCATTGTCTTCCAGGGAAAGAAACAAAAATGGACATTTCAAACATCCTGGTACAGTAAATTTAATTGGTTAACTAGCAGTTACATTCATAACAAAGTGTATTGCTTCGTATGTCTACTTTTTGGTGGGTAAAGGAATGGAGTGTTGAAGGAATATCAAATATTAAAAACATTGAAAGAAAAGCTTGCAATAAAAATTGCTGACTGGAGCTTATATACAAGAAAATCTAAGTGAGTACCTACATTGTTTTCATGATTTACAATAATAAAATAGTTTGTCAGTATTTTGTAAAGTTACACCTAACGCTATATTTTTATAATCTAGTTTAGTTTTCCATTTCAGCAATTAGTAGTGATGCTAATGACTACTAAAACAACAACAACAACAAATAATCATCATCATCGAATCATAGAGAATTTGCACTATTTTACGAAACACTAACGTATGGGAATTTGTGCATCATTTAAAAAATTCTAAATTCAATTTTTAAAATCTAGTATACCCAGAACACAGCACCAAGCTAAGCCACTGCTTCAGACATGCATTGCAGCAACAGTGCACACTTCTCAAATGCAGTGAAGTGATCTGTTAACTGTCAGATGTTTTCAACAGACACAAAAGCAACCTCTTGCTGCTGTGTAGTCATCTGGAGAGATTCAGTAGTTGTTTATGATTTCCAAAGTTTAGTTTAGTAAACATTCATTAATTTCAGGAAATAGTTCCAAAACCTTACAAAAACATAAAGGTTGTCTAAATACAATGGCCTTTCACATTTTTGTAAATACATATATAAGGAGCAATAAACATTATGTATACATATGTGGAAATATAATAAAATGAAGTGATGAAGAAAATATTACACTGAGTTGGTTTAAATACATAAATCATTGAAACCTTCATGTACACCTTAAGTAACTAGAAACATGTTTTCGGGGTAGTTATCCCAACCTCAGCCAAATTCCAACTGCTGCATCATCCCCTCCTGTTGCTGGGCCACTCTCTGGTGGTGGTTGGAAGAATCAACTAATTAGGTCTCTCTCCTTAGGGATTTCAAACTTCATTACTCAGTGGTGATTTTTTGCTACGAAAATCTTCAGTAATTCATGGGGTTGGTCTTTGGCTTTGAATAAAGTAATACTACTATGAATGTTGTGGCCACTGTTCCAAAAATGTGATGCTACTGTAGATTTGGGTTTAATATTTCTGAGGTGTTGTATTAATCTGGTTTTTAGTTTAAGTTTTGTTTTTCTTAATAAATGTTTTGGAATCTTCACAATCCACTTATTAATTGCCTGTGATCTATTTTCTGGAGGAATTTTTTTTCGTAGTGTGATTTGAGCATGTTCTTAATGGAGAATCTATTGTATGTGCTAGTGCGAAGTTGAATTCATTGAAAATCCTTTGGAATTTCCTGTCTAACCAAAGGTGGTATGTGATTTTTTTAAGGTCTTGTCTTACAGAAGCGATTTAAAGTATTGGAACAATTTTTCATTTACTAGTGTTTAATAGAACCAACACATTTCACGTAATTCACCATTGAAATTTTCCCAGAATCTTAACTTTTGTGATATACTACATCTTGAGACAGTATCACAGCCCCCTCTCTAATTAATAATCCATATTGTATATATTAGATTGTCTCATAAGTAATGTCAGTTTTAAGTTTGGTGTTTTATAAGATAGCATTGGTTTCCTTTGGTTCACCAATGTTATTTACAGGATGTCATGGCTAGTATTGCATATATTGCAAGAATGTGTCTGTCATCAGTTGTTAATACACAATCACAAAATGGAAGTTACAAAGTTTGAGATTAGGGTCCTTCTAAAATACTACTGGAAACAAGATTATAAAGCTGCTGCTGCTGCGGCTTAAAAGATATATGAAGTGGAAGAAGGTGTTGCTCATGAGCATGTGGCACAACGATGGTTCCAGCATTTCAACACTAAAGATTTACCATGTTCTGGAAGACCTAAATTATAGGATATTGAGAATACACACAGAGTTTTGGAAGAAAATCCTCAAAAAAGTACTCATAGGCTGATCTAAAGATACCATACATCGCCAGATTAAGAAACTTGGAAAATCAAACAAACTGTAGGCCTGTAACTCATGAATTGACACCTCAACAGGCTCAACGTAGAGTGGATATCTGTCGTCAGCTTATCAATAATCCTATGGATGATAGATCTATCAGGGAATTGTCATAGCTGATGAAAAATGGGTCTATTACTGCAACCCTGATGCCTCGAAACAGTGACTCAGTTCCCGTCAAGCTGCCAAAGTTATCATTAAAAAAGATCAGTTCAGCCCCAAAGTAATGTTGGTGTCTGGTAGAATTTTGAAGGAGTGATTCACTGGGAGTTTGTTCCAAATGGGCATGCAGTCAATGCAGATCTTCATTCTCAACAATTGGAATGAGTTCATGAAATTTTGAGATGGTAGAGTTCTCTTGCAGCAGGACAATGCAACACTCCATACTGCACGAACAACCATGATAAAAATTCAGGAATTGGAAGGAGTTGAACTGCTACCACACCTAGCATACAGCGCTGATCTTGCACCTTCAGATTACCATCTGTTTCAATCCATGCTCATTTATTGCATGAAAGAAGAAACGTTGAAGCTGTGGAAGTGGGTCTTGCTGAATTCTTTGCATCAAAAACCAGAGACTGGTACCATTGCAGGATAATAAACCTCGTTGAAAGATGGCTAAAGACTACAGAATCTAATGGTCTGTACTTTGAAGAGTAGTTTAATTTCTTGTTAGAAAATGTTCCAAATAAAGCTCTCCTTAAAAACCGACATTACTTATGAGACACCATCTATATTTACTATGTTTCTCATGTATGTAGTATATCAACTGTATAATCTATTGTAGTAAGAAATAATTACTATGTTATGCAAGGGTAATCTATGTATTGTTAAGGGTACTAATATATCAATGTGTCATTGATATGTAAAAAGAAAAGTAATGTGAAGTAACGCACATATCCGAGCAGCTTGTACAGTTTAAAAGTTGATGCTACATTTCTGTTAAAGTTCCAACAGCGACGAAAGGAAAGCATACTGTAATACATCAGAAGACAGTTTCCTGCTAGAAGGGCACAAAAGAACCAATATTTTAAAAGGACTATTAGAATTTTCAATGCTCTGGCTTTTAAACTGAATTTAAAAGGTAGTTTGTTATAGGATGATTCCTGAACTATGTCAGTACAGGAACCAATAAGGTTTAAATTAAAATTTTCAATGCTAAGAAAGCAAGAGATGCCTAGCAAGAAGAGCATCAGCTTCAGTTCACAGCAGGCACCAGATGTGTTAAGACACGTTAACTATAGTGGTAAAATAATTTATCAAATGTTTGCACTGAATCACCTAAGATTATAGTAAATATACTGAATTTGCAACAAGCTCATTACTACTCTGTATTCACTCTTAGGTTGATCCGCATCAATCAGACCATGTGGTGAGTACGAGCCGCACGTAGTGCAAAAAAGAACAGAGTCCTTATTTCGACAACTGAAACGATGACTAGCATATTCTGTTATGGGTTAAAGATGATAAGATTGATAGTTGCAACAAAACAAACGTTTTCACGTATAGTAATAGTTAATCCTAAAATAAATGAGTGAAAAATAAGGTAACAAATATGCGATAACTTAATTTATTTGCTCTCTGGAAGCGGCACTTTATTAACTGTTGGCGGCTCATTTTAAAAAAGAAATTGTGCACTGTTACGTGAATTGCATTCTTCTCAAAATCACTACATTCTTGCATCGCATATTTCATATGCTTTCTTTTTTTTTCCGTGAGTAACCACTTTTGCCGTTTCAGATTTTTCTGCACAAGCACTGTTTATACTTGTACTCAAAACACCGGTGAGCTCATAAGTTAATTTCACCATTTCTTTCACGGAAAGTGTTGAATATTTCTCACATAACTTATAATAAAGATTCACCACTATTGTTTTTTCACCACTAGTCAATGGTTTGCGTGGCTAATGCTTTACGTAATTCGATGAAAACACAGGAGCAAATTCACCGTCCTCCATGATACTGAACACAACTGCTGGTTTCTGGCTGTAAACAATATTCTGCGTCTACCCGGATGTCAGGTGACTCATACGAATTGTATCATGGAACTTGTAGCTCTGTTTTACGGTATAAATCAGCGTTAAATAAAACCTTAGGGATTTGTATAGAATATTATACTATTTAAGGATAAATTCATTCTATAATTCAGAGATTAGCATGGGACTACTTTCCTGGGCACCTTGCTACAGTGTTGCACCACAGTGCACTGACCACGTGGGTTTGTTTTGCCGCGGAGCAACCTAAGAGTGAATATAGTTTAGCTAGGTGCAGAGGTATAAATCTTAATTTTACATACATAACTTTGAGACTTATTTGGAGCTTAGTAAATTCAATACTGCTCACGTGTTCACATTACAGTTACACCAACAAAGTGAAAGTGTATGTTAACACTATTTACCAGTGTTTAAATATTAACAATACCTACAAAATAAAAACTGATTACAAGTATTTTTATTTATTTTATCTAAGTATTTGTAGATCACACACAATCTGACACAAAGAGCAATAATTTCACATCTGAGCTATTTGGGGCAACAATAAGAGTAGTATTCAGAAATACAGCCTACAACACCCAACATCCTTATAACCCACAACCATCTTCAGAATTTCAACAGCATCCAGTTCATCACCTGGAGGACCAGAGAGACATTGACAAGCAGCCCAGCAGCCCCTATAGACACTGTAATGCAACCGCATTACCACCATCAGCACAACTTCAAATTGGTTCCCATATGCGGGGCAAACAGCTTCAAAATGGCAAGGTCGAAGAGAGGTGTCTGTCATAGTAACTCAATCCTGACTTGCACCACTATGCTTATATTTGGGGTTCCAGAAAATAACAGCAGTTGGCCTTTGCACCAAGATAAAACTAGGTTAGAGCACAGCATAAAAATACCAACTTCGAAGTCTTTCGCATACTGGAATTAATCAATTTAAATTTTCTTTTGAAGGATTCTCCAGGTGATGTCTTCATGCTGAACTTTGAAACAGGAAATGTGAATCATCATACCAGAAGAGAGGACTGCAAACACCAAGCAGAAAAATTTATTTTGCTGCCAAGAGGCTAAAGCTTGGATAGTTGCTTACTAGTTGTTTTATAAACATAGAATAAATGCGATGGAAACAATTGCATTTAACATTACAAAAGTGTGCAAAATTCCAATAAACTACAGATAGAATTTGTTAATGATTAGTACAACAGGACTGAGAATATGTTCTTAGGATACAAGTAACAAGTGAAGCATAATGTGCAAAATGTGATGTTTTTAATTTTCACAACAATCCTATGTGTGCAGATGAGAATATGCATGCCTAAGATTAAGAGCATCTTCAGTGTGTTCTGCTCACAATTTATGTCAATGTTTCGTATCATTTTCCAGTGTAAAGTGCTTGTTAATATCAAACTTGAACCTTTATTTTGCTTCACAGCATATGTTTGGCTTAGAACCTCTTTCAGTCATTTGTGAAAATGTAAATACACCCACACTGCCCATTTTGTCCAAGCAAGAATGGTGGTGTTTACTTCATCCATATGGCAGCCATCCTGTCATGGCAGGCAATGTGGCATGCGTTAGTTGTGCTATGTTGCCAAATATTGCATATTTTTGGTGAAATGCTTGGAGCTGGAACAAAGGTTACAAGACTTGTTTGCTCCTTTCACCATCTTGTATTTGTGGTTTTAAGGTGGACATCTATACCCCTTCCTTACTGTATATATATATTGTGGTTTACGTATGTGGATTTTATAAGTTAAGAGATTCATTACGTAATTGTAAAACCTAATTTTTAAAATTTACCAATGTCGTGCAATTAATGCAACTTATCAGTGCTTTGATCTGCACTTTGAAAATAATGACTTATGTATTTAGAGCAATTAAATATCCTATTTTAAAATAACACTTTTTTACAACTAACCAAGAAATTTTAATTTTTATCTTGTAATATGCATAATCTATTTTGTTGACAATAGATTATGACAATTACGCTTTTTACACTACAGATTTCAGGACTTCACTCTTTCATAGCAGTCTCTTCAAATACAAACACATTCAAAGCGGCAAGTACGGAGCCAACATATATAACTTACCATCCAGACAGTCTCCTGCATTACGACCTCCAAATCTCTCATAGAAATCATAATCTCCACTTGTTTCGAAGTACGAGGGATTATTGATGTCAAGATCATGAGAATCACGATCACTGAGCTCACAATTTTCTCGTTCTGGGCCATAGGGTGCTGCATATGCTCTGTAAGACAACCATTACAGTAGTTCGTTAAATTCCAACACAAAATTTCATATGAAGTTCAAGAATTATATGCATTGTATTTTTCAAGTATTCCACATTTTCTTGGACCTGTTCAACCTTCCTTGAAGTTTTAAGGATCTAGTATTGAAGAATTTAATGAAACATTATATAAGTTCCAGATGCTAACAGTTATATTTGAAGGAGGAGTTACTGATCTGGCATGCAGTTGTATAGTGTAACCCCTTTGTAGACTGGGGTACCGTAGAGGTACCATCTATTTTAAAATTAGTTTGCCACAAAATAAAATAATGCTGCAATCAACATTTAACTTTTGATAATTCAACATCTTTACTGTTATATATTTCTGCAGACCGTTTAAATGCATTAATATTAGAATAGCCTGAAATAGATAAAAAACGAAAATAGAACATTTTGCATACTTTTTCTTAAACATAAATGCAAAACAAATCTTCCAGCACTGTTTTACTGCAGTCCTGTCATGCGTCCATTGATGCATCCAATCATTGTTTATTTTATATGGGCTTGCCCCATCCTTCACAGATGGGAAATACAGAATACATGCAAGAACGTAAACACATCTCAGAAACAGCATACAAGAATGGTTGCCAGATATAACTTGTTGATAGCAAGGTCCAGAAATTCACCAACAAGAAACAAATAAGACAATCCACCCATGCTGGAGAAAATTACAGAACAAAACACTGGCACATGATAAAATTTAATACTTTGACACCCACTGTCAAATATACTATCAAAAGCCTTATTAGAACAAACACAAAGATCAAAATTCCTGTACACAAAATGCCAGACATATACAAGCTGCAGTGACTGAGAAAAGTTAATATTGGCAGAATGAAATGGAGCATAGGCTTGAAGTTAAGGCACACCAAAGACATACTAAATACAAAGAAATAAACAAATATATCACTTCGGGGAAGCAAATTGCTATTTAGACAATTAAATAAAATTAATAAAGGATTTCCAAAATCCAGCCAAGTTAACAACCCAGGAAAAACTTTGACACTGGAAAACAGGAACCAGTTAATAAATTTTAGTTTACCAATTTTAATGATAATGATCTTATCTCCAGATACATCCAAACAAATGTGGCATGTGCACCCACACCAAGAAAGTCACAAGTGGATCGCAGCTGATGATGGATGTAACGTGCCTCCAAAACATGACCAAAGCTAATTTGTCACAATCTGAGAGTCATCCATTCAATGTTACCCTTCAATATTATTTTTCTTCACTGTGTTTTCCGAAAAGGTTATATTTTGGTAGACTGAATTGTGTTTGCAAATTTTTTCCTGCAAAAATTATAAAGTTTTTGCCATGGCGTAAGGCTGTGCATTGTTCTGAATGGGATGGAATGGTGCAGTGTCAACCTTCAGTTCACAGGAAGTCCATACATCAAAGACTAAAGGTTTGTGTGTAACACGCCACTGTGTTTCTCAGTGAACTGGTCTTCTAAATGAAGTCAATATACGGACTGACCAAACAGTACCAGTCCTTTCCATTTTTTCTCTCAAAAGAGGGGTACTTGCCCTAACAATGATCTTATTCCTTCAAGCAGCTGTGACACTGCGATGTCATAAAACTTTCTGCCATAGACAAGACACAGATTCACCGAGTGATACCCACTCCCTCTTACCATAATTTATGCTTTCCTCAGACCTCAACTTGTCTGGAATTGGAGACAAAGTCACTTTAATCCCAACTAGCTATCCGAAAACACTAAGTTTGCTCTTTTGAACATTGTTATTTATATCTATAGCAAGGGAAGGGGGTCAGTTTTTGAACTACACATTCAGTATAACTTGAGTGTAGGTTCAGTTATGTGTCTCATGTTTTGACAGATTATTCTTAATACAATACGGCTAAATGGCAAAAGAACTTATACTTTTAACAGTATTGTTTTGTTGAATTTAGAGGAAAACCCAAGTCTTTATTGTGAAAGAGTACTGTGTCTGTTTCTAAGAAAAGTAATGTAGAAGGTCATTTTTCAACAAATCATATGAACTTCAATAGTGAAGTTCCTGTTAATTCCAAAAAAAGAAAACACAAAGTTAGTGACTTAAAATCTAAATTAAAATTATAGCAATGTGTGTTTACAAAGTCAGTTCAGAAAAATAGTAATGACACAATGGCCTCTTAAAAAGTCTTGTGTTTTAGCTAAAAGCAAAAAGCCTTTCAGTAATGGGAAAGTAATTAAAGAAGTAATCATTAGTGCTGCACAATCTCTGTTAGATGGCCACAAAGATAAATCTGCACATATGTCATCCATAAAATGACTTTAATTGTCTCGCCAAACTGTTGCTGGATGGCTTGAAGAGATTTTTAACAATTTAGAATCTCAATTATATCAGGACCGGCAATCGTGTGAATATTTTTCACTTCAGTTTGATAAAAGCACTGACATTTCTGATATTGGACAGTTATGGTAGTTATTAAAATGGTTTTTCATGATTTTACAGTTAAAGAGGAGTTTGTAAACCTGCTGCCACTTCATGAACGTACTGGAGGAGGAGACACATTTAATGCATTCCTAAAATTTGTGAAAGCTAGTAACATTCCACTTTCTAAACTTATTGCTATAACAACAGATGGGCACCTTCAATGACTGGTAGGGATAATGGGTTTCTTGCTCTTTTCGCTAAAGATGATCGATTCATTTCCAAAATTTTTATCTTATCACTGCATTATCCACCAGGAAACTTTATACGCAACAGTTTTGAAGTTTGACCATGTCATGAAAATTTTAACTCATGCAGTAAATTACACCAGATCATCTGCACATCACTGATTGTTCAGAAATCTTTTGAATATATCAGATCCTGAGCATAGTGACACAATTTTTCATGCATACGTAAGATGGCTTATTAGGGGGAAAACTCTGGAATGTTTCTGCAGTATTTTGGATGAGATCAGAGATTTTTTGAAACCATCTTCTGGATAAATCGTCAGGAATTTGTAGAGATACCATGGCTACTAGATTTGGGTTTCTTGGCAGGATCATCTCAAAAATAAATGAGCTAAGCCTCGAATTGCAAGGGAAAGATTGCAACATTTCAGGTATGATAAGTGTAGTAAATGCTTTTCAGAGGAAACTAAGATACAGATTGCACATTTAAAAAGAAATTCGCTTTCACACTTTCCAAATTTGAAATCAATTATGGAAACTGTAAATGTAGGTGAATGTGATCTATCTTTTGCCCAGCATCTGAGATCATAGTCACAGAGTTTACTAACAGGTTTAACCAGTTTCCAACACGTGAACCAGTGATAACATTTATCAATAATCCATTTGCTTCAGTTGGCATTACTGAACTTGAAGGTAGATGTGCAAGATCTTCGGAAATTATAATTTTGAAGAATTATAAATGGAAATTTTAAATATTCAAAAACATCTCTTTGAAATCATGTTATGCAACCTCAAGAAATTTTGGTCTCTGGTGGACAGGAATAAATATACCATGGTCCATAGCGTTGTTTGAAAACATATTCTTGTTTTGGTTTGACGTATCTTTGCAGGGTCACATTTTCATCTATGAGTATCATCAGCCAAGAATAAATACCAATCCAGCCTGACACACATATCTAGATGATGCATTAAGAGCAGCTTATTCCAGCTACACACCAGATTTTTCTGAACTTTCACCAAACACACAGTGTCAAACTTCACACTAATTATATAAGTTGTAAATCCAATTAATTATCATTATTTTGAAATATTTTTACAGTACTATATTTTTGTTAGTAATTAGTAGTAGTAATAGTCAATAGTGGTTGTGATGGCAGCATCACCCACACCTCCATAGGCACAAGTTAAATGTGCCTGAGCACATAATAAAGTTGGACAGCACTGCTCTATAACATTTATAATAATAAACCAAAAATCTCCTGATAGCCAGGGATGGTAGTGAAATATTAGCAAATGTTTTTCTGAACCTCTTAACCTTTCACTAACTATAATTCAAATCCTGGAAACATTGTATAGCCTGTATCTTTCAGCAGTGAAAGAATGATCCAAATGATTGAATAATTAAGTTAAACATGTCTTCTAGGATAAAATGAAGATAAAAAGCATGCGAGCTTGATGTTTCATCTGTAAACTACATTCTAGCCTGCAACACACATTTTACTTATTTGAAAGCACTGGCCGTGAAAGTCTATTATCTTATTTGGTCAAATAATTTTTAGATTGACACAGTAGAAGAAAAGTAACTTTTGTACCTCCTCTCTGGTCCCATAGATATTTAACGTTGTAAAGACTCCACAATTTTCACATACTCCTGATATTCATATTTAACAAATAGGGGCAAAATGGATAGGTATGAAGATTCTACCACCCTCCCCCAAGCCAGCAACTGACACATTTTGGACTCTCAGTTTTAATTATAAAATATATTGGTTGAGTAACTTTGGAAGTCACACTACAATTTTCTTCCTTTATATATTTAGCATACATTGGTAATGAAAACTGATTAAACACAAAGACAATACAGAGCAAAACTAACTTGCATAAGGGTTGCTAAAAGATTTTGGCTTCCAAAAACTCAAGAGGTTTAAATGCTGCTTCATTACGCACATCTGCAATGCTTGATAAATGCCAATTAAAGAAGTATACTGTACTGTTATAAACAATCAAACTGTTATTTGTTTCACTCTGTCCTGTGTTTAGCATTCCTCTAGGGCTTGTCTGTTGCATTACGGCCATCGTCTTACATTGCTTGGAACAAAATATAATTGGCTTTTGGCTTTACACACATTCTCTGTGGAGTACAACTTGAAAAGTCAAAGCCATAAAGTATCTTCTTTTATGGTTCCAACATATTTCTATTTTAATATCCAGGCCTTGTAAATACTTTAGACTTTTAGTCATTTACAAGTTGAAAAAATAGTCAAAATATAGTGGTTTCTTAAAGCTCCCACTCCATTTCTGTAGATATAATCTTCATTCCATTGTCCTTGTTACACCTTTAATGTCGGAGACTGGGATTGAAAACATCAGATTGTTGATGGCTCGTTTATTTCTGGACCATAATTATACAAACAAGTTTCCTCGCCGAAGATCTTAAAAGCTTTCCTTACTTTGCCCTTCTTTGAACACTTACAGCTTATATCATTCAGCCCATTACTTCTTTTGCTAGGATGTACACAAGATATGACACAATTGCATCACTGTGCAAGATCCATGTGATCCTTAATTATTGTCTGCAGTGTGATTGATTTGATCTCCAGGATCACCTCTTACACGTTATGCAAGACTTCTTTTACTATAATCTTCACAGCAGCTGTCATTTTCATTCATTATTGTAGTGAAAAGAGGTCCAGAGCAAGGCTTATGCTTATGACTTTGCTTTTCACACTTAAAACTTGGTGCACAAATTATGTGATATAGTGTATGAAACAGTCAAGTCTAGAAAATACTACAGCAAATGCTCGTAACATTGGTCCTGATTTAAACCAAATTTAAAACTGTAAAATGTGATAGCACAAAAACTGAATTCCAGTTTCATCCAGTCAGTTATGGACAGAGGCTAATCAACATTGTCTTCTTCCTCTACTTCATACATCAGAGGGTTTTTGTTTCTCTTATTTATCTCCCATTCAGTGGAAGGGATGCTCTTTTAAAAATTCAGAGTGTAATGTTTTAGGGATTTATGTTTTAATATTTTCGGACCTAAATGCAATCGTACAAATGAAGGTAATGTAATCCAGCATAATACTGAAAAGTTGTACTCCAGTGTATTATGTGGGAACAGAACATGCGATACTCGTGAAAATACAGCGTCCCTACAAATGGCGCCTGGTAACGAACAAGACTTGCATAGCAGTATGAATAATGGTCGATTTAGTGAAAATACCAATTGTGAAGGAAATAATAGTGATAAATAGTGAAATCGATCCTAAATGTAATAGTACAAATGAAGGTAATGTAACCCAGAACAATAATGAAAAACTGTACTCAAGTAAATTAGGTGGGAGGAGAATATGTGATACTTGTGAAAGTACCTCGTCCCTACAAATGATAATTGGAATCCTGAAAAAGGATCTTGATGTGGCCAATGAAGAGAGATATAGGTTAAGAGATGAGAATCATAGTTTAAAATACGAGATAAATAAATTGAAAAATACGCAGGAAAATCGAGACCAGAAACTCGAAACTGAGCTTATTGAAAGTAGCAACGTAAACGGAACAAATCGCTCCATGGCTGTACTGAACAATAAAAGAAAGGGACATATTGCAAATAAAATAAGTCAAGTTAGACATACACAAGCGACTAGTAATACGCAGTCTAGGAACGGATATTTATCGTTGCAACAGTGTTCGTCAGAACCTAACCTCCAACTTGAAAGGAAAGATGAAAGAGTATTGGAAGAAACTGTAGACCTCATAGAAGGTGAAGAAGTTCCTCCTTCAGAGTTGTATGAGAGAAAAACAGCGATCATCATGGGGGATTCCATGGTGTGACATGTTGGAAAATATATAGATGCATGCCATGGTATACTGCTATCCTGGATCCAGAATTCAACATCTTGAAAGGAAGGTACAAGAAAACAGAGACGACCTGGACATAGTAATACTACACTCAGGCACAAACAACTTAGCTTCATCCAGTTCCCCAGAGGAAATAATGGACAAAATGATGCGCATTGTGACGGTGACAAAGGATTTATATCCGAAGGCAAAAGTGTGTGTTAGTGGAGTGTTGCGCTAAAGAGACCAGGACATAAGATATGTGGACGCTGTGAACTCAACACTAGATTGGGTATGTCAACAAAATAATTGTATATTTGTAGATGGAAATGTGTGGATCAGAGATCATGATATTGGGTTGGATGGTTTGCATTTAAACAGGAAGGGAACTGTGAAATTTGGTAGACTACTAAATAGGGTGATACACCACATTGAATCAAAAAACTAAATTCAAGCTGTGGCGGTAGAACAATATCAGATGTGCAAACAGTAAATAGAATATCTACCATCTTAAGTTGTCCGTTTGAAAAACCACAGTTTAATGTGTTACCAGATATAAATAATGGGATAAAAATATTTCATCAAAATGTGCAATACATCAGTAATAAAGTGCATAGTGTTGAATTAGTTCTGAATGAGGTAAATCCACATGTAGTAGTCCTAACCGAACATAGTCTCAAGGAAAATAATGTAAATATGTATAAAATTTTGAATTATAATATAGTAAGTAGATTTTGCAGAAAAAATCACAAGGGAGGGGGGGTGATTATATATGTAAAAAATGGGATCATATACAAGGATATGCCTAACATTTGTATATGAGCATTGAGATGATCATGGAGCTGGCTGCTATTAAAATATGTAGTGACGATTGTGTTTACGTGATTCTAGGAGTATATAGATCACCAAGTACCTCAGTGACTCAGTTTATAGAATTGTTCGATAGGGTATTGCATACAATATTGCAAACCAATGTAAATTTGATAGTTTTAGGTGATATAAACATCAACTCCGCTACAGATAATTGGGATTATACACATTTAATGGATTGTTTAAAATCATATGATCTAAAAGATGTGATAGGTACCCCAACTAGGGTCACAGACCACTCGTCTACTATTATCGATCATATATTTACCAACATAAAAACTGGGTATTCATCAGAAGTTAATAATTACCATCTGTCAGATCATTTTGCACAAATCATTCAAATAGATAATATTACAGTTAACAAAGTTGTAGATAATATGTATGTTAGCTACCGTAATATGAATGACTACAATGTCATTAAATTTAAACATGCACTTGAACAAGAAACATGGAATAAACTGTATACAGTGGAAGGCATTAATTCTAAGTGGGAATGCTTTTACGATACCCTCAATATACACCTAAATGAAGCATGCCCATTTATTATAAAAAAGGAAAATCTTTGCAAAAATAAAAAGGTAAAGTTAGATGCTGAAGGAGTATCAATGAGAAATAAAATAAAGGATACATATGAATGGTACAAATCAACCAGATGGGAATATTACAAAAACAAATATAAAAAAGTGAAACAGGACTTTCATAAATATCTTGTGGCAATGCAAACATTGCAATATAAAAATAAATTGGACACTTGCAACAATATATCTAAGGGTGCCTGGAGTATTATTAATAAGGTAAATTCCAAACCAGGAAAACACGGAAACATTGTTATAAAAAAACATGGAAAAACTGTAGAAAATCCAGATGTTATAAGCAATATTTTTAATAATCACTTTCTAAATGTTACAGCAACAAAGACTGGCAAATCTAATAATGTTTTCCCAAATATTAACATAGTACAGAGCACAAATGATAGCATATATCTACAACCAACTCATGAAAAGGAAATGTTAGAAATTATTAATTCATTTGATAATAAACAAACCAGTGGCTGGGATGACATAACTCCCATTTGTCTAAAAAAATGTAAACAAGAGTTAATGATGCCACTGGTCCACTTGATAAATTACTCCATAGTAAATGGGGAATTTCCAAACTGTCTGAAAACAAGTATAGTTCGACCCATATTTAAAAAGGGAGATAAATTTCAAGTATCTAATTATCGTCCAATTACGTTAACGTCCATGTTAGCCAAGCTTTTTGAAAAAATTTTATTAGTTCGGCTAAACAAGTTTCTAACTGCTAATAAGATCATTAGGCCTACACAACATGGCTTTCGTAAGAACCACTCAACTGTAACTGCAACAACTGAATTTCTTAGATATATTATAACCAATTTAGAGGATAGAAATAAAGTAGCCGGTATTTTTTTGGACCTTACAAAAGCCTTCGATTGTGTTGATCATAAAATCTTAATCCAGAAGCTGAACAATTATGGAATAAGGGGATTAGCAGAACGATTAATTACATCATATTTAACAAATCGAAGGCAGTGTACTGAAATTCTAGGTTATAGTGGTAATTATAAACGTATGTACAGGTCAAAAGAGGGAATAGTGCAATTTGGGGTTCCGCAGGGTTCAGTACTTGGGCCCTTGCTGTTTATATTATATATTAATGACATTCCTTGCATTCCAAATTCTAAACTACTGTCCTATGCTGATGACACAACTATGTTATGTTGGCACACATCCATTGACGAGCTTGTAGGGAAAATAAAACAGGATGCAGCTCAGTTGCTGAGTTATTTCAGTTCCAATAACTTAGAATGTAATATAAGTAAGACCAAAATATTAAACTTTACAATATCCCATAGGCAAGGTGAACAGCTTATATCTAAAGTAAGTGATGAGGATATTGTTGAAAGCGACCAGACTTCTTTTCTGGGCATAATATTTGATAAACATTTAACATGGGATAGGCATATTGATTTGGTCTGTAATAAAATTAGCAAAGGAGGATACCTGATAAGATATTTTTCTAAATTTAAAAATCTAAACATTTTACGCACAATTTATTATGGAGTGATATATCCTCACTTACTCTATGGCATAGAACTCTGGGGTGGAGCTGCAAATGTACACATAAATAGTGTGTTGACATTGCAGAAAATGTGTGTAAGGATGGTATCAAATGCAAGATATGACCATCCATGCAGAGAGTTATTTATTAAGAATGAAATTCTCACAGTTGTATCATTGTATGTATATCGAATATTACTTTTAATACATGGATCGAAGGACATCTTAAAACACTGCGATATGCATAAATACAATACTAGAAGCCAAACTAATGTATATAGATCTGTACATACAAAAAAATTCTCTGATAAAGATCCCTTAAACATAGGCGCAAGGTTGTATAATAAACTCCCAATGGAACTTAAATCTCTACATATTAATTCCTTTAAATCTAAGTTAAAGAAGCATCTTATAAATAAACCTTTGTACAGACTTGAAGAATTTGAGTAAAGAGGTGTGTGTGTGTGTGTGTGTGTGTGTGAGAGAGAGAGAGAGAGAGAGAGAGAGAGAGAGAGAGAGAGAGAGAGAGAGAGGGAGGGAGGGAGAGATTGATTGATAATATAAAGAGTTCAAAATTAATATCCAGCCTTTTTAAAAATAGAGTAAAACATTACCTTGTAAATATAATATTGTTCAGACTGGATGAATACTGTAGTATAGCGTAAGCACTTATGTATGGATGTGAGTGTTTGCATATGCCTGCTTGTCAGTTATTGTATTGTGAGAATGTGAAGGAAATTTTGTAAGCCGTAGTGTTAATGTTGTCTTGACTATGCTTTTAACCTGTATCTACAAGTACACAAGCAATAAAGAATTATTATTATTATTATTATTATTATTATTATTATTATTATTATTATTATTATTATTATTATTATAATGCTTTCCGCATTACTTGTATGTTTAAAAGTTATGTTGGTGTATGTTACATATTTCTACATATTACATTTAGCCATTGGATTAGGATGGATGAAGTTAAGACATGATCACTGTTATAACTTGTTTAATGCTCCATGCTGTTTAACATCTTGTATACCTCTCTTTGGTATTACCAACATAATGCAACACATTCTCTACTACCTTCATTTGTTACAGCATGTGTTACCAAACTGTACTAACTATATATGTTATACCCCCTCACTTATAAAGTTTGTTACTACACATAACCAGATAGATATGCAGATTTTTTAATAGTCATGCCAAGTCTTGAAACAGGCGTTAGAACTCACTGTCTAAACTTGACTCATTTACAGCTGATTGAGAAACATTGTTTTCTTGTGTCGTGCTTATCATTGTTAGTGAGATAAAACAGCTGTTTTTCCTCCACTATCACTGAAATCATCACCTGCCTTGTAAACTACATTGTTATAAGATTTTCTCAACATAACCCTATTCCTACGATACTCAATGCCGTGCTCATCTCTTACCACATAGCTGTAAGGAGATTTATGATTATTAACTACTTCCCCTGGCACCCATGGATTTGACTTCAAATCAGAACATTATCCCCTTTACTGAACTCTGGTAACTTATAAGCTGTTACATTGTAATAATATTCACTGTATTCATTCAAAGGTGAGTCGGAATTGTTACACTAACATCACTTATCTTTACTCACTTTATATGTTTCGGGAAATGGTTGTTCCCATCCTCAGAAGCTAATCCGACTAATATTCACTGTCTTTAGACCTGTTCATTAAAGATTTTTCAACCACTTTAGATCTCAATAACAATGATTGCACAAAAAATTTTATTTCAGCAGTCTATTTATAAAGAGTTGAGCAGGGCTTACACTGATTCCACTGAGTGAACTGTTTCTGTATTCAAGTAACGTGAATGAAAATATCCTTATGAACACTATCAGTTCTTCTTAGTAAATTTTTACAAATTAAGATATACCCTTTTCTGCTAGCCCATTACTTTTGGCATAGTATGGACTACTTGTAATAAGCTCAAAATTCCATTCATTAGCACATGACTTTAACTCTCTACTTGAAAAAGGAACATTATCTGACATAAAACAGCTGAACAGCAAATCTAGAAAACACCTAATTATTTCAACTTTTCAAATACTAAATATGTACTTTTGTTTCTGAGAAGCTCAGGTTCAACTCAATTAGAATATGAATCAATTACAACTAGGTAACTTTTTCCTCCATAGTCCAAAATATCACTTGAAACCCTCTCCCAAGACCTATTTGGCTATGGGTGACCAAGTAGTGGCTCTTTACCATTTTGATCTGTATACTTTTCACATACTGTACAAGAGAGTGCCAATTATCAATATCACTACTCATCTTTAGCCAATACAAAGAGTACATGCCCTTACTTTACATTTGTTAACGAATAAATGAGCTTCATGAATTAGACTTAGCATATTTTGGTGCAACTTGTGAGGTATTGTCAGCTTATTGCCTAAAAATAACAGTTTATTTTCATCGCCGAGTTTGTCTTTTAGTTTTGCCAATACTCTTTCTTTGGTAGGCCTAGACTTAAGGTCTTTTACATTTGGCCACCCCTTATGGATATACTTGATTATTTTACTCAAAACCTGGATCACTTTCTGTTGCCACTCAAAACTCTTTGGTTTTGTTTGTTTTTTTTCTTTTCTTTTTTTACTTTATTTCCCCCCCCCCCCAGACATGACAACTGATTAGTTAGCCTATGTACAATTACTGACTTCTCAAGCAAGTTATCATTTTCGTTAGGAACTGCTTTTGAGAGTCTAGACATTATGTTAGCAAACACATTTTCTTTCCCTGATAAATATTTCACTGTTGGGTTATAGTTAAGCAGTTTAAGTTTGAACTTCTGTAACCTGCTAGACACTTTGCACATACTTTTCTCCATAATACCAACTATGGGCTTATGATTAGTATGAACAATTACATTGTTACCATGAATATAGTGATTGTATTTGGAAACACCAAAACAAATAGCAGCCATTTCGTTATTAATTACTGGGTATCTACTTTCAGCACTATTGAGTACTCTTGAACTAAAAGCTACAGGACATTTGTTTTGCATAAGACAAGCTCCTAGAACTGAATTACTGGCATCGGCAAATATTTCGAATTAAACAATATTTCGTTGGAAACAGTATATTTGGCCTTACTGTGTGGTAACAACTGGGAAAATTGCAGGAAAGAAACATAACCTCGTAGTGTATAAGGTCATGTGGGAAAAATAGAATTCAAGCCTCTGAATGGATTGGAAATTTATGACAATTTGGCCAATAATTGGAAACTGTTCAAGCAAAAATCTGAGTTATACCTGAAAGCATCTGAAAATGAGAAAAAGGAGGATGAAATTAAAGTAGCCATGCTGTTACAATGTGTTGGTGATGTGGCATTATAAGTGTATAATACTTTGGCCTTTCAGAAACAGATAGTGAAGACTTCGAAAAAGTCATAGAGAAATTTGATGAATACTGTAAACCCAGAACATTGTCTACAAAAGATTTAAATTCTTCAGCAAAAAGCAAGAGGAAGGAGAGTCCTTTGACCACTTTGTAACTGTGTTGTGGAAACTGGCTAAAGTGCGAGTGTTTCACTCTGATAAGGGACCATATAGTAATATGTATTATTGATTGCAGCCTTCAAGAAAGACTCTTTTGAGCAAGTGACCTGAGCTTAACTGATGCCATCCACCAGTATAGGGTGGCCAAATCAAGTAATCTACATACTTGGTTGCTGCAGTCAAATGTTCCTCAGTTAAACTTAAATGCAGTTAACAAGGCAAATTCAAAACCAAAACCCAGTATGTGCCCACCAGAAAAGTATGCCTGCTCTGGCTTACCAGCAAAAGATGCACCAGGAGCAGCCCAAAACTTCAGCAGGGTACATACAAGACAAAATTGCCCAGCCTTTGGCAAAGTCTGTAACTATTGTCACAAAAACAACCACTTCACTTCTGCCTGCCAGGGAAAGAAGATAAAAGGAGTTCACACTGTCGACAAAGTAGCAGAAGAGAGAGCTAATTACGCCATTGAAGCTAGATCTACCCAAAGGGAAATAGAAGATTTCTATGTAGCCAACCTAACCTGTAAGGAACAGTCTGTTTGGATGAAGCTTGTGGTGATGGAAAACCAAACTGTGAAATGCAAACTGGATGCAGGAACCTAATGTAATGTACTGCCATTGTCTGTTTTTAGTAACCTTAATCTCAATGTAGGAGTGAAGCCTAGTAATATTAGAATTCTGACGAACTGTAACAAGGTATTACCAACATAATGCCACACATTCTCTACTACCTTCATTTGTTACAGCAGGTGTTACTAACCTGTACTAACTACATATGTTGCAGTGTGAAAAAAAGTCTTATTTCCATTTATATTTCTGTGGTAAAATTCATTAAATTACTGCGCTTTAGTGCAGAAAATAAATATTTTGCACCATCAGCTTTAATGAGAAAAAAGCAGTAAGAAAGGTTTTCTCTTTGAAGCTGGATTTATAGGTTGACATTAATAGGGTTAGTCAATCATCAAGATGTGGGTAGCACAGGAGAGTGTGATCTCGAAGCTATATTATGCCAGCAGTGGAAATGGCTTAGAAATATTCAGACTGTAACCAGAAGAGACTGGAATGAGTGTTCTTCCTGCAACCATAAGGAGGGGGATGCTTGGAATGTTATGTTAGGATGCCAGGCTTGAGAGAAATGAGATGAACTGCTACATCAAATGTCTTAACATGCAAATGTATGGTAAAAGTTTAACTTAGAACACTTCGAGCCTGGATGCATAATAGCTAATAGTGTCAGCTCTAGTGGCAAGTCACATATGCATGAACACCAACAGAAAATAATTCTGTTGGTGACTGGTAATTATTGTAGTTACATTAATTAAATACCGTGATGGCAGAGTTAATTGCGTTAGCGGAAAGAGAACAGATGTATAATGTGAACACTCGTAAATACGGAAAAGCCAGGGCCGAGGATGGACAAGATAATGACATTGCTGAAAAGTATAGCAGAAGATATACAAGATATCAAATGTAGAGAGAAGAGCATGGAAGAAAAAATGGAAAAGAACATGGAAGAAATAAAATGCAGCATAAACCAAATGGAGCAAGAAACAACACAAGAATTAAGGGAATGTAGAAACAGAATAGACCAACTGGAGAAAACAGCAGACGCAAATCGAAAGCTGAATGTGATGATCTTTGAAATAGTAGAACAAAGAGGCAAAAGGACATGGGAAGAAGTAGAAGGAATTATAGAAGGGAAGCTCAGCATAAAACTTGCAGGTTGGGAGATTATAGACTCCTTTAGAATTGGACGAAGGGGCTGGAAACCAAGACCAATTTTGGTCAAACTAGCAACGATGAATTTCAAGTGGAAAATTTTAAGCAATACAAAAAAATTGAAAGACACCAGAATATTCTTTTATTGAAAACGACTATGGGGGAAAAAGAACGAGAACTAAGACATGAATTACTTAAAGAGCTGAAAAAAGCCAGAAACGAAGGAAGGAGAGCTTTCATGCAAGGCTTGCAATTATACATCAATGGAATTCCCTTCACTTAACACCAAGGACAAGGAACTTCAGTCAGAAGAAATGAAAGGACCGGGAGAGCAGCGAACCAACCAGGAAGGTGATGTCACCATTGAAGGTCAGCCCACAGAAGCAGCTGGTAGATGAAGCAAGGAGTGACGTATTAGTGGCATCAGCGGGACTTGATGTACGGAAAGATGGAGAAGGTATGTGTAGTGTCAACACCCGAAGGTAGTATCTAAATAGCAAAAGCCACAAGAAGGTTCAGACACAACAGGAGGGGAGGCTAACAAGAACGAAAGCAAAACTACAACAATTTAGACAAAATAGAACCGATTCAGCATAGCATGAGTCTCCCCTGGCGGTGGTTGCTGGAATGTGGAAGGTTTATTAGTCAAAATTAATAAAGGGGAATTGGTTCATTTAATTTAGTTTTATTTATGGACGCTCTTTAACTACTATGGTTCTTTGCGTCCCATTCTATATTGGGCGTGAAACACCTGTAATTTTGCTCAGAGGCCTCTTTATCAGGCTTGAGGTTCTTTTACGTGCCGTAAATCTACGACACGGGACCACCGGCTTTACTTCCCTTCCGAAGGAAGCCGTGCTAACGATTTTTACGCCCGAAAAAATCCATCGCCCTCCGCCGGGTTTGAACCCGCGACCTTGGGAACTAGAGGCTAGCACGGTACCACCAGTCCACGGAGGACGACGAATTGGTTCAAGTGTGGATGTGAGGTGATCTATAGCAATGGTGGAAACTTGGTTAACCAAAAAAACAGTGATATACATGAAGGGTTACGAGTATTTTGGAAAACACAGAGTGAAAAAGAAAATGAAAAGCAGGGTACCAGGGGTAATACGAGTGTGTATTAGAAGGGACAGGAACTCAGAACAAAGGAAATAAAGGGTACAGGATTAGAGAGAGTAAGAAAGGAGATGAGAAATGATATAGAACTGTCAGTTAATGAAAGGAGGAAGGAATTAAGAAAGGAATAGGATTAGTTAATTTGCATTAGTTAAACAGGATTCTTATGCACCAATAACCAGGGTGTTAGTGTGTATAAGGTCCAAAGGAACAAACAAACAACTCTTAAGGATAGAAATTAGTTGAAGGTGTCTAATGGGGAAAAAAAAAGAAGGAAAGTTTATGTTGTATAAATGTAACCAGATATTGCATGTGATTAATGACAAATAAATTTCATTCATTCATTCATACTGTGTTGGCAAGTAAGTAATAAATTTAAATTCCACAGGACAATAAATATAAACTAAACTGGAAACACCCTGTTTCATATGAACTACTTGAAGGACCCAACCTATACCTGTAGCTATTACCAAAGAGTTCCTCATTGCTCACTTTGCATAATTAATTGCCACACCCAGAGAATTCAAACACGGATAGTAACCATTGCATCTTGACCACAAAAGTAATAGTAAGCAATTTGACCAATGAGAATGCAACATGAAGTTGATGTCCACGACTTATTAGGAAATTGAAAACCAAGTTGTTTTGGTTAATAAAAGGGGTGGCAGATAGAGTAACAACATCAAAACAAGAGAAGCATTGAGAAAGTGAGTCATGAGTAGAAAGCCAAGAGAATAACAAGTGCAGCTAGAGCAGTTACCAAAATGAGAAAATGCAGAGCTAGAGCAGTTACTGATACAAGAAATGTTAAAAGAAAGCCTGGTCAATTTACAACACTTTTGGGCATTAAGTCATGCAGGTGAAATGTAGGATTTTGAAAGTAGCTTTGTCAGCTGTTGGTAGGTCATTTTGAGAACAGTTCTGTGTTGCATGGAGAAAAGGTTGGACTATGAATAATCTTACTCACCAGGTTGAATGGTGGTCAAATAATATTTTGCAGTACTATTAATGTACAACTGTAAAGAAGAAAAATGTGGAAAAGACTTGGAAGTAAATTTCAAGATTTACAGTGTTCGCCAGCTGTGAAATTGGTTTTTGGCAGGCAGCTGCAATATTGATTTGGCAGGCAGCAGACCTGATGATGTGGGAAGGAGTTTGACATGTTGGTCACCTGGCACCAAAAGTTGTCTTCAAGAATGTGCTGGGTTTGACTCCAGAGAGAAGGCTAGTGTGTTTACTTGTCTGCAGAATTCAGCAATTTTCTTAATTCTCTAATATTTTGGGGTAATTTATTAAATAAATACTTTAATTTCCAAGTACTGCAGACTTTTTTCAAGAATTCTCAGCCTGTGTGCTGAGTATTTAATCATGTTTTCACTTTGTGTTTCATGTTTGTGGCTATGTTGGATATCAAGGAAATTATAATTTTGGTGCATGTATGCAAGTAAGCTATATATGTAAAGGGAAGGTTGTATCATAATACCTAATACTTTGAATAATGGCTTGCAGAACTATGTGGTTTGAATGGGTCATTATTTGGGTTATCTTTTCTTTTAACTAGGTGTAGTGTATTATAGTTGCTGTTCCAGCTAGAAATAAGGTGATAGAACAGATTATTTGTACTATCAATGAGATCAGCATATTTTGAGTTCAGATACTCAAGGGCAGTATGTGCTATAAAGACACTACATATGACAATAGTGTCCAATTGGGTACATATATTATCAAATATTGTAAAAGACTGGCCAGTGCTTATAGGTAGTGTTAAGAGGTAAAGTACTAGTAGTGAGTGACACTACTTGGTTAATAAAAATGCTTTAAGTAAGAGTAAACATTTACTCTAACCACAAGATTAATGGTTTTTCAAAAAGAAGAGTCCTCTTACATATATATGTTCTAGATCTACTAAATTTTGTGGATCATCATAAGATGTCCACTTCACACTTGTATTGAGAAATAAATATAGTAATCATAGCAGTGATCATAGTTTCACTTATACTCAAGAGTCAACCTTCCATCTTGAGTCCTTGTACAGTAACGAACCTTGGATCGCAGCTGAGCTAACTCAGAAGATATTGTAGCATGATTTCAGAAAATATGGTACATAATCTCTGGACCCTGTGAGATACCATTATGTAAATGCTAAAGGAGCATTGCATTACACGGCTAATTTGCTTATTCATATTAGCATCTAACCTGAAATTGAAGGAACGGCAAATGAAGTCTCTAGCTTCTGCACATTCACGTTCACAGAGTGGCAGTGATGGCACTGAGAGAAAGCGTCTGATGAAAGGTCTTCTTACTCTAAGACGTACACCAACCTAAAGAGAAAACATACTAATGTTAAATGAAACAGCTTAGTATTCTATCATCATGAAATATTCTATATTTCTGCTTGGCAGTCAGTATTAATAGGTTAAGCATGTAAATTTAATGTGGTTAGTGAAAAAAGTTAAATATTTCAGGACTGCTTGTCATCATAAGTGAAAATAGTGCAGACTGCTTGGTGAAATTTGAAAGCAATATCCATAATCAATCAAATGTTCTAGAAGTGATTGATGTGCCTGTGTAACTTTTAGCTTTTTGGGAAGATACAACAAATACAACATTGATGTCTCCATTATAACACACAGTTCAAGAATGGGCACTTGGCTTAGTGGGACACAAAACTGAAAGAGTCATACTATTTATCTATTCTTAGGTACTAACCTGTCTGAAGTTGTCTCCTTCCTCACATCTTGAGAAGGGTCTGTTTGGTCCTCCTCCATAGAAGCCATCGCCAACACCATAACCCCCTCCCCCTCCCCCTATTCCTCCTACTCCACCTCCTCCTCCTCCTCCTACTACCCCTCCACCACCACCCCCATGTATAGGCCCACCAAAAGCTCCTCCAATGGGAGGACCATGAGATCCGCCATAACTGCTTCCCCCGTATCCTGAACTTCCTCCATAACCACCTCCAGGATAGCCGCCTCCTCCTCCTCCCCCTCCTCCTCCAATACTTCCTCCATAACTACCACCTGCTCCTCCATAACCACCTCCGCCATAGCCACCCCCTCCTGCATATGAACCTCCTCCTCCTCCTCCTCCTCCAACATAACCACCCCCTCCTCCATAACCACTCCCACCTCCACCATAGCCACTCCCACCCCCTACATAACTACCTCCTCCTCCACCACCACCATAACTACCTCCATAACCTCCACCGTAACTTCCTCCACCTCCTCCATAACCACCGCCTCCACCTAAATGAAGAAGAAAAATCATTTTGTAAGAAAAATGTCATCTTTTATCATACACAATTACGAGAGCTGCTTATAGTTCCAGTAAACTAAGTGTAGAGTATTTTGACTTCATAATATCTCCAAATGAAACCAAAGTATGAGCAATATAAGTGATCCATTTTTAAATAAAGAAAATATCAGAAAATGTGATGGCTTTTAACTACCTGTTTAGGAAACTTATTAAGATAAGGCAAAACAAAGATACTGATGGAGAACCAATAAACAAAACTTTGTGAAGTTATCAAAATAATCTAAAAGGTTAAGTTAGAAAAATGCTTTTAAGATTCTTAATGGTATCAATTACCTGTATAGCGCAGAATGATAACAAAATAAAACTTCAATAATAGACATAGAGGTGGTACAAATGCAGTTTATACAAGCTGCAGCTGAGCATGTTCAATGTGGTAAAAAAGAAAAATGAATACATAAAGAATCAACTGACATATTCAAAATTACAAATAAAATAGAGCAATACCAGAAAATGATATGCTCTTAGCTGAATGGAAGAAAACATAGTACCCATAAAAATTCATTACTATCCAAGAACAAAATGCTTAATAGACCATTCAAAATGTGCATAGAACAGTTGTAATTTGAAATTGAAACAAATCAACTAATGTTCTAATACCTTAATTTTGGAAATGAAAATGGCATTTTCATAAAATTTCCCATTACTAAATATACAATCGCTCTTCCTTAATGCAGAAGTAATGTAAATGGCAGGGATATCTTAACTTGTCAATTGTCATGGAGTACAGTCCAAATGAGCAATCAATAGCACCAAAAAATGGTTTTGGCAAAATCAGAAATTTTATTTTTGTAGTCACAATCTGTTTGGTAAGCTTCCAAGTCATAAAAGAATCGATTCTGAAAACCACTGTGTCTGTATTAGTGGTGGAAAGTAAGCATTTTATAAATACAGTGAGTACAGAGTTAATTTTGACCAACTGTGCAGAAACTTCAGACTGGATTTGATATCTACCTCATGGCAAAAAAGCATGCGAGTTTTATAAGTTATTCTGGCTGTTGCATGTGACAAAAGTTTACTGTTTATCAAGAGTAAAATTGTTGTTGTGTTGTGTTTTGGTAACGAAGACATTCATTATATTTGTACTCGCAAAACCATACTTTTTGGCATTATTTAGATGTGAATTACTCGTGCTACAGAGCTTTTGTTCAGACACATGGCAGGCCTAATGGGAATTTTCTTGGCATTGGTAAGCATGCTGTTTGCCAGCGGTGTCAGATACCTTAAATTTAAATGCATAGATTTCCAATGTAAATGATAATTACAATAACCACATACGTTCTTCATAGAGGATGTTAGAAATTATGTCCTCGTGTCTCCATACATCTCTTACACCTTTTAAGAAAATTCATAACAAAACTCTTTAATTCATCATGGCTGTGTAAATAAAACCATGCTTCATCCATAAAAAAAAAAAATTAAATGCGGGTCAATAGAGGAATAATTAACATTATCCAATATCCAGTTGCAGAAATTAATTCTACCCACATTATCGAGTTTCAATTCCCGAACTATAGTTATCTCATAGGGTTTCAATCTTAAAATTAGTGGCATTCCAAGCCAAAGTTTGTGAAATTCCCGATTCCTGTGCAAGCTTTCTCAGAGATTTCTTTGGACTTGATTCTAACTTTTCTCCAATGTTGAGGGTTTCCTCTATAAGAACACAGCAATTTAATTTTGGTTTCTTATTTGGAAAAGACTCCGTTTCCTTAAGTATATTCACAAGATTACAAACCATTTCTCTGTGAGATGCACAGACAGTAGGGAATCTGTCTATAAATTGCCACCTCACTTCTCTTCAAGAGTTTTTTGTCACATACAAATCATACATGAAGACTCTGGCTGCTAAGTAAAGGAAACTCTTGGCATTATAACAGTACTAAGTACTAACACACTATAACACTGAAACAAGAGATCTCACAACATATCAATCTCTGTACAGTAAGACTTAGCATCAACTGATTAGTCGGCACATAGAGAGAAGTGGAGGGAGAACAGAATCAGTTAGAAACAGTGTAGTGCAGGGCAAGGAATTCCCATTTATGGTATCATCCTCCATGGTCTAGGGGTACCATGCTAGCCTCCAGTTCCCGAGGTCGCAGGTTCAAACCTGGCAGAGGGCGATGGATTTTTTTAGGCGTAAAAATCCTTAGCATGGCTTCCTTTAGAAGGAAAGTAAAGCCAGTGGTAGATTTATGGCACATAAAAGAATCTCAAGCCTGATAAGGAGGCCTCTAAGCAAAATTTCTGGGCTTTCACGCCTAATGTAGAAGGGGATGCTAAGGACCACAGCAGTTAAAGAGCATCCATAAATAAAACCCAATTTAATTTAATTTACCATTATATGGCCTCATGTGGAAACAAAAGCTCTGTAGGAAAAGTTAAGACAAAATTCCAGTGCAATTATCCATATATTACAATTATTAGCATATGAATAAAGTCAAGCATACAGAGCCATACTTTAGAAGTTCAACAATGCCATGTGTTGATACAATGAGTGCATTTTCAATCCAAGTCATCATTTTCAGCACCTACTGCAATGCAGGCAAACCAAACATGCATGTTTATACAGCTTTTATGTGAATTTCAGAACACTGTCTGCAACTTGCTGGTTGCTTATATACAATTCATGGCAAGTGCACAATTGTCACCCAGTCCAAGGCCACTACATTGTCAGTGAAATCTTTCTCTGTTCCTACTTTAAGCTCACTGCAAGTAAGTATATGCATGACTGACAGGGACTTTTAAGAGACTGCATGCAGTACATTTTATTTACTCTAACTCCTAAAGAAACATGGTAACTGAAGCACAAGATTTGTGCTTCCTTTATTGTAATTATTTTTAAGAAAATATAAATATGATGGTTGTTTTTTAATAGTGGCAACAGTTCCATATGCAGAAAGAATGGGCAAGAAACAAAAACTAAAAAAATACTACTAGGGTGGTACCCAACCTACCACATTAAATCAACTTGTCCACCCAACACTCTGCATATGTGCTATATTGCACAGAATAGTGTCATCTATGGGAGACCAGTCTAATGGTTAGTACCCAAAATGCTCTCGAAACAGCACAGCTGGATAAAAATTTATATGTTTGTGGCCATGCAGCATGGTAGTGTCATGAAGGTCTTCCATCAGACTTCAACATCACTGTACAGTACTGTAGCATTTTGGATCAGAGTATTTAAGGATTGATGAACAGCATATGCCAAATATACCTCTGCCTAGTGTCAGTGAAGATGTGGTTCAGTTTGTTGGCTGGTTGCTAGCCAGGAAAACAACCCAGACAGTTCCTTAGTTAGCTCAAGAGACAAGTATAGAACCTAGAACTGTATATCATATCCTGAAAGACTGTCTCAGCATGAGAAAAACTACATCGTGATGGATTCTGTACCATTTATTGGAGTTGCAGAAATGACAATACAATGTTGTGCAAACCCACTTGGAACACTGAGCACAAAAGAGAAATGTTCCTACATGATATCATATCAATGAATGAGATATGGATCTGATTGTACGAGACCAAACTGAAACACAAACCAAACAAATGGTATCATTATGGGTTTCCAGAAAAGCCAGGTGTCTCAGAATTCCAGCAGTGTTATGATTCTGGTGTATGACTGATGCTGTTATCTTAATGAATACCACACACCAAGGACAGGCTGGGAATTTGCATTATTCCTGTTCATTTTTGGCATATCTACGATCAGCATTGTATAAGAGGTGATGACACTTTCTGTGGACTCTTACCCAAATCCTCACATCGAAGAATATTTTCCAAAGATAATGTTAAGTACTTCAATACACTGCTGCTAAGCCAAGAAGATTGGTCTGATATATATATAACGCATCCACAGTAGATCTTATGTTTAATGAATTTATGCAAACTTTCATGCATCACTTTAACACAGCCTTTCCCTATAAAATAGTAAGAACTAATTCTGCACGCAAATGCAATAAATGGATAACGAAGGGAATAATAATCTCCAGTAGGAGGAAGAGCTACCTTACACAATTAAGTAAAACTCATAAGGAAGAAGCGTTTATAAATTATGTAAAACAATATAAGAAGGTGTACAGTAATGTCATCAAGGCTGCCAAAAAACAATACGTTAATTCATGTATTACTAAATCTTCTAATAAGAACAAAACAATCTGGAATATAATAAAAAATGAAACTGCTGGATTTAAGGTGAATAATGCTAGTAAAACTTCTCTAATAATAAATGACACAACAGTTGATGACCCTCTGAAATTAGCAAATGCTTTCAATAACCACTTTACCAGCACTGCGGATAGAGTATTACTGCCTCATAAAAACACAAGTCAAAACCCTGTTATGTTGACCAGAAATGATAAAAGTATTTTTCTAAGATCAAAAGACTATAATTAAATACAGAGAATAATTAATTTAAAAAAGAACTCATTTTC
The DNA here is from genome assembly GCA_030765065.1 of Deroplatys truncata. NCBI lineage: Eukaryota > Metazoa > Arthropoda > Insecta > Mantodea > Mantidae > Deroplatys > Deroplatys truncata. The sequence continues at coordinate 618,871,800 of CM060990.1, forward strand.
AGCTGGCATCGACGAAGTACCAGAATTCATAATTAAATCTTGTAAAGATCAAATAATTCTACCCCTAATTGAAATATGTAATACCTCCATGTACTCAGGAATGTTTCCTGATAAATTAAAATTCGCTAAAGTTGTTCCAGTTTTCAAGAAAAATTATGCACATAATATCGACAACTACAGACCTATAGCAGTAAAATCTGGATTCTCAAAAATCTTAGAATCAGTCATGTACAACAGAATAGCACCTTTCCTTGAAAAATATGTGCTTCGAGATGAACAAAACGGGTTCAGAAAAAAATAAATCTACATTAAACGCTTTGCATACATTCTTAAAGAGAACGCCAGAGGGAATAGACAGTAACAAATCCACGATAGATATTTTCATGGATCTGAGTAAAGCGTTTGACTTGGTAGACCACAGTATTTTACTAACGAAGTTGGAAGCCTGTGGCATAAGGGGAGTAGCCCTCAATCGGCTCAAGTCCTACCTGACCAACAGAAGCCAAGTTACAGTAGTAAAAAGTAAATCTGATGACACTTACATGAACTCTGACAGTAAAATGGCTAGATGCGGCATCCCCCAGGGCTCTAATCTCGGGCCACTGTTTTTTTTTTTGTTGTATATAAATGACCTACCTCTTAATATCCCTCATGCAGAAACCATATTATACGCTGACGATGCTAACCTTATACTAACCAGAAATACTACGCCAAGTTGCAGCATTATGCTGATAACATAATGTTAAATATGAAACAATGGTTACACAACAATAAACTTCAACTCAATGCCAAAAAATCAAACTGTATGCATATCACATTATCCAGAAATAATGCCACACCTGCACTGAAAATAATCTATGATAATGAAACAATAAACTATATTTCAGAAACTAAATTTCTTGGAATAGCCATAGATAAACTACTTAGTTGGAAACCACACATTCAGAAGACTGTGACGAAGCTTAATAAGGTGTACTATGCAATATATGTATTAAAAAGTATTTGCAATCTGCAAACTCTAAAAATTGTGTACTTCTCATATGTACAATCCTCACTTACTTACGGCATTCCTTTATGGGGCTCTACGACAGACATTAATTCACCTTTCATACTACATAAGAAAATAATTCGGTGTATGCTAAATTTAAACAGAACTACATCCTGCAGACCATATTTTAAAGAGCTTAATATCCTCACTTTACCCTCTTGTATATATTAGAAACAGTGTGCTTCATAAATAACAATATCCACTGTTTTAGCACTAACAGCTCTATACACAATTATACTACAAGGAACTGTAACAAAATACAATTTGCACGCGCGCGCACACGCACACACACACGCACACATCAACTATTTGGCAGGACAATGCTTGGGCATATGTAGCTTAATCAGTGCCTCATTTATACAATTTATGTGGCTGGAAAGTACTCCATCCTCCTCCACATTTGCTGGACTTAAGCCCTTTTAACTTTGATTTAATTCCAAAAATGAAGGGGATCTACTTCTACTAACTACTTAGGGATCTATTTCCAAACTGCTCCATCCAGAGAATAGGAGCTTCTACCAGTATACTATGCCTTCTACATCATAAGTAAAAGATGCTCACAATGCTGGGGACTACACTGAAGGGCTGTAGAAGTTTCATTCAGGTATTATTGTGTGTATTGGTTGTAATAATTAATAGTTGCCACTATTAAACAAATAACTCTCATAATTAAAGGAGTAGTTCTGTGAAAAATCACATGAACTTGAAAAGAAAAAAAAATCAAATTTTTGCATCTAAAATTTGCTGCAGCTCTTTAAATAATGATTGTTGGAGGATGTCACAACATTGTGTGTTTGGTTATAATTCTACTCATGAAAAAAATTGCTCTCTTCATCAGTTTCATAATGGGAGAGCAGTATTACAAATCATCATTCACTGGTGATCATCAAAAATGTGTTATGTGAATATAGAAGAGACATTGAAATGATTCACTTCAGTTTGCATCATTTCACACGTGTTCATGAATGAGAAGAAGGAAATAAGTTAAAACAGAGAAAACATGAACCTTTCAAAACAAAAAAAGGTTTGTATAAAGAGACTTCCAATTACAATGCTTTGAAACAATTTTTCCTAGCTACTAAATTCTTTTCACGTAAATGAAAACTTCAGAAATTACAACAGCCTTGGAAGCAGTCTCCAGATAATTATGCACAACATTTATTATTATCAAACATGCACTCTGCTGGTTAGCAGGCATTTAACCCAGTAGTGGTGTGCTGGGGTATGGTACACCCCACATCTTATATTTGTAATAATTACTATTAAATGGAACCACTCTATGCTGTATAGTTCCAGGTAGCTGTGACCAGATGTCACTAGGACACAGTGAACAATGATTCATTACTTTGTGCTTAGTCAGTTGTCATGAAACACAGCTGATAGCAAGTCAGAGCACACTAGGGTTTGTAACACCTCACCACACCACTCTCATTATGGCATTATTGAAAGTTAAGGTAAGTGTTTTTTCGTATGATACGAATTTCACTTTACAACATCCGTCAGCATTTCTTCAGTGTTACTAATTATGTTTCAGATGGATCCCTATGGACCTGAAGGAGACAGAATTGCCTGTGGAAGAAAGATCGCAAGACAAAACACACTTTTACAAAGTGTGGCATTTTTCTATGTATGGATCACATTGTTGCTTTAGGGAAGATGAATAAATTGATTGTAATTAAGACTTTGGTATTCTATATGAAGACATATTCAATATGCAGTAAGAAATTAAATGTTAAACAAGAAATGATTTTTGTGATATATTTTTTATACCATAAGTAGCTTTATATTTAAAATTCCTAAAATAGCATTTATAAACAAGAATCTATGTTTGTCATGCGCAAGAGAAAAAAACATTGTACACTGCAAATAAAAAAAATTTGCATTTAGGAACAATAGTCAATTTGTTGTATTGTTTAACCTATTATGATTATTTATCAGGAATTGTAATAAAAAACACAAATCTATAATAAATTCATAAATACTACATATACTGTATTATTTAAAGCAGTGTTAATACAGAAAAAACTGAATGGGGTTTGACACACCTCACACACCACTGATATTACAATTCTAGGCCACACCACTGTTAGGTTAAAGTCCTTTCATTAATTTTCTCTATAATTACACTAAAACAGAAACTTAAAACTATTTCAGTGCTATGGTAATCACAAATATTAATTAGTCAATTAGATAACTGGTTTGTGCATGTATACTCCTTTAGTTGCACACTTTAAACCTGAACTCATTGAAACTCTACATATCTATTTTACACATGCTTTGTTTGATATACTAGAACAGATTTATCACTGTTATATGTTAGTGTTGTTCTGTATGTATGTGTACCATGCTGTGGCAATAGCCCATAGAAAATATTATTATGCACCACATTTATCCAAACTGAGAAAATTAATATACGTTTATTTTAAAATCTTTGGAACAGATACTATATTTGTATATGACTGAATGAAAATAGCTATACATGAAATGGCATTACTCTTATAGAGAAAAATGCTTCTGTTTACAGAGGGTAAAAGGTGCAATTCATGTACCAATGATTCCTTTGGTTACTTGTCAATAGCCTGAGCAGTTTACAGAATTATAAAAGTTTTATTTACACAGCCTTCAAATATGCAGCACTTAAGCAATGGAACATAACTTCATAAATGTTCAAGAATTAGAAGTAGAAAGAAAAGATAATGTATTGACCATTAACTTTTGTACCATTTGCCTAAATCTTAAGCTTGATGATTACAAGGTATTAATTTTCATGCAAAAGAATTCCAGAGACTAGAAATAATAATGTTACTTGAACGTCACTCTACTGTTTGAATAAAGTCCTCAGTTAAAAATTTAAGACAGACAGCTGGGCCAATATAGTATTTGAACCTGAACAAATGTGGCCTGCTTTGTACAAATGTCCTAAATTAACCACAGTAACAGCTTATAGAAGTAAAGCTGCTGGCTAATTTCTGCTCCAAGCTTCAAGAATTCCTCAATTTATTTCTCCACGAGTACTGTATTTACTTGCATCATTTATGCCCTGCATATTTTACATTCCCTATATATATCTTGGAGGGAAAATTTAATTTTTGTGTAACTCGGAGGCAGTACCTTTACTAGTTTTACTGTTACTATGAAGTACTGTATCTCCCCACACAAATGTGTGTATACTCTGGTGAACAGATGATAAAGTTTGTGCCAACCTTTCATTGTAGAAAGAGATGACTGACAAGCAGCAGACCTATTGTTATTGTTACCACTGTTATCCTTTTAACACCTAGGTTGGTGCAAAACTTTTTATCATCGGATACTCTCCATTGTTTAAAGGTTTGCCTCCACTACGTTTTGCTATTGCAAAGGATGCACCTGATTCCTGTCACACATGTTAACACTCGTAAGCAATGGACTGATTCGAATATAATGTTGGCCATACTGCAACAAAACAGACTGCTTGTATAGGGAATTGCTGGCTTAATTTTTTTTCTGTTGATGTGGCTTTCCCTCTATCCTAATTCATATTCTTTAATACTGTGCTATTATTTCACCTGATTTATCTATCTAATTGCTACAAATTCTGTATATGCATGCAGTGGAAAGGACCCTGATGGTTAATATGCATGCTTAGATTAGCTTTGGTTCACTTCACGTAAGGATAAAAGAATTATGTTACTTCACAGCAAGCAACAAATATATGCCATGGAGAAAAATCTGGAAGTCTGAAATCTACCACACTGTATGGTTGGGTTCTTTTAACATGGAAATCTACTTCATCAAACATAAAATGAAGTTTTAAGAAGATAGGAATGTCAAATGCCTTCAACAGATCAGAAGACAATGCCTGTTTTGCAGACTGAGGTGATCTTGCAAATAGCATGCGTGACCCTGAACATACCAGTGGTGCTGATGATGTGCAAGGTAAAGGGAATTAAATTCATGTGCTGAAACTTGGAACTGCAATTTTCATTCCTCACATACTTTATGCATCCTATTTTACAATCCAAAATTTTGTTAAACAAATTTGTAAATTACACAAGTAAATATGGTATATCATGCTCTGCAGGTATTCGATAAAGGCAAATCAGAAATTGTAAGTTAAAAAGCTGTAAGAGAGATGAATGTCTGGAACAAATGTTTCTGCATCATGAAAGCTATGCTAAATTTACTCTGGAGGAGGTCTACAGAGTAGAAAGGCTATAAATGCCCAACCTTTCAACTGCAAGATAACTCACTGTAAGGAGCAAAAACATATTATTTGATCTCTCGTTTATTTACCTAATATAAGAGGTTTGTAATGTAACAACATCTTATGATGGTGTATCACTGTGGCATACACCAAGGCAGTGTGAGGTGAGATAAGGGCAGGTGCAAATGAGGAGCGCAACTTCATTCTTGTGTGAATAATGGCTTATCTCAATTAACATGAAGTAGGTAGAAAGGTATGCTTTTGTAAGAGTAGTTTGTAGAAGCTACATAAGAATAAATGAAAGTAGGTGGAGAGCCATGTGAATGTAACACATCAGATATTTTCTCATGGACATACAAAGAGCATGGAATTTCAATTACAGAGCAATCCACTTTTTAAAAATTTTAAGCCTACTGTGTACTACTTATACCTAAAATGAATGTGTAAATGTGTAATGAAAGTTTATCCCAATTAACAAGGAGTAGACAGAAGAATTAGCTTTTGTAAGAATAGTTTGTAGAAAAACGAGTAGAGCAAGCCATGTGAATGCAATGGATCAGATTTTTAGCATACAAATCTACCTTGGCGTCCTTTGGTATCAGAGAATGTGACATCCAAATCTCTTGGCAAGGCCTAAATAATGATGAACAATGGTCTGCACCACAGATAAATTAAATTGAGTTTTATTTATTGATGCTCTTTAAATACTATGGTCTTTAGCGTCCCATTCTATATTGGGCATGAAAGACCAGTAAATTTGCTCACAGGCCTCTTTATCAGGCTTGAGGTTCTTTTATGTGCCGTAAATCTACGACATGGGACCACTGGCTTTACTTCCCTTCCAAAGGAAGCCATGCTATGGATTTTTACGCCCAAAAAAACCCATTTCCCTCCTCCAGGTTTGAACCCGCAACCTCGGGAACTAGAGGCTAGCATGGCAACCACTACACCATGGAGGACGACACACACCACAGATGATCCAATAGTCAAGTCAAACTATATTTCAGAATGCCACTAAAGATCTTCTTTCAAAAGTTTCCTCAGAGTACCAATATTTGTTGTGTCATTGCATTTGCTGGAGAACCAGAAAAAGGCTCATCTGTTAGTCTGTCAACCTCTTGAAAACTCACAGCACTAATTACCAACTGTGGCACTAGGTGTAACAAACTTGCCAAAAACTCGTGGTAAATCAGAATAGCATTCTACTCTACTGATTTGTTTTCTGTCATAGTAAATCATAGGCATGAAAGTAGCAGTGAGCTAAGTTCATGATGCACTCAGGCAATCTAGATACTGACATTGAATTCTACATATGGCTTGGAAATTCAATGGAGAGAGAAGCAGCATGCACATGTTCCAAGGTCAGAAAACAGTGCTGTTTAACATGAAAAGCCCCATTGTTGTTGGATGATTGGTTTGGTGACGGCTAACTTTTGGCATAATACTTGTGCAACCCTGATCTACGGAGATCATCATCTTGCAAATTTTCCTTCCTCTAGCTCCTTTTCTAGAAGTGTATCCAAGTTTTTCATACATTAAAATTATTTCAAATCATTCTCAAATTATGGAAAATTCTATAATTAACTGTATAGTGCTCTGTCAGTTCAATTTCAACTTAATGCAACTTGGTGCAAATGCTGTTGACTATCACAAGTTACTGCTGACCAAGCTACATAACTAAGTTTGAGTGGCGACTCCTGGTTTGTTAGTAAGGGAGTGTAACTGATTAAAAGAATATGAAAAACAGTTAATCCAGACTGGCTGAGAAACATCAAAACCCCTTATGCCAAATTTAAAAGCTAAGTAATGAACCAAAATGTTAGAGATTTGTGTATATTTATTTTTTGGGTGAAAAAGTTTATAATTGGCTGTCTTAACAATTGCTCAAATGCACAATGGTCAGAATTTACTTTAGAATTCACAGCTGAAATACTTGCTCCTGTATCCATGCTTGAACTAGACTGTGATGTCATTTTTAAATTGCATCAGTTTCACATTTACTCTTTACATACAAACAAGAAGCTCTGTACTTTTGACAATCACATTAAACACCAGTCATATATCTTTTTTTATGACACATTAAAATGTATAAGCACAGAGTACATGCTTATACATTTTATAAGCACCTACTTCAGTATTTTACTAAGTACTAACTAAAATATGGCTAACCATATTCAAGCCATCCACTGGTCCTTTAATGGCTATGATAGACCATTCTCAATTATACATTTGAAAATATTCAACAATAGACAAATCTCCTTCAGCAAAAGAAGGCAGTGGTTATAACTAAAATGTGCCATCTTTAGTATTGTTTGGAATCAAGAGTTCCAAATGCCAAGTTTGTTTTATACACTTATCACTATAAAAACTAATTCTGTTTAAATAAAAGTAAACATAAATAAAATATACACTAAGTAGTAATTATTATAAGGGATAAACATATCAATCGCATTAATGGTAAAGTCGACACTGCTAAGTTCATGGTTGAGTGGAACAAACAGGGAGTGCCATGTTTCATATTACTAAATATACTATACCACAAAAACTTATGACTGAATGGAAGGTTCACTTGCAAATTGTGGCAAAACCAATGATTTTTCACACAAACAGATGCAGAAGAAATTTGTGTTCAGTTTCTTTTTAACTGTTCATAGTGATACGCTCACCGTGATGATGAAACATGGAGTAAATGCATTATAAGTATCCAATGAAAACCTTTTTATGGTGCTCAGAGGGAAAATTACAACACTTTGTTCAGCTTTTTATGGTGCTCAGAGGGAAAATTACAACACTTTGTTCAGTGTATCATTTAGAATCCTTATCAACTATGGACATCTACATACTTTCCACCCTGTATAACTGTGAAGAAATTATTAATAATGATGATAATGAACTATATGCATGGTAACCGTCATGAAGTATTTTGCAAATAACACTACCAGTATTTATATACGTATCAGATGAAAAATAAATTCCAAGAGATTAAACAGCATATGATGTGTGGCAAGTAAATAATGAGACTGATGTCAGAAATGTGAATTATTGCAAACAAAGTAACAACTAACTTTTATCCCCTTCAACATACTCCCCTCCCCTATCTATACACTACTGCATATGTGTCTTCCATTGTTCAAAACAATGCTGTAGGTCATCCATTGTCACCCTCTTCAACAGCTCTGCCATTTTTGCTTTTAACTCTTCAACAGACTGAAAATGTTTTCCCTTCAATGCACTTCTCACTTTTGGGAACAGATAAAACTCACAGGGAGCCAGATCTGGTGAATACGAAGGATGTTTGAGCACAGGAAAGCCTTGTCCGCTAAAAACTGTTTCACAGATATGGCATTGTGGGCTGGCGCATTGTCTTGAGGCAGAATCCATGCATCATTATTTCACAAATCCGGTCTTTTCTTTCTTACTCTTTCCCTCAGCTTGATTAGGACTTCTTTGTAGTATTTCTGATTAATGGCTTGACCTTCAGGCACCTATTTATTCATGATAACACCCCTAATATCGAAAAAAAATCGATCAACATTGCCTTCAGTTTTGACTTGGTCATTCGTGCTTTTCTCATTCTTGGAGATGTGGAAGTCTTCCAGTGCATTGATTGACGCTTTGTTTCTGGGTCATTCTGGAGAAATTGAAATTGAGTTTTATTTCTGGACGCTCTTTTAACTACTATGGTTCTTAGCGCCCCATTCCATATTGGGCGTGAAAGACCGGTAATTTTGCTCAGAGGCCTCTTTATCAGGCTTGAGGTTCTTTTACGTGCAGTAAATCTACGACACGGGACCACCAGCTTTACTTCCCTTCCGAAGGAAGTCATGCTAAGGATTTTTACGCCCGAAAAAATCCATCGCCCTCCGCCGGGTTTGAACCCGCGACCTTGGGAACTAGAGGCTAGCATGGTACCACTAGTCCACGGAGGACGACTTAAGCATTCTGGAAGATCCACGTTTCATCACATGTGAGCAAGTCCAGTTCTTTGTTGAGTCGTTCCACGACATCAGAGCTAATGTTCTTCCAATGGTCTTTTTGTTCCTGAGAGAAGTTTTTTGGAATCAGTTTTATAGAAATTTTTGTCATGTTTAATTCATCATGCAAAATTTGTCTTACTGTCTCTTTGCTCGTGTTAACTATGTCTGTGATCATCTGAATGCTCCAACGTTGGTCTTTCTGCACAATATCATTAATTTTCTGAATGTTTGCTTCAGTTTTTGAACTCACAGATCAACTGGGACATCCATCATCAGTCATCATCTTCGACCTCTTCCCAACCTTCTGAAAACATTTGTGCCATTCAAAAACTCATGTATGTGACATAGCATTATCACCAAACACCTCCTTTAATATATGAAAACATTTTGTTGGCAACTTTTTTTAATTTCACAAAGAATTTGAGGTTAATGCGCTGCTCGATTTTAAGTTCACCATACTCATAGCACTACTACAGTACAATGTCGTCTACAATCAAGGCTCAAAGGCAAACTAAAGCAGACAGAAAGACGAAATGAATGGTGGCTGCTCTTGAAGGTTCAAGGTCAACTGCATTCTAATACCAACCTCCCTCCATGCTGCTGCAAGATAGGAAGTGCGCAGTCTCATCATTTAATTGTCACACCTTGTATCGAGAGAGATGCTGTGAACACCCTGCATGACCATAAATGTAGCAAATGGCTGCTTGACCTCCACACAATTAGAATAGTACAAAAAATAACCCTTGTACCAAACTGTGCTAATTTATACAGTAGGTACACTGTTATTTCGTAGCATTAAGTAACCTTACAGGAATAGTTCCTTATAAATATACATAAACTTTAAAAAGCACAAAAGTCATATAAATTGACACACAACCAATTACCCAAAGATCACATAAATTAACACCTTTACAACTCTAAGACTAAAACCTACACTCAGACTAGTGACAAGACCAGTTTAGATCTTCATATTACATTGTTAATGCCATTCATTATAAGCTTCATTAAGTGATGAAATAGTGCAATGAGGAATTTGAAAAGAAAATAATTCTTAGTTGTCATTGTTAGTACAATCATTTACAGTGAATGCAAGACACCATACCTATACTACCATGTGGTGGTCTCCCTTGGCCATGACCATGGAAGTTGGAATCTTGTCCTACATGGTCAGGTCGAATATTTCCTCCATCCCCATCTAAATATCGAGCTAGAAAAAATTAATGTGTGTGTGACAACTGAATTACGTTAATATGATACAAAATATTTACTACACCAAATGAAATACAAATCATAACATAACCTTGATAAGTAATTTTATTTCTCTCTTTATTCATTATGAATTTGTTGTAAGTCTTAAGTTAAAAGCATGAAACTTGCTTTTAAATAGAAAATAAATGCAGAAGCTATTTATAAGATAAAAGGGTATTAGGAGGACTTTGTCTTCTGAAAGCAAGGTTGAACAGAACTACTGATTTCTTTTTTGTGGTTAAACTAAATTGATATAGTGCCAAGTACATGGATTCATATTTGCACACACTTGCTTTATTTCTTTGTTTTCTTCTTCTTAGCTGCTGCATAATTTGCAATACAGTTTGCTTTATTATAGTTTTAAATTTTTTGTAGCAGATAACTGATATTTGCGTTCATTACAGTGAAATTTGCAGCTCTCCTATTTGCACAGTAACATATTTTCTGTAACTCCAAGGTGTAGTTGACAAGTGAGCTGGCATTACACATTTTCACCAGATACTGTTAATGTAGATCATGCATGCCATTTTGTGATACTCAGTAACATTCTCCTCCTTTCTCCCTCCAACTTTGTCTGTTGGGGTGGTCAGACTTTAGCCGACACAGTGCTAATAGAATAGAAGCTCCTTGGATGGTAGAAAAACTGAAGAACACAACAAGGGGAAGGCTTAAACCTCGATGTCCCCTCCAGTGGTAACCCTGGTCTAGACAACTGGGCAGAGGCCTAGTAACAGCTGTCACACCTACCACTAGTTTTATTTTCAAGCTCACAGTGAAAAGCATATATATTCATCAGCTGAATTCTGGAAGTTGCATGTGACAAAAGTTTGCTGCACATTAAGAGTAAAACAGTGTTGATATTTATTAAAGGTGAGTCGGAATTGTTACACTAACATCACTTAAGTTTACTCACTTAACATGTTTCGGGAAACCGTTGTTCCCATCCTCAGAAGGTTAATTCGACTGGCCCGTGTTGTTGGTGTTTCCGTTTTTTGGACTGGATCCTGTGGTGGCATCTTGTGGTGGAGAAATGTACTTCCAGAGAGGATTTGGTGGTGGCAAATCAAAATTCATTAGATGTGTGTTGTGTTTTAGAATGGTGATCTTCTCCCATGCATCTAATTCGGCTGCAAATTTGGCTGGTTTGACTAATGTAATATTGGGTTTGATGTTGTGATTAGTGATCCAAAAATGGTGTGAAACTGCAGATTTGTCCATTTGTTTGTATTTAATACATCTCATGTGCTCCTTTAGCCTAGTTTCTAGGTTTCTTTTTGTCTTACCTATGTATACTTTATTGCAATCTGAACAATTAATTTTATAGATTCCAGCTTTTTTGTCTTGTGGAATGGGGTCTTTTAACTTGTTACAAAGAAATTTCTCTATGTTAAATTTGTTCTGTGGAGCTAGGCTGATGTTATGTTTCATGAAAATCTTCTTAAATTTGTGAAAAGTTCCTGGGTGGTATGTGAATTTCTTGAACTTTAGCTCTTTATCTTGCTGGCTGAGATTTGTTGTGTTTCTGATGTGCATCTGTCGTTTGAATTTTGCAATTTTTTTGTCAATAGTTGTTTTGTTGTACCCATTATGTATTGCTGTGTCTACTATATGCTGGTATTCTAACTGGTATTCTTTTTTATTTAAGGGGGTATATACCAGTCTATGTGTTAGGCTGTTTAGTACTGCATATTTGTGTGTGGTTGGATTGAAACTCTTATTTTTTATGTAATTAGTAGTGTGTGTTGGCTTCCTGTATATGCCAAAGGTTAGGTTCTTTTGTTCTCTGATGATTTTTAGGTCTAAAAATGGTAGCATGCCTTCTTTTTCTATTTCTATGGTGAATTTTATTGATTGGTTCTGTAGGTTTAGTAAGGCTAAGGAGTCTTGTATGAACCTGTTCGGGACAACAGCGAAGATGTCGTCAACATATCTGTTGATATGTTTTCATTCATTATGGCTGAGTATTCCTTAACACAGCATACTTTTTCATATGGTGTATATGTGAAATACTTCTCTGCAAGAAAGAGTTGAGACAAAATTCCAACCTAATTTCCAGATATTAAAACTCCCAGCAGAGCAGATATTCATTTGTTTTAAAATAGCGTTTCATGCCTGCTCTTACTGCATATGGCACCACAGGTAGTGGACACCAGTGATTTCATGAAATTAAATAATTGGGAAAGGAAATTTGTGAAGGAAACATTCCTGGCCTAAGTTCAGGATACTTCCCCATCATTTGCCAGTTATGATTGATTGAGAAAAACCTGGAAAAAAGCTCAGTCAGGGAGGACGGTCCTGGCAGAAGTTGAACCACATATCCCCTATTCACAAGTACATGCCTCAGCTACACAGGTTGGTACAGCTATCCTTAATCTTATGAATACAGTTAATGTACAAGTCTATTTTTAACAAAAAAACATGTTTGACTATATCATATGTTGATTGAAGGAAAACTAGATGAAATTGGGGCCAGGTTGGGGCAAACCTGGAATAGATATAATGATTGTGTTCTCATTGTTGCCACGTTGGAGCAAACCTGGAGTAGATATAATGATTGTGTTCTCATTGTCGCCAGGTTGGAGCAAACCTGGAGTAGATATAATGATTGTGTTCTCATTGTCGCCAAGTTGGAGCAAAACTGGAGTAGATATAATGACTGTGTTCTCATTGTCACAAGGTTGGAGCAAACCTGGAGTAGATATAATGATTGTGTTCTCATTGTCGCCAAGTTGGAGCAAACCTGGAGTAGATATAATGACTGTGTTCTCATTGTCACAAGGTTGGAGCAAACCTGGAGTAGATATAATGACTGTGTTCTCATTGTCACAAGGTTGGAGCAAACCTGGAGTAGATATAATGACTGTGTTCTCATTGTCACAAGGTTGGAGCAAACCTGGAGTAGATATAATGATTGTGTTCTCATTGTTGCCAGGTTGGAGCAAACCTGGAGTAGATATAATGACTGTGTTCTCCTTGTCACCAGGTTGGAGCAAACCTGGAGTAGATATAATGATTGTGTTCTCATTGTCGCCAGGTTGGAGCAAACCTGGAGTAGATATAATGACTGTGTTCTCCTTGTCGCCAGGTTGGAGCAAACCTGGAGTAGATATAATGACTGTGTTCTCCTTGTCACCAGGTTGGAGCAAACCTGGAGTAGATATAATGACTGTGTTCTCCTTGTCACCAGGTTGGAGCAAACCTGGAGTAGATATAATGACTGTGTTCTCCTTGTCACCAGGTTGGAGCAAACCTGGAGTAGATATAATGACTGTGTTCTCATTGTCGCCAGGTTGGAGCAAACTGGAGTAGATATAATGAATGTGTTCTCATTGTCGCCAGGTTGGAGCAAACCTGGAGTAGATATAATGATTGTGTTCTCATTGTTGCCAGGTTGGAGCAAACCTGGAGTAGATATAATGATTGTGTTCTCATTGTCGCCAGGTTGGAGCAAACCTGGAGTAGATATAATGATAGTGTTCTCATTGTCGCCAAGTTGGAGCAAAACTGGAGTAGATATGACAGTTCTCATTGTCACAAGGTTGGAGCAAACCTGGAGTAGATATAATGATTGTGTTCTCATTGTCACCAAGTTGGAACAAACCTGGAGTAGATATAATGACTGTGTTCTCCTTGTCGCCAGGTTGGAGCAAACCTGGAGTAGATATAATGATTGTGTTCTCATTGTTGCCAGGTTGGAGCAAACCTGGAGTAGATATAATGACTGTGTTCTCCTTGTCGCCAGGTTGGAGCAAACCTGGAGTAGATATAATGATTGTGTTCTCATTGTCACCAGGTTGGAGCAAACCTGGAGTAGATATAATGACTGTATTCTCATTGTCACCAGGTTGGAGCAAACCTGGAGTAGATATGATTGTGTTCTCATTGTCACCAGGTTGGAGCACACCTGGAGTAGATATAATGACTGTGTTCTCATTGTCACCAGGTTGGAGCAAACCTGGAGTAGATATAATGATTGTGTTCTCATTGTCGCTAGGTTGGAGCAAACCTGGAGTAGATATAATGATTGTGTTCTCATTGTCGCTAGGTTGGAGCAAACCTGGAGTAGATATGATTGTGTTCTCATTGTTGCTAGGTTGGAGCAAACCTGGAGTAGATATAATGATTGTGTTCTCATTGTCGCCAGGTTGGAGCCAACCTGGAGTAGATATAATGATTGTGTTCACATTGTCACCAGGTTGGAGCAAACCTGGAGTAGATATAATGATTGTGTTCACATTGTCGCCAGGTTGGAGCACACCTGGAGTAGATATAATGACCGTGTTCTCATTGTCACCAGGTTGGAGCAAACCTGGAGTAGATATAATGATTGTGTTCACATTGTCGCCAGGTTGGAGCACACCTGGAGTAGATATAATTATTGTGTTCTCATTGTCGCCAGGTTGGAGCAAACCTGGAGTAGATATAATGATTGTGTTCTCATTGTCATTGCCAACAAGTATTTTAATGCAGGTAAGTCAAGCATGCATGTTTATATCGCTCTTTGTGTGAATTTCAATTATGTTGCTATAACTTGCCAACTACTTATACGTACTTTGGACAGTGGGTACAGCAACTGACACCCAGGCAAAGCTGCTGCAGTCATTCTAGATTAACTCTAAATTCACTGCATTTCTTGTACTACATAATTCCTCCACTTGTGTAGACGTTATCAGTATTTCTTAAAGCTCTTTAAAGGAATGAAGAAATATTTTTAACTGCGGTCATAAGATCATGCCCATCACATTATTTTTCACTATTATTCCTATTCTGTCACATACTGCTTATTTTGCATTCACTTCAATTATAATGTATTGAAACTAATATATTTAAGTGCAGTTTTATGCTAAACTGCAACTGAATTCTCTTACTTCTTACCAATTTTTCCTCATGTATACAGATTTTACTGCCTGAAATGCTTGTGTGACCTCCCATGGTTCTTGATTCAGTGTATTATTTCTATTTTCTTCCATTTTGTAAATTAATCATCCATTCTGTTTGCCTCCAGGAAGAATACCATATAAAAAATACTCTTCTTTTTTTGTTTCCACTGAACATACAAATTTTACTAAGCTGATCATTAAAATGACGTTATCTTAATTGTATTGTTTTACCCACATGGATAGTTCGACATATTATTCATTTTGAAAGGCTTTACTTTCTGTTCAGTTCTCTGAATGCTATAAGAGACACCCTACAGTTGAAAACTTTATGCACATTTGCAGAAGCACCTCAATGCAACACTTTTGATCACTTGTGGACCCAAGTTCTGCTAAGAGGAACCAAAATCAAAATAATTTCATAGCGATAATGAATTGTTCTTCCACACAAACCATGTGTAAACTTAAGTTAAGAAGGTAGAATCAGACTAAAAATTGTAATGCCATAGCTGGGATTTGAACCACAGATCTTCGGGAATAGAAAGCCAAAGATCTGTGGTTCAAATTCTGGCTATGACATTGAATCTTTCAGTCTAATTCTACATTTCCAATCTCATAGTACTTCTGGATAACAATTTACTATTCAAGTAACTTGATAATTTAGGGTTTTTATTTTTAGTCATGGATTAACACTTTTCAGGGGCCTTTTCTTTTTTTCCTCCTTGTGCTATCCTGAAAATCAACAGATGAAGGTTTTAGCAAAAACGTTCAACATGAAACCCTGTAACTTGAAGTTTTATACTGTTAATCTAAGGATGTTGGGTACTTCTACTTGCAGAATGAATCATTCATAACCATCAGTCCAGGTTGTACAGTTGGTTAAGCCCTGGCATTTTGTGCAAATGGCAGCAGGTTTGAACTCAGACCAGGATAACTGCATTTAAATGTGTTAATGCAAGTGTTTCATCACAGTAGATTTAAGGCATGTAACTAACTCCTATGGGACAAAATATATTCACACTGGCAGTGCCGATATGCCCTGACAGTTGCTAGCACTACTAAGTATATGTAACCATTATTAACACCACTCATATGCATCATCTATTACTAGATGACATCAGAATGACTAAACATTTTCATTTCATTTTATTAAAACATGCAGAGGGGCTACATTTGAATTTACTGCATTTTATAGTTGTGTTCTGGGCTCGTGAGTCCCACAGGATGAGGTGTGGGGAGAGGGTAAAATGCAATCTGAGTTACGCAGCGAGTTACTATGCAGTGTACAATAGGGTCTTACTCAGTATTCACCTGCAGCATTCACATAGCCTACTTTGCTCAAGTAGTTCACTTATGTAAGAATCAAATACAAAATTAGCATGGCCACTAACATAAAGTAGGCTGCATGTTATTTTTCAACACAGTGTTTAACTGTACACGACTTTTGATTATGTCATCATGTCTGTACGAGGGTGGTCTGAAAAGTTTCCAACCTCAACATGAAGATGGCAGCACTCATAAATAAAAGCTAGCGAATTTCGTTGTTCATCTGTTGATAGTTACTCACCAAAGTTTCAGCCATTTTGGACGCTCAGTTGTTATGTAACAGTCGTTTGAGTGAGGTGATGTGAGTGTTTTTATGAAAATGGGCAAAATCGAGTATCGAGCTGTCATTAAATATTTGTTTTTGAAAGGCAATACGTCTACGCAAATCAAAGATGAGTTGGATTCTGTGTATGGGGACTCTGCACCATCATTTACCACAGTGAAATTTTGGGCAGCTGAATTTAAACGTGTCCGTAAGAGCTTGGGAGACAAACATTCGGGACGTCCAAAAATTGCAACTACCGACAAAAACATCGCCAAAGTTCACCAAATGGTGCTAGGCGACCGCCGAATTAAAGTAAGAGAGATAGCAGAGGCTATGAACATGTCAAAAGAACGTGTTTGTCACATATTAAATCAACATTTAGACATGAGAAAGCTGTCCACGCGTTGGGTGCCACGTTTGCTCAAGTTTAACCAAAAACGTGTTCGAATGAACATTTCCAACGCTCTGTTGGCGCAGTTTAGGCGCAATAAATCCGAGTTTTGGCGCCGATTAATTACTGTAGATGAAACTTGGATACACCATTATACGCCCGAAACAAAAATACAGTCCAAACAGTGGACTGCAAAGGGGGAACCGACTCCAAAAAAAAGCAAAAACTGTATTTTCGGCTGGGAAAGTGATGGCGACTGTTTTTTGGGATAGTCGTGGAGTTATTTTAATTGATTATCTTCAAAAAAGAAAAACCATTACAGGAGCATACTATGCATCATTACTTGAGAAGCTGAAGGCAGAACTTGCGGAAAAACGGCCACATTTGCAGAAAAAGAAAATCCTGTTTCACCAAGACAACGTACCGTCTCACACCTCATCGGTTGGTTGCAATGGCGAAAATCCACGAATTACAGTTAGAACTGCTTGACCATCCGCCTTACTCACCAGCCCCAAGTGACTTCTTTTTGTTCCCTCATCTGAAAATTGCACTCGGAGGACAGAGATTTTCGTCAAATGAAGAGGCAATCACCTTCGTGAACAATTATTTTGCAGAGAAAAACGCTGAGTACTATTTGGATGGGTTACAGAGATGGGAGCATCGCTGGGAGAAGTGTGTAGAGTTACAAGGAGACTATGTTGAAAAATAAAAAAAAAAAAAATTCTGAAAGAATGTCTTATCTTTATTAGGTCGGAAACTTTTCAGACCACCCTCGTATACTTGTGTATATGTGTACGTATTCCTTTCTAGGTTCACGAGCTTAGAGCACATCTATACTATGATAGTACTGCAAAAGATAAGGGAACCCTTCTTGCTTAACTATAACTAATAAACTTTATCAAAAAATATTTGCAAAATCTAACTAAGCTCCATAAGAGTATTCCCAACTGCCTGTATTTATGCAAATAATGCACACTATTTGTTAAAATTTTATCACTTCATAATACAGAGAAGCACAATGGTAGCAAAATAAATGCTACATTGCGATACATGAAATTGATGACTTGCATTCACCTGCAGCAGAGTAAAATATGGGCATGTGCCACGTGTCATTTGCCAGTATAGTAGTGTCTCTTGCAGTTTTATGTTGATTGTGTTTTCTTTGTGTTGAAAGTAAAGATTTTAAAAAGTCAACATATTGTTTTAGTGTAGCATTAAAAAAATTATGCAAGAGTTACCCAATAAGTAAGCTTTCTTTCTTTCTTTTTTTTAAGCTAGGAAACACAAATAACAGAAATTAACACAAGGTAAGTTATTAGAAGTGATTCTAATCAGTAAAATGTTTTAAAACAATTGAAAATGTAAATGGACTAGCGACACTTTAGTTTCATTAGGTTTTCAGTCGGAACATGTTTTGAAGATGTTTGTCTCTATCGTCAGCCATATATCTACTCATCACCCGCTTGAGTGGACAGTAGAAATTAACCTTCTTCTTCTTTCTCTGTTTAACCTCCTCTTATGTAGGACTTACAGGCAGGTGCCTGGGGTCAGAGGCCCATCGAGGAGCAAACACTCATGGATCAGACAGAATATCCAGGACGGGTGATCAGCCTGATGCCTGGTATGGGAGGAAGGAAGGAAGTAGATGAAACGAAATGTTGGTGAAATGGATGAAAGGAAAGGTGATGATGGAGCAGTTGGTGAAATGAATGGCAGGGGAAACCGGAGAACCCGGAGAAAACCCACCCAGATGCCGCTTTGTCCACCACAAATCCCACATGTGGGCCCCTGGGATTGAACCTGGGCTGCCTCGGTGAGAGGCGAGCGGTTAGAAATTAACCGTCCAACTTATTTTGCTGATTTGGTCCCAAGTGATTTCTTTGTTTACATCAAGCTTAAAAAACCCATTGGAGGCCAGTAACTTGAAAATACATTGGTGCTACGATACTCAAGTTATTTGATAAAAGATGATTATGAACAGAAATAGCTTAGGTATTGCAGAATGTTATTAAAATTATTTTAAAAAGTGAATTATATGTATTTGTTGAAGCTTGAGAACTTATTTATTGGAAAACTCTAGTACATTGACCAACCTGTGATATGCCACAGAAGACAAGTAGAATACAATTCTGTGGATTAAAGTATACATTAGGTTTACTTTAATATTTCATAATATAACATATTACCACCACTTTTTTTAAATCTGCAGGTATCAAAAAATAATCTATTTTGGAATGCAATAACACTTAATGGTAGGGTTTTATGCAACTTCCTGTGCTTGTATTAAATTTGTGTGTGTATTAGCAGCATATCCGTTTCTTTGCCTTTCATTTGCATGTGATTTTTCATGATATTATTACAGGTAATACAGACAGAGCTTTGTTATAGTTGTACTATTCAACACAAAGTAATATTTTGGGACACATTCAGTAGGAGTCATGACATTCTGTGGATTAAAGCTCAACTAAATCAATGTGTTTCAAATCTTTACCTGTCAGAATCTGTTGTTACTGCTGAGCCAAGCCAGGAATCCTCTCAAATGCAATACATGATATTATTTACATCAGTAATTGTAAATATTACTGTTGTACTTACTCATAAGATTTTCATAATAATCGTAATCTGCATCATATATTATTCGGAAACCATCTCTTTGGTTGAAACGACTAAGGCGACAAGTTCTGAAACGATCACTGTACACAGATGAGCGACACTGAAAGCTTGCTTGCCGTAAACATTCATCCAAACATTCACTGAGTGTGCGTCCAGTAATTTCAGAGTGGAATTCTCCTCCAAGTCGACTATTTCGATACCGCTGGAATGCGGTGTCTGGCCTTCTGCCATCAGCAAACAGATGTAATGTTAGAGAGTTATCTGGAAACTCACTGCCTTGAGCTGCAACAAGAGACAATCATATACCATGTAAAGAGTGCTATTTCCAAAATGTTCTCCACTGTATTACTTTCCTAAAAATAACAAAGACAAAAGAAAAGAAAGAAAGGCTGCAACTTTCATTACTGTAGGGTGACCACTTGCTAAGTGGAAAGCAGCAAGTACCAAGTAACAAATAAAGTAGTAACGAATGGTAAAATAGCATCAAATAAATAGCAAGTAGCAATTAGCACATAACAAATTTGTGCGTTACTCCAAGTAAAACATATTAAAAACTCTCATCTTTCTCTCACTCACTGATCTATTATTTCTTTACTTAATTCTGATTGGTGTAAATGCTACCTTTTAGTTACACAATTTCCTGAAGAACTGACTTGAGCTTTCCATTGGCTAAAGCTAAACGTACAACTATCACATGACTGATAACGTTAGTAATTCTCTGGTTTCTTGGTAAAATACACTTTCCATCATCCTTGGCTGAACCTTGAAAGTAATTCGATATAACCATTCACACAATAACTTTTTGGCTACATAATGGAATGCTAAACGACACGGCCAAGCTTTCCCCTCCAAGAAGTTCAATAACTAACCTTCACAAGTTGACTTGCTACTATGAAGAGTAGCTTAAACTTGTCTAAAGATGCACCTTCTCCACATTTCACAACTACATATATTATATTAAATTACTTAATGCATTATTGAGGGAGATGTTACTATCTCACCACCCCTCCCCATATTAATCTTCATGTGTATTTCTTAAATCACGTCTTTGGTGATTTCTCATCCTCAGTAATACTAGGTTTTTCATATTGCCATTTAGGCCGTAATATTTACCATCTAGATTTATGCTGAAAAATTAATGTAGGCAGATAACTACTACAATTATCACTTTTGCAAATTCTTCTGCTTCTGGTGGTGTGATATCTTCAATTTTGGCTGTAATGAATTGTAATTTTGTGAAAACGGATGCAGAAGTGGTTGAGACAGTTCAAGGTCAGTGCCGAAGAATATGTAGGAGAAAATAAAAACCCAGATCTGTAGTGAGATGTTTACAAAACTGGTTTCTATATGCTGGACTAGAAATTCCATACTGTTTCTATGACGGTGTGAAAAATAACTGAATAGTGACAGTACATTAAAAAATTATGCAGTACCGAAAAATTATAACCAATAACAATGGTTATCTTGGAAATGGCTAATGCCATAAATACGGTTATTTGAAATAAATTGTATGCTTTAGAGATCTACACTTTTGTGTTACAAGTTGTTGTCTATCTGTTATGCATTTACCACTTATACAAAATAATACAAAATTCCCTCAGAATGAAGAGGGCTTCACCGGCTATTCCCAGATAATTCAAGATATACATTTTATTTGTGAATGTAAATATATCTTAAACATATGGTATATTAATCAAAATTGTTAGTCATGCTTGAGGAAATCTAAAATTTCGAAAAATCCTCCATGTAAAGGGTGGTTTGGGTGAGGTGATTTTGTTGGAAATCTTCATATTGCATCTTTGGAAGATGCTGAACCTAAATACTAAGTTTGGTATTTATCGGATGTTTCTTTTTGGATTATGCTTTTCACAGACACACACACCTTTGTCTAGTCGTCCTCCATGGTGTAGTGGTTACCATGCTAGCCTCTAGTTCCCGAGGTTGCGGGTTCATACCCGGCAGAGGGCAATGGATTTTTTTTTTTTGCATATAAATCCTTAGCATGGCATGGAATGAAGTGAAGTAAAGCCGGTGGTCCCATGTCAAAGATTTACAGCACATAAAAGAACCTCAAGCCTGATAAAGAGGCCTTCGAGCATAATTACTGGTCTTTCATGCCAAATATATAATGGGACGCCAAGGGCCACAGCAGTTAAAGAACGTCCATAAATAAAAAAGCAAACTAAAAAACTAAACCTTTGTCTATAAACAATTTTTCTTTTTTTCTTTTTACGACAAAAGATATGGGGAAGCCTTGAAGATAAAAAAATCATTAAGCTTTTATAAATTGATAAAGGAGGAGTGGGGAAGAGAAAGGTACATTGATTGCTGTAATAGACGAGAAAGGGAAGATTTAGCATGGATGAGAACAGGATCAATGTATTTAACAGGGATGAAAGGCAGCAGAAGAGGAATATGCGAGTTGTGTGGAGGAAGAGAAAGTACAGAACAGTATATGGCAGAATGTAAGGAAATAAGGGGAAGAAAAAGGAAAAGGTGTGGGAGAAGAAATGGGAAAATATGGATAGAAAAATAGTAGCTGTAAAGATGTTGACAGGGAAAGAAGCAAAGAAAATCAAGGGCATGAGAGAACTTTTAAGGAAGGTAAAGGAAAAATAGTCTAGAAAAGTAAGAGAGGTGAGGGCTGCTCAGTGAGCGATAAGGTCTGGGAGCCAAGCAATCCGAGTGTCTCATTAAGAAAACAAGCACCAGACAAATTGTACAAAAGATGTAGGGGTACGAGTGATATGTTAATGTACATTGTACATATTGTAAACCAAATTATAGAACAAATTGTACAATAAATTAATTAATTCATTCTTTTTTTTTAAACGTATTTCTGGTGAAATCTCAACACTGAATGTTTGCGTGAAATACAATACTTCCTCTTACCTACTATAGGTAGGTGGCAGAGAAAGTAAAAATGTGTACAATGAGCTCTGTATAATGAAATTTCTGTATTTATAAGAAATGAAAAGCATAAGAATGTGTCTCCGAAAATCCTGAAAAGTCCTAACTTTTTATCTTTCTTGTCCCTTCACCTATGCAGGTGGTCACCCTACTTCACTGAAATGCTTTTCACTTTAGTGGTCATGTTATGAAATTTCAGAAGTTTTAAAAACGATAATATTCAATGTTTTTGGAAAAATCTGTGGAAGAATCATGTAGTATTACATTTATGTCCATCATCTACCTACATACTTCACAATATTAAACTGAATCAATGAAATTACAGAACCTTAGTGACATGAAGCCTTCACAATTAAGAAAAACTCTGCAGTACTTTTTTATATAGGTTGTTAGAGATGTGGGTTGAACTTTTCCTCTTATAATAAGCGTACAAAGAAACTATTTTCAACACAGCACAGCACAGTCTAAATGGAGAAACCATGACCTGCAGCTTAAACAGATTAAGATTAAATAGTGGACTGTGAATGTTACTATTAAAGACTATAAAAAATAAATAAATAAATAAACACAACAATAGGGAACAAAAACCAGAATGTGAATGGAAAGCAAAGAGATGTTAGCTTGGTACAGAAAAAAACACTGGGAACAGAAATGGGAATGCTTACCTTTAGCAATGGGGAAAGTTGACTATGTACATTAGGATGTCATTTGTTTGGGACCGAGTAATGACCAGGGTTAGGATTTTTAGGTGCGCACCTTTTTTCTTAGGGTAAGTTAAAGCTGTGCAGAAAGATATCACAGTGTGAAATTTTGTTTCTTGTTGCAAAAAGAGGCAGTTTTTCTCGCATCTTTTTCCCTTTTTTTGGACCTTTACCCCTTTTTGGCACCTTTATCCCATTTTCACCAACCATGCCCATAATCCCCTTTTTCCCCCCTTTTTCTTTAAGTTTCATTCCAACTTATTCTTTAACTTTAAATTAACGTCTCCCTAGCTTGCTGTGCACATGCAAATAGTAAGCCTACCTCTTTCAGTAAATGCCACGCAGGAATTGAAAGCACACCCGCAACAATGGAAAATAATTGTGTGTTCGTTGAAAACCTCTTTCTCTCACTTTACCGCTTTAAAGTAGCCCGCAATAATGCAATTGACAATGAGTAATTCTATCCCACCAGAATCAGTAGCCTGTTGTTCGTGAATGTGAGTTTGTTACTGTGAGAGACGTCATCTGTTTGCGTGGAGGCGAAAGCTGGGATGCAGAGATGGCAGTAACCTCACCCGCGCAGTTCCGAGAATTATTAAGACTGGATTCTGCTCGAAACTACTAGAAATCGCTGAGACTGAAGTTCCAGCATGAATGAGAACATCCTGGTAATTGTCGCGGTGTTATAACAGAATGTGGACAGCGAATGGGCGCAAGAGTTGTGTGACAGCCGCTTTGTGTTAGCAAGGGAACTAGTGTTAGCTCTCCAAACGAGTGTTCTAGTACTAGATTTTACCATGCCAAAGGTGTCCAGTGCTCGATTTATTGTTCTGGTTGAGGAATTCAAACAAGATTTCATAGACACTGATGGAACTGTTATGCGATGTACTATTTGTGATTCAGGAATTTTGTTAGATGAAAAACACCAACAAGATCGCATCAAACAACACGTTTCCAGCTCTAAGCATCAAATGAACAAGACTCTTTAAGCAAACAAATCATGGCAACCTCTATTACGAAATGCGTTTCAACAGAGTTCTTCAAAAAGCCAAAATTTGAAGAAATTAAACATTGATTTGTGTGCAGCTCTTACACAAGCAGGAATTCCACTCAATAAGGTGAACCATCCAGCCTTCAATAGATTCCTTGAAAAATACACAAAGATGTCAATGCCCGATGAGAGTACTTTAAGAAAAAACTACATGGAGCCTGTTTACCAAGAAACCATAGAAAGAATCCAGGAGAAAGCGTCCGATTGTGATGTGGGAATCATTGTGGATGAAGCCATAGACGCAATGGAACGATATGTTTTGAACATTTTAGTTTTTCCCTTAGCAGGGGAGAAAGTTAAGCCCATGTTGTTAAAAATGTACGAGCTGCAGAAAGCCAATGCCAGTACAGTAATGCAATCCATTATGGACTTCTGTCAAAAACTCTGGCCTACTGGTATCGAGTTTGAAAAACTTCTTCTTGTGGTTATGGACCAGGCTCCATACATGGTTTCAGCTGTTAACCAATTGAAACCTTTATTTCCAAACTTGAAGCATGTGACATGCTTGGCTCATGCGCTTCACAGGGTTTGTAAATCCATAGGAACGAATACGACATCGCAAAACAATTCATTTCTGCCCTGAAGAAGATTCTACTGAAAGCTCCGAGCCGTGTTGTTTACTACAGGGAAATCACTGGCCTGCTGCTTCCAAATTTCCCGGTCATTACTCGCTGGGGAACTTAGATTGAGTGTGCTGCTATGTTGTGTGAGAATTTTGACAAAATTAAAAGTTTGTGCTTTCTTTGGATCCATCCAACGCAGGTGCAATTTCCATGGCACAGCAACTTCTGTTACCGGAGAAAATACATAATTTGCAGACAGAACTATATTGTGTCCATAGTTACAAGTACCTGCCTGCAGCTATTAAACGATGGAAGCACAAGGTCTGGAAAAGGAAAAACAATGGATATTTTTACTTCTGTGAGGGCTTTGCCAAAGACAAACTTGAATCTAGTCTTCAGAAGAATCCAGACATTGAGGAATTCGCCACATCTGTAGAATTGCCATTCTGAGTGAATACAAGGTTTGGTTGCTAGCTGTTTATATTTTTAAAACTTCATTTTAAGGCGTTTCTTATTTTCAGCATTTCTGCATATTCAAAATGTTCCACACGATGTAGTTTTCATCCATTCATATTGACATTTTTTATGCTTATTTCAAAAACCCAAATAAATAAAACTCATAATTTTTCTGTGTAATGAATAGCTTTTGCGCTACTAATTTTTGAAGATAAAAATGTATACAAAAAAAACCAAATTCTCTTAAACTAAGAATGTTAGAAAAAAAATTATATGACAGATTTGTAGTTCCTTGACTTAAAAGCAACATAAGATTTTTTTTTTGTTTGAAAAATGCATCATGTGTTGCATTTTGCATATATCCATAATTTTATATTTTGAAAATTAATAACTTGAAAGCTAATTAAGATTTTGGATTCAAATTCACAAAACAATTATTTCTAAAGGCTGACATGTGGTTAAAATTTCAGCCCAATTGAATGGATAGTTTAGAAAATAGCAATTTCAGTTGTGCATCCCCTTAAATAAACCAGCACCTTATTGTCCCTTTTTTCACCTTATTTGAGCACCTTTTCCCTTCCTTTTTGCACCTAAAAATCCTAACCCTGGTAATGACACTTTCGCATCTGCTTGCAATTCAACCAATATAATGGGGGTTAACCAATCTCAAAATATGAAGCAATAAACATTTTCTTAAGCCACATCATTATGATTTCTGATTCCTCTTAAAATGAATAATCCTAATATGTTTGTAATTAATAGTGTACCTATACATTAAAATCTGTTGTTCTATGCAGTTTTCAATTGTTTCTCATTCTGGTATTGTTTTCTAAGCTTGCGATTAAAGAGAGATTTAGCAGCAGTTTTGGTTTACAGCCTTCTTGAACAATTTATACCACAAAGAGGGCTACACACAATATGAATCCAATATGCCATTCCTGGGAACAGGAACTAAAAAGCTAAAACTTGACTAAGTCTATCATTGTTTTCTTGGGCTCTGGAAAGTTCCAGTTAATTATGAATGCTACATTGTAATAATGTATTTTAACTTTTGTCATTGCCATTCTGGTTCCTGTTCCCCATTGTGAATCAACTTTTAACCTTTCAGCACTGCAGCATTAATAGAGCTATTGTGAAACCCTTATTAATATCTATATATAAGCTTGCATGTATGAATGCTTTGTAATTTTTTATCATATTTTCTGTAATGTTTTAGTTAGAGGAAATTCTGTAAATTTGACGAGTCACCAGTTTACTGCCCTTTTCCCAAATTACGTAAATGTATGTGATGGATAAAGTATCTACCTACAACCAGTTTTGACTAAGTAATAAAGGAACTAAGTGAGCTTAAGCAGATGGAATGATAGCTTTCTTTTTTGGGGGATTTTCAACAGTGCTGCCAGTGATCAAAGATGAAGTGTTTGGTCCAATGTCTTTCTTTTTATGACTGCTGCAAGTTAAAACAAATAAAGCATTTCTAAGCTTTCAGTCTGCACAAATACCTGAAGCTCTTTGCAGGGTTACACAAGAATGAAATGTATTCAAACAAATGCTTATTGATATAATGTTTGGTGTATTCTAATGACCCCAATTAATTCATGCAAAGCAAATATGGTTTCCTGTATATGTAATTAATAACTCAAATAATTTAACTTACGATTATCCAGACAAACAAGTTCATAAAGGTGATGTGTGGGACTGCTGCTTGTGCGTAGGTCATCCTTTTGAGAAACAGAATCCTCTTCCGATACTATGCACTGCCGACTTGTTTCATCATACTCAATGGAACGGCAAAAATATCTGCAGGTTGCAAAATAAATGCACACATCTCAAAGTTTCAAAATGTTACATTTTCATATATTCAGCATAAGTCATTAGAAAATATTGTGTTCCAAGCCTAATGGTAGTTTACCAGTATAATGGGAATTCAGACTATGAACAGATACTAAATGTTTTAAATAGCCAAAAGCACTTTATTATCTAATACATTAAAAAATATTTGTTGAATGGAATGGGAAAACAGTACATTGGTGCCAGTTTTTATTGCGTGTAGTTTCTGGTGTGCCACCTGTTATTTTTCTTCGAACCACTATCAGAAAAACCTCCTTCTTTGATTTAACCTTTCAGATTAGCTTTAGGAATATTATGTGATTGTCTATATTGGACTGTTCATTCCAAGACACTATTTAGTAAATATCCCATAAATTAAATTTAAAAACTGTTCTTGTCTAAGTGTAACAATAAACCAAGGGGGTGAGTTGTCACCAAGAAGGAAAGCCGGAATTGAGGTCACAGCGTAGCGTGTCTTTTTCAGAAATGGAGGGAATATATTCCCTGGAGCTTATATGTCAGTAGTAGTGTTTGGCTGACCAAAAGAGACGCTAAAGTTGGCGCAATTTGGTAACCAATAGGAGCTATATTAGAATGGTTAGGCAATTCGAGGTGAAGGAGTATATATTCTTGAGCCATAAGAAGTGTCGCACAGTTCTGAAGAATCTCTCACGAGGTACACATTGCACAGTTAGATACAAATGTAAAGTATGCAAAGTAATTGGTGTGCGGCAATTAAAACAACTGTAGTTACGTTTAGAAATATAACAGTTTCAATCAGGCATGTATAAAAATTAGATATGTCAATTATTAACTTAAACTAAGCGTGACGGCAATAAATGATTCAGATGTTTATATCAGTGTTTATCTTTTAGCAACAACTCCTTTCTGTTACACACCCTGCTTAGAGATACGTGCTCGACTGAGTTACAATAGCTAGCCGGAGGACAAAGAACCCAAATTTAAAAATAATAAAACAAGAAGCGCCCGACAAATAAAGATAACACAAGTCACTGAGATACTGCGACACTTTCATATGATATGTATATGAAGAATGTATCATTTATAGTTTTTGTGTATTAAATTAAGAAAAGAGTTACATAACTTTTGGGACATGGTGTATGAGCAGACTGATAAATCAGCAGTATCAGAGCATTCTTTGTGCTACATTTATCAGCAAGTGAAAGAAAAAACAGCTTTTAAAAACTATTCCAGTACCTGTCAACTTTCTGTTCAGGAAAAACTGGTAATACATAAAAATAAACACAATTTATTCCATTTTTATGCCCTATTCGATAAGGAACTCATCACAGAGTACACTCAGGCACCTACAATCCATGAGAGAAAAACCATGGCAGTGATTCTAGGCTGGAGAGAATAGTTTCCAAAATATGCTCCATAAATTTATTTTCAAACAGGAAGAAATTCATGTGAAAGTAATTAATATCTTACCACACTTTGATGTGCCTTCTCAATATTAAAAACTATTTAAATATTTTACATGCTTTAACATATCTAGTGACATATTTATGAAACATTACTCTTACTTTTCAGCCAGTAAGCACTGAGCTTTGCAATCCTCAAGTGTCAAATTTGTGAAGATGTCCACTTCAAATGGTCCTCCAATTCTCATATTCTCTTCTTTGACAAACACAGTAAGACCATCACAACGCCTTTCAGCTGTAAAAGGATACAATTTCAGTGTTAGCGGAACCTTGGAGAGAAAAAAACAAACTGAAATCTCTTCAATTGAGCAATATATAAAATAGTGCATTTCTAGTTCAAAAGATGGATACTTCATCTGATATAGACGAAAAAAAAAGGGCAAATGATGAGTCAGGTTTTGGTATCTTTTTAGAAAAAGAAGCTCATAGTCGTTTAAAGTAGCGCAAAGAAGTGAATGTTATAAGTTCAGAGTCTTCATTTGGATGCATGTCCTGCCTAATGGGAATTTTCTTGGCACAGGGAGCATGTTGTTTGCTGGCAGAGTCAGATATTCACAACCCCTTAAATTCAATTACATAGATTTCTCATGCTAATAACTACCACATAACTTTGTCATAGAAGATTTTGCAAATTATGTCTGTGTTGCCATGCATTTCTCACATCTTTTAAAAAAATTTGCACTGACACTCATTAATTTATGACAATGTAAATAAAACCATGCTTCATGCATAGAAAATTAAGATGCAGTTCAATAGAACAATTGTTAACGTTAGACAACACCCAATTGCAGAAATTGGGCTACTCATATTTTCGCATGGATGTAATTCCTGAACTACAGTTATCTTATAAGGTTTCATTGTTGTAAAAGTTTAATGGCATTCCAAGTCATGGTTTGCAAAATTCCTAATCCTTGTACAAGCTTTCTCAGAGATTTCTGTGCAGACTTTGTGTCAACTGATTAGCAGGCACACAGAGAGGAGGGAAAGTGGAAGGGAAACAGAATCAGTTAGAAACAGTGCAGTGCAAGCAATTCCTTGTAATATGGCTCTACATTTGCTATGAGCCGCTTACAAAAATGCTGTTTAGACACTGCATAACAGGTGGTTTAGAGTGTTTAACCATAAACACCACTATTATTTCCCAAGAGGTACAGAGCAAGAGCAGAGACACAAGATAGCGATTATGCAATTATTTGATATTGTTGGACGATATGAAGGAGTTTTACACCCAGAAAGGAAAGAAGGATGATACGGCCATGAAGTGTGCTCAGAGCCCATTCTAATTCCTTAGAGCACTATACCGAAAGGGAATTCAAAGCAAGGTTTAGGTGATAAATCCAAATGCATATTTGATTAACAAAGTGGTCTTAGAGCTAGTACCCCTGTAACACTATTTCACACAAATTAAATTAATGCTTGTGCCTCTCGCATGCTATTTCATTCTTCCTGCAGGTTTTTTTTAACAGTTGTATGAGAAAAATGCGCTTTAACATGTGTTAAAATAATCTAACCACCTCCGCTAACTTGATCAACACTTGGTGCATATAGCTTATAATAATTTATTACAGCACAATTTAGTATCCTTCCTTCCAGTTTAATACATACATGTTGGTTTCTTATGGGTGCAGAATTTTAATAGGAAGAAATGTGCTCTGGCTTTTTTCTATGTAATAAGCCAGACATTACCTACCCTCATTTTAATGTGATTTCATGCAGTGAAAGCAAATCTAATGTGGAAGTTATTACGCAGAGTAATTCATTTATTTATTCTGCCGTGTGAACTAGTGGTTCGGTTTAAAAAGTTGAATTTATGTATGCAGGCATGATAATGCATTGCTACCTCTGTATGAAACAAACGCGTATTACCTCTATGCACATGGTTCGTTCATTCATCTTTGGTGTTATGATTGAAGTGAAACAATAGGGTATCTTGTATGATGAACTTCAAGAATATTTCTTTGCACATCCATAAGATACACAGGCTTTATTAATTGAACATTACCGAGAATATGCTGAAGAAATAACACATTTAGTAACAAATTTTGACAATCCGCAGATTTCAGTGAATAGAGCTGAATGTATGACAAAGGACAATGAATCAGATGCTTAAGTTAGTGTGAGCATTGGCAGACAGAATGCTGAATATCCATTATAGTTCATCAAACTGGATGTGCTTACTAGCAAACCCTGATTTTTGTGCATTTGCATTTTGACACCACATACTCGCACTCATATAGCATTTTTTCGGTTAAATAAAGCAACTGCTTCAGTAACTTGGAATATATTTTTTTACATATTACAAATTATAGCAACCAAATTTGTGCTTTGTCGGCTGTAAATTACACTTAAATTTTTTAAGTGTGTGTTGTTATATTTTACACGTTTATTTTTAAACCGAGCACTGGTTTGGTAATCCTCTACCTAAAACTCTCTTATGATATCCGAAAGGGTTTCTCTTTCAATATTGTCAAAATGTTCTACTCATTAGACATTTTGCTTTCCGCACCGCTAGTAGAAAAAAAGACGGTCGATATTCCCCATACCCACCCATACCTTTCTTCCTCTACTTACGAAAACATATACGCCGCGTGGTGTCCAAACTCGAAAGTTTTAAAATGCGGTGTTGCCGTGTTCACTTTTGGGGTAGAAGGCGCTTTAAACGCTGCTTAGCTTAAACTATGTCTAGACATCGATTTAGCAATGCAAAGTTAAACGTTTTGACGATGTTTAACCGAACAATGTTGAAGTCCTTAAACAGCGCATCGTTTTTGCAAGCGGCCCTATTTTCTTAAGTACTGAGACATTCGTCTGAAGTACTGCCTCAACCAAGGCAGCCAGTTAAGTTTCCAGTCTGTTTTAATTGAAATAAATGTTTAACATTTACATTAAGCGTGAAAAGCAAAACCTAAATAGGTTTAAAGTTCTGTATCCTAGATAACCAAAACTAAGGCATGAAAGACATCACAACTAAACATTAGTCTCAAGTATTAAACATCTATTAATTTTATGTTTGAGAGTAATTTGGTGAAGTATGGTAATTATACGTATTTATGCTGTAAAGATTGAGTGGACTTGAAAATTTAAGTGCTAAAACTGGTAATTTTAATTGCAGCTCTTCCATCTTGTCTTGAACTTTTAAACTTCAATATTGTTTCCACTATTTCAAAATAGCTACTACACCAAGCCTATGAGCATTTTCCAGGGTACATACTCTTATCACATTGCAAATTTGTTGTGCAGGATTCAAAAGTAAAACATACAAAGGTGTCTTTACCATTCAGGCAAGTATTCTCCAAGTAATCTGAATTTGGATCATCTTCTAGCAGCTCTGGATGTGTCCGCCGAGTGAAACGGCTAAGAGCACATGTGTGGGCAGCACCATCATATGTTGCTGAACGGCATACAAAACTGAATTCATTGAGACATCTGTGAAACAGAATATATTGTACTTCAGAGAAGGAAAAGTTCTAATTCAACTGATTTTCATTATTTATTACAGTAATGTGAGGCTTTCAGAGACCATGTTTATTCAGAATGCCTAGATTTCCCTGCCAAAGCCACTATTCCCTGATTATACATTTATGCTTTAGTTTTACAATCTTTTCACAATCTTTTAGCTATCTACAAGATTTGAGGAAGAAAATAATCTTTACAATAAAACGAATGAGATTACACAAGGGATTTCTAATTATTACATCTTGAAATTCATAAGCATGTTAAAGAGCATTTGCATAGATCTATTACGAGTATAATAATAATAATAATAATAATAATAATAATAATAATAATAATAATAATAATAATAATAATAATAATAATAATAATAATAATAATAATAATAATAATAATAATAATAATATGACATACAGTAAGTTTACATTTCCAGGTAATAACGCTTTGTCATTCAATAATTACTCACAGCTAAAATTCTATTTCTCTACAGCCTATTGCCGAGTAATTTAAATGATGGAGAAGCCTTAAACTGAACATTGTGAAGCAAGGATCCACTGATTGGAAAGACCTATTTTGGGTAGCATTACATCTTGTATGAGTAATAAGTTTAGAGGACATTCAGTAAACTGCTTTAATACCTTATGCCCACCAAAAATTTGTAGGTCTTATGAACTGTTCAAATTAGTTATCATAAAACCTGATAAATGCAATATCCATGCTTGCCAACTTACTGAAACTAAAACAGTAAAACTTATCCTCCTCCAGCAAAGCATAATCATTTTGGGATGACATGAAATCTATAATATGTAAAATGTTCAATGCAATAAATGTGCAAAAATTATATGTAATATACACAACAACACTGAAATAAGAATAAAAAATATTCACTTAACTTTTTCAAGCGGAAGACAACTAGTACATATACATGCTGCAATTGTGGACACCAAGTCCATTAAGATAAAACTAGCTAACTAAACTAAAAATCTGGAGGTGGTGTTTGCTGATAACATCTTGCATCATGGCACGCACAGTGCATTTTGAACACAAGGTTCCTTTTCTCAAAATCAATTTAGGCTCCTGTAGCATCAAAATATACTGACATGGGGGTCTGGGTTATACTGTGTGTTAAGATGATTATTTATTTTGGTAATATACATGGAAAAACTGTAATACCTGTCTTCACAATCTGTACGGTTTGAAGCAGTCACTTGTTTTATATCAGCAGCAGAAAGTTTCAGCTTCTTCCGAGGATGCCTTTCAAATACATAGCGACGATTAGGGCATTCTCTTTCCACACGACTTGCTATTGCGATAGAAAGCAAAACAAAAAATTTAGTATGAGAACAAAATATGTCAGCTGACTTTGAAACTAAAACTACATCATTAAACTTGCAGTAATAATGTGTAAGATTTTTAAATTCTATAAAAATTAGAGGTGGGAAAAATAATGTTTTCAGTAACAATTTTAACCATTCCAGCTCCAAAAAAGTGGTTTCCAAATAACTATCAGGTATATCTACCAGTGTTTACTATTTACACACAACTGTAATAGCAAAATATTCTTTGGTCTAATGTTACTTGCATAACTCTGGTTTTTTCATATCAAGTTGTAATTCTTTGTTCCATTCAACAAAAATTGGAATATTTCTTCCTCTTATACTCTTTCAGCCGGTTTTCAACATTTAAAACTTATACAGAAGAACCCCAATTATCCCAGGTGCTATTAACCAAGATACCGTATTATCCGAGCAAAATCTGTAAAACGCTAAATTACTTTTTAATGCAGTAATTCAAGGTTTTGCCTTAAATACCATGCCGCGCGAGTACATATTTTTAAGGTTGCAAACCCTGACATTTGCAAAGACACTAGATTACGCTGTTAATTCGTTAAGTACTGAGAACTTATCATTATTCTTATTCTTAAAGTATGCTAATACAGGTTCCATTTGTAGTTTTATTGCCGGTGCGAAATAAACCCGAGTATTTGTTTTTACGTACATACTGGGAACTTTAAAAGTAATGGGGGAGACTGGAATGCACTGATTCTTGGAAGCATCGCAACCTCTATGTGTGAAACTGATGGTTGTCAGGTATGTACCTTTTGCGAAAATCAGCAAAAACCGTCGACAGACCTACACAGTTGCTACACCAACCTGCTATTGTGTCCTTTATTTTATTGTAACATAAATAAAACGTTGACAAAAGAATTGCATAACACTATTCACTGCAAAAGTTAGTGTAAAAGGAGTTTTTTTTACTTTATTTTTATATTGGAGAAGATGTTTAGCGATACAGTAGCTTGCATTTGTATTTGTAGCATAACTTTTATGCCCTTGTAACCGTCCGTTTATCCAGTTATTCGAGGTGACCCTGGTTCACATTAGCTCGTTAATCGGGGTTCCGCTGTATTTGTTTTCAGGCTAAATCAACAAAACTGCAAGTGACATAAAACCAGCATTACTGGACATTCTGATGCCACTTATGCCACAGTTTTGTTTATTATTATTATTATTATTATTATTATTATTATTATTATTATTTATGGACGCTCTTTAGCTGCTGTGGTCCTTAGCGTCCCATTCTATATTAGGTGTGAAAGGCCGGAAATTTTGTTCAGAGGCCGCTTTATCAGGCTTGAGGTTCTTCTACGTGCCGTAAATCTACGACACGGGATCACCGGCTTTACTTCCCTTCCGAAGAAAGTCATGCTAAGGATGTTTGCACATAATTTCCACAGTTTTTGTCAGATATAGTTTTAGAAATTCACCCTCTTGAAAAGGTTTTAGGGACCGAGCGATCTCCCAGAAAAGTACATAACTAGCACATTTAGTTTTGTATTTACAGTCATCAATTTTCGGGACTTTCTGTACAATGTTCTTTGCAGTTAACCCCTGCGATAGTTTCGCACGTTCAATTCCTAAAACAAATAGTAATAATAAATAATAATAATAATAATAATAATAATAATAATAATAATAATAATAATAATAATAATAACTTTCCAGTGCAACACATATCTACCTTTAATTTCACCATATGAAGCATGACATCTAACTTAGTGTCTTTGGATGTTGCCTCTAAACACGCCATGTAATGTTTTTGAGCAAATTAAACATTTCACATTCTCTCCTTCTAAATAGCGAAAAAAAAAAAAAAAAACACTTATCTTCTCATTCTGCACGAAATTTCCATTTTCCGGAAAACGATGGTTTAGTAGGCAATACCATCACGAGCTCCGCCACTGAACTGTTTACTTCCAACCACCCTCTCGCCTCTAGCTAGCAACACTGACGCAGGCTGTGTACGCTTTCAGTCGCGTTACGTTGCGACTACACTCTGAGTCACGACACAAGCTTTGCCCACCTCTGTTCTAGATCGTCTTCTGTTGTGCAAATGAGTTAAAATAATCTCATTTCCTCATCAGTAATATCGTCTTCTTCGGATAACATGGCGACTCCTCAGATTAAACCACACTTTAGTACGGTTTAAGCCAAGCCACGTATAAGCTCGGCTTATTGCTTGAACTACGTACTATAAAATACATGTAGCTTAAGCCTCCGCTTAAGCCCAGCTTAAACTGTGAAACCAGGCCTTAGAATCGTAAAGAAAAGTTTGGTACTTACAAGAGAGGCAGACTTCTGTGAAGTGCACACTATTTGGCACCAAAACTAAATTGCCAATTCCTTCTGGATGTGCCTGTTCATGCGTGAGATAACAGGTGGACTCCTCGTATTCTGCTGCTCCACTGAATGATGCAATGCGACTTCCAGGTTGGAAGTCAAATGACGTGCAGGTTCTCACAAGATTGTTGGTTGCTGTCCGATCTCGAAGACAAAGATCCTGGCATTTCTCCAGCACCCGAAATGGGGGTGATGTGTCTCGCACCTGCAAGTTCTTGCATAGTGAGCGACACCAAATTCAATAATGCAGAGGGTTGCCTGTGCATGCTATGCAAAGCAAAAGTCTGTTGTGCATGAAATCTCAGTTTTCAATAGCTAAGTTTTACTTTGAGCTTGCTTTGTGTAGGTGCTACATTTTACTGGGAAGGTTTTAGTGTATAAGAAAACTACAGCTAACCTAATCTCGTATCTCGGTAAAACTATATGCAATTATTCACCCTCAATGCAAAGTAAACAAAGCTTGCGGGTGCTAATTTTACTAAACAATAACATTAAAATTGCATAAACTTGGGTTTACAATTCGTGGCACCTCGACTTTTGCAATACTATTTTTGTTTAAAAAAAATTAAACCAAAATACTCAAGAAGTACTCGATACCTGTATTTGTACTATCACTAAATAAAGTTATTTGTTCTTGAACTTTCTTTTCTGCTTTGTTCTTCCTGAAATTGCTATGCCTAATCAAAACCCGTTTGCTATGACATTGTTATGTACGAGGATGTGTCAATAAGTAAGTCGCAAGTGTCAGTATACCGCATAACATTTTTAAGATCCGCGTGTGTATTTTGCCAGCAGATAGCAGCACAATTAAGCTTGTCGTAGCGTGCGCAGTACATTCCGTAGGCACCTGGTCAGTCAGTGGCAGCCAGTAAAAGATGGCGGGTGTGTTGCAGGAGTGTACATGAGAAGAATAGCGTGCGGTTGTGCGTTTTTTTTTTTTTTTTTTTTTTGGGCAAAAGGACTGCCCACAGAAGTGCATTGTAAAATGCCCCCCGTGTATGATGAGTACTGTTTATCAGGGACAACTGTGTTCAATTGGACTGAGAAGTTTAACACAGGGAGGCGAAGCATCAGAGATCAGAAGCGTCCTGGTCGTCCTGCGGAGGTGTCAACAGTATGACGCTTTGTGTGTTCTAAAACACGGTGAGCAAAACCTTACGGGCTCATGGAATTGTCGAACTTTTTTGGGGGGCGGGGGTGTAGAATGTTTCCCACCGTGCGCAAACTTTGCGAAACTTCGGTTGCTCAGGATGATGCAAGCAGTTCCACGTGAACAACCTACAGCACGCACTACGTCTTTGATCGTCACACGCCTGTCAGTACGAATGATTTCTTCCACCCGCTGCACTGTGGTTTCATTTGACACCTCCGCAGGTCAACCAGGATGCTTCTGATCTCTGGTGCTTCGCCTTTCCGTGTTAAACTTCTGAATCCAATTGAACACAGCTTTCCGTGATAAACAGTTGTCACCATATACGGGACGCATTTCGCGATGCACTTCTGTGGACAGTCCTTTTGCCCACAAAAAACCGCACAACCGCACGCTGTTCTTCTCGTGTACACTCCTGCAACACACCCGCAATCTTTTTCTGGCTGCCACTGACTGACCAGGTGCCTACGTGAAGTCGTACACCCGCTACGACAAGCATAATTGTGTTGCTATCTGCTGGCAAAATACACACGTGGAATTTAAATATGTTATACGTAAACTGATGCTTGCGACTTATTTATTGCCTCACCCTCGTATCTTTGAATATTTTATGCCTTCTTTATTAAACGCACGGTAAAGACCAACGCAACTTCGGCCCATAATTAAAACAGATCTAACACATGTCTGTGACATTTCGGCTAATCATAGCGTAAACTTTTCTTGCATGGGCCTCAACCTAATCAGTAAATGGAAGATAGGAAACCGGAAAACGCGTGAAAACAAAACTCCTTAATATCAAAAGAAATGGAGGTTACAACAAACTAAATGACGAAAAAAATAATTTCATTACATTACTAATATAACAGGTTTTTCTCTAAACTGTAAACTATATACACAAACTAATTAATTTTGAATCGATACGCTCTCCGACCCATGAAACAAAGATAAATAGGACCCAAAGCAGCGGTAGGGGCACAGTATATCAGAAAGATAAAAAAAAAAAACAAATGTCATCCACGCCGTTCTTCTAGTTCTAGGTCATTGTCATATTCATAGAAATTCAAGATATCCTTATTTGAAAAAATGATATTACACGAGAATAAGGGTAATAACTCGTAATTTCATGAAGGATTTGAACGAAATATAGTTATTACCTTCGTGATTTATTATTACTATCGCTCAAAACCTATAAATTGCCTTAAAGGACCTATAAAAAGGCCTAAACATATCCAATAAAGGCCTAATAACTGTAAAAAAAACCTAAAATATTATGAAAATTATGTAGTATTTTTTATAATTTTAGTTTTGATTACATATTTTAATGCTGAATATAATACTTGACATTAGGGCATCAACATCATCAGCCATTATTAAAAGGGAATGTGTCATTTTATCCGAAATTGTGTTATTTATTGATTCCTAATGTACATTAATACATATTGCAGTGAGAGATTCATGCACTTAATTTATCATGTAACACTCAAATGTTATTCTTTGAAACAGAGTTAAACATTTTATTAAAAAATATAAAATTCTGGTGCTATGAAATAGTGCGAAAAACTATATGAATAAAATGCTTCTTCCTTCAGTCATATTTTTTAGATTATGTTAATCTAAATATCAATCTCATTGTCGGTTCAAATTGAGAAAAAGCAGCAAAAATGCAGTCGAAAGAAGTTGAAGTTGTAAGTAAAAAAAAAGGAAACAAAACAAAAGAAGCCGTTAAGACCTAAAAAAAAATGCTAAAAAGAGACCGATGCGCCCCCCCCCCCCAAAACAAAAAACTAAGCTGTTAGCCCTCGACTTTGGACACTCGAAACGAAAAGGATTCTTCCTCAACTTCCGAGCCTTATTATTTCATAATAATTGTACATGTTCAGTATGCCACAGCGTTGCTCACTGCGGTACCAAACGAACAAGCATAAATAAACATTTACAACAACAAGCCACAAGTTTTCGTATAAACATGTAAAGGATTTAAGTATGTTTTAAAAAGAATATTTGATTTCACACTGCTTCTATAGTACAAAGAAGTTGAACACATCAACAACCCCAATAACAACTGTAAAGCATGTACACCATACAACTGTAAATTATGTTCTGTACAATGTAAATATTAGATTATCTACTCTATTTTTGTTATGTTCTATTTAATGTTAATTATTTATTTTATCCTATTACTTTATTAAATTATTTTGTTAAATTATAATGTTTGACGAAACCCATTTCCGTAAATGAATATTATGATGAATAAAAATTACTAATGGCATGACTTATTGAGGGAAAGTTTATCATGCTGCAATATGTATACTTGATGAGGTTTTTTTTTTTTTTTTTTTCGTATTAAATGTAGTTTGATTCAAGACAAAGTGTAGGTGAATTATTATAATTCTGTTTTGGAGTAACCAATACGTAAAGAGCAGACTCAATGATTTTAAAACAAACATTCATGCGTGAAATAAATGTGATCATAACCTCTCAAACGTACATTTTTGCTATAAGATGGGAAACTTTTTTGAGATTTTATAAAAAATGAATGTTCTGTTGCGATTCTTTTTCATTTAATTACCCCGCTTCTAGACCAGTGGGGTAGCCACGAAAATAGTAAGGGGGTTATGTATAGCGATCCATTTTTGAAACAATTTGTATCAATTCAAATGATAAATATGAATTAATTCAGAGGTGAAATATTTAAGTAACTCAATTTTATATTCACAGATTAAGGTGCAGCAACAAGAATTAAAATTGGAATAGGAGCAGCAAATGTGTTGTGATATGAGAATTAATGACCACTGTGAAGTACAGTGCCTTCGCTTTATGCCAAGGCCGCGGATCGCGCGAATGCGAATGCACACAGTCTACTACTTTGCGGGGTTTTCCGTTCCGTAACTCCCGCGTTACTTACGAGTGTTAGTGACATATATGTAATGAGTACTAATCTTGTATAAGTGTTGTTGAAAGTGGAGTCCATCTGCACGAAGACATTCCTGACATCGTCGGATGAAATTACCATTCACACGCACAAGTTCTTCTTGCGTAATGTTCATAATATCTGCTTTTATATTGGCATGATGTGGGGTTTGTTCCTATAAACTTAATTTTTTAGCGTTAAGCGATCCCGTTGTTCTAAATGTATTGAACAAACATCTCACAGTGCCTCTATCCGGAACTAGATAACCAGGAAATTGCTACTGAAATTGTCTACACACCTGTCTACATGATTCAGTTTTCATGTATCGTACATAAAAATACGCTGTTCAAGCGTGAATTTGTTGGCACGCATTTCCGTGGACTAATAAGAGAACAACATTCTTAAGGAAATCACAAATACTGTCGAAACACTTCACAACACGAAGACCAAGGAACGGCTGAGACAGCTAGCGGCTGATAAACGCACCCTTGACACGTCCTGCGCCGCTTCTGCGCTATGGCATAATACCGAGGTCACAGGCGTCTCGGCCGATACGCATACACGTTGTAGCCTTGGCATAAAACGAAGGCATTGTATTTTATATTACCGCTGCAGGCCATTTTATTTCACTACAGAATAGGGTTCCTAGTTGTGTTCTAAACTGGGAGATATTGCACTAATTTGGAGACCACTCAAATTTAAGACCGGAACGAAAACATGTCCCCGATATCTTAACATGGTTGTACCCACGCCATCTAAAGTGCAGTTTCTCTTGCTGTCACTTTTGGCGATAAATTGTCTAAGACATGTGACTTAAATGTAGCGCTACCAGTGGTACGATTAGGAAGTATCCCGTTCCCGCCAACCTAGAAACATGCTATTATTTTAACGGATGTATTGTTTCTATTAATTTTTACATTTATTTTAGCAAGGGGGTTCCAACGCCCAAAACCCCTCCCTAGCTACGCCTTTAGTCTAGACCAGAAAAGGTAGTAAGAAAGCATACCGTAATGCCTTCTA
The DNA here is from genome assembly GCA_030765065.1 of Deroplatys truncata. NCBI lineage: Eukaryota > Metazoa > Arthropoda > Insecta > Mantodea > Mantidae > Deroplatys > Deroplatys truncata. The sequence continues at coordinate 618,912,898 of CM060990.1, forward strand.
CGCAGTGAATTAGCGAGCTTCTTCCGCCAGTTGTAAAAGGACCGATTAAATTTTGAAAATTCCATTTTCAAAAATCATGTACAGGATATACAACCCATACACAAATTACATTAATACCATTGCCCCACTAAATGTACGCAAAATAATTTTGTAAACAACCAAATTAAACACTTTTTAAACAATTAAAATAATAATGAAAAGTCTGGGAAAATACTAGAACAGCTAAACTGGAACATAAACTGTTCTTTCTGCATATTAAAAATGATCATTTTCTTTCCGTTTATTTGGTTGCTAGAATTTCTTAACACTTTATTGAGTCACTGTATTTGGGAGCCGAGAAAATTTGCTAATATATTTTATCCCATTTTTCGCCCGAATTGCAGGACATCTGAAACAGCATGCAAGAAGCATTTCGAATTATCTAGAAATTAAAATTTACTGGTCAATTACATAAAAGAAAGCTCATTTTAGACTGATTCGCGTGTTACAAAATGTACACTGTTGAGAATAAAAAGTGGCCCATTCTCCTAGATTGACAGTGTTTTCTCCTAAGTTTTCCACCTTCAGGTAACTAACTTTTGACTCCACCCAGCTAGTATCAGTTCTCTATATGACATACAAACTAACCAACAAGGAATATTTTAATCTATGTGGAATGGAGGCGTGATTAGGATACACCTCTATGAAAGTGTTTCGCTACGATTGGTACACAAGGAAAGGCTACACCAATTACAATATAATTCGGCCTTGTGGAGGAAGGGGTAAAGACTTCATTGCATGCATTGTTAACCTGGACGACAGCTACAACATTTACATATACGAGGGGCACTATTTATATTTTGAGCCTAATAATTAAAACAAAGTAATATCTGATTGAAAACTACTTTATTGTTTTTCAAAATATTCTCCTTTATGATCAATACACTTTTGTATCCGTTTGAACCATTTGTCAAAGCATTTATTCCAGTCTTCTTGAGACATCTCCAAAACATGGTTTTTGATGGCATCAACGACTTCTGCCAACGAAAATCGTTGTCCACGCAATTTATTCTTGATGTTCGGGAACAAAAAGAAATCATTGGGTGCCAAATCAGTACTGTATGGCGGATGACCCATCCATTCTATTTTTTGAGCCTTCAAATACTCTGTTGTTAGACCAGATGTGTGTGCGCTCGCATTGTCTTGATGAAGAACGATCCTACGGTTCTTGTTGGTTTTCCTTACTTCACCGAAGACTTCCGGCAAACAAATGGTTGTGTTCCATTCGGCATTGACCGTTTTACGTTCCTCTAAAGGCACTGTTGCCACATGGCTAATTTTGCTGAAAAAGCAGGCGAACGTTTGCTTTGAAGTGCTCCGAGTGCGAACAACTTTTGTTGGATTTGCTTCATCTTGAAACACCCATACAGTCGACTGCTGTTTACGTCCCGGCCCATACGCATAGATTTATGATTCGTCACCTGTTACAATCTTATATATGTATTCTGAGGCACCGCCATTGTATTTCTTGAGCATTTTTGTACACCAATCGCACGAGCATCTTTTTGAGATTGCGTCAAATTATGTGGGATCCAACGAGAGCAAACCTTTTTTCACGGCCAAATAATCATGTAGTATTTTATATATATTGGTGGAACTAATGCCTAGGGTTGCCTCAATCTCACAATATGTCGCATGACGATCTTTCATTATTAGTTTTTGCACAGCATCAATGTTTTCTGGCACAACAAGTGATTTTGGACGACTTTCACGTACTTCATCGCTGAGCGAACGGCGGCCACGATTAAATTCGTTATACCAGCATTTCACAGTGGCAAAGGATGGAGCTTCGTCGCCAAATGTGGAAGTTAGTTGATCGATGCACTCTTGTCTTGATAATCCACGTCGAAAGTCGTAATAAATCATTGCACGAACATTTTCACGAGTTAATTCCACGTTTTTGTTGAAACACAATTTTCAAGTTAGTGTAAACAAAGCAAATGACGCTCTATTGACAAAATGTTTGAAGTAGATTATGGTCAAAAATGTCAAACTTTCCATTGGAAACGTAAGATGACACCTACAACATTCAGGGTTGCCAAGGCTCAAAATATGAATAGTGCCCCTCGTATATGAGAGGTTTCATCAGCGACATGGAGACGAAGGTTAAGTTATTGCCGCTACTAAACGGCAATAAGAAAAGTAGTGTATAATGAAAATATAAGGTTTAAGTTGTAATGTTACCTTTCGGCTATACTTTTGGTGAGGTAAAGTACCCTGCCAATTCAGTGGCTAGAATCATGCTCGAAAAAACAGAGGTGGCCACGCTGGTAGGGGATGTGGCTACATTTTGTCAGTATCAACAAACAGCTCGGTTCCATTATGGGCCATATTTTATGCACGCCGGTATACCTTGAAGTTGATTTCCAGAAAGAAAGAGTATGGCTTATATGGGCTAAACTTAAAACAAGTGTCTTATTTTCCACATACTTTTATTGGGAAAAAATCGACTGGAAGCAATGTGCAATCATTCCCTGTAACCAGAAAGCTGCCAAAAATATTTGGAGAAAACAATGAGAAAGTATAACAATGATGAAACAATGCACATGCATTTTATTTATTTTTATGTGCACCAAATAGGAGCTTTATGATATCAGTCTGTAAATTATGTATAATTACTTTCTCTACAACGTATCTAATAGGAAGAGGAAATATTGCATTCCACCCAAAAACTCGACATCGAGATTTCATTGGAATACACGTTTTGAGGCCCCAGAATAAAATACAGCATTTTTAGAAAATTGTCCGTAAGTGTATGTGCAGCATAACTCCACAACTCAAAAACGAAATGCATAAATACACTGGTATTTAAGTTCAGTATACTATTAAGATGCGACACCAAGGTTTTCAAGAAAATTCCCCCTCACCGAACTACTTTTTACATGGAAAATGTTTTGTTATATTTTATTTTCTCCAAAATAGCTAACGATTTTAATTAAAATACCACATATTTAAGATATTTACATGACAAATAAAATGTGTATCTCGAATTTTCTGGTAATAGCTTGTGAAGACCTCATCTTTTGGAATACATTTTTTGTACAATTCTGTATAACTGGATGGATAATTTTTTTTATAAGGGATGGACAAAAGCTTACCTTCTATACAAAAAACATAGGTAGATCTCTCTAAACTCAATTTATTTAAAATAACTTTTTATGACTTCAGCATTTCCGAGATATCCGTTATTATCGGTGTGAATTTTTCGATACTTTCTAATTTTTTAAAAATGCTGTCGCTATGCAGTTGTTTTTCGTGATGTCTGGAGAGAGTATGAAATTTCAAGGCCAACTAGAGCGGCACGCTTTCAAACATCTGACTATGGATTTGGTTTCCTCTTTCCCCATTGTAGTTACAATGAAATGTGTAATATAACCATTTCTGCGAAGATAGTTGATAGAAGTTATATAAAAATAAACGATAGCTGGTAGAGAAAGTCATGTGAATGTAACTTAAAAGTCCAGCTCTGTAGCACATCTGCCACCAGTCTTCAAGCTTCAAGGGCATCCCCATTATGTAGTTTACTAATGGAATAGACTATCGGCGCCAATAATAGTCATCGTCACCGATGGTGGTTACATATAAACAAAACAAAACATCGGCTTATCCTTCTTGACACCTGGGTTCGAAGGGTAACAGGTGGGTTAGGGTGGTTTACGTGATGCTTCAAGCGCAGTGGTTGACAGGTAATTTAGAAGTGTAAGTTTTGGGGACAAGTTTATCATTTAAAGGCACGATACATGCGCTTCCTTTAAAACAATGCACACACTTGCAAATTTATAGTTAAGCAACTTAGAAAAAACCCTTGGGAGGGGTAACTCGCCTAATCATGCATTCTCCCCTCTAACTGTCTTGAACTGCCTCTCCTACTCTGCCTCTGAGTCGCTGCTTAAGCACCACACGCCTTAATTTCGCCTAGCCTGTGTTTTGTTTTATTTTATTCTCACAAAGTTCTTGAAATTTATTTTATTATCAAACCACTGTTGTAGCTATCCAACTGTAGAGGCAGGACTAAAGACACAAGAGCATTGCAATAAAAATGCTGTGTTTATAGATTGCTGTAACAGGCCACGCAAAGAGCAAGGTGCAGCGGATATGAAAACAAAATATGTTTGCACATAACTAGCGATAGCATTTCACATACATGCGGTATTATCATAGGATATCTCCTAAAAGTTAATTCACACTTTTTAGGGTATTTCATAGCCTTCACTCCCCACCTATCTCTTCAAAGAAAAAAGTTACTCGCCGATTGATTTTCATAATACAAATTATTTCAACTGAAGGTTTACAAAGGAAACTAACGCCTTTAATTTTTTTACAGGGAGACCAATCACACATCATTTCGAAACTGTGCTCTTTAACATACCTCTTACAGAACTGGAATAAGGATTTTAGTTTTTGAGTTATCACGATATACCTAAACAAGATCCTATTAAATTTTTCTACACTATAAAATTGCTGTGTTCACAACAGTGGTGTGACACGTGTTTCCCGCAAATCAGCCCACTTCTTCTTTAAGACACTTCATGGATAAACGAATAGCTAAAGGAAAAAGATTAGTAGAGTGGGGGGGCGATTTATCCCTCCTGAATACTCGCGCAGTCCGTAGACCGAGAGATTTTACTAAGTTGTTATATTATAGATCCCTTAATGAGCCTTGTAAGATTAGCCGACTTCTACCCTATGTATGTTCCATAAAGGTATATTTAGCATCTCAACCATTCAAACGAAAATACGCTAAGTACTAACATTGTAATAAAACACATAGTTACGAGTCAAGCTCAGGATTGCCAATCTTACAATAGGAGTGTGAAGCCGAAATTATGAAGTCAATAATTATCATAATAATCTGAGAAGGATAGTGATATACAATAAATAAAATATTTAATTTCAGTGTATGTATAAAAAGGAGAAGCATTGGAAAATTGTTGACTGTTAAAAGCGACAGAAAGACCAGACAGGCAAAATTTAGCTAATTAGGGACCAGCCCCAGGTATAAAGTGTAAAACAGCTGAAGCCAGTTTCTCTTGGAATTTATGGGCACAGTTGCACTGGCCGGGATGTGAAGGTCATTAGAGGCTTCATGACGCTAAGTTTGAGGAGAATTTTGAGGGGAGAGAGGGGAAGTTAGGAGTTTTTCCTCTTTGTAGCGCGGTGGTGAAATTCATTCTGTCCTGAGCGATCGGTTAAAGCGGGACGACATTCTCGTCGAGTTGTGAACATTGGCGGCGAACATGCAAGAGGGTAGAACGTTCAGCTGTAGTTGATAATCTTCGGTCTTGGTAAAGACACAGTAGCATCGTATGCATTTAAAAGTGATCGGCAAACCTTAAGTTTTATTTTAAATGGTGAAAATAAGTGTTCCAAGAAAGCGTTCGTGCTTCTCTGTACACATCCACGCATACCCATTGATTAAGATCTCATGCTCGAGCAGCCGTGGCAAAGTATAAAAAAATTAGGAGGAGAAATGCAGCAATCGTGAGGCAAAGGTAGTGCTTCATTGCTGGAGGACGTAGCGTGGCTGCGTCAAGTGTATAGTACCAAAACTTCAAAAATATGGATTTTTTTACTCCAATTATGCACATTAAAAAAAAGACATTTTATTACTCACGATACTCAGATTATAAGATATACACGCTTTAGAAGTAGTGCAGCGTTGACATCTAATGTTCTTTAATAAAAATAACACGCATTTTTACAAGAAAGGCGTACTATGTCTAAAATAATCTTTGAAACTAAAACATGACGTTAAAACTGATTCAACAGAAATGCACTACCGCAATTATCTATATCAGGCACTCCAAAGTGGTGCAATCATGCAAAGCCGTAACCATCTGACTGCCTTGGAAGGGGAAAGTCTATAACAAATACGCATCACATCTAAGAATGGTGCTTGTTTAAACGTACTGACATCGAAACAACTTAATGATGACTGTTTATTAACAAATATTATTAGACATAGAATATTATACAATGTAATACGCTGTAACCGAGCGGGATGGCTCAGGAGGTAACGTCTGTGGCCCGCATTCGGGAGGTCCCGGGTTCAAACATTCAGGGCCGACCAATCTGACCGAAGGTTTCTTCACGGTTTTCCTCGGTCGCTGGGCGAATGCTGGGTTAGATATTTGATTCACGAATTTTCCTATCATCCCTTTCATCATTACATTTTATTTACTTTTCCTTCACCGCCCATACCAGAATTTGGACTGGTCACCTATCCTGGATATGCTACGATCCAGACTTTGCTAGATCCTCGACAGGCTACTGACTCAAGGCATTGTCTTGTAGGTCCTTGGGAGAGTAAGTCCCACAAAGAGAAGGGCAATCCGTTGAAGTAATTCGCTGTAACACTAGAACTGTTTTATAGTGATTATATTTACAGCTTTAAAAGTATTGTATATTTTCCCAGTATCGTAGTCCCACCGGCGTTAAAATTGCCGTATTTTTCCCATAATTATCCTCGGGTTGGCAGCCCTGGTCGAGCACTAACACTCGCCAAAAACTTCACTTAGTAAAATATATAAATACGGATTATATTCACCATAAATACATATTTGAATCTTAACTTATATCACAACTCAAAAATAGCTTCAAACAGGAAAAATTGCTTTTAAATGTTACTTTTAAGTGTGTGCAACACCTTCAAACCATGTAATTAAATAGCAAGCAAAGGTATTTAAACCACCATAAGAGACTCTTAAACATGATTTTTTCTGACAAAGGTTAACTGTATAACATTACTTTACAAAAAAATATATATACAGCATTTTTAGGATAATTAAGAACATCTAATGAATTTCAACTGCAAATGCTTAAATAGTCAGTCCATGCCCCTTTCCTATCCAACACTTCACTCAGACATTAAGGAACTGAATTCAACTTGTGCACCACTGAACGAGGAAGCGAAAACAATGTCCCTAGCACCAACTGCAGCAGCCGGCGACCTTGCGCTTGTTTACAACTAGCCACCATCAGTGACGATGCCTGCACACGGTTTCTTTCTGCTAGAACTCTTGTTCTGTCTGTTACATTTCCTCTAATATCTGGTGATAATACAGCGTGCACAACTGTTAAGTGCTTAAATATTTTAAGCATGTGACTTACCACATCATCATCAAAGCCTTGAAGTTGCTGATCAGGCAAGCGTTCGTATACTATTCTGCCAATACCCTGATTGCATGTTGTTTGAGCTGAAAAGAAATTCAGAACAGATTATTAAAAATTTTTATGGTGGCTCAAAGAAATACAAATATGGAAAATCAACATTAATATATCATTCATTTTGAATAAGTTTCTAAAGCCGCCTGCAAATTCGACCTATCAATCGCTAACACCAAAAGAGAATCCCATATTCTATATCAAGGGTGACGAAAATGCCTCTCTCTCTCTCTCTCTCTCTCTCTCTCTCTCTCTCGTCATCAAATATGCAACACGCATTACACTACTCAGCAGCACATGGAAATCAAATGAATAGACAGCTAGAAAAGGAGTTGCGCCTGCGAGTCACAGTGTCTCACGAGTCGCGCTTTCGCCACCTCTATATGGTAGAATAAGTAAGGCCATACTGAGAGAAGGATTAGAAATGACGTGGTTTATTTGGTCAGGGAGAGATTGAAATTGCACCTTCGCATTTTTGGGCTTCATTAAAGCCCCGGCAGCGTACTCCTTGCTTTTTTCCCAAAATAACCAAGCTATGGCACACATTTAGCATTACTGCACTAAATTCCGTGGCTATATTCTTAAAATTTGAACGGAAATATTCACTGTACAGTTCAATTATACAGACATTAAACGAAGCTATTTTGTAGCGTAGGTATACTATGTGTTTAGCTTGTCAGTGGTTTATCTTGATAACAACACGCTTGCGAGAAAAACATTCCAGTGAAAGTTTCTTCGTTTGAAAGGAAAAACAAAACTTTTGGTTAGTTTATTGGAAGACACAAGGTAATATAAAGACCAACTTGTTTTTTAAACGGAATTCCCAAGTTTTTCATTAAATTCCAATTCTAAGCACAAAAACTAATAGCGTTGCTTGAAATGTGTTATAATCAAATCTTTGTTTTTATAAAATATTTAACAATATTTAAATACGTTATTAGACCTTAGTGTATTTAAATAGCTTGGCGGTGGGAGTTTGACTAAGAGAACTTAATTGATTAACACCAAAATATCCTAAGGCTTTAATTGCGGTGAGTTAATTTAAAATGTGTATTTTCTCTAATTAGTAATATCTGTTTGTCCATTTCCATGCAAAGCCACAACTGAGTAGGATTTAAATTTCCACCTCTAATTCTTTCATTGTATTTCAGATTTATCTACCTCGAACACTGATTCACAGATACATTAATGAAATATTTTAAAATCTTTCTTTTAAACCAAAAAGGAATTCATTTTTCTGAACTGGATAGATCCGTTCATCTTTCTATTTGAACATTTAATAACATTACTGAAATTAATATCTCGGGTAGTGTAAGAATAAGAAAAATAAATAAAAAAGCCTGTTTAAAATGTAAATTTAAAGATTTGGCAGCAGCATGATAAAACCACGTTTTTCTGAAAGTGTTATCGTGTAAAATGTTGTTTTAATTTTATTAAGTATGTTATAAAAATTAAAGTCAGATTAAAGTATTTCAGAGAAAAGTTGTTTAGTTTTGTGTTTAGAAACATAATCGGATGAGAAAGGAAAACATGTATTAGCATAAAATAGAATTTACGTAAAAACGACTATGGTGACCTCCACTAAGTAAATATAAGGAAGAAAAGAAACAAGTTTTCCCCTAAAACAAAGGAACTTTTATTCTGATAGTTTTTTTTATTATGTCTTGCAAGCGTGTTGTTTTCAGCTGGGAAGCTTTGTTTAAAAAGTTCAAATGATTTAAATACTGTGTTACTGCCCATTCATTTGAACGTTAAATACGCCGAATCTTTACGTAAATCTGCAAAGCACGTCAGCGCTATTAAAAGAAAGCGTTGACTTTTTCCATCAAGTATTAATTTCATAATTTTAATAAAGTGGAAACTATGGCAGAAAATTCTTAGTAATGTCCAAATTTTAATTCTCCTTTACCCCATATTATCTTTGCGAAAACAAAAACTTAAATTCTTAGTGTAGGGAATATCAAAGTATACACTTATGGCAAAATAAATCAAATTTAATTTTAAAACATACGTTATGGCAGAGGCAAGTAGTAACAATATTAACTAAGATGAACAGTAATAGTTATTTACGCAACTTGTAGCTCAATTGGAATTTTTTTACGAGGGGAAAGATTGCAGAATATGAAAAAATCTAACGTTCCACAAGTTGCGTACAAGATTTGTTTACAAACCATAACAAAATTTCACAAAAAAGAAAAGAAAAAAAAAACGTCACAAAAAAGAAAAGGAAAAAACGTTTTGCGAGATGAAAATGTAAAAAATATTGTTAAGATTTATATTTAGGGCGTATTGAGCAAAAACAATTGTATAGTGCACACAGCGTGTCTTAAAACAGAATTTCCTGTTTAGGACACTGAATTTAAAAAATCTGCAATTTTCACATTTCTCGCTGTGTTTTTGTTATGGTTGTAAAATATTTTTGGAGCTTAACGGATGTTAACACATAAATTTGTAATTCTTAAAAACGGATAAATCACAAAACATCATACTGAATTCATTGTTTTGAATGCGTAGTATATGATTTTTTTCACATTTCTAGCAATTCCAGTAATAAAATTGAATACCCAGCAAATGTGGAATATTTTAAAATATACATTTGAAACTTCAAGGTAGTAAAAGTAGGCTCTAATTTAAATAATATATTAATATACAATTATTACAGCTTAGACGTCCTTTTCCTCTAAAATGTATCCAATCGTACTTGGTAAGTTTTAGAAGCCACTTCTTCAAACATTTCGATTTAGATAAACGCACAATTAAACCCAATTTTATATATAAGGTATTGACAGAAATTTTAAAATCTTGACTTACTAGGAGCGCGCAATATTCCTAGAACCGCAAGAGTAGGGACCCACACTACCATGCTGCAGGTTCAGCGGTGCCTGTCTGCGGGTCGACTGGGAACGTCCGTATGTTAGTCCATGCACCCGTATACTCAACCAAAAAAAATGTCAGTAGCGCCAAATGCTCGGCGGACTGAAACATAATTATGCATAATAGAGCGGGATGGTTTAGGCGGTAACGTCTGTGGCCCGCATTCGGAAGATCCCGGGTTCAAATCCCGTGGGGCGACAATTCTAACTGGGGGTTTTCTGGTATCCCTCAGTCACCAAGGTAAATACCCGATTGGATATTTAATACCACGACCCAAAGATACACCTTAAGTCTGAAGCGATTGTAAAATGAAAATAGATGATAACAGCGAATGCTCTACCATCTATCAACAGAAAGAAAACAGGCAGACTGGATTCCACCCGAATGCCATCTGTCCGGCATGTGTAGAGGCAGAGATACTGTCACCTAGCACTAAGGTCTGTCTGGACACGTGTCGAAGCTGTCACAGAAGCAGAGGTGCAGTTGCCTAGCACTAAGGTCTCTGTGGACACGTGTTGAAGCTGTCATATGCTCGTCACAGAAGCAGAGTTGCAGTTGCCTAGCACTAAGGGCTCTGTGGACACGTGTTGAAGCTGTCATCTGCTCGTTACAGAAGCTGAGGTGCAGTTGCCTAGCACTAAGGTCTCTGTGGACACGTGTTGAAGCTGTCATTTGCTTGTCACAGAAGCAGAGTTGCAGTTGCCTAGCACTAAGGGCTCTGTGGACACGTGTTGAAGCTGTCATCTGCTCGTCACAGAAGCAGAGGTGCAGTTGCCTAGCACTAAGGTCTCTGTGGACACGTGTCGAAGCTTTCATCTGCTAGTCACAGAAGCAGAGTTGCAGTTGCCTAGCACTAAGGGCTCTGTGGACACGTGTTGAAGCTGTCATCTGCTCGTCACAGAAGCAGAGGTGCAGTTGCCTAGCACTAAGGTCTCTGTGGACACGTGTCGAAGCTTTCATCTGCTAGTCACAGAAGAGTTGCGGTTGCCTAGCACTAAGTTTCTGTGGACACGTGTCGAAGCCGTCATCTGCTCGTCACAGAAGCAGAGGTGCAGTTTCCAAACACTGTCTCTGTGGAAACGTGTCGAAGCGGTCATCTGCTCGTAACAGAAGCAAAGGTACAGTTTCCAAACACTAATGGCTCTGTGGACACGTGTCGAGGCTTTCATCTGCTAGTCACAGAAGAGTTGTGGTTGCCTAGCACTAAGTCTATGTGGACACGTGTCGAAGCTGTCATCTGCTCGTCACAGAAGCAGATGTGCAGTTGCCTAGCACTAAGGTCTCTGTGGACATGTGTCGAATCTGTCATCTGCTCGTCACAGAAGCAGATGTGCAGTTGCCTAGCACTAAGGTCTCTGTGGACATGTGTCGAATCTGTCATCTGCTCATAACAAGCAGAGGTGGGTTGCCTAGCACTAAGGTCTGTGGACACGTGACGAAGCAAGATGGTATGGTACAGGGATGAGACCTAGAAGGCTAACTGTCCGCCACACACGATCCACGAGGTATCTCCTAACACATCCTTCGCGATATGACCAGGTAGTTAAAGCGACGTAAAATAAATAGAGAAAAAAGAATATGTATCTGATGGTGGTGGGTCCAGCAAGAGCAACAGTGAGACACCCGGTCCACGGTTCACTGCGAACGGAAACGGTGACGATGACTAGAAGAATGACTCAGAGAATGACGAGAACAAAGGGCTTTGGTTTGACTCACAATAAAGCACCAACGGTAACAACATGTTCATTCATTGAAACATTGTGTACGCTTTTGTCACGCGGATTGAGGTAGAGGAGGGATAGGTGAATTATTGAAACCGTCGTCATCCTCATCCTCTCTATAGCATCAGATTAAACATTCTGAGCCCGAGTCTTGGATAAGGTTCAGGGTGCGGTGATTCCGGCGATCTTGCCTGTGTTGTATGAATGTGAAAGGTGACTATGTTCCAGATGCTATCCCCCGCTCGCCACAATGTTATTTGCCACTACGCCGTATTTGTGTTTTTCCAACATCGTCCCGACTAGCGAGTATTATGCGATTGCCTACGCCTTGTTCCCGGTTCGGCACCACTTTAACGCGCGACCGATAGATGCCTCATCCGAAATTAATTCCCGCAGCAACTTACTCGCGTTGAACCGAGCGGGGTAGCGGCGCGGGAACGTGTGCACTCGCATTCGGGAGGTTCCGGGTTGGATTCCCGCGACCGCCCACTCAGACTCATGTGTGTTTTGTGGTTTCCCCGGGTCGGCAGGCGAATACTGGGATGGTTCATTTTTACCACGACTTTCCTACCCCTCATTTCGCTGTACCCATCGTCTTCCCTGTCATTTGTTTCGGGGTTTAGGACCAGGCGACAGTGTTCGGTGGATTGCGGCTGGGCGGTGACTATGCGCTCTGTAGAGATTGCTTCCTGACGTCATTCCAGGAACAGCTTCCTCAGGAGCTGCCTCTGGGTGTTTTCGGGCAGGCGCTTCTTCGACTGTTCGGGTCTTGTGGATGCGCCCAAGTGGCGAAGATGTGTTAAATCTGGAAACATTAGGGACCCCACATATGCTTGCACCCGTCGTCATCCGGATGTGGTCTCCCTTCGGGTCTCTCATCTCATCTCTCCCTCCCTGGAGTCATGGTAGAAGCACAAGGGGCCAGATGGCCTGCATGCAGTGTTCCGCCCCGATTTGGGGCCTCTCCGTTCGTCAGTACCTTTGCTTTTACCTTTTACTCACGTTGAAATGCTACGCCAACGTGTTTTTGCTTGTGTATTTTAAGCAAGTGACAAGATACGTATTTCTCCTACCTTTCCTCCAAAGCACATGACTTGTGCGTCTTCCTAAATGATTTGCTTCTCGTACTGGCTATTTATTTCTCTTATTGCTTGTTGTAAATTTGTTCTAGAACATTCTTAGCCTGCAGGCAACTTTCTCTCCACTTTAATTCTCACCATCTTATTTTGGATTCGCGATAAGATACGTTCTTATAAACTTACCCGTAATGCCTTGGTTCCATTGTTGGAATCACTTCCTGGAAACTACAATACTAATAATATTCACGACCAGAGGTGCCCATTTTCCTAGTACTTTCCCATGCTAGGTTGCCATAAAATAGTCATTCTTGATAGCGAGGCTTTTAAAAAACAAAAGACGGGCGATGTTCGTTGTGTTTTCCCCTGACCTCTGAAACTAAGTTCTGCGCGAAGCTTGCGCATTTATTCTTGAATATTCTTTGAGGTATTATTTTTGACATTCAAACAATTATCTCGCACCACAACACTAATTAATAATCATAACTCTCAATTATAAACCATGTTAACTACTAATTTCAGTATTTATTGTTTGTATGTTTTAAAACATATTTTCACATCATTCTAATGAAAGTAATCATGTTATTGTAACAGTGTGCAAATAGGAAATAAGGTAATATTTGTGATTGAATGATTTAACTATGTGTATATACAGAAAGTTGCTGTATATGTCAGGAAACAGCAGGAAAGCCTCAGTCAGACAGAATAATAAAAGTTTATTGCAGGGGAGCGTCCTTGGTCAGGACCAGTAACAAAAGTAATTCAAGGTTAAAAGCGGCGAGGGTAGAAAAACGTTGAAAGCGCAGAGTCAGCTGCACATAAATCATGTGATTTTTTTGAAGCAGCAAATAGAGTAATGTTTAGGTAGATTTAAAATATTAAAGTCAGCCAACCAGAAGCCTGTAAGACTAAGATTTCAAATTTGTTTGTGGAAGAAAAGCCACGCTAAGGTTCCTCAACTGAAATAAAATTACTTCCAGCTTAGATTTCGGTGAGATCGGATCGTTACGAGATGTCTCAGAAAGTGCGTAATTAAATACCATAACTATGTAGGAAGGCTGATTTAAGAATAACGACGGGTTAGTTTACAACAGTAACAGCAAACAGAGTTAACGTTTATGTGCGTGTGATTATCAGAAATAGTCTTAAGTCAGCACTTAAAATATTTTCGGACAAAATCCCGCAGAATACTCAACAGCTTTATCGTATATACACGTAGACGTATAAACCTGGTACTCTCAAATATTGTGCTCATAATACAGTTAATTAAAAACAATAACGTGAAAAACAAACTTCGCCTGTGTTATTAATTTTAAAGTTACACTAAGACATTCAATTCCTTTCACGTACCACAACCTGCAAGAGATACTTGCTCGACTCGAGAGTTATCTAGCCAGAGTAATAGAAATCAGTGAACCCAATAACAATGCTAATGTCAGTCCAAGTACAATATCTTGTTTTCTGTTTATATCAAAACTTTTTATAAACAGTGGCGCCCAACAATTACATAAACAATTAATAATCTATTAGTAGCCAGCCGACCGGCGCATCTTTCTAAAATAGCTTATTACCATGTTTATTAAAGCATATTCTTTCTAAAAATAGTTTATTACCATATTTATTAAACTTATATACATACATACAGGGAGATCCAGAAAACTACGAACCGCCTGCGCGGTGTTTTTCCCGTCCGCGTCCTCAGCACTCGTTGCCGTCTGCCACTATCATAGAAAGGCGCCGATGAAACCACACGTTTTTAAAACTACTTTTAAAGGCTTTACTTGCCAACTTTATAAAGGAGATGCTGAAGCTGGCCACCGTCGTTGTCCATACATTTTTGGCACCTCTTTACGAAACTATCCATCACTCGCCAATTTTTTCGAGTCAATAGTTGAAGCCCGTACATAACATATGTGAATACAATTTTGCCTCTCCCCCTTTTTTTAGAGAATTAACAGCGTGATTTTGCCTTTTTTCAACAAGACTCTGCAACAGTTTATACGGCCAATATTTCGATGAGAAAAATTGAAAGTGTGTTTGAAGACAGAAATATTAGTACAGATTTGTGGCCCCCTCGGTCCCCTGACCTAACCCCTGCGATTTCTATCTCTGGGGTAACTTAAAACAAAGTGTACATGACAAACCCACACACCCTGGAAGAATTAAAGCAAAATATCCGCCAAGAAATTGCCAGCATTTCTCAATGTGAACTACGGCGAGTGATGGGTAGTTTCCTAAAGAGGTGCCAAAAATGTATGGACAACGACGGTGGCCAGTTTCAGCATTTCATTTCATAAAGTTGGTAAGTAAAGCCTTTAAAAGTAGTTTTATAAATGCTGTATGGTTTCATCCGCGCCTTTCTACGATAGCGGCAGACGGCAGCGAGCGACGAAGACGGGGACAGGAAAAAAACACCGCGCAGCAGGTTCGTAGTTTTTTGGCTCACCCTGTAGTATTGATTTACTTATTTTATGGGTACATAATAATGATTACAACACACCCGTGTGTCTCATATGTTCATATCGATATGTACAAGGGGTGGTTATGAAGTTATTACTGGTTGCAACAATGAAGAATAACTTCACGTTCTGCATTGTAGAGCGATCACATCGTGCTCCTGTAGTGTTGGCCAATGGGGCAGCCCATTGAAAAGATTGAAGTTCTAGCGGTGATTCGTTTCCTGTTTTTGAAAGGATAAAACGCCAAGGAATTCATGCTGAGCTGGTTGCCGTTGTAATAAGTGCATGTAATAAATGTGTGTACTAAGTAAATGTAATAAGTGTACGAAATAAGTACACAGTAAGGTAAATAAGAGTGACTGGAGCACATGGCCATTAGTCTTAAGAAATATCTTCGCCAAGCTATCTAATCTTGGTTTCCATTTTTAATTATCAGACTTTATGGCCAGGAAACAACTGACTATATTATCTTATTTGTGAACCAAAAGCTAACTGGTGGAACCAATTTACAAATTTCACTTTGCACAATACCCTTAATTTTGATAAGCGAGTACAAAGATTTCAGTACTCCCGATACGAATCCTTGCTATAAAAGATAACACCAGACAGCTAGAGGGCAAGTTTTCGGGTAATCAACAGGAGGTCGTAACGCCCTTTGCCCAAGCTTCAACTGTAATATTTTCTGTAATCGAGTCAGGCCAGCAGTAAAACACATGTTTGGAATTAAATACTGCATCTTCGTACAAATTGCTTGAGGCTTTCATTTTAAAGCGACTTAGCCTCCTTTACTTGCCTATTCCGAAAGAAAAACTTCATTACACCGTGTATGGAGACAATGCTCCAAAGTATTACACTGTTGTTAAGTGGCATAGGCGTTTCCGTGGATCGCCGCCACCACCAAAACAACCGAAGACAAAGAAATCATCGGGAGAGGTCATGTTGAGTGTTTTTTTGGGGGGGGGGAGAATGCTGTGTGTTCTGCTGACAAATTATGCCTGTAAACGCTAAGGCAATTGCTGGAAAACGTTACCAGGTTCTACTGACGAGATTGCGGGAGGTTATAAAGGAAAAACGGCGCGGGAAGCTGTCTAAGGAAGTCCGTTTGCTGGAGGACAACGCACTAGCACATTCTTCATATCAGAGAGGCGCATGCGGCTGCTCTGGGATATGAAATTTTACACGTCATCCTCCATGCTCACCTGACCTGGCACCCGTGGCTTCTAGCTCATTCCTCGCATGAAGAACCCACTACGTGTCAGGCATTTCCAGGATGACAATGATGCCATAGGATAAGTTGAACAGTCTTCAATAGCCAAAGTGAGGAGTTATTCAATCAGGGTATGCGCCAGCTCATGCATCAGCGAGAGAACTGTGTCACTGTGTGGTGGTTTTGTGGAGAAGCATTAACTATGCCACCGAGACTCCTTACCGTAGTTCTTTCTATCTCCTTTTTATGGCGATAGTAAGAACTTTAAACCGCCCCTCGTACATTGAAAACAATTAGGCAGAATGTCAGTTTTACATATGAAACCGCCGCTGTGATTAGTTCGTAAATAAACCCAGTATATACTAAAGAATTTTAACCTCAAGGTAACTGTTTCTAGTTTGTGGGTTAGTTAAAAGTAATAAAGAAGAGGAGGTTACAATATTTACTTTCAGAAAGTAAGCTTTCGAAATCCATTGCCTTCTTTCATTCTTTCGTCCTTGTAAGACATCCTGTGACTGAGAACGGAAACGGCTTAATTGAAATTTCAACAAATTTACCGTTTCATCCTATCGACAAGCTTTCCCATAACTAAATTCTCACAGTTTAAGGCATCGCTCCAATGAAATTGAGAAAAATTTTCAAAAATCCACTTTTCTTTTTTATTAATAAAAACTATATCTTGTAGATTCAATACCTGCTTCAGATATTTAAATGCCCTTCAACGTGTTTTAAATGGAGTATCGTATTAATTTGATAAGAAATTTACACCTTAATTCCACTTTTCTGACAGACTTTTTTCAGAATTTTTTCTTCGTTACAAATGCTCCACACGACAGAATTTTCATTACAATCTGTTTGCAATTTTCAACATAAGTTCTTGAAAGGTACAAAAAGGTGCCTTTTAATATACTTAAAACAGTTTCATAGTTATGACTTTATTTTTAAAAATGTATTTTAATTTTTTATTTAAAATGGAACGACATATTTTATATTTTTTCTGGAAAACTATAACGCAGATTTAAAAAAAATCCTTAGGTTTAAAGAAATTATTAAAAATTAATCTTTATATCTATAACTTAAATTTTTTAAAGATTTCTACCATGGGAGGGGACTGTTTCGAGAAAGATCCGAATTGTTTTTAAAGCAATATCTCAAAAAGTTTAAAATAACTCAATCTGAACTTAAACACGTTTTATTTGTACATTGTGTACATACATTTCAATTAAATTAATAGGAAACTGCGAAGTTTAGCGTTTTCGGTGAAAGGTTCACTTAAAACGTGTAATTTTTCGGTTGTCCCCTCACGTTTTGTTCTTGGTTTATTGTGGACTAACCTGAAACGATCTCTCATAAGATTATTAGCATATTAATTAGTTTTTATAAATCGCCGTTTGCTGCCTTTGATACAACAATTCGAAAAGTCTGTTACGCTGACAAAGGAAGTATACTATATGCATATAGATTTTTGGTCGATAAAAGCATGGTGAAAGTGGTTTCGCTGGCTTCTGTCGTGATTCAAAAACATCACTGACCTATCGGTGATAATTGGATTTGAGACAAAGTAATCTGGACCCAGCATCCTGGAACAATACAAACACTTCACATTCATCTTCACCACACACAATGCGTAACACGGAGCATTGTTTCGAGGATACTCCGAAAAGTCCGCCCCCTGTTTTTTCAGTAGTGTATCCACACTTTTGCAATGAAGATATCAGCATGTCTTTCAAAACTGGTGAACTGAACTGTCGGTACACAACAGAATGTAATTTCATTATAAAGCCGCTATCGTAGTTATTATGTTACTTCCATGGCCAATACGTTATTCTTTTAACAGTTCTTCCAGTCTTCGGATTGCGATTTTATACTGTCTAAAAAAGAACATACGTAGAGTCGCAATTCCCTTGTAACATGCTTGGTATTTCCTCGTCATAAAATATGGCATTATCAATCTGTCAACTTCAAGAATCCAAAAGGAGCAATTTGCTGTTTTTAGCGCCAGATGACCCGTTCCTATTCTGTAGGCATTGCGTGTTGGAATAATTACGTTTCGAATCACGATATCTCACGACACGCGAAAAAGCTAACGGAATCGCTTTTGCCATGTTTTTATCGATCAAAATCTACCTATATACCATTTAGAAAGCAATCCTGCCTGTTTAGTTGAGGTATTGCCCTTGTAATGTATTTCCAATGGTGTGATCTACTACACGGCAAAGGGACCAGACACCAGGCGTATTGACATTGAGGACTTGGTGCTTTTTCGCTATTTATTACAAGCTATACACATGAATGACCCACTCAACAGTTCGGTGTATTGCGATACGTGTGACCATTGTATTAGAAATGACTGCACTTCAATTAACATTTTTATTGCAGAATACTCTTTAATTTAAACATTTAAGTCAACACTTTCAAAGCAAGCCCCTTGGACAGTAACCCTCTCTGCCAACACACTCCTGTACTCCTATAGCTGGTTGGCAACGAAAACCTCGTAACCCCATTATTATAAATTTTAAGAAGCAAATGATTGATTTAAAAATACCTATAAAATGTTAGAGAGACATTGATGCAGGTTTTGCTCGATTAAATGAAATTGAGCTTTATTTATGGAAGCTCTTTAACTACTATGGTCCTTAGCGTCCCATTCTATATAGGCGTGAAAGACCGGCAATTTCGCTCAGAGGTCTCTATCAGGCTTGAGGTTCTTTTACGTGCCGTGTATCTACGACACGGAATCACCGCTTTACTTCTCTTCCGAAGGAAGCCATGCTAAAGGATTTTTACGCCCGAAAAAATCCATCGCCCTCCACCAGGTTTGAACCCGCGATCTTGGGAACCACAGGCTAGCATGGTACCCCCAGACTACAGAAGTGCAAGCTTAGGCGAACTGTGCCAACAAACTGAATTTTCTCTAATATGTTTAGAAGTAACTTCTATACAAGTGAACCCAAAAATCACTGTTTAGAATACAATAGTAGCTAATACTAGTTTAAAAGGCGAGTATAATAATATTTCGAAAATGTATGAAATGGGTCCCGCACTGGGTGTTTCATCATCCAGGCATGCTATACCGCCGATTATTTAATCTGGGCCCACCCCATCCCAATCCAAATGTAAGATAGAGCACAGCGGTTCTAGCCACACTCCACCAAAGCATATTCATTAGAAGCTGTACACATGAATGACTCGCTCACCATTTCGGTTTATCGCGAGTCATGTGACCATTGTCTAAGAAATGACTGTACTTTAACTCAACAGCACTTTCAAAGCAAGCCTCAGAACGGCTTTTCAACATTCTCCTGCACTCCATGTTTGTCAGCTTTTGCAGAGCTACCTCACATATGGTCATCTCTTCGGGCGAAGCGAACCACCGCCCCCACGCACGCAAGATAGAAAAGTTGTCTAAATAACCACAGTTTATCATATATGCTCAAGGACATAAGCTATACACCATGCAGGCAATACACAGAAGTTATCTATAGTGCATTTGTTTTAAGTTGAAACATGGAAAGTAGAAAGAGAGAGAGCACTATATTCCACAAGATAGTTGATAATCCTTAACTACTTAATCTTACAGCCGAAGATATCAGGATATTTTACTGCCAAAAGTGCAACTGGCAACAACACTACAGTCAGTTGATACTGGGAGACTAGGCAGTGAAGGGTGACCGACAGGATGTCTTAGCACTCGGACCGTCATTAACGCGCTCCCCCACCCCCATACCGGTCAGGTAGCGTCAAAATGGTCATGTTTCAGCTTAAACCTTAAAAAAACCTTTCATACGCACTGTAAATAGAACGCCAGGTAAAGTTCGGTCTGTTTTACTCTACTGTTACACATGTTAACCCGATATAAGAACATTCCGAGCAATGTATGTAATAACAATGGGTAGAGAAAGTCTTGCGACACATCAGGTTTGATCATAAATTATCTAAACCAAACCATGGGTGAGGCAAGTACCCTGAATGAGCTTTGAGTCTGGGTATTTGTTTGCTCGTAAGGTTAGCTATTGTATGTTCACCGCACCCTTGGCTTTTTGTCCTGTGCGTGAACATTTCCATCGATTTCATTATTGTAGAGCCCAACGTCACAGCAGTGTATTGTATACAACTTCCATTTTCAACACAAAGCCGCGCAGCATGCTAAGAATGGTTTGCCACATTTTCACAAACAGCGTGATGAAACCTTTTGCACAGAAATCTGTAAATTGCATTTTGTGCTGAAGGAGCGTAACATGATATTTTACAGTAAGATACCAATGGAAAACTGAATTCAGATTACCGATTGCTTAATAAAGGATTTATACTTAACTCATTTTTCCACGTATTTTATTCATCGTCCAGTTATCGCCACTTGCGATAAATTAAGAAGTCTGGATATGTCATATAATGAATTATGTGAATACACAGAAAGCTTCCTAGAGCACAAGAGAAGCTTTTCATTGGTGGGGGATATATTCATACAGTAAAAATTAAAGAACACTATGTATTTGTGCTGGTATTATAATCGCATTTACTCCATAAAAGTATGCCAGAGTATGCAGAGCAAATTGGCTCCGCGGTAACGAGTGAGCCTCACCTTTTGGAGGCCCCGGATTCGATTCCCGTCGACCGCACAATGTGACCTTGGGTTTTTCGAAATTGTCCCTGGTCGGTAAGCGAATACTGGGATGGTTTCTCATCTACCACGATTTCCTTTCTCTTTCATTCGTTTCGTTCTCATGTTTCAGGTGTGCTTCCTGGTTTCGTGGCAGCTGCACTAGGGGTAGTGTCTTCGAGCCAGGAAATATTAGGGACTTCCGCGCGTATCTGTCACCTATCTGCCTGCGGCTTGTAGCCTCCTGTGGTTCCTTAACTTCATCCCTTCCTCCTGGGGGTGGCAGCTACAATAGATATCTCTAGCTCGCAGTGCATAGGTCTCCGTTGTATATCCTATGCCAAAGTATAGGATAATATACTATGCTCTCAATACGATGAAAAATACATCTGAATTAGCAATAAAATTTTGCAGTAATATAGGATCCAATGAATAGCAAAACATTGGAAATATAATTAGAAGCATTCAAATTGCTGAGGTTAAATACAATTACATATCATGCCACCAATTCAACAAGAAGGAATGAACTATGGCTAGACAATTTTCTCAATGATTTTTTGTCCAAACTGTTTCTGCCGTCTGTAATATTAGTGATTACATGCCTGCGAAATGAAAAATATATTTCAGGTCAAGTGATGTGAGGGAACAAATTTAAAATCTAGCAAATTGCGGGGATTAAAGTCCATACACAATAATAAAATCATTTCCTCAGTTTCTCCATTCTTATTGAGGACACTACCATGGTCTGTTGACGCCAATTGCATTTAGGGACTGGTATATGACTAGCTGCTCCTGATTAAGTGACCATCAAGGATAATTTAGGTTTTAATGGTACCAGAGCTGCCCAGATATATTAATGCGATATTAATAGACATAACATGCTACATGCTTTAGTAAATTCAGCGAAAAAAACTGTAAAAAGGTAGATGTGAAAATGGGAAAAAGACAAAAAATTTCGAAACAGAAACGCCAATATCTATTGAATCGTATTCCTTGCTGACTGAGCTGAATTGTGCACCATATGAGCCACGCAGTCAAGCCAAATAACATATTTTCTCTAAATTTTCATTTAATTTCTGTTGACATTTTTCGTTCTCCTTCTCTTTCAACCTCCTAAATCGGTATTTGTATTGTAGGCAGACATACATGGGGTTTTGTTGCAAATTATATTTTTCAGCACTTTATGAAGTCAGAATATCTGGAGTTTTTCCAACTGCATTAATACTTTTATTACTATTCTTGTACCCCAAAGGAATTGCAAAATCTACACGTGACCATGATTTGATGTATCTACCAATACTGGGCATATGAAGCCTTGCTTAACTAATGATTAATTTCTTCTTGTGACAAATCATAAATCACATTATTTATTATTGATTCACATTTGGATGGTATGCAACAAAACGCAAGATCCTAAAATGATTTCAAAGATTGGGACAGTAATTAACTTGTAATTTTGTTGGTGTTTCGTGGTATGAAATACAAACGCTTCCTCTGTAAAAGCAGTTACTCAATTCCATAATGTTTGATAACGTTGGCTTAAAAAAAAAGGTTTGGAAGAATTTGCCTGAGAATTTAAATCTTTGTTACGTTTTATTGCAGCACAGTGTTTATTGATAGAACCTCTACTACTCCCAAAAATTAATGAGGACTTGCATATAACGCACAATGGCACAGACCCCTTAACACCTCGATATAAAAATGCAAACTATTTAAGAAGACTATCTATAAAAGCACATTTGTTTTTTTTTCTGTTTGTTTTGTTTTTGAGCTTTATTTATGGACGCTCTAACTACTATAACCCTTAGCGTCTAATTCTACCTAATTGAGCATGAAAGACCGCAAATTTTGCTCAGACGCCTCTTTATCAGGCTTGAGGTTCTTTTACGTGCCGTAAATCTACGACACGAGACCACCGGTTTTACTTCCCTTCCGAAGGAAGCCATGCTAAGGATTTTTACGTCCAAAAAAAAAAAAAAAAAATCATCGCCCTCCGCGGGTTTGAAGCCGCGGTCTTGGGAACTAGAGGTGCTCCTAGACCACTGAGGACGATTTTTTGTGGGGTGAAGATATTTTGCTCAGTTGCACGCGGCAAATAATACTGAGCGTACACCTGTTACTGCATGTGACAGAAAAGCACAGAATTGCTTGGCAGGGTCTGTATATACAATATCGTTTGATGGATGAATGAATGCTTTATTGGCTATTTTGTACTTACATGCAATTTATACAATGTTTACAATACAATGGAGTTGCTTATTATTTCTCTTCTCCTTATATTTAACAAGTTGTATATATAATGGAGGAGTATAATTTTCCACTATTTACTTCACTGCCTTGTTACCCTTTTTTCGTATTTTCCCCAATTTACTTCACACCTCTTTTGACCACTTTAACCTAATTTTCCCTAAATATTTTCCTGCTTTCTCCATATACAGTATTCATTTGATCTTGTATTAAAAATCATCCTAACGTTTAGCTCTATTGGTAAATTTTTCCATTTCTCTAGTATTAAATTCTCTCTTCCTTTATCCGTGTCCTCCCATTCCAGAATATAATGCCAATTGCCATGTAATCCATTGCATTTAGTACATCTACATGTATCTTTCTTTTCCCCATTCCGTTTTTAAATATCTAATCTATTAATGACGTTTTTTCCTTGAAACTACTCAATTTCTTGCTTTTCAATATCCTCCACTCTTCTTCTAATTTCTTTCCAGAAACCCTTACTTTTTTTTTGTTTCTTTCTGGCCACGTTTTCCCTATTCCTGTTTCTTCAATGTTGTCTGTATCTTGTGCATCAAAGTTTTTTTCCCCATTTTCTCCTGTACAACCAAGCATTGCTTTAGTATCTCATTTTCCTCTAGTAGCTTTATTCTGAACCAGTATTTTATTGCCCTTTCTACCATTTGGCCTTTAGCTCCCACCCTCTCTAGTTCTGCTTGTGCTACTCCATTCGGCGGACTCCTTGGTAACCCCAGGCTTATTTTACAAAAACTCCTATGTATAGCATATACATTTTCCCATCCTTTTTCCTGGCCACATATCTCTGCTGCTCCTTACTTCCACCACTGTGCTATATGTCCTTTCTAGCCACGCAATTTGCATTTCTGGTATTTTGTTCACACATGCTCTGATTACCTGTATTGCTTGTTTCCCCGTAATATCGTTTGATACAAATGGAGTATCGATAGTACCTATGTTAATATCGAAATTAACTGTTGCCAGCCGTTAGCGTTGATAGCGCTTGTTGCTAATTGTAGGGAATGAGACATAAGTGTTTGAGTTTTAAAAATGTGAAAATCGGGGACATTCCAGGACAGACTTTTTCACGGAATGCTGAAACTAAACCTGGGACATATGACAACATTAATGCGTGTACGTGTGCACGTTAGTTACCTGTCGTCCTCCGTGGTCTACGGGTATCATCTGTGGTTCCTGAGGTCGCGGGGTTTAAACCCGACAGAGGGCGATGTTTTTTTTTCGGGCGTAAAAGTCCTTAGCATGGCTTCCTTCGGAAGGGAAGTAAAGCCGGTGGTCCCGTGTCGTAGATTTGTCTCTGAGCAAAATTTCCAGACTTTCACGTCCAATATAGAATGGGACACTAAGAACCATAGCAGTTAAAATAAATAAATGAAAAGTTAATTACCTTTTCATTCAAGAATGCCTGCGCTGATTTCTATGAAACATAGGTATGTAATATAGCTGTGTTTGGCTCTGTAAACGTTTAGATAATAGGATATGCGACATTTAAAAAGGATCACGAAGTCAAATAAATCGTGCTTATTAGTGTTATGAAAAGTAAATCTAAAGAATCTTTAAGTGTGATGTTTTGGTCAAGTTTTTAAATTTCGACATGGATGTGTTTAAGAAGCTATACCAAATTGTCATTGCTATTATTCGTCTACAATACTCGGTCAAAGCCTAATTCTGGATTTTATTGTAGCTTTTTCCATTGCACTGCAAACACTGTAGTTTCGAACACATAACATAAAGAACAGATACAAGTGTTTTATATTATTAAACCTTTTACTTTATTAGGGCCCGAGAAAAAGTTCTATTACTACTTTTCAAAGCATCACGTAACAAATTCTTGCACAGAGAAGTGAGGAACAGAGCGGATGGTAGAGGGACACAGTGGAAAACAGGGAGAGAAAAGGATTGCCGCGGTAAACGCAATATCGCGGTCGTGGCTGCGGTTCTACTAGTAATAAATAAAAAGCTTTAAATAATTAGTTGCAACTTAGTATAATAGGAGAGACATTCCTAAAGGTAGAAATAAAATTCGGAATGTAGCTGGTGAGCTAGTTAACATAGTTTTTGAGAGATGCGCGGTTGTAAGATATCTTCTGTTATACTGCATCTTGTTACGGGTTTTTCATTCTTATGTATTCGTATTTCTTTACGTTCCGTTTATTTAATTCTCAATCCGGAAGCTATACATCACTTCAGAATAGTTCTTAGTCCCAGAAAGAGAGAGAAAGTTGACAATAGGTGAGTGTTTATTATATTTGTACAAACAGTTCAATTTTGTTTAGAAGGCAATAGTTTTGGCATGGTGAGTTAAGGTTGTATGTTACGTGGAGTTTTCAATGACAGAATTCGCTTGCGTCATTGGCATTTGTGGTTTTTCAGTCCGGAAACGGGTAACTGTACTCCTTTGTGTCAGTTTTTGTGCTATTCCATGCGAGGACAGAAATGTTTTATATTTACTGTTCATGTCATCCTTCACAGTACCACAAAAATTATCTTCCTCGATCATTGGTGAAGTCATGAAGGACTCTCGAGTATGACAAACCGGCATACGGCAGGGCAACGCCATTGTCTAACAGGAACAGTTGATTTCTTCATACATTACGTTTCCATGGGGAATTGAAATCGATTTGAGTCCAATTTCATACTGAATACGACCCGCGTTTGCATATTAAATTCAATACGTATTGAGATCGATTTTGACACACAAATTTCGATAAATAATTCAAGCTTTTATGTTGGTCAACTTGGATTTAGGTTACCGCACCTGTTAAACAAATGTTAGTTTGTTTTTCTGTATATTTTAAGTAGGTTTTGAGGTCAGCGAAGGTTTTTGAGAAGAATAAATTGCGAATTATGAAAGCGATAAAAGTGGCTTTACGTGTGCTTTATTACATATGTGATTAACGATTTCCGCTAAAAAAAAAATGAGCGTGCAGCGTCTTACAACGGGTAAAGTAGAAGATAGTATCTTTGGCGTATTCAAAACGCTTTGAATACGGTAGGTGTTTCCATGCAACAAATTTCGATCCGATCCTCTTCCGATCCTACTTTCTAAGAGGATCGGATCCAAGGTTTAAAACGATCTCAATACGATCCAGATTCGCGTTTCTATGCAGTATTTCATACTCAAATCGATTTCAATTCCCCATGGAAACGTTGCAATAATTGCCGTTGCTTTTAATTCGGAATGTCGTTGAGTGGTGAAGATTTCACTGAATAACGAAGAGATATTGCAGAAATATCATATAAACCATTAAGTGTATATTTTTCCACCACTTCCCTGTGGTAGGTCTTAGTATTGCATTTCTTCCAAAAATTGGATATCCGGATATCTCCTGAAGATAAATGTATTGAGGTCCCTGAACTAAAACAGAGGTTTATGTGTGTGTGTGTGTGGGGGGGGGGTAGAATAAATCAGAATACCAAGCTTCCAGTTTAAGTCCAATATCTTACGAAGACTTTCACGAAATTCCCCCGTAACCAAATTACCTTCTACACGAAAAAATTGTCCCCATTTTTACTTTCATAAAAAAGGCCACAATGATTTTATTTATATCTATAAACATAATAAAACTACGATCCGAATTTTTCTAGCAATTTTCGATTTTGGATGAATAATAATTGATACTGAAGGGTATGATGATACCGAAAATTGCGCGCAAGCGTGTATGTGCGACCTTTTCAGCCAAGAATGGCCAATCCGATTGTTATGAAAAAAAATTGGATATATAACATACCTTAGGTCTCACTGCATTAGAGGCTATATAGCACCTTAATTATCTGCCGCCAAGGGAGCGGTTCTAATGATGCACACAATGCAAAATGCAAATATCTCGCTTATTATTATGCCTGTTTCTTGAAAAACTCTACATAAAAAGTTTATAAATATCATGTTTGTTAATTTTTGTTAAGTATACCATTTTGTTAGGAAGATGAGTGTTTATGAAGCTAAACACATTTTTCTGTACGTAAAACGTCTATAACGAGAAACTGCATAGTTCCGATCGTTTAAAGAAGATACACAGGTTAGTGTAGGTACTCCTATAATCTTTTACTTGTGGTTTAATTCGTATGAACACTGCAGAAAACGTGGTTTCATTACAGGATTTTAAAACGTTACATAACATGTACATTACACAGAGAGAAGGAGAGAGATGGGAAGAAAGAAAACATGGGAGGGGAGAAAGAGTGAGTGAGACACAGTGAGAAAGGGAGCGATGCAGAATAGAATATCTGCAGCTAACGCAATAATGCGAGTAGAGCTGTGGACTTTCCTAGTATCGTATTTCAGATATTAACTGGAGGAATAAAATGCATATCTTTAATTTTCTGCCAATAACCCGTGAAGTACTCTTCATTCTGGTTGATTTGTTATACAGAGTGTACCATTTAAGTTTAGACTGTACAACATCTACAAAACTAAGCGTTATAGAAAGAAATGCCTTTAATAAAAGTAGCTTGATATTATGGGGGAAAGTAAATGCCATCAATCGTGCTTTGTTTGGAGGACGTTATGATTGTCATTTTAGGGTCATACAAAATGTAGATTCCCATTTAAAGAAATTAAATTGACCTTAAAGTGACCATCATAACGTCCTCCAAACAAAACACGACTAATGGCATTTACTTTCCCCCGTATAATATCAAGCAACTTTTATAAAGACATTTCTTTCTACAACGCTTAGTTTAGGAGATATTGTACAGTCTCAACTTAAATGGTACACTCTGTATAATGTTGCATAACTGGGAAACTAAGTGACAGACAAAAACCTACTACAGAAAAAAATTCTTAGGTGTTACATTCACATTACCTTCTCTATCGTATATTTTGATGTAACTTCAACAAATTATTCTCACGAAAGCTTATTTTTCTGTCTACTTCATTACAATCGAGACAAACTTTGCAGATATAGTTTCATTACACATTTCGTTTGAAGGTACAAGAGGGATAGATGAAACGGAATCGATAGTCAAGATGTTTATAAACTGAGTTTTGCTATATACTGGTCTAGAAATCCCATATTGTTTCATCACGAGAAACAACTGAATAGCGGTAGCACTAAAATGAACGTATTGAAAAATTCAAACAAAATAACAGCAGATATCTCGGAAATGACTGGTGTTAGAGAAAGCTATTTGAAATACAATGTGTGTTTTAAAGAGGTCTACATTCTTGTAAAATACGTCTTCGTCTGTCTCTTATGGTTTAACAGTTGCACAAAACTATAATGAAGATGGCTTTACAGGCTGTTCCCAAAAAATTCAAGTACACACTTTGCCATTTAAGTATCTTATGAATGAATAATGAATAATTTATTTGAGCACTAAGTTATTACATATTTAGGCTGCCTTCTCCATTTGGCCCTGACCACTAAGATGAGCAGTCATTGTGAATTACAATTACATGTTGATACATTTAGTAGTTCTTATATTTACTTTTTTCCCTCTTTTAACCGTCCATATCCATTTGTTTTTTACTTTCATTAAGTATTTACCCATATTTTTACAGTTTTTATCTAGAATTGTATGTATATCTTTATTCCTATTCATTCCATACCATAAACTCTCTTTTCTCCAAATCTGTTTCTTTGAATTCAAATATAATATGTTGTATATCTTCACTTTCCCCGCATAATGGACATTCACCTTGTGCATAGCCGTTTCGCTTCCCTTTTAGCCTCCATATTCCTACCCTTAACCATGCTATACCTCCTCTTTCTTCTTTATTTGTGTTGTCTACATATTTCTCTCTTTCCCAGTGTTTTTTATGTTAACATAAAAAATCAAAGTTCTCTTCTAAGTTATATGACTAAATAATTGTATCTCGATGTCCTCAAATCTTCTTCTAATACTCTTCCAAAAACCTTTGTGATTTGCCTTTCTTTTCCTCCAAACATCTCCCATGCCATTATTCTCAAGGTTATTTCCTAGTTCATTTACCCAGCCCATATTTCTTAAGCTAGTTTCTTGGTACTTTCCATCCTCTCTTTGATTCTGTCTACTTCTGTGCTTATTCCTTGCACGTATTTACTAACATTTTCTTTTATTTCTTCTGCTACTTTGTTTAAGTTATGTTTTATGCGTTATTCCATTCCGTTCATGTTGTTGATTTTTTCTACAAGATCCTCCATCATTTCTTGCATATCCTTTGGACCTGGGTTTAGTTCGATCCCTCCAATCACTAGGAGCATAAGTATCACACTTCCTGTTGTCAGGCAATTCATCATCATGTTTTGACCAGTTTTACATTTGGAAAGCTTTTTTGCCATAAACAGTCCAATTCTCATTCTGTATACTGTAATTTCAACTCCCATTGTCCCTTGTTTCACTTTTCTTCTTCTGTGAGAGAGCTCCTTGCTAACACAACCTTCCTCTTCCCCTGCTCATTTAGCACTCTTTAAGTATCTTAGAAACATATGGTATTTAATCAAAATTATTAGTGCCATTTTTAGAAAATCCAACATTTGAGAAATCTTCCGTTTAAAGGTTAGTTTGAGATGTGGGATTTTCTTGAAAATCTTCGTTGTGCATCTCTGGAAAATGATGAACCTGAATACCAAGTTTGATAATTATCAGATATTTTGTATTTGGATTATGCTATATTCACACACATGCGCACCTTTTTCTAGAATACCTTTGTTTTTTTTATTCAGGGGCCTTCTCAAAACACGTATTTCCAGTGAAATGTTGACATCGACCTTTAGGGTGAAACACAGCATTTCCTCTTACCTACCATAAGCGTCCGAGCGGGATGGCTCAGGCGGTAACGTCTGTGGCCCGCATTCGGGAGGTTGTGGGTTCGATTCCCAGCGACTGACCTTCCAGACCCATGGTTTTTTCTGTGGTTTCCCGGGGTCGCTAGGCGAATGCTGGGAAGGATAATTAAGTCCCCCGAATTTCCTGACCCTCCATTTCACCTCCATTCTGATTTCACTTCACCCTTCATCTGCTTGATCTCTTTCAGGGTTGCAGGTGTCGGCGGGAGGTCTTGGAGTGTGCGTGGCAGGGGAAAAGGATGCTCTGTGGAAATCTTCGTTCCTGGAATGGGGGCGGTCTCCGGGTTCCGGGCCTCCCTGGGGGGTGAGGAACCGGCTGCACCAGTGCCCATCCGGGGAGTTTAAACCTGTAAATGGTAGGGACCCTGCCCCCTGGTCCGGCCGCCCTCTGTCTCCTCTCACCTCATCCTTCCGTCCGCGGCACAGGTACAAAAGATCTATGTAGGTCGACATGCTAAGTTCCCCTACGCTCAGAGTCCTATCCTATCCTATCCTATCCTATCCTACCTACTACATGCAGGTGGTAGAGGAAGTAAAAGTGCAGATCTCGTTAAAATGTACAGTTCATGTCTGATACAAATTGTGGCATTGACTATTCCCGAGATACTCGTTATTGCTTTGAATTTTCCACTAATTATAATACTTTTTAAGTGGTAAGTCGGCATTGCTTTTGTTTATGATATCATGCAAAGATGATGCAATATCTAGACCAACGACCTTTTTTTAGTTCCATTTATGCCCAGCCTTTAGCTACATTGGTCTCATCGGCGGCCTTCTCTTTGGAACTTATTGCCTATTGGCAATGGTGTTAACTCCTATTCTCTTGTCGTTGGGTTTTAATCATTAGATCATACACATACACTCTCATTCATACTTCCAGACTCTGGGGAGGATAGGAATGATCTTGGCAAAAGAAAAATTCCAAAACCCCCAATCGGGAATCGAACCCGAGACCGCTAACACAACAGGCAGGTTCTCTAACGACTGAGCCACGGGGCCAGTTTGCACAGATTTGTTTTTTAAATATTCGCCTTCGCCTCTTGGGCGCTGTTATGTACCAACAATATAATGTACGATCAAACCATTTCTGCAAAAAATCTTGATTCCAAAGAAGTCGATAAGATAGTAAGTTTTTGTTTGAATGATTTGTACAAAAATGCGAAAATAAACTATATAGTGGGTAGGGAAAGTCTGTGATCGTAACTCATGATTTTTATTTAATTATTATTTCAGAACCTGTAAGTGAAAGTTAGCAACGATAAGATTATGAAGTATAACATCTAAATGAAAAAAAAACAACTTTAGGAAACTATATTATGGTGAAATGACAAAAGTGAGAAGTGAGGAGACTTCTATTCTGAAAGAGTCCTATTCGGGCTTGTGTTAATTATATATTCTGAGGGCAATGAATACCCTAAAGCGTTCATGTGTAGATGCAAGGCCAAATTAGTGGTCTAAAAACAGGAAAAACTTGAAAGGGACCTCAATATTTAGTTTCTCCATACAAAAAACATAAAAACGGTTATTTAGAAGCCATAGATGAGAAAAAATTAACAGTTTTCATATGATAACCTTTCTTTTCGCTTCTTCTCCGTAAGCTCTCTTGCGGAGACTTCTCTCACATCAGCAATTGATTCGTTATGTTAATGAATATAATGAATTTCCTCTATTAATAAAGCAAGGATCTGTCACAACAGCCCAAGTGGGAAGCCTACCACACAACCGTGCATCCTCTATCTCCGTCTACAAGGGACATCTCGGGCAAAATGCAGTAACGAGGGTGGCATTTACTCGGCATGACGCTTTCCAAAGGCTGAAGCCGCTACTTTTGCATCAGAAAGCTCAATTAGTTATCTAGGACCTCATATAGCTTGAGACACTTCATATACACTTGTTCATATGCCGGTATTAGGAATCGAATCCATGCTCCCTCGTGCCGCAGCGAGCAACGCTACCACAACTCTACGGGGAGGGCCATTTTCTCTATAATAGAGCATTTTTCTCTGATGGCCTATTAATACAACAAACATTTGTGTAGATTACATTTAAAATTTCAGATTAACCCTTCTGGCACCTTGGAGCAATGAAATTACCCCATTAAAATTTAGGAGAAAACTTGAGTTATCGTCCACTTTCGTTTGAACTTCAGTAGAACACAAGATATGCATTTCAGAATTCTTTGCATATAAATCCTCTGGATTCTGCACGTTTTCTTTTCAAATTCACCAATGCTAAACCTTGCTGAACTTGTAATGCCAGTCAATCTTATCAGATATTCACCGAAGTCCACAGCAAAACCGCTTCCTGTGCCTCTGTTCACAGGATTTATGGATAGGGTCAGCTTTGGGGATGGTATATGGTCAGAATGTCGAGATTCTTGTAGCTTACACGTGATTTTTGAGCCGGAACCATTACTTTTCAATCAAGCAGCTCCTTCATTGGCCTCCAAGGATCTCACGAGGCTGAGTACCTCCGGACCTAGACCTCCCAGCATGAGAAAATCCCAGGGTGTAGCTGCACAACCGCTCTGTAGACAACAATCCTCCCGAATATCCTTGTTGACGGACAAATTAATACCAAACTCGTGCTATATGATACCAAATCAGCTTTCTTAGGATTTAAAACTGAATAAAAAATGTGTTCAACTTGTTGTTCATTTGAGGAATGGAAAATTGCTCATGAAATCGACAAACTCTTAACAGTATTTCATTTTAATGTATGTCTACATAGTTAAATAGAAGTATTTTGCTTTCAAGGAGTTAAGAAGAGTGAAATAAGGGAAAGAATGAAAATTTTTGTTTAGGATATTTCTATTATCCCTGCGGATGCTGTAATGTATATGATACAGCAATAAATTCCTCTGTGTTATGAGGAAGGACGACATGAACGCTAAATGAATTCTCACAATCTTGCAGTTGCACAGGAATGTTTATAACACTATCAGAAACCTTCAATTCTAATGTTATAACATAATAGAATGCATAGCTTTTGTCTTCCCCCGGGAGCTACGATGTGTATTGCTGCTCTAAATCCGAGATCGAAGAAGATAAGTATACACGTTGTAACTTACTTTTAAAAAAGGTTTGATGTTCTGTCAGAAGTCAGGTATTTCATGATAGACAATGGAATTGATGAATCAAAGCTGAACTCAACAGAGCTAAGTTACCCCAAAACTTACCGAGCGAGTTGGCTCCGCGGTAACGTATGAGGCTCGCATTTGGGAGGCCCCAGGTTCAATTCCCTTTGCCGGCCCACCCTGATCTTGGGTTTTCGTGGTGGTTTTCCCTGGTCGGTTGGCGAATGTTGGGTTGGTTTATCTCCTGCCACGATTGTCTCTCCCTCATTCCGTTTTATTTTCATGTTTCAGGTGAGCTTTCAGGTTTCGCGGAGTGTAAGCAGGGCAGTGCCAGACAGTTTCACACATGCTTCCTCCATGTGAAGAGTATATCTCAAAAAACAACTATTTTTTTATTTATATGAACGCTCTTTAACTGCTATGGTTCTTAGTGTCCCATTCTATACTGGGCCTGAAAGACCGGTAATTTTGCTCAGAGGTCTCTATCAGGCTTGAGGTTCTTTTACGTGCCGTAAATCTACGACACGGGACCACCGGCTTTACTTCCCTTCCGAAGGAAGCCATTCTAAGGATTTTTACGCCCGAAAAAATCCATCGCCTTCCGCCGGGGTTGAACCCTCGGGAACTAGAGGCTAGCATACAGACAAGAACGATCCTGTTGTAAAAAACAAGGAGGAGCGGACTCAACCCGCCTCGTGTTTGAAGTACACAGAGCGCCAAAGAAAATCTTCGGCGGATTTTGTATCATTTCCTGGGATCTTTCGAGGCGTGTCCTTCACCTTCCCTATCGAATAGCTTGGTGGCTTGATAACACAGCAATAAGGGGGAAAAGAGGGGAGGTTGATGCCTTTGCTTCTTTTGGTGTTATTGAAACCAAAAGATGTTTCTCTCAGAACCAGTCATACCGTATACTAGCGAAATTACTCATGGACGTATCGTGGGTATCTGGGACGCTGGTCGCACTGTTACAGCAATTGCAACGGCAGTGCATAAAAGTGTTTTTATAGTAAATTACTGGATAAAATATTACAGGAAAGTGGAGAAGACGGTCTACATAATCGTCAGAAAGTGGGCACTCCCCGTAAAACATCCGCAAATGATGATATTCGTTTACTAAATGCAAATTACTCTTTTGTTATAAATGACTAATCGTGTTTAGAAACTAGAGATAAATATGTATATGGTTTACCGAATATGACATACATATTCTGAGTTATATTTTTGTCTATAATCCTGTTGTATTTCTATGACCAGCAATATGCCAGTAAATATATATTAACCAATTATAGTTTGGATTAGAGGGAAAACATACTGTTTTATTTATTATTTAGTTATGTTTGCTTCTATGCAGCAACAAACATTGATACCACTGTGAGAATACAGTTCTGTTTATTTTTTATTACAAAGTGCTACCTTGCTATTTATTTAATGAATACCATTCAAGGTTTAATTTGCAACCCCTGAAAATCTTCATACTACACATTCTACATTTCGCTAACCTGGGCGTTTATCGAGTTTTCCCCTTAGCCTTTAACCCTTTCAAAGGCGTGCCCTGCACTAGCCGATAAGGTATGGGCTACCTATCACGATAAGAGGTCTGTATGACAAACTGAATGCACTCACTCTACCTCTTTCTCTTTTAGCCAATATGATCAAGAGCGTAAACACATATTTCATTTCTACGCCATTTTGTAACCTTTGTTGTGGTTATTGGTGCAGCTACTTAGCAGAAGGAGTAGCACACCCTTGCACCGTGGCCTAAAGCAACCAATGAAATGGCCATAGCTTCGCAAGGCCACGTACAACGATAAATAATGACATAGACGCGAGATGCAGTGAGATTTTCTTTGCCGCTCTTTGTACATGTGTGCAGATAAGTTTTGCAACACTACCTGTAGCAGCGCTAACTTCTTGACAATAAATCGTCAGTAACTTATTAGATCTATGTGTTACAGAATCAATATTATCGTGTAGCAGCATAGGGTTGCGCTTCGAATTTCTTTCTTAAGATAGCAAAACAATGCGCGATCATATGCCTCTCGCCACTACTTAAGGTTTGTCTCGGCTGTTTTACTTCGGCAAATTGACAGGCCTGCTGCGTTATATAAGCTGACTGCTTTTAAGTTGCATACAAGTGCTCTGAGCTTGTGAAGTATGCGAGAGTTATAGGAAATACAGTCTTAAATATCAGAAGCGTCTCTGCACGATACACAATCACATCTTAATCAGCATTCACATCAAGACCTACTTTGTTTCGAGAAGGTCGAATGGTACAACTTTTATACACGTATTTCATTAGTAGTACAAAGTTAGGCTACATATTATTTAATAATAATAAGTGTATAACTGCGCCTGTCTTCGGTTTAATCTATGTCTCAAGGCTTATGTATATCTGTATTCCTTTCAGAATTCACGAGCCTGGAACACATCTGTGGTGTATGTGCAGGATACAGAGAAATGAATCTAAACATGTATAGACATTTCTCTCCCCGAAACTAATTCGCGCTGAGCAGTGACTAGAAAACCACTTAGAGTGATGTACTTCTTAGAGGCGGTTATTGTGCCCGAAAAAAAAGACACCCATCATCCCTTCACCAATTAGCGACCTAAGAGCCTTCCATCTCATTGTCCCTATATCTTTCTTCCCTCCCATATGTTTACAAGAGGATCGTTTCATGGTTGAGACAGATTATAACTAGGTCGTATGGGTCGTTCATCGCCCACTGTAGGCGACTCCGGTGATGGGTACGGTCTTCGAGCTGGGAAAATTAGGAAGTTCACCTCTCTGTGGCCTGTCAGCCTGCGACCTGTAGCCTCCTATGGTTCCTTCTCTGCATAAATTCCGCTTGGGAGGGTGTGGTAGCTATAATAGATCTATATAGGTGGCGGGTACGAGGTGCCCCCCCCCCTTCGTTGTATATCCTGTACCCGTAACTTAGGGCGAGTTCGTTCCCGGGTAATGCACCTGAATTCACCAATAAGCAGAAATGCTATCGCTTTCCTCGCGAAGTTTGGGCTACAGTACCAATAGACACACTACGTGATCAAAAGTATCCGGACACCTGGCTGAAAATGATGTGCAAGTTCGTGGCGCCTCCATCGGTAATGGGAAGTCAATATGGTGTTGGCCCACCCTTAGCCTTTATGACAGCGTTCACTCTCGCAGGAATACTTTCAATCATGTGCTGGAAGGTTTCTTGGGGAATGACAGCCCATTCTTCACTGAGTGCGGAACTGAGGAGAGGTATCGATGTAGTTCGGTGAGGCCTGGCACGAAGTCGGCGTTCCAAAACATCCCAAAGATGTTCTATAGGATTCAAGTCAGGGCTCTGTGCAGGACAGTCCATTACAAGGATGTTATTTTCGTGTAACCACTCCGCCACAGCCCTTACAGTATGAACAGGTGCTCGATCGTGTTGAAAGATGCAATCGCCATCCCCGAATTGCTCTTTAATAGTGGGAAGCAAGAAGGTGCTTAAAATATCAATGTAGGTCTGCGCTGTGATCGTGCCACGCAAAACAACAAGGGGTCCAAGCCCCCTCCAGGAAAAATACGACCACACCATAACACCACCACCTCCGCTACACACGCTGGCAGATGGCATTCACCGGGCATTCGCCATACCCACACCCTGCCATCGGATCGCCACATTATGTACCGTGATTCGTCACTCCACACAACGTTTTGCCACTGTTCAATCGTGTAATGTTGACGCTCCTTACACCAAGCGAGGCGTCGGTTGGCATTAACCTCCGTGATGTGTGGCTTATGAGCAGCCGCTCGACCATGGAATCTAAGGTTTCTCACCTCACGCTTAATTGTCATAGTACTTGGAGTGGATCCTGATGCAGTTTGGAATTCCTGTGTGATGGTCTGGATAGATGTATGCCTATTACTCTTTACGACCCTCTTCAAATGTCGGCGGTCTCTGTCAGTCAACAGACGAGGTCGGCCTGTAAGCTTTTGTGCTGTACACGTCCCTTCACGTTTCTGCTTTACTATCACACCAGAAACAGTGGACCTCGGGATTTTTAGGAGTGTGGAAATCTCGCGTACAGACTTCTGACACAAGTGACACCCAATCACCTGACCACGTTCGAAGTCCGTGAGTTCCACGGAGCGTCCCATTCTGCTGTTTCATGATGTCTAATGACTACTGAGGTCGCGGATAATGAGTACCGGCAGTAGGTGGCACCACAGTGCATCTAAGTTGAAAAACGTATATTTGTAGGGGTGTCCGGATAATTTTGATCACATAGTGTATGTCTAACTCCACAAGGGACCATAAGAGGATCATTCCTGGGCTGTTTCCCAGTCTGTTTCTTCCAATAACAGCCAATTTCAAAGCCTGTTGTTCCCTAAATTTTCATAGGTGAAACGACTTTTCCCAAGACTTTAATTTCTAAGGATTATTATACTACACTATAAAGTAATGCCCAAAACTGCACCCAGGTATTTGTGAATACTACCCCTCTCTTTAAAATCGACCTATTGATCAATCAAGTATATTCGTATCTGCAGATTCATTTTATTCTCAATAATATTTTGGTACAATCTTAAAAGGTTCTCCAAGACTGAGTTGTGCGAGCCTGTTCCTTCAGGAACTCTTCCAGTGCACCATACAAGGTCGGGTGATGTTTCCCAGCAACCAGCTTTTAAAAACCTTCACAGATTTTATCATTGTGCTGTTTAGGTGTTAGAATTCTAAAGTGAGGTGTTTGGTTGCTTTGGAACATAGTGGAATGGAATACAGTACTATTCTATGGCCACAGAAACATAAGTGTGAACACAACATTGGGAAAATTAGACTGGAAAATTTGTTCGCAGCAGGGATGGGTCAAATGTCATCCTTTCCCAAGTCCCAAGAACAGGTGACCTGCATGACATCAACTAGCAGCTAGAGTAATCCCGAAGCATCTTTTCGCCAACCTTGGTTTATATTTAGGGCGAAGAGTCGAGACAGAGGCTGACGAAAGCCCTCGGATTTTCTTTTGTGTTCATCGGTAGATACTGGTATTGCTTTTGACAAGTATTGGATTCAGTTGTTTGGGTGTTATTTTTACCTATTTACACAGTACGGTGTGTATTTTAATCAGTCTTTTATAATATTTGACTCAACATTTTAATTATTTAACTCTCATACCTTCGATTTTGAATTACTCTTCCCTACTGTGATTTATTTCGCTGCTCATGCATGTTTACAAAGCTTTCTTTTGATTTTATTTCTGACTAATTTTTGTTATAACGTAAAATAAACGTTGTACCAAGGGAAAAGATGGTTTGGGGCACATGGAGGTGGAAAGGTAGAATCAGACTGAAAAATTCAATGCCCTAGCCGGAATTAGAACCACGGGATCTTCAGCTTTCCGTGACTAACTGAGCTATCACGGCAATATGCCGACATGACATTAAATTCCCCAACTGACCCCATTTTTTCCGGTAAACCACAAGGTGTTCTCATTTTGACATAACATGCCCCAATTTCGACTTAAAATCTTGTAAGCACTTTAAGTTCCGGGTTTTATAGTTACCACTATTAAGTCAACCAATGATAACACTAGTCTGCATGATATCGGATGACTGATGAGGCAGTATTTTTAACACTTAAATGATTTCAGTCAAATCATATAATATAAAATATAATAACAGTCAGCCTTAAAGCAGTATGTGTATAATATAATATATAAAATGCATGTAACAGTCGTATTAATGTTTATGTTATTATGAACACGTTCAATAATGTTATGTGAATGTATTAGGTAATTTAATAATGTAGGAGCTGTGAGAATAATAGGCTAAACGTTGCTAACAATGAGGTAACAATGAGGTAACCTTGAGGCACTAATGAGCAAGAAATTTTAATAATGCTACTAGGCATTATTGGAGCAACAGTAATGTAAATTTTGAGACAGTTTATAAATAGCCAATCAACAACCAGAAAGAAGCTTAAGTTAAATGAAAGTATTCTATAGGAGTAGGATTAGCCAATCAGAAACTGAAATAGGGCAAATTGTACAAATTCAGAATTCAGTTGCTAGTAGATAGCGTTACTAACCGGAAGCGAGACAAGTCCTCGAGAAGTTTAATACGTATCCAGCGTGAGAAAAAAATAGTTCACGTGTTAAAAAAAATGCTAGTAATTAATAAATAATCTCACAGCTCTCTCTCTCTCTATATATCAGTGAAGTGTTATTTTAATCGTTTAAAGAATTAATAAATGGAGTGAAGTACAAATTATAATATGTGTAAGCCTACATTCTTAGCCGCACTACTCCCTGCAAAAAAATTCATGTCTCTAACAATAATACTGACACAGCCGAGGCAAATATAAATATATAATATTTAAAGAAACATTCAAATTACAAAGTTAACATTTCTAAACTTGGGGCGAAGGCCACCGGGTACCATACGTGCGGTTGCAATTACTTCAAGTTCGGCTACCCAACAGTCGAGATACAACTCCTAAAATAAGAACTACTTCAAATTGGTGTCCAAAACGTGGTGCAAACAACGTAATAATATTAACTACCTCACTGAAAACTAATAAGTGATTCTGACTCACTTTTTTATGCCGATTTCAGAATTGCTTTTAGCTTTTTTAGTATCGCGTACAGTTTTTTTTTTTCACAATTTCACTTCAAAAATAGAGAGTTGAGCCAGTAGATGATGAGTATTGTTGAAGGGAAATTTATCACTTCTTGGAGGGAAATTTCTCAATACAGACTTTTAAGTCTTTAGGTTGTTACACCCGTAGATGCTGGTTGCTATTTGCAATTTAGGCATTATTGTTAATATCAGAGGCTTGCATTACCAGTGCTATATCGTGATTGAAGTTATAAATACTTATGTCTACACGCAAGTGTGTGAACAATCCAAATGTTTTCTGCTACATTTTTGGAAATTATACAGTGCTTCAGCAGAGAACTGATATAACAGACTTTGTGAAAAAAGTGTACCATGCTTATTTTAAAATGAAACTTGGTGACCAAGACAAGGCCTGGGCTCCAAAGACAGTTTGCCGCTATTGTGTTGAGAGGTTAAGATTGTGGATAAAAGGAAAGAAATCATGCAGGCCATTTGCAATTCCTATGGTGTTGAGGGAGCCTAAAGGCCACCTTAAAGACTGTTATTTCTGTTTAGTTAATGTTCAAGGGTGCAATTCGAAAAATAAGAAACACATTGTGTATCCAAGTATTCCTTCAGCCATCAGACCAGTTCCACACGGAGAAGATCTGCCTCCTCCTCTTCCTCCAGCTGCTTTAGAGAACTTGGAAGAAGATGGTGTTGAAAGTGAAACTCATGCAATCACCAAAGACGATTCTGATGTCTACTGCCTTGATTACGACGTGACTCCACAACTGTTCTCTCAGAGTGAACTAAATGATCTAGTACGTGATTTGAATTTGTCTAAGGAATCTGCACGGTTACTAGGCTTCCGTCTTAAGAATAAGAATCTTCTGGAACCAGGAACACATTACTCATGGTACAGACACAGAGAACAAGAGCTAGTTCCTTTTCTCTCACAGATCGAGTCCTTGGTTTACTGCAATAACATAAACGAGTTAATGCACTTTTATGACATTGAACATGATCTTACTCAGTGGAGACTTTTTATAGATTCATCAAAGAGGAGCCTGAAAGGCATGTTACTGCATAATGGGAATGTGTATGGGCCCATTCCTGTCGCAAATTCAGTTCAAATGAAAGAGACAGTTGAAAACATGAAGATACTTTTAACAAGTATCCAATACGAGGAACACAAATGACGTATCTGCGGTGATTTCAAAGTTATTGGAATACTATTAGGACAACAAGCTGGGTTCACAAAAATGCCTTGTTTTCTGTGCGAATGGGACAGTCGGGCAAAGCAAAGACATTGGAGTGTGAAAGTATGGCCACAGCGGAGAAACTTGTTGCCTGGAACTAAAAACATTCTGCACGAACCGCTTGCAGAGAGACAAAAGATACTGCTTGCGCCACTACACATAAAATTGGGCCTGATGAAGCAATTTGTAAGTGCTCTACCATAAGATGGACACTGCTTCAAGTACCCTTCCAAGAAATTTCCCTTCATTACACAAGACAAATTAAAGGCTGGAATTTTTGTTGGTCCTCAAATAAAGAAATTGATGAAGGATGAAGATTTTGAGAAGACAATGAATGAGAGAGAAATAGAAGCATGGACCGCCTTCCGATCAGTTACTGAAAACTTCTTATGCAATAACAAAGATCCTAATTACAAAACCACTGCCGAAACAATGTTGGAAAATTTCAAGAAGATAGGTTGTAGCATGAGTGTAAAGGTGCATTTTCTGCATTCACATATCGACTGCTTTCCAGAAAATCTGGGACATTATAGTGAAGAGCAGGGTGAACGTTTTCACCATGAGATTAAGGAAATGGAGAGGAGGTACCAGGGAAGATGGAATGAAACTATGATGGCCGACTACTATTGAATGTTGAGGAGGGTCAGTCATCTTCAAGTATTTGCAAGGAAGTCAAAGAAGAGAAAGTTTGAAAAAAATTAAATGAAACACTTCGGCTTCTTGTTTTGTTAAAATGTAGTCATTAAATAAATTAGGGAAGTTCTTGAGAGTATTCCTAAAATGTTTCTTGAATAAAAACTTACCTTGTGTGAAATGGTATTTGAATACTTCTCTACGCTCATTAGTAAAATTGTCAACACATTACTTCTTATTTTGTGTAAAAACCTGACGTGATAGAAAAAAAACGGAAGTTATTTCTGGAATCAGCATAAAAATTTGATTCAAGAACACCTATTTTTAAGTAATCATCTGACAAAAAGTTTGAAAATGCAAACTAGTGTAATTGTTCTTCCACAGAAGCCACCTGTAAGCTAAAGTTGGAAAGGTAGAATCTTACTGAAAAATTATCATTAATTGACCTAATAGTGGTTATTATTTTAAAGCCGGGAACTTAAAGTACTTATGAGACTGAAGTTGTCTTGTTAATAGTCCACTGAAATGCCTACCGGAAAATTCACGCTTGAACGAAGACATTTTATGTACAATACATACGTAAACGCCAAATCACGTAGACTATTCCAGAAGACATTATCTGGTATTCTAGTTCCAAATAAGATACTGTCAGATGTCTGGTTAATAAGTTTAGGACAACAGGATCGCTAAACCTAAGAAATGAAAAAGACTATGTTACATTCTCCAAAGAAGTCTCTAAAACGTGTTGCACAGCAAGTGGGTGTTTCAAACACCTCTGTTCATACTTTTAAAACTGAAACCCTACGGAGTGATTACTGTTCATGAATTACAGCCTCGTGACTACGAGGAAGTCAGGAGTGTCTTAAGACAGTTAGACATTACTTTCAACACCATTTAAAGCGAAGTTAGTATTAATTATAGTGCACGTTACTGTTATTCACGAGCACGTAACGCGAGTGTTTTAGAATATAAAACCCCTGGTGTAGTAAACAGCGCCCGGAGCATGCATGCTATCGGGCCGGTCCATAAAACGACCGCTCTGTATCACACCTGCGTAGTAGGTATAAAACTCAGTTAGCTGTTGAGCCGTCAGAAAGGACTCATTACAAATGTTGATTTTTACTATGTAAAATCTATTTCTTCAAATGCAAAATACTTCGGTATGTGGTGCAAGAAGGGAAATATATTTTGCTTATTTTTTTCGAGCAGTGCCTTTTAATTTAAACATGTTTGCTTCCTTTAAACACTTTATTTTGTAGGTACAGAGGCAATAAGCCTATTCCTGACATTAAAATATCACTTACTGCTTCTATTACTAGTCGTTACGTTTAGGAACTCGAGAATTGTAATTTTGACAACTGATACAACCATCGAGTAGCAGATATTTACAGGCAAATATCCTTTGAACTAATACACATCATGTGGCATCACAGTTTTGTCTTTTAAAGCTTTGAAATGGGCGGTGGGTAACCATTTAAATGCATACACAGTCTTATTT
Organism: Deroplatys truncata; assembly: GCA_030765065.1. Lineage (NCBI taxonomy): Eukaryota > Metazoa > Arthropoda > Insecta > Mantodea > Mantidae > Deroplatys > Deroplatys truncata. Next base: position 618,956,104 of record CM060990.1, read on the forward strand.
TGCGCTTTTATAATCTATGCGCTTTCTTTTTTTTTCTTTTCAAAATTTAAATTCCTTTTTGTGCATAAATTGTTTATCAAATTTAATTGAAAATATATATGCTTGTACTTCATTAGTATGATCACAAAACCATTTATTTTTTATTTCATGCTACTGGTTTGTCCAAAATAAAATTTCATCACAGAAAATTTACAAAATATCTGAAAATATACAAAATTAAATGCCTAAATAAGTGAGTACATAATCTAAAATCAATATCTAGTCCTATTATTTAAGCTTAAATGATAGGAAACAATAATTTAATCCCCTACTTCAATTCTGGAATTGCAAAATATCTACAAATATTGCCAACATTTTATGTAAGATATTTATAAGTGATTTATTCTCTTATAACCATCTCATCAAAATACAATTTTCCACCTTTATCTCAATCATTAGAAACACGTGTACAAATGTTTGCATAGTAAACCTCAAAATTTCATAAACTGATAAATTCATCAGCTTCCCTTAAGCACCCTATTCTTCTCCTCGTTCCTCTAAAGGTTTGGAAGCAAAAGGACTGGAAAAAAAGGCACTGGGTACATACGTAACTTATTTGGGAATACTGTATGGAAATTGAAGTTGAAAATAATCCAGTTATTATATCAATTTCCACTTTAAAAAGCAAAATTCACGCTGGTAAAACTTAAACCACTTTCTTGGAAAGTGTAAACAATAAGTATTCAGCCGTTCTCTAGGACATTTGGAATCTCGCGGGTGAGGGAAATATAAAATGTATGATATGTAAATAAACGTGCTCTAACGTCCAGTTTGACCTGTAACTAGCTTGCAAATAGTGTGTGTGTCGTCCTCCGTGGTGTAGGGGGTACCATGCTAGCCTTTAGTTCCGGAGGTCGCGGGTTCAAATCCGGCGAAGGGCAATGGATTTTTTCGGGTGTACAGACCCTTAGCATGGCTTCCTTCGGAAGCTAAGTAAAGCCGGTGGTCCCGTGTCGTAGATTTACGGCACGTAAAAGAACCTCAAGCCTGATAAAGAGGTCTCTGAGCAAAATTTCCGTCTTTCACGTCCAATATAGAATGGGACGCTAAGAACCATAGGAGTTAAAGAACGTTCATAAATAAAACTTAATATAATTTTTTGCAAATAGTGCTTCATAAAGATTTGTAGGTATGGCAGAACCAGAGGGCATGGTGTGCCTCCAGTGGCAGGATACGTGTTCAGGATAACAAGATTCCTGTTAAGTTGCACGTCGCCATCTTTAGAAAATCTAAGTAAGATGTATATAAACATTATTTCATAAAAATTCCACCCAATACTTCTCTCCTAAGTAGCTCGCCGTCATAAATGTGGGATGAACTTTATTTTTTAGTTTGTCAAATATTGATTACTAAAGTTACAATTCTGATATAATCTTTGCCAATTACCACTTAAAATATAAAAGTTTCGGATTGGATAGGATTCTTTTATTCAGAACTGTACACAGTTTACTAAATTATGTTGACAGAGACTGCAAAGTCATTTGCCTGCCTCTATATTTGTTTAGCTTTAGGCCATTTTTATCTTTGCAAAAGTAGCATAGTGTCGTTTGAGTAAGACGTAACGAAATGAGTACACAGTGCCAAAGAAACACCAATGAGGTATTAAACAAAACAAAAACGTCACATTACACAGGGCGGAAGGTCAGTTATTACCCTACAAATTACTGAGCGAGATGACTACACGGTAACGTGTGATACTCGCATTCGAGAAACCCGTGTTCGATTCGTGCTGGATCGATCACTCTGACCTTGGTTTTTTTTGCAGTTTTCCTTGATTGGTATCGAATGGGCTGGATTATATAATGCCGCGAATTTCCTGTCCCCGTTTCCTGTCATTTCCTTTCTTATAATTTTTCGGGGTCGAATGATCTGACGAGTAGACGGTGGGTGAGGCTTGTAGCGATGGAGTTGCTTTGAGACACACTCTGTCCAGGCGTTCGGTGTGTAACGGGCCCAAGAGAGATCTCTCCGTGGTGAAAACAGGCCTATGTGGGAGGTCTCGCTGGCGAGGGGACATAATATTCTGGAGACGTTAGGGGCCCCGCCTGCGTCCGAGCCTTCCACCCAGGATCTGGTTGATCTCTGCTTTCTTTACTTCACACCTTCTTCCCCAAGGTTTCCGGAAGCACAATAGAGCTTCATGTGTGCTTAAGTGCCGGGGAGTCGAACACAAGACTTGTCCAATATCTCATGGAAACAGCACGTCACAAAGTCGCTAGTAGAATTGCAATTTTCATCGCACCAGAAACGCACTCGCTAACTCTACTCACTCTCACTCGCGAGAACGCTCGCTTATATAGCCAATGGAATACTCCAGAGAAAATTCTATAACTTTCAGGACACACATTCTAGTGAAGGAGGGAAGGAAACTTCCAGAAGGTTTTGGTTATCTGCCAATGGCGCTTCTGATGTTTACGCTGGCGAGCGCTACTTATCTTAGTTTATCTCCGACTGCCCGACGCCAACCACCCGTGAGGCAGTATTTTTAACACTTAAATGATTTCAGTCAAATTATATAATATAATAACAGCCCGCCTTAAAGCAAAATGTGTATAATATATAAAATGCATGTAAGTGTCATTGTATTAATGTTTATATTATTATGTACATGCTCAATAATGTTATGTGAATGTATTACGTAATTTAATAATGTAGGAGCTGTGAGAACAATAGGTCAAACATTGCTAACAATTAGATAACCTTGAGGCAATAATGTATTAGAAAGTTTAATAATGCTACTGGTAATTCTTGGAACAACAACAATGTAATTTTTGAGACAGATTATAAAATAACCTATCAACAACCAGAAAAAAGCTTAAGTTAAATAAAAGTATTCTATTGGAATAGGATTAGCCAATCAGAAACTGAAATGGAGCAAAATTTACAAATTCAGAAGTCAGTTGCTAGCAAACAGCGTTCCTAAACGGACGCGAGACGCGTCCTCGAGAAGTTTAATACGTATTCAGTGTGAGATGAAAATAGTTTACCTGTTTAAAAAGTGCAAGTAATTAATAAATAATCTCACAGCTCTCTATATAAGTGAAGTGTTATTTAATCGTTTAAAGAATTAATAAAAGGAGTGAAGTAAAAAAATTATAATCCGTGTAAGCCTACATTTGTAGCGGGAAATGATTGGTCGACTCTTGCAGCGTGCTGTTGTAGTATTTTTCTTCCTCGGCTAGTGTTGCTCGTCGGTAGTTGAGTAGTCCATTCCTACCTAATTGCTAAGTCTCTTTAATCTCAGGTTTTTAGTGGGTGAGGCAAGTTAAAAATACACTGCAAGTTTTCCCTTTATAACTAATGTTTATTTCATTATTTAAATAAATATGGGCGGCTAGCTTTTCCCATTTACTTTATCCCACCACTTGAATATTTATCAGGAGCCTATCTATCTCCACACGCATCCCCATCCTTATATGCACCCACGTGCATCTGTAGCACCTTGTGTTGGCGTGACTTCTTGTTGCGCTGAACTGGTAATAAGTAAGAGTGCCCCCTCGGCAAAACCTGGTCTTATATAGGGCGGCTTACCCACGCTGTCCTCTACGTTTGAAAATGTAACGATGCTTCCTATTGACCTTCAGGCCGCGTTACCCAAGCATGTATGAAAATATGAGGTTTCAGATCCTTGCGCTTCAGTGCCATCATGTAGCGTCGTACCACTCTGTGCCAGGCACGGTCGTTATGAGTTCCAGGAATTCCCATTCAATTAGCTAGCGCGCTCGTTGCTTACAAATAGCTCTGTACAAAGTTACATGTTGAATTAAATTATTACTATACAATTCTTATGTGTATGGTTCCCCTTTCATATGTACAATGTATAATATGTATGATATATCCCCTTTCACATTCTTCAGCCGCACCACGCCTTGTTAAGAAATTCATGTGTCTATAAATTAATACTGACACAGCCGAGGCAAACATAAATAAAATATTTAAAGAAACAGTCAAATTACAAAGTTAATATTTTTGGGGCAAAGACCACCGGAAAGTAAATTTGGGGCGAAGGCTACCGGAAACTTTTTACCTTACGTGCGATTGCAACTACTTCAGGTTCAGCTCCCCAACAGTCGAAATACAATACAACACCACCATAAAATAAACGTTCCTCACCCGATAACTTGGGCCATACCGCTGCGTCGTCATAGAGGATACTTCAGGACCTCTGTGACAAATTCTGAGGAACGATAGATCTCGCAGAGGGGAACATTTTTTGTCAAGCAACCACCATCCTACGACGCATCGTTACGGAGTTATTCATCCCTGTTTGAAGTGTATTCGATAGGATAGGTTTGAGAGGCACAGCCAGTACAGTTTGACACTGTTTGTTTACAGCCAATGAATCAAGAGACATCGCCTCTTACTTGTCCCTTACGCCTGGTTAGGTTTGGGGTCCGAGACGCACAGCATAATTTAACTCTGTGTTTGTGAACAACAGCTCCACGCATACCACCTCTAGAAAGTAGACGTACTGGGGCCGAACGACTTCGCACCTCGTGTTCAGCTTGTCCAGTGGTTTCTGCAACCAAGTATCGCAGATCCTACATTTCCCGCGCAGGTCTTTTTTACCGATGAGGCCTGCTTCACACGAGACGGATACTTCAACAGCAAGAACAGCCACATCTGGGATGTTGAAAACCCTTATGCAGTGTCCGTTAGACATCAACAAATGTATTCCGTATACATCTGGGCTGAAATCGTTAATCACCTGCAGGGAGGGACCTTTCGTTTTGCCACCCCGTTTGAGTTAACTCACAAAAGTTCAAATATTATTTTGACATAATAAAAAAAACCACACTTTTACTCCAATTTTGTCATTTACTCTCTCCTTTAGTCCTTGGTGTACTACAAGAGTACCAGAGGTATTCATTTTAAAGTTACAATATACTTCACTCGTCTAAGCGTCGAATAGTCGGAGATTTAAAATTTTTAAGAAATTATTTATTCAATGTTACAAAACATTTTTATTCCAGAAGTCTGCGTCTGCAACAGCTGATAGATTGCAGATTTTATCGATCTGAAAGCAACTAAGTTTCCTGGATATTCTTAAATAAACATTCGATTTAGAATGTGCATCCATCATCGTGTATGCCGCTACAGCGACAGCAGCTAGTATATAAACAAGTCGCAGATGGTGAAGGAGACAAAGTTCCACTTTGTGTTGTATTTAAAACTAGGTTTTGTAATAAAAAATTGAACTGAAACGTTTATTGTTTTCTTTTGATAGGTACACTGAGCTTTCTGCTAGTTTTACCTTGCAGTATGCGGCGGTAACTCTGTTGTTGACATTGGAGGGCTAAGGAGGTTTTGCCCGAGGCGATTCGCTACTCTGTTGGTCTCCGTTGTTTCCTTACTTTGCACCTGCTAGGTGTGTTAACTTCAAGGAAATATTGACAGGAGTCTCTTCTACTCAGGTGAGCTTTTGTGCAGGTACACAATCACTACGTACACATCACTACCGCAATGATGTCTTTAGAGATCATCCCCACATTTTCATCACTGGCGATATCCACCGAGAGCTAGCGCTGTTTTGCTCATGGGTAATGGTACACGTTGCTTTATACCCATTCCGCGCTCTGTATTTTACACCGTACTCCGCAGTAGGCGGCGTCAGATTATCTTTGCCTCCAGGAGGTCGAAACACTCCCCGGTGACGATTCCGTTGACTTCCCGCTTCCAAGCCGGAGTTTACACATGAAGTACACATTTCTCATTATCTGCTGTTGTTTTTGGACAACCGAGTTGAAATCTCCGCTAGGGCAACACTTGCCTTCATAGACTGGACGGACACACATCTCTGACCCCTGTCCATATCGGTTAGGAGGGCGCTTACGAAAACATTCTTGGTATATCTGAGCTTGTACCATAACCCACGTGTTTCTGTTCCGGCAGCCTGGCGTCGAAATTCCATTTTCAAAAGGAACTGTCCCTAGGTGTACTTTTAACCCTAGGTTGCATACATGAATTTAACACACATTTCATACATGGGCTGCTATGGAACCCCATTTTACTTTATTTACTATTGTATTAATTTAAGTTTTTGTTTGATAAACGTCTGTTACAGCACTTGATAACTATTCCATCACAGAAACTGAATTTTGACGTAAGAATTCACAATTCACACAAATGCCTCGTTTATGTTCAGCACACACCAGTTTCTTTTCACTGTACATCCTCATTTACTCTGCACTGCCATGTTAAATATCTGTTTAATACAGATCAAACCATATAGCTGATCAATAGTCTTTTTAGTAAAATATTCGGATTATTGGTGCAAAGATAAATGATACGTTCATCATCAATAATTCCGAAAACTGTTCCATGTGAAGAGTAGTTTTGGATAGGAGGGGGGATTTTCTTGAAAATCTTGGTGTCACACCCTTGGAAGATATTGAACTTAAATATCAAGTTTGGTATTCAGCCGACATTTCGTTTTTGAGCTATGTTGTTCACAGGCGCACACATACATGCGCATGCACCTTTTCCTAAACTCTATGGGAATATCTTGTGAAGTCATCACTACGAGGATTAAGAGGTAACATGTTTACCTATAGCGAAACATATTACAAACACTCTTTACTTGTACAAAATCACAAACAGCAATGCATACAGGGATACCATAATACCCCATACTTATCTTCAATAGTAGTCTTAGTGAAGAAAGAATTAACAAACACGACTGCCTACAGCAAGGTGTACCTGATTTCTCAAAATACAACTGTACCAATGCATCACTGTTGCCAACTAAAACTTAATACCACCAGGGTACTGTGGCACCCCTGTAAGCAATACGGGGTTATATAAAATCTTATCCCCGTGTGCTGCTGCATTTTGCCTCAAGTAATACATTGCTTTACTGATTTTCGTTTCCTTTCCAACTATCCAGATTTCTGCACATCCGGATAAAGTCAGTTTCCAGTTCTAATGCCCTAAGTATTAGTTTCAAAGCGCTCTGAGGTTGAATATAAGGAGTGATAATTTGGTAGAATATCATACAGGATATATTTTCTGTCTGGCTTTCCTTCGGATAGGAAAACATCTCCAACAAGTTCAATTGTCTTGAGGCAGTATTTTTAACACTTGAATAATTGCAATTAAATTATATAATATGTAATTTCAATAACAGCCCGCCTTGAAGCAATATGTATGTAATAATTTGTAAAAACTGTATGTAACAGTCATTGCATATGCTTATATTATTGTAAACATGTTGAAGAATGTTATGTGAATGCATTCCGTAATTTTATAATGTAAGAGCTGTGAGAATAATAAGTTTAAAGTTGCTACCAATGAGGTAACAATGAGGCAATAATGAGTTTGAGAGTTTAAATGTTACTAGTCATGATTAGAGCAACGATAATGTAAATTTTGTGACAGTTTAAAATTAGCCAATCAACAGCCATAAAAAACTTTAATTAAATGCAGGTATTCTATTGGACTAGGATCAGCCAATCAGAGACTTGAAATACAGAAGTTTACGGGTTTGGACGGTTGAAATATGTTCAGTTGCATACAGACCTTGGTAGTAACCGGATGAAAGATGTGTTCTCTAGAGAAATATTACGTATTCGTGTGAAACGAAAATTAAGTACACGCGTTAACAAAGTGCAAGTATTAAATAAAAGAATCTCACAGCTCTTGATATTAGTGTAGTGTTATTTAATTTGTGTCAAGGATTAATAAAAAGAAGTGAATTAAAACTGAAAATCTGTGTAAGCCTACATTCTTGTCGCACCACGCCCTGATTAAGAGAAACGTGTCTCTAAAACAATATTGACGACGCCGAGGCAAACATAAACATAAATAATAGTTAAAGAAGCAGCTTAACAACGAAGTTAATATTTTTTAAATTAGCTGCTAAATAAACAAATAAAAAACGTAAAGAGCAATTCTTCTTCAAGTTGGCGCCCAACGTGGGGCAGTTAAAATAATAACAATCCATCTATCTCAGTCTGGAATGTAACTTAACCCAGAAATTGTGTGCATCACGTAATTTTAGGCAAAGAAGGACTTGGGGCCGATTTCTGCATGACGTTAAATAGGAGGAGACCAGGCTTTCCGCAATACCTGGGCACAATTTCAACCTCCTATGCGGGTGCCTGGAAAAAATTCCCTTGGTTACGAATGCAAAACTTTCCTTGCATAGGATTTACGTCAGTACGCAATCGTGTGCTCTGTACTGAATCTGTTAACGCAGGCCCACAGAGTTGTCGCATCCGCTGTTGCCAATACGGTCTGGCGTCGTCCCGAGGGGAATGAGGCCTGAAGAACTGCGGCATTTGCCAGGACGTTTTATTATTCCTCACAGCAATTTGATCTTGGGTGTCCTAAGTCAGAAATTTCGAGAATATTAAACGTGGTTGGAAATCCTGCACCTGTACAAAATAGGCAGATAGAGTGTGGGTGGCCTAACAAATAAAGTGGAAAAGCAGCAACAACTAAATTGTTACGATGGGCGAGAAACCTGCCGTTTAGAGAGTTTTGGAAGTGAGTCAGCGTGGTCCCCATTTCCAGCCCCGCGGATTACTTATAATGGAAACAAACAAACTAGATCGAAATTTACCGGACTGGAACCAACATTTAGTTGCACTGGACAAAGAGAGAAAATTCATAACACTCGTCACATCAACTAATTTACAGTATTGTGATATGCATCCGAAATTGATGCACACAGTAGTAAACTACCGTTCCAACAATTCCTGTATAATAATTTGTTTATCTTTCAGATTTCATAAATGAATGGCGATTATACATTCTATGTTCACTGTCTGGAATTATGTACGCATGGCTTGAGAATAATGTCTTAGTCGAGGAGAAGGTGTGTTTTATTACCATGCAGAACATATATAAACAGGAAAAGATTGTGTTCTAGACAAGATTTACTTTATTTTGTCCTAAAGTCTTACATTTCAGAACTTTGAATTCCCTTTGCAACCGATGACTATCTGATCACCCTACATAAATACCGCCAAAAGTACTTTCATTTGTTCAGCCACATTCATGCACAAATTACCACAGCGAGCTCACCATCCTGTACCTATCTTTAACTGTGCTCATGTTTTCAAGTTCCAGTAACATGCTGGTGGGGTCTTGTATACCCCAAATTTTAAAAAAGTAATAAAAACGCAAAATACAACAAACGTTATTTATAAAGCAGAAGATTATGAAAAAATACCCTATAAATACTGGTGAGATAAGGATATTAACAATTTCCTCATGCAAAATGGGCAAGTTTGCCACAAATATAACTATCGCACCTTTCACACAGTTTTTAATTTTTCTGTCTGTCTGTGGACAAATACAACAAATATTACTTATACAGCATAATATGAATAAATACACCATAGCTTCTGGTTAGACAAGGCATTATCAATTTTCGCATATAAAATGGTCATATTGGCCATAAATACAAATACACACTTATCGCACTGAGTTTTAGCTTTACTGAGTTCCTGTCATGGATATACTTCACAATGTTTATGGATCCTCATTAAGGTTGCGTTAAAGGATGGGAATGGGGTCCAAAAATTGACATTTCACCTTTGAGCAGCTAGCACTTTCTCCAACTGTCAGTTAATAATAAGATTATAAAAATCCCCAAAGACATCCGGCATTTAACTCGTGAAATATTATTACCATGCTAGCCTCTAGTTCCCGAGGTCGCGGGTTCAAACCCAGCGGAGGGCGATGGATTTTTTCGGGCGTAAAAATCCTTAGCATGGCTTCCTTCGTAAGAGAAGTAAAGCCGGTGGTCCCATATCGTAGATTTACGGCACGTAAAAGAACCTCAAGCCTGATAAAGAGGCCTCTGAGCAAATTTACCGATCTTTCACGCCCAAAATAGAATGGGACACAAGGACCACAGTAGTTAATGAGCGTCCATAAATAAACCCAATTTAATTTAGTGGTTATTCAGAAGAATACACCACCAATTTTGAATCCGTTGATGTGTCTGCTGTAGTATTAAAGATAATAGTAATGTAACCCTCTTGTCCACCTTTGTAGGAGAGAATCCTGTAACCAAAGTAAGGAGATTTGAAGAAAGGAAAGAACATGTGGATATAAATTGTCCAGTTATTGTATCAGCTTATAAGTCTCATGGGCAATGTTGACTTATTGGACAGAAATATTGAGAAATTTCACATTTTAATGAGATCAAGAAGGTGGTTTATTTATGGATGCCCTTTAACTGCTGTGCTCCTTAGCGTCCCATTCTATATTGGGCGTGAAAGACCGTAAATTTTGCTCAGAGGCCTCTTTATCAGACTTGGAGACTTAAGGTTCGTTTACGTGCCGTAAACCTACCACACGGGACTACCAGCTTTACTTCCCTTCCAAGGGATGCCATGCTAAGGATTTTTACGCCCTAAAAAAATCCATCGCCCTCCACCGGGTTTGAACCCGCGACCTCGGGAACTAGAGGCTAGCATGGTTAACTACTACACAACGGAGGACGACTAAATGTTCATGAGGCTCTTTCTCCATATCCCTGTCACCTGGAAATCTGTAATTTTGTACTCCCGTTTCTTTGGATTGTGCCAATGCACTGGGTACCCTGCTTGTACGAATGGACAAGTGGCAGAGAATGTCTGTCAAAATATAATTTATAATTTTGATGTTTTGGTATTTCTCTAGCCAAGTCTAAATCTGACTCTTCGGGGTTTCTAAATTTGGTGTCATTTTCCTGTCCGCTATAAATGTCCACCTTGTGAACAAATCCCAAATCGCCACACAATACAAATAGTTTATAACCCCACTTATGTGGTTCATCCCTTATGAAAACCTTCATATGATGCCTAGCTTTTGTGGCCCACATTTGCTCTCAATGGAGCCTTTCTTCCATAGGAATAGATAGAAACTTTTCATTTAAATGATCTAAAATAGGTCTCAACTTGCATAGCTTATCATAACTAGGATTGTCAGCAGTAGGCTGTTTGGAATTGTCATTGAAGTGCCGACAACTGCGAATCTTTTCAAAATATTTCAGTGGCATAGTGTCTTTAACTAGGTCTATCCCTAATACCTCAGACCACATGTCACGAATATTGGAAGATGAGGCCACAGAGCTTATTAAGCAAATGCCAAGAAACTTCTGTAAATCATAAACTGAAACGTACGTGGGTTTGCTTGGATTGATTTGAACACTATAAATTTGACTGTTCTGAAATTTTACAAAGCAGATGTTCTGAAAAGAAATAATTGAGAAACTGATAAAGAGTGCATAGTTCTAAAACGTCTTCACTAAAATTGGTCTTTTTCTTGAATGTAAACTCCTGTTTGATTCAAATGAAACTGTTTCTGTTTCCACAAAATAATTCTCCTTTCGTTTGCTCTGTTTTGTTTTCCCTGTATTTGATATTTTATCCCCGCTGGACACTAATTCTGCTGTTTCTGGAACTGCAGAGGCTGAACTTTGAACTTTAGCAGTTTCTTCCCTTATACCATTTATTGAAATATTCTCTTCTTCTGAATTTGAAATATGTTGTAAAGTCAACTTTTCATAACAGTAGGGTCATCATCAGAATCATTAAAATATGACCCATCCCCACTACAGGATGCGTAAAGAATCTTATGTAAATCATATATTTATAAGTTTTTACGTCGCCCTTTATTCGCGATGGTAATATACTCCATATTTCTGCTATCTCCTTCACCTAAAACCACCTAAATTAAAACGCAAATCGCAGCCCAAAGCGCACCTTTGCAGATATGTAAACAAAGCAGTAAATACCTTCGTGAAAAATACGTGAAAGCGTAATTAAATCACAAAGAAATAATCTTAAATACACATCGCAGCGTGCCATAATTTTATATACCTAAACTTACCCTCTATTCTTTATGAATAACAATTCCAAAATCAGCTTTTGCATATTGTGCGCATCAACTGTTGACAAGACCAACAAAAGAACAATGAATAATGATATTAATGTCCTCTAGCTGTTTCCTGCTGAAATTATTCAGTAGTGGGCAACTTTACGAATCTTCAAAGGAGATTTCAAGGCAGAAGTATGAGACCAGGTCACAAAAACAACCTCTTTTAGCCGCTTTGCATGTCTGCAAAGCAGTCCATTGAAGGTTTAAGAACTGGACGTTATATTCTGGCCTTAATCTTTCCGTGCAATCGCGACAAACAACTGAATGTCGAAATGACTAAGTATTGAACAAATCGAACAATTAATAACGGATCCTGCTGTGCGAGGGGTCCCGGGTTCGATTCCCGGCTGGGGGTGGGAATTTTTCTCCAGCCAGGATTAATCCCTATCCTCCCCAGAGTCTGGAAGTGTGAATGATCTAATGATTAAAAAACCTAAAGTGCAAGAAACCCGACGACAAGAGTTACACGAGTTAACACCATTGCCAATAAGCAATAAGTTCCAAAGGAAAGGCCGCCGATAAGACCAATGTAGTTAAGGCAGGGTATAAATGGAACTAAAATAATAATAATAATAATAATAATAATAATAATAATAAAGAATAATAATAATAACGGATATCTCTGAAATGGCTGATACCACAAAAAAGTTATTTCGAATAAATTGTACGATTTAAAGAGATCTACAATTTTTTTCTCTCTTGTGTATCGCGTTTTCGCCTATCGATTAACGCTTGCCAGTTATACACAATTACATAAGATTCTTTCTGAATGAAGGGAACTTCATAAGCTATTCCCAGAAAAATTTAAGATATACAATTTATTTTTCATGTAAATATCTTTGCATTTTAATAAAAATCGTTGAGCTATTTTGAGAAAATAAAAAATTTCGAAAAATGCTCTATGTAAAGGGTAGTTGGGGTATGGGGATTTTCTTGAAAATCCCCATGTCGAATCTCTGGAAGATAAACATATACCGGGTGAGTCTTCTCAGCCTGCGGATTGAGAAGTTATGCAGTCCCGGCGTTGTACAGGCTATGCCCTAAACACTGTTCCACTGCATCGCGTCGTATCAATTTCGGCCGAAATGACTGCTTTGCACCGCTGTGCGTGCAGTGACTTGCAATCTTAGTGCAACAGTATGCGCGTTGGCCTTCGTTGGTGAAGGTCCAGGTTCAAATACCACCTGAAGGTACTTTTTGTGTTTAGTAGATTTAACGAGAATTGATAGTTTGGCATGGAAGTGTTGTTTTACTTAATTAGTTTAATTATGTGAAATGCATTAAAACACAGATTGTTACTTGTTAGAATATGTTTTAATGATCATAAATAAATAAATACAAGAAATGAATAAAAAACTGAATTTATTTGTAGGCGTAGTTTAAACTTCCGACCTTCACCATGACTTTCCAGCATGTTAACCATTTCGTTACTAGAGCACGTTAACAAGCACCACCGTAGTCCTAATCAGCGGGCTGGTGAATGCGGTGTCAGCACCTGCATTTCGCATCGTCTGTAAAATGCAGGGTTGCTTAATTACCAATCCGCAGGATGAGAAGACTCACGCAGTATACCAAGTTTGGTATTTATCCACTTTTCGTTTTTGAATTATGCTGTTCACAGACACACACACACACACACACACACACACACACACACAGACCTTTTTCTAAAAATGCTTTTTATTCAGGGGTCCTCAAAACACGTATTCCGGTAAAATCGGTATAGAATTTTTGGGTGAAATATATAATATCTTCTCTACCTACTGTGTACGTGGTAGGGAAAGTAATAATTGTTAATTCTTAAAATTATGCTTAAAGATACAGATATAATTAACAATAGCAACAGTGTAGGATCATAATTTATGGTAATATTCTTGAAGATAATTTCATTACATAATTTGTGGTAGTATTTATGATGAAAATAATTTCTTTATTTCAGAATAATATACCTATATGTTTTATTAACATAAAACAATTGTTAGCTCTAAAATGAAGATTAAAGATAAATATAACCTGAAAAGGTGAAAGTTATCAAAGAATGATGCACCGGTCAAGAGCCCAGTCAGGGAATATTCGAAAGAAGTAATAACTTACGCGAGATAAATATTAAGAAGTGGGTAGGCATGTGTGACAAATGAGCAACATGCAGGTAGGTCGGTGTCCCCCCCCCCCCCTCTACAGGAAACGGAACTAGGTTTCCGGCATCCATTGTGAACACTGGGTGTGTTTCGCTGAAGCAGGGTTATCGGCCTGTGACGTTCGCTTTCAATACAATAAGTTGCAATTTTCACAGATATGGAAGACGTTCTGCCATGTGCAACATCTATTGCCTTGGGATGTAATTTCATTTACAACTGCCTTAAACATCGCAATAGAAATGCAAATCTTGGTTACACGGGAACTATTCTACAACCAGCTTCCCGTGCTGAACTGCTGCGAAAAAATGGCATTGTTATATAAATTTCCTGAGGTCTTATTGCATAACAACCTACAATATAATATTAACAATATTATTGCAGTGTATAGCCGGCAAAAATGCATGTTGCATAATAACACGAAAATAACAAGTTACAAAGAAGAATTATAATGATTTAACCGAGTTTCATAAGACCTCGTTTCAAAATAATAAATAGTTTTACTGAATTGCAGTTGCGTTCTTACTATTTTCTCTGACATTTACTTATGTTAAAGTATCGCATTCCAAATAAAAATATCGATATTCAGATTTCACCAGAAACACACATTTGCAAATCCTTAACCCAAAAACGGTGTGTGTGTGTGTGTGAGTGAGTGAGTGAGTGAGTGAGTGAGTGAGTGAGTGAGTGAGTGAGTGAGTGAGTGAGTGAGTGAGTGAGTGAGAGAGAGAGAGAGAGAGAGAGAAAGGAGCATAACTACAAAATGAAAAATCGGACGAAATAGGCTTCGTATTTAAGGTGGTGCATCTGTGAAATTTAACCAAAAATTGTGAAAAACTAAAGAAATATTTTTTTCATAATAAAATAATATGAATCCTAAACCTTAAGAAAACATTGTTTTTCCCACTTGGTGCATTTAAACTACTAATTCATTAAAGCTATAAATGGACAGACACATGCTCATTAAAAGGCACTCCCAATTTTAAACTTCACAAACTTTTTCAGCATTTTTCCATACTCAATATGCTCCATACGTTGCACTTATTTACTAATTTGTTTCAATTTGTTACTGCTCTTTAAAGTACATTAAACAAATGACCTTATACGTTTTTAAAATAATTTTCCAATTTTGAGAAGTAAATTATAATTTTTTCTACATTAATTACATTAATCACAAAATTCTGATGTAATGTATCTTTTTCTAAACTCATTTGCTATAAAAGAATTTTATATGTGAATGTTTATAAAAATGCATCGTGTGGAGCATTTTTGTTGGAGCAATGAATTTAAACAATAAAACATTTATATTTAAATAACCATGGAAGGTAGAATTTCGAAACATGGCAAAACATTACTGTTATTTTGTGTAATTACTGGCAAAAATTTCAACAATATATCTTACGTACTGTGGGTATTCCAAATTTCACAGATGCATTACCTTAAGTTCAGCATCCTTCAAGGATACAACAAGAAGACTTTCACTAAACTTCCTCCACCCCAAACTACACTTCACATGGTAAACGTTTCGTTATTTTTTATTTCTAAAAAAAGAACCTAACGATCTTGATTAAAAGTAATATGTTTGAGATACTGGCCATTACAAACAAGAAGTGTTTATTAAGTTTCTTTGAACTATGTGAATTATCACTGGCATTTCACCTTGGCACAGAGATCCTGGATGATGAACTGATTAAATTTCTCAATTTCAAATTTCATTAAAAAGCTATAAAACTGGACTTAATTGTTACTAAGTATTGAGGCAACACTTATTTACAGGAAAAATTATCTGAGATTTTGAATGTAGTCATCCTGGATAAAAGAATTACTCCATCATACGTGATGTGTAAACCTGAATTAGCACTCCATTTCTGAATTTTACAGCGGCCTATATCCAAAAGCTTCCAGAAGCTAAGGAAAATGTGTAAACATGGCCATAATTTAGTTTAGGATAAAATGTTTACTGTATTCACAAACACCAAATTAGTCATTCTGCAAATATTTTTACGCCTCACCTTGCTATTTCTTTCTCCTGACGGTATAGTTTGTATTTATACAGGCTGATTCATGATCTCATAAACTTTGTGGAATGATAGGTCTCATAAAGAGGATAATTTGTTGTGAAACAATCGATGTTGGCTGATGCGTTGTTTAGGAGCCACATGATTGAGTAGTCAATCCCAGTCCTATGACGTGTGGTTCCGGCATGACGGGGCTCCGCCACACTTCAGCCATGCTGCAAGAGAACTTCTCAAAAACACTTACAGGGAGAAGCGGATGGGGAGAAGAGGACCTTTTGTAGCGCGATCGGCCGACTTAACGCCGCTTGACTTCTCTCTTTCGGGGCATGTGAAGAGTGTCATGTATGCCACCCCAGTTGTCATCAAGACTTTGTGTGTTTCACGTTAAATTACTAGAGAATAGTGCTTTGTCAGTTTCTTCTAATAACGCTTTACAGTTAAACAATAGGACCTTGAAGGATATTTCAATTATTTGGTTGCAAGGTATAAGCTTTCCTTTATAAGTGATGTATGTGAACAAAATCTCGCGCATATATTTGTAAATGACAGAAATGTAAATATGTCCATTGCAATTATGGTATAAAAACTGTGCGGTTTCTATTTGTTAGCAAGCTTGCTCTTTTCGGTGGTAATTTCACTGTACGATTCAGGGAGGAACGTTCCTTATGATGCATTAAGCTAATATGCTGTTTCCTTGACTCTTGGGTGCCAATACAATTCCCGTGGTAACGATCGCTAGGGTGTTTCGCTCTGGCGTTTCGTAACGTGGAACACTGAGATATGAATATTTGCGTACCAGAAAGAAAAGAAAGGGGAAAAAAGGAAAATCGGAAGAAATTAGTTAAGACGTATAGAAGGGATATTGGTATGTTATGATAGAATATAAAAATAGAAGAGGTTAAGACAGAACACGAGTATGATAGGAAGAAAACGTGTTCACACCTCACACTTTTTGAGACGTGTTGTTTATACCGAAACACTGGTAGTTGTAGTGGCAACTTGAGAATATCAGAAATAATTTATTACATAACTGCACGCAGCAGTTAAAGGAGTGTACCAGGTAAGAGCTAATAAACGCGGAAGAGTTTCTCTACTTTGCAGGTGTTACAGAATGACCTACATACATGCATCAGCAGATGTTCTGCGTAACACTGACATACAAAGTTGGATTTTTAAGTTGCTTATCGCCTCTTATAGCCAGAAAAGTGAGCCAGAATGAGAGGACGGTCTAGCCAAGGGAAACAATGTTTCAACTTATTATTATAATAAAGCGAAATAAAAACCTGATGTTTTACATTTATATGAGGTTCTTTACCCTCTATTGCGTATTAGTGGGTACATTATTCTTGCGAAATTTTATTTTCCTGTCTACTTCGTTTTAATCTAGATAAACATTTCCGAAATAACTACTTTACACATTTATAGATACAAGGAAATAGCGATAGTCAAAAGTTTAAGAACTGGACACTATACGCTGGCCTTTAAATTCCTAACGCTTTCCATTCAATTGCGAGAAACTGAAAATCGCCAGACCCTTAAATGGGTAAGTATTGACAATTCGAACCAAGATTCTGGGAATGCAGTTTAGAGTTAAATTCAGTACGGTTGCAGGGTCACGTAGGCAGAAATTCTGAAAAAGAGAAATGCACTTAAATTCTGAGAGACGGGAAGAGCCATCAGAGCCAAAAGGTAAGAAACTGCACGTAGGCCAATTCGGAAAATGGGAGAGAGAAAGAATTCGTAGAATTTGATAGAGTAAAGGTTATGTTTCAGATGCCTGAGATTTGGCAACGTATAATGTAGAATTTTGATGGGGTAGTTCTAAAGTAGGCGGGGTTTAAGGTAATATGAAGGCTTGCAATCTTAATCAGACACACCATTTACGTGCATACATTCGTCACTCTGGATATTTGTGACGACTCGTGTGTTATTTTAAGCGCCCAGTGACGCGCTTGTGTGAGAAAGATTTAGCGGTCATCGCGAGGTATTTTGCCGGTAAGCATTTTAGCGACTCGCGGCAAGTTACGCTACTAGTTTCTTTTATTGCGGAAACAGCTATTTCAAATCGTAAAATTGATGCTGCAGAAGTTAGCAGGTATAATAAGTCAATTGTTATAGTTTCGAGTGCTACGATTCATAATCAATTCCATTCTTAATCTCCAAATGGTCGGCAACTCGCTTCAGTATCTCAAGTTTTAGAACATATCTAATTTCTCAGGCAATTTAAACCGGTGTTATCCTTTCACAACCGCCCACGCATACCCTGAGAGAAAGATTTCATAGCTAGTCCACTAGAGCAGCTGGCGCTCGAGACAACAGAACGAGCGACGAGTTATCATCAGAAGCAGGTAAAGTAAATGGCATCAAAATCGTCGCAAGTCAGATTTTAGTTATGTTTATACAGGGCTCATGCGGTATTGCATGTGCCACCCCATCCTCATAACCTCAAAATGCTATATTTTGTACTGCCTTTCTACTCTACACTTTTCTGCACACGTTTTTACCGCATCTGAATATTTTATAATGGAACCCTGGTAATATGTTCTTTAAGATTACTCTCCTGTCTTCAGGATACGCGAGTAGAGAAAAGCTCGGTCATGCAACTGATTTGACGTTCACTGAGTGTATTTTTACGCGAGTTCCTTTGTAATTTGTATTTCCTATGCAGGCAGGTTTCTTCACGAGCTTGTGAATATATAGGTTTGGTAGAGGTAAACGTTACGAAGTAATGATTTATGTGAAGAGGTGACATTCAAAAGTAAACCAAAACTGAAGTTACGCGTGTTTTCTGTGTACTGTCCTGCACTCTAATGATATCCTTAAAATGTTTTCAACCAAATCCGAACAAGTCGTGTTAGAATAGCCATTTAAATGCCCCGATTTCATTCAGAAGAGCAGATTTTAATATGGGAAAAATTACCGAAAACCTCGGTAGGGCCGGCAGCGTTCTAGCACACCATCTTCCAGCTCTCCAGGCTGGTACCGGGGGACATTGAGGCGTCTCACAACCCCACCCGGACATCACTACTCAGACGTACCCAATCCCCCACAGCTATCGGAAACTAGAGTCTAACCCAATCCGAACAACTCCCCTTCGGAAGGGACCCAGACGTTCGGTCCGTTCTACCGACATATTGTACCTCAGACATTTCATTTAGTGCGGACTTCTTAAAATATTTTCTTGTAGTCATCTAAATTTTATATACCAGGTGACCGGACAGCGCCGTTTATTTTACAATATAGATTTCACCGCAATGCGTCTGCGTTAGAAGTCTTGCTTACCGATACGGCAACATGAACCGGCTTAAAATAATTTTATTAAAATGACATCAAACGACATAGCTGGTTATTAAAACATCTACAATAAAGAAATACGCAAAATTCCCCAAATTATGTTGTTCTGCAGTCAAAATCCCAACGTAAATAAAAGCCTGATCTCCAAAAAACACTGAGAATCTAGGCACACCGCTTCCATTTATGCCGTCACCGCAGCTTCAGGCGGTATTCTACTGCCCTTCACAGTAGAATGCCCTAGTACTGCCCTAGTAATGTCTTCAAATGGCAAATTCACTTCCCACTTACCCACAATTCTTCGCGATTCACCTCCGAAATATTTTCATACGTCGCGTAAGCTACAGTTAACACACACCACTGTTTAGTCGAACAACAAAGGCAGAACATTCCACACACATCCCTCCCTGCTATGTAAGCGCCCGTTGTGAAAGTTGGTAAAATGCCTCTCGCAGCTGCGGTGACGGCACAAATGGAAGCTAGTGTACACCTTCCGCATTTTGACGCTGGGAATCAAAACAAAATCCGTTCGTAAGACTGCATTTCAGCTACCAAACAAGCTAACATCTAACTTAACGAAATTACTACGGCGTCTAATAGGTTTATGCTGAAACTTAAATCAGTTTTTTCCTCCACCCCCATGTTGCCCATTTGTTACTTTGTACTGTAAACACACACATATAGAATGGAACATTTGCTCGTGTTTTCGATACTTCCTCTTTTAGCGCCTGTCCAGCATCACTCCGTACAGTAATGCCTTGCTCACGGTCTAAAACTGAAAAAAAAAAAAGCGCGGCCACTTGCTATATAAATGATGGGCATGAGTGTTTTATAGGGAGCATTCATATGTTACATCACGCTCTGAGAAGGATGGAGGGCCTGTCTAAATTTGACGGAGCGTGAAATTGGTGGGGAGAGGGTCAATGTGTTCATTTTTATTCAAAGTTTGAAAACTCTTGTATGAAAAGTGGATTTAAACTCACCGTGTATTTTATTCATATATAGCTTGAGTTCACTTAATTCAGCGGATTCACTCTATTCTAAACTATTTACCACTAATCAAAGACACAACTCACATCATTCACTATGTTCCCATGGGGAATTTAAATCGATTTGAGTCTAATTCCATACTGAATACGATCCGCGTTTCTATGTTAAATTCAATACGTGAGATCGATTTGCATACATAAAGTTCGGAAATAAAATAATTCAAGCTTTTATGTTGATCAACTTGGATTTAGGTTGCCGAACCTGTTAATTTGTTTTTATGTACATTTTAAGCGGGTTTTGAGGTTAGTGAATGTTTTTAAGAAGAATAAATTGCGAATTATGGAAGCGATAAAAGTGGTTTTGCTGTGTGTTTTATTACACATGTGATTAACGATTTCCGCTAATAAAAACAAAATGACGAGCGTGCAGGGTGTTACGAGTATAGTAGAGGATAGTATCTTTGGCGTATTCAAAACGATCTCAATACAGTAGGTGTTTCCATGCAACAAATTTCGATTCGATCCTACTTTCTAAGAGGATCGGATCCAAGGTTGGAAACGATCTCAATACGATCCAGATCCGCAGTACTTTCCATGCAGTATTCAATACGGAAAGTGTACTCAAAGCGATTTGAATTCCCCAAGGAAACTTAGTAATTGTTAGAAAACTACATGAAATTGCATCAAATGTTAAGCTTATTTTTATTAAAAGCAACAGCATTTTCTGTAGTCGTAGCAATACTTTTTCAGACGCACAAACAAATCGCAATATAATTTAAAATGGCATTAATATAATATTTAAAACCGGGCTTATCTTCTATGACAAAATTGGCAGACGATGGGTCACTCATATCAGGTATCGGGTTAATTGGTCTCGCTTCGCGGTAGCTTAGCTCACGGGCCTGCGGAGGATGACATTTGAAGTTCAGTCTAAAACTTTTTGGCATGCTGTATAGTGGGAATAACATTACATGAAGCAGTCTGCCATTCTGTTTACTGTGTATGTTTATTACAGAACAGTATGAGCCGCTTGCAAAAAGTTTTACACCCAGAAAGGAAAAGAAGGGTGATACGACCGCGAAGTGTGCTCAGAATCCGGCTCTTGGAGCACTACACCGTAAGGGAATTCATAGCAAGATTTAGGTGATAAATCCAAATGCATATTTCATAAACGAAGTGGGTACCTCCGTAACACTAGTTAACACAAATTAAACTAATAATTGTGCCTCTCGTACGTTGTTTCATTCTTCCTGTGTTTTTTAAGAGTTGTATGGCAAAAATACTCTTCCATGTGCTAAAATAATCCATCTCCTCCGCTAACTTGACCAACATTCGGTGCATGTGGTGTATAGTAATATATTTCAGCGCAATTTAGTATCCTTTCTCCCAGGTTAATACACACAAGTTGGTTTCTTACAGATGCAGAATTTTAATAGGAAGAGATGTGCTCAGGCTTTCTCCTATGTAATAAGCAGGGTTAGGATTTTTAGGTGCGCACCTTTTTTCTTAGGGTAAGTTAAAGCTGTGCGGAAAGATATCACAGTGTGAAATTTTGTTTCTAGTTACGAAAAGAGACTTTTTTCTCGCACCTTTTCCCCTTTTTTGGAACCTTTACCCCTTTTTGGCATCTTTATCACATTTTCACCCAACCATGCCCATAATCTCCTTTTCCCCCCTTTTTTCTTTTGTTTGATTCCAATTTATTCTTTAACTTTCAATTAACGTCTCCTCAGCTTGCTGTGTACGTGCGAATAGTAAGCCTACCTCTTTCAGTAAACGCCGCGCGGGAATTGAAAGCACACCCGCAACAATGGAAAATAATTGTGTGTTCGTTGAAAACCTCTTTCTCTCACTTTACCGCTATAAAGTAGTCCGCAATAATGCAATTGACAAAGAGTAATTCTATCCCACCAGAATCAGTAGCCTGCTGTTCGTGAATGTGAGTTTGTTACTGTGAGAGACGTCATCTGTTTGCGTGGAGGCGAAGGCTAGGCACGCAGAGACGGCAGTAAACTCACCCGCGCAGCTCCGAGAATTATTAAGACTGGATTCTCCTCGAAACTACTAGAAATCGCTGAGACTGAAGCTCCAGCATAAATGGGAACATTCTGGTAATTGTCCCGGTGTTATAAGAGAATGTGGACAGCGAATGGGCGCAAGAGTGAGTTGTGCGACAGTCGCTTTGTGTTAGCAAGTGAACTAGTGTTAGCTCTCCAAACGAGTGTACTAGTACTAGATTTTACCATGCCAAGGTGTCCAGTGCTCGATTTATTGCTCTGACTGAGGAATTCAAACAAGATTTCATAAGCACTAACGGAACTGTTATGCGATGTACTATTTGTGATTCAGGAATTTTGTTAGATGAAAACCACCAGCAAGATCACATCAAACAACACATTTCCAGCTCTAAGCATCAAATGAACAAGACTTCAAGCAAACAAATCACGGTAACCTCTATTACGAAATGCGTTTCAACAGAGTTCTTCAAAAAGCCAAAATTTGAAGGAATTAAACATTGATTTGTGTGCAGCTCTTATACAAGCAGGAATTCCACTTAATAAGGTGAACCATCCAGTCTTCAAGGGAAGAAACATACACAAAGATGTCAATGCCCGATGAGAGCACTTTAAGAAAAAACTAAATGGAGCCTGTTTACCAAGAAACCATAGAAAGAATCAAGGAGAAAGTGTCTGACTGCGATGTGGGAATCATTGTGGATGAAACCTAGACTCAATGGAACGCTATGTTTTGAACATTTTAGTTTTTCCCTTAACAGGGGAGAAAGTTAAGCCCAAGTTGTTAAAAATATACGAGCTGCAGAAAACCAATGCTAGTACAGTAATGCAATCCATTATGGACTTGTGCCAAAAACTCTGGCCTACTGGTATCGAGTTTGAAAAACTTCTTGTGGTTACGGACCAGGATCCATACATGGTTTCAGCTGTTAACCAATTGAAACCTTTATTTCCTAACTTGAAGCATGTGACATGCTTGGCTCATGCCCTTCACAGGGTTTGTGAATCCATAAGGAACAAATACGACATCGCAAATCAATTCATCTCGCCCTGAAGAAGATTCTACTGAAAGCTCCGAGCCGTGTTGTTTACTACAGGGAAATCACTGGCCTGCCCCTTCCAAATTTCCCGGTCATTACTCGCTGGGGATCTTGGATTGAGTGTGCTGCTATGTTATGTGAGAATTTTGACAAAATTAAAGAGTTTGTGCTTTCTTTGGATCCATCCGACGCAGGTGCAGTTTCCAAGGCACAGCAACTTCTGTTACCGGAGAAAATACATAATTTGCAGACAGAACTATATTGTGTCCATAGTTACAAGTACCTGCCTGCAGCTATTAAACGATTGGAAGAAGGAGGCCTGGAAAAGGAAAAACAATGGGATATTTTTACTTCCGTGAGGGAGCAGTTAGATGGCTTTGCCAAAGACAAAATTGAATCTAGTCTTCAGAAGAATCCAGACATTGAGGAATTCGCCACATCTGTAGAGTTGCCATTCCGAGTGAATACAAGGTTTGCCCCACTGGTTTCTGTGGATGTTGAAAAAAGCTTTAGCATCTACAAAGACATTCTGTCTCCTAATAGAAACAGACTTATTTTTAAAAATGTGGAGATGCTTAATGTCTTGAAGTAACAACATCTTCATGTTTTTTCCTTCTTTTGATGAGTGATAATTTGATGTACTTGTTTGTAGTTCAATAAATTAGAATAGAGGAAAGAGAAATTGTTGAATTAGTTAAGGGAATGCACAACTGAAATTAACCCAAAATCTCAAAAAATAAAAAATATATACATGTTCCCAAAAAATTCTCCATTGCTTGTAGTTTTAGAATCCACTTTTATCTTTGACCTAGCGAACGCTTCAGGATCGTTACGAGACTTTTTAAATACCTTTGCGCATTTGGTTGCTAGCTGTTTATATTTTTAAAACTTCATTTTAAGGCGTTTCTTATTTTCAGCATTTCTGCATATTCAAAATGTTCCACACGATGTTGTTTTCATCCATTCATATTGACATTTTTTATGCTTATTTCAAAAACCCATATAAATAAAATTCATACAATTTGTCTGTGTAATGAATAGTTTTTGCACTAATAATTTTTGAAGATAAAAATGTATACAAAAAAAAAACGAAAAAAATGCAAATACAAAACTGCAAAAAAAAAAGTTCTCTTAAAGTAAGAATGAAGAAAAAAATATTATATGACAGATTTGTAGTTCCTTGACATAGAAGCAACATAAATTATTTTCTTTTTTGAAAAATTCATCATGTGTTGCATTTTGCATATACCCATAATTTTATATTTTGAAAATTAATAACTCGAAAACTAATTAAGATTTTGGATTGAAATTCACAAAACAATTATATCTAAAGAAGACCGACATGTTAAAATTTCAGCCCAATTGAATGGATAGTTTAGAAAATAGCAATTTCAGTTGTGCATCCCCTTAAATAAACCAGCACCTTATTGTCCCTTTTTTCACCTTATTTGAGCACCTTTTCCCTTCCTTTTTTCATCTGAAATTTGCACCCAACAATTCTAACCCTGGTAATAAGCTAGACATTACCTAACCTCATTTTAATGAAATTTCATGCAGAGAAAGCCAGTCTAATGTGGAGTTTGTTATGAAGTGCAATTAATTAATTAATTTGTTCTGCCGTTTGAAAACTAGTGGCTCTGTTTAGAAAGTTGAATTGATGTATGCAGGCGTGGTAATGCATTTCTGCACCTGTATTAGGCAAGCATGTATTACTGCACACGTAGTTCGTTCATTCGTTCCTGGTGTTAGGATTAAAAAACAATTGGGTACCTTGTGTGATGAGCTTCAAGAACATTTATGACCATAAAATATATAGGCTTTATGAATCGAACATTATCGAAAAATATTGGAAATATGCTGACGAAATAACACGTTTAATACCACATTTTGACAAACTAGTTTTTATTTGTTTATCTATTTATTTATTTTTCTTTGTGCATTTGCATTTGGCACCCAATAACCACATTCATATTTTATTTTTCAGTTTCAGTAAAAAGCAACCGCTTCAGTAATTTGCATATTTTTACATATTACAAATTATTATATTAACCAAATTTGTGCTTTGTCAGCTGTAAATTACACTTTTACATTTTTTAAAGCTTCTTTTGTTATATTTTACATGGTTATTATTAAAGCGAGCACTAATTTGGTAATCTTCTACCTTAAACTCTTAACATTTTCCAAAAGAGTTTCTTTTCCAGTAGTGCTGAAATTTCCTACTCGTTCAGACATTTTGATTTCCGCACCGCTGGTAGAAAAAAAGACTATCGAAATCCCCCAAAACCTTTCTTCCACTACTTAAGGAAGCATACGCTGCGTGGTGTCGAAATTCGAAATCTTTAAAATGCGGTGTTGCCGCGTTCACTTTCGGGGCAGAATGGCACTTGAAGCGGTGCTTAGCAAAACACCGCCTAGACCTGAATTTAGCAATGCAAAGTTACACAACGTTTAGACGATGCCTGAAAAATGTTTTAAGTCTCCTTAAAATAGCGCATCGTTTTTGCAAGCTGCCCTATACATTTATTGTGCTAACTTTTGCTCTAGCGGAGTCGCGTGAGAAATTACAGCTTGCATTTATACACAAAATCCTTGTGTCACCGTTCCTAAAAACCCCATAATTTATAGACTTTTATAAAAAAAATATTAAATAGATCGATGCGTCTTAGGCAAAATTAAAAAAAAAACCGATACATTTCTTGCAAGAAATGTTTTCTAACAGGTATACACAATCGGCTATATATGCAATATGGGGAAATGACACTCGACTGTTTATATTACAACTGTAATTTTGTTAGTAAAGGAGCTCAAGCGAAAAAAATAAAAATACTAAAAAATAAAAACATCCGTGGTTCAAATCCCGGCTATGGCATTGAATTTTTCAGTCGTCTGATTCTACCTTTCCAACCCTGTCCAACACACGGCTTGTGTGGAAGAACAA
This sequence comes from Deroplatys truncata, assembly GCA_030765065.1. Classification (NCBI taxonomy): domain Eukaryota; kingdom Metazoa; phylum Arthropoda; class Insecta; order Mantodea; family Mantidae; genus Deroplatys; species Deroplatys truncata. The sequence goes on from CM060990.1 coordinate 618,982,443, forward strand.
TTAATTCCAAAACCACCAAGAATTGCATATTTTCAAACATAAATGCCGCACCATAGAGGTATAAGAAAAGTTAAACATTTAATAGCGAGTATCTCGGAAAAGACTAATACAGAGAAACAGGCAACTGTTAGTTTAATGGTCTCTTCATTTGTCTATCTTCTGTATGTTCAAAGCTGTATAAAGTCTATTGTGAATAAACAGTACTTCAGATTCTTTTCAGATATTAAAATTATAACTTTATGAACATTTTCTCTTTAACTACCAAACTTAAAATATGCTGAACTTTAATATGAATGTGGTAGAAGTATAAGTAGAGATGATTCAAAGCAGGGAGACACCTCGCGCGCCGAGACCTGCACAGATCTATTGCGGCTACTACCACCACCCCAGGAGGAAGGGATGAGGTGAAGGAACCACAGGAGGGTACAGGCCGTAGGCACACAGGCCGCAGAGACGCGTGCAAGTCCCTAACCTTTCCAAGCTCGCAGACCCTCCCACTGCTGAAGCAGCTGAGAGAGGGCGAAGAACGACCCACCAATCAAGCAGCCTTCCGGGCTGTTCACCGGGAATACTCTATCCATTGAGGATGCATCCGCGCCATCTATCTGGCACCGCCATACGTCACGAAACCTAGAAGTACACCTGAAAGATGAGAAGGAAGCGGAATGAACGGGAAACCGTGGTAGAGAAGAAACCATCCCAGCATTCGCCTGCTGATCCCGAGGAAACCACGAAAAACCAATAGGTCAGAGTGGGCGTCGCCGGGATTCAAACCTGTGACTTTTCAAATAAGTCGCATACGTTACCGCGCCGCCACCTTGCTCGGTATATGAATGTGGTATTTATCTTAGTTTTCGTTTTTGAGTTAGGCTTCTCTCTCTCTCTCTCTCTCTCTCTCTTCTGCAATAAATGGGCTTCACGATAGTTTTAGCTTCCATACTTCCCACTTATACTAGGTAGAGGAAGTATTTTATACCATTGAAAAATTCTACATCCAGATTTTACCAGAAACGCGCGTTTTGAGGTCCCCTGAATCAAAATATCATTCTCAGAAAAAGATGTGTGTATGTGTGTGAACCGCATAGCCAAAAAGTGTTCGTTAAGTACCAAATTTGGTATTTAAGTTCAACATCTTCCAAGGATACGACACGAAGCTTTTGAAGAAGATGGGGATCCTAAATTACGATTTAAATGGAAAAGTTTGTTATTTTTTATTTTCTTAAATATGTCTATAACCATTTGGATTCAAATACTACATGCTTAAAATATTCCACGACGAATAAAATTATAATGTCTGAAGTTTTCTGCGATAGGCTGTGAAGCTCTCTTTATTCTAAACGAAAACTATTCTGGTAAACTACAAGAGATAGGAAAAAGCTTACCACATAAAAATGTAAATCTGGTTAAAACACAGAATTTATTTCAAATAAATTTGTTTCAGTAACCATTTCCGAGGTATTTATTGCTATCCGTTTGAATTTTTGACACTTATATTATACATTATTTTATGTGCTAAGTCGTCATTCGTTTGTTTCGCGCTATGTCAAGCAAGGAGTGGAATTTCAACGCCAGCGTTTAGTGGTCCGCTTTTTTAAAATTTTGACTATATCTTCAGCCTCCCGTATCCCCCAACGAAATTTGTACCGAAACAATTTATGCAAATGTTTTGTTCCGATTAACACGTAGAGAGAAAAATTATCCTTTCTATGATTTCTGTGTAAAATAAAGGATAGTAGATAGAAAAAAATCATTTGAATCCAATGCTTTATTCAGGGAACTTCCAAACGTACATTCCAGTAATATTTCGCTGTCGAATTTAGGAGTCCAATATAGTGTTTTGTTTCCTCTATTTTCGAGTGACGAAGTAGGTAGAAGGAACAATATCTCATTTTCAAATCCATAAAAGTAAACTTCACCCAGAGAAGCTTAAACACCCCACAAGGAATATTCTAAGAATGCATAATGTCACCTAAAATTTATTAGATAAATGTTTATTTTAATGAGATATACATATTCTGTGCCCTAAGTATAGGTATGTAAAATAAAGTTAGTTACATAAAACTCAATGATAATAAGGGCTTCACAGAATATTTACAGAAAATTCAAGATTTACATTTTTCATGACGATATTTCAAGCATGCGAAACTTTAATCAAAATTTATGCATACACCTGTGAAAATAAAGAATAATAATAATGATTCGGTGTAAATTACTCTTTGGAATGGGTGAATTTTATAAACTTTTTCAGGCGCGTATCTGTTTCTAAAAGTACTTATTATGAATCTCAAAGCTTTTATTACCAGTGAAATATTGATATCCGATTTCCGAGTGGAATACAATACTTTCTCTACTTGTGAGCGTTATTGAAAGTAATATATTAAAATTACTGATTTTGACTTGAGAAAGTATGTGGAGGGCAGAGAATAATTTAAGAAGGAAACAATCCTTCGGTTTTAAAACTGGTGGGCAATTGAGAGTTTTATAACCAGAAAGTGCAATAACTAGTGCAAACATTTATAATTTGAATGTTCGAATTGGCAACTGAGAAAATCTTTAATGCTGTGACATTCTCTTATCAATGTAGACACAGTTGAACACAGTATCTTGAATCCAGTTAATATTAGTAGTAATTTCTGGTTTCTAAATGTTAATAGGTTAGTTTTTATTACGAAAATAAAATGAACGCCTCTTTCTGATTTAACTGTAGTTGAGTAAAATGTTCATTATATTGTGTCCCCCTATAACACGGAGGAAGGGGAGGAAATCGCTTGTTAATGAACTCTATGAGCACATTGACCACCGGAATTCCGGTATAAGCTCTTTGCGTTTTGTATATTACCTCCCCGCATTGGCTAAATTTCGTTAAAAACTATAAAATTCGGATAGATACTGATGTATCATATCATTTAGTAACAGGATAAAATTTATTCGTTCTTAGATAACAGAAGTGCGGGTTACGACACAGTCGAGTGCACGGAGACGTCCAATGCTTTCGTTTCCTATAGTGTTTTTATTTAATATAGGCAGAAACATCTTATCAGTGTTCCGCATCAGCCTTGGGTAAGCCAATTTGTTATTGGTTTGAATTCAAGTCCGACACACATGAATTAGCCTTTGAACAAAGGTCGGGCCTAAGTGAGCGGTGAAAGGGGAGACGAGTATACGGAAACATCTAACCCGAGTGGCTGGAAGGCATGCTTCGCAACGAAGGTCCACACCAGCCCCTGGATGAGTCCGTCTCGTATTGGTGTGATGTCAAAAGTCTGGCACTGAAACATTAACCTATGAACACAAGTCAGTTGCAGGCTCAGGAGTGAAGGAAAAGGAGGGAGTAAGAAAAACATTAAATAGAGCTAGATCAAGTCAGTTGCAGGCTCAGGAGTGAAGGAAAAGGAGGGAGTAAGAAAAACATTAAATAGAGCTAGAACCAGGTTGGGTGTGGAAGAGGTGGTTTAATATTTCCTTACCAACACAAACACTGTGCATTATATCGGCACGATTCCATCCACTCAACTGTACATACTTGCTCCGAGAATTATGGCACCATGTTCCACCCTGTTCCTAAAATGACGTCATCCAAGGACTTCCATAAGCTTAGGAAATAATATAGAACGTGGCCATGTATTACTTATTACTCTACTGCACTTTGGGATTATACTTTGGCTGTTTTCACCGTAAACCAAACTACTTGAGACTGTACCCTTACTGGAATTCAGTTTACAATTTAGTATTTAAGGGTTGAACAATTTAATCAATTGCAAGTACACTAATTTTCGTGTAAATAATGCCAGCGTCTAAAACATTATTTCTCTATGACTTTGGCCACTTCCACTTTTTTCGTCCTAGGTAGGTGTCTAGTTTGTCTATAGGAAACTTTCAACAGACTGTCATACTCAAGCAACAATTTAAAGAAAGTATAAAGATATAAAGAGGAAACATCAACTGAATTTTGTATATTATAATATGATAAACTTTAGAAGTTTTACGAAACAATAAAATCTGGAATCCTCCTTTCGTGTTCGGAGTTCCATAATATTTAGCAAGCCTTCTTTAGAAGCAGTGAGATAATGTTTTTTGCGATATCCGAAAGCCTCGTTATGCTTCTGGGACAAATGAGTTATTGTATTATTTACTATATTAAATAACTGAATTTGTAAGTATTTCTGACCTGCACAACACTGCCAGAACTTACATAAAAGAGGGCAAGCAAGGGTGAACTTATCATAGAGCGAAGCGAGCCAAATGCCTCCAAATTTATAGCGACGGGCAGGCTTGTAATGTTCAGGACATGCAGTGCTTTCAGCTACTTGTCCTTTTAAAAGAGTGCGTGTATTTAGCCCAGAAGGCAGGAGTGAACTAGTTAATATATTGAGGTGCAGTCAACTTTTGTTATCGATTCCCAAGATTACAAGCAATGAGCTTTCCGAATGAAAACATTGAATTATTCGGCCACTTCTGTGAGAATTAGCTGTTTCATTTGTTTTACCGATGCTACTGCACTGCGTTGCAAAGGAATAACATGCGTTCTTTCGCTTGTTTACTTATGACGAACAAATGAATTTCCAAAATGTGCTCGCGCAGTTTTGCGAAAGGACCCTGCTCCTTTGTTATCAGGAAGAATTTATTCACATATTTGCTTACGATCTTGACGCGAATGTTAATAATATGGTGTAGATAATAATGAATTTTAGTACGACATTCCCTTAATTGTGATATTTCCAATAAAACGCTAAATGTTATAGCTCAACTTGCGAAGTTAATCCTTCAACAAGTTGGCACTAAAGTAAGTTTATTTACTGTTTTCAAAATTTGCGCTCTAAGATTTGTTTAGTGTGTTATGTGAATTGCTGATGTGGGAGATTCCTCACCAGTTAATCATGAAAAGTTATTAATTGTTCACAGAAGCATTTTATGCTCCAGGAGGATGATATCCTTGTCAAAAGAGACAGTGGAAATAAATTATACTGTACCTAGTTCCAAGCATTTAACTTTAGTCTCGCGCAGACACAGTCTTTAGTCTTAAAACTCGGCTTATGTTGGGGACCGATAACAAACGATGTACCATAATGTATAAATAGGTTCACTCCTGCCTACGCCATGGTGCTTACTAAGCGCCACATCCCCGCAGACTGCCCCACATTTCAATTTTGAGGCCGAAGGATTGAGTGGAGAAATTCTATTACCTACCTGGGGGTGAAGTTGGATAAGGGTCTAACTTTTCGTGAGCACATCCATGATGTCTCGGCCCGGGCGCAGGGGGCAATTGCCTCCTTGTACTCGATGCTGAGATCTGGGATGCCTGCTCGCTTAAAGCTACACATTTTCCGAGCGCTGATAATTCCCCTTTTGCTGTATGCCTGCGAGGTCTGGGGTATGGCCGCAGACAGCTGGCTGCTATGGCTACAACGGACGCAGAATAGGGGACTTTGGTCCATTTATTCCGTCGGCCGCTCCTTCCCCGTGAGACTACTGCATGAAGCCTCATCGCTCCCATATGTGGAAGATGAAATTAGCCGCCGGGCTACAAAATTCTACGCAAGTTTACCAAATCATCAGAGCATCCTGGTCAGATCTCTTGGGGATTACAACCCTAGAATTCGCCGTCTTCGGCGTCATCGGGTTCCCCGCATGGCATGAGGGCACATCGGATAACCGAGGAGAAACACCAACAGCAGCAAAAGCTGGCCTCCATTGTAATCCCATCCAATAGATGATTGGTCTCAAAATTAATCCCCAACCAACTAAATAAAATTGACAAAATATAAATACACATACATCAGGGTGCAGAAGGATTGCCGCACCCTAACAGGCAGCTGTCGAGGAGCTATACGCTACCTCCCTTCTTTCTACACAATTTAAAAACAAAACCGTCATCCTAAACCATCATTCCTTATAATAGTCTCCCTGCGGTAAAACCCTATTGAGGGTGGGTACGCAGCAAATTCACTCAGGCTAAAACTTAGCCTGCCAGCAGCCAGTCGGAGTCGGAGACTTGGGCCACACACACGCACACACACACACACACGCACACGCACACGCGCACACGCACGCACACACACACACACCGTCAAGGGTGATAGGTAACCAGAAAGCACTGCATGCCACTCTATCGGTTCCGAAAATTACAAACCTATTTAGTGTTCGCTTCACAAGTAGAAAACCTGACTTTGCCTTTACCTCACCCCTCTAAACACAGGGTGAACCTTGGGGTAAATAGTTTTACAGGTTGCCACTTTTACTGTAAGGTTATTTCTCCCTCACTCCCTTATTCTATTGTTAGCAAACAAAAAATTATCAATTATCGTGGAGAAATATATACCGGGCGAGTCTTCTCAGCCTGCGAATTGAGAAGTTATGCAGTCCTGGTGTTGTACAGACTATGTCGTAAACACTGTCCACTGCATCGCGTCGTATCAGTTTCGGCCGAAATGACTGCTTTGCACCGCTATGCGTGCAGTGACATACACTCGTTGTACAACAGTGTGCGCGTTGGCCTTCGGTGGTTAAGGTCCCAGGTTCAAATACTGCCACTTGAAGGTACTTAGTGAATTTTATGTTTAGTGAACATAACGAGAACTGATAGTTTGGCATGGAAGTGTCGTTTCACTTAATTATTTTAATTATGTGCATTTCATTAAAACACAAATTGTTACTTGTTAGAATATGCTTTAATGAACGTCATAAATAAATGCATATAACATAACATACAAACATAATGCATCATTAAATAACATTTTACTATTTAAAGCTATTCTTTCATAGAAAAGAAAGCTAATAAATTGTTCTGAGAGTTTACAAAATGCAGTACGTACATACAAACTAGATAACGATTGCACGCCCATATTATGATCGTTGTGAACCTCTCTGGTTCCCAAAGTAGTGCATTTAACAGTGACTATGACATCATGCCGGATCATCACACAGATAAACCTTTACAATTTACCCGTTTCCTCCATGTGGTTGTAATAGGTGTTCGAACTGGCCACCAGTCGTCCTCCGTGATGTAGTTGTTACCATGCTAACCTCTAATTCCCAAGGTCGCGGGTTCAAACCCGGCGGAGGGCGATGGATTTTTTCGGGCGTAAAAATCCTTGGCGTGGCTTCCTTCGGAAGGGAAGTAAAGCCGATGGTCCCGTGTCGTAGATTTACGGCACGTAAGAACCTCAAGCCTGATAAAGAGGCCTCTGACCAAAATTACTGGTCTTTCACGTCCAATATAGAATGGGATACTAAGAACCATAGCAGTTAAAAAACGTCCATAAATAAAAAAAAACTCGATGAACTGGCCGCCATGCCGGCGGATGCAAGATCTCCGTCTAACCATCATCACCAGCCTAACCCGGCGCAACATGGCCGGCGTGATGTCACGGCAAGCTAAGATGTTGCGTTCCCTTAGCTGTTGAGGCGTCATTGGTTGCTCCTGGCACGATATATTTAAGATAACCCCATAAGAAGAAATGTAATGGGGTTAGATCTGGTGAGCGTGCTGGCCATCCTATTGGTCCATGCCGTTGATCCATCGCTCAGGGTAGATTGCCTCGAGATGAGCCGTTACACGACTGGTCAAATGAGCTGGCGCCCTATCATGTTGGTACCACATAATCGGTTCCGCAACGGCACTTCATCCATTAGAGTAGGTAGCTGGCGTTGTACGAAGTTGATATAGCGATTCCCAGTGAGTTGGCCATCATAAAAATACGGGCCTATTAGATGATCACCGACTATACCAGCCTAAACATTGAAACCCCATCAGACTTGTAAGGCCGCCTCTCGCATCCAATGTGGGTTTACAGTGCTCCAGTAATGCATGTCGTGGCGATTTACATGGCCTGTGTTGCGGAACCCTGTTTCGTCTGTAAATAACACATTTGCCAAAAAATGTGGATCTTATTCAGTTTGTCGTATGACCCAACCAGCGAACGCCACTCTCCATCCATGGTCCGGCTGCAGTAGCTCCTGGTGTAGTTGAAGATAAGGATGAAACTTTGCATGATGTAGTATTCTCCACGCGTAAGAGAAATGCCTGTGGATGTCCCTCGTACTGCAATGCGGATGCTAAATGACATAGTCAGTCACGCGATCCGTAGTTGCTTGGTCACAGACAGGGCGATCACTTCGTGGATGTGGTGTCTTGTGCACTGTTCCTGATTCCAGAAGGCGGTTCGCAACTCCCAAAAACCTGGGATCTGTAGGAAGTGTTCTCTGCGGAAACCTCTGTTGGTACAGACGACGTGCCTCCGTTGCATTCTGCTGCGCTTCCCCGTATACTAACAGCATGTCCAGATACTCTCTATTCGAAAACATTGTTCCACAGTGAGCACGAACAGCTGGAACTTCGTATTTATAGGCAAATCCACTTTCTAGTGCATTCGGAAAGAAATTGATTTGCTAGAACGTTCTCGAAACATGAACAGAAAAGAATAAAAAACTCATTTATTCGCAGGCGTGATTTGAGCTTCCGATCTACACCATGACTTTCCAGCATGTTAAGTATTGCACTACTAGAGCACGTTAACAACAAGCACCACCGTAGCACTAATCAGTGGGCTGATGAATGCGGTGTCAGCACCAGCATTTCGCATGTCTTGTAAAATGCAGGGTTGCCTAGTTACCAATCCGCAGGATGAGAAGACTCACGCGGTATACATCAGAGACAAACTTATTGCCAACTTGGCCAAACCCGTCTCCCAAATCCTACTTCAGTAACAAAGAAAAATCGTTATCACATTAACATTTGACACAGACTGATTTCTAATATTTTCAAATGAGAGGCATCTCCTAGTTTAAAGTGATGTATGCTATACTGACTCCTGTTGCCCGTATGCCAGTTTCAATGCTAAGCTCCCCTTATCCAAGGTTTCCTTTGTATCGGCGCCCCTGTTGGGCTTCTCGCGTAACACCATCGATTTCGTTATGAAACACAGCAATGTAGTATTCAAACGTTCGACTCCTACTACCAGGGATGCTAACCTCGAAGACATTGGTAATTATGGTAATTCGGCTTACTTTTCGTGTTACTGATAGCGTGGAAGAGCACGCCTTCTGACCCTGGTCCTGTTATTATGAATGAGGGTATACATAAATAAGTTACATAAATAGTAATTTTAAACGGATCGTAAATGTACGTATACATTAAAATTGTACAAGTGTTTTCATTCTGAGGCGGAAATAATGCGGTAGCATTAATATTAATAATTATGAATGTTTTGCAAAATAATCATAAAAATCTTACCTTTTGAGGAGGCTGTCCTTATAAACCAGCTTTAATTCTTTAACAATTTAAACCAAATATGAAACGAGTCAAGAAATGCTTTATTGCTCTTATATACAAAATTTCAACAACAGCTACAACGGATTCCCTAAAAGTCTTTAATTTGTAGTAGGTTATCCATAAATTAATGGACACTGTGACTAAGTTTTTAGGTAAAAATGACAAACTTTTCTATTTTTTAATTATATATAAATTGTCTATAGACATCTGTGGGTTATCTTGGCCAACATTTTTTGCGATCCTCCATTTTTAAAAGGCCAGGAGCATGTTTAATTCACCCGTGCACTCCCTTTTAATTCCACTGAAACCGCCGACTTCTCTTTCTGTGTGTATTTTTTCTCACTTTAACATTTTTACACATGCAATTTATTCCTTACAGTTCAGTTTTGCTCTGATTTGTATGTAAATTTGCATACATAATCTCAAATGTGCTATCTAAAGGCTCAAGTATGTATGTTATGCTCACAAAAAAATAATTTATGCTGAAACACAAGGAAAGTTTTAACACCAACAACTTCATAAAAAACCAAAATTTATTTCTCTACAAATAACATCAATTTCAATCAAATACTTACATTTGTTCCCACAGTACTAAGGTATTACAAAAAGTCACTATCACATTTCCCTCACAAATATGAATGCGCAAGGCAGTTTTTAAAAATTTGCAATTTTTTTTCAAATTAAAATATGTAATTGTACTACCTTAGAAACTATTTGAGCTAGACCTTTGAGGTTTTGCACAGTCATTTCTTTATTTACTCATATTAATTGTCACAATTTTCAAGTAAATAGCTTTAACATTAAAAAGTTAGAAAACTCAAGTCTTGTATCCCTTAATCTTAATTTTGTTTCTATGTTAGCCGAATTTGAAATGCATCGCCTAATATTTTTCAAACTGTAAGTGCTGCGGTTCACCTAAAGGCTCGTGATATGAACTACACTTAATTTTGCGCTGACTTTAACCACTCTTGAAAGAACTCGACAAACTGTATTCAAATTGGTATAAATAGCATTTCGAGTCCATACATGAAACGGTTAGTGAGTTATGTGCTTGCGAATGGACAGACAAAGCGAAACTAATAGGCGTTCTACAGTAGCGAAAGTAGCTAAAACTGCTACTCTTACCACAATATATCCTATTTGCGCCACTCTGCAGTTAGCAGCACAATCGGAGGAACAGGAATAACAGCGCAATTGGCTATAGCTAATACATATTGTGCACTATTTTAATACATTTGTTTATTCAGAAGTTTTTCGAATTAAAACCACATATTTACAATATAAACAAAACCACAGAATGGCACGAAATGCAAAACCGAATGAAAACATCGGTTGTAATACGGAATTACTGTTCACCAATCGATAATACAAATATTCGATATGCTCAAACGCTACTCTGCATGGTAGAGAAAACCATATAAAACCAGTTACCATTTTGCACAGTGTTACGACTGTAACAAATCGATTAATGTGTTTCCTCAGCTTAGGGATGAGCTGACACGATTCACCGTATCAAACGATTCTGGAAAAGGCGCATCTTTGTCTTTACATAAGAATATCTTATGTGTTACATTCACATGTCTTTCTCTACCCACTATTGTATATTTTATACAGCTTCTACGAACTATTACGAACGTTTTTTTTTGTACCTACTTCATATTAATCGTGATAAAGCTTTGCAGAAATAGTTACATTACACATTTCGTTGTGGGTACAAGAGGATAGAGGAAACCGAATCGATGGCCAGAATGTTTAAAAGTAGCTATAGGCTGACCTTGAAATTCCATACTCTTTTCATATTGGAGAAACAACTGAATGGGAACAGCACTTAAAAAGAAACAGTATTGAAACATTTAAACAAATAAGGGATATATTGGAAATGGTTGATGCCTAACAAATAGTTATTTAAAATAAATTGTGTACTTTATAGAGGACTACATTTTTATGCAGTAGCTACGTCCTTTTATCCCTTAACGTTCATCGTTGTACAAAATGATACAAAAGTTCTTCCGAATAAAGAGGGCTCCATAGGCTATTCTCAGAAAATTCAGGATCAACATTTTATTTTTCATGCAAATATTTTAAATATAGAAGTGATATTTTAAACAAATTCGTTAAGAGCTTTTTTTGAGAAAACAAAAAATTTCGAAAACTGTTGCATGTAAAAGCTATTTTGGGGTGGGGGATTTTGTTGAAAATCTTTGGGTTGCGTCTTTGGAAGACTTAAGCATCAAGTTTGGTATTTATTCCATTTTCGTTTTTAAGCTATGAAACTGGCCTCTTTCTAAAACATTTTTTTGGATTCAGGGGCCTCAAAATATGTATTTCCAGTGAAATATCTATATAAATTTTTGGGTGGAATGCAGTGCCTTTTCTGCCTACTAGGCATGTGGTAAAGAAAATAAAATAATATACCTATAGATGTTTTTTATTAATTTACACGCTTTGGCACTTTTCTCTAGAAATATTACTTTCTAAGTTTTTGTGAAATGCTACAGCACTTAATTCTTTTATCAAAATCCCGGAAGAAAAATGTGCATTTTCGATGTTTTAAATCCTCTGCTACTGATTACATAAAACACACACGCCCCTCCCTTAAAAAAGCAATTTATTAAAATAAACCTGTAACGCATGACGAGGAATTGGGCATGGAATAAGCAAGATTAATCGTGGGACATGGAGCGCAACGAACTGAAGAGATGGCAGGTGCAGGAAGTATAAAGAAGGATGGCCTTGGCCTAGTGAAGCTCTTCAAGGTCGCGGCCAAGATAAAGGCAACTGTGCAACACGCGCTTCCTCTTCCTCGGAATGGAATGCGTGTTCGAGGAATGAGGAAAGCGTCTCTCTGCGGCTCTGTCTTTTGCTTTTTTGTATCGCAGGTTGCACTGGCCAGTTTCAGTTGACTAATTTCATTTGAGGTCACCGGTTCTTACAGAAAATACTCTTTCAAACTTTACTGTTTTTTCTATGCGTTTATACGCTGTCAATGAATATCTATATTTTCTGTTGACTTCTATGGTAATATTAAGCCAAATTAATTATTTCAGTAAAACAAGCTAAGTACTTTAACAATTACACTTCAGTATTCACTGCGCATGCTCACAAACACTCAGAAAACACCCACCTCAATTAAATTTTACGACCTTTTATTGTGAGCACAGTTCGCAGCTTTGCCACTGGTTAGCACCAGACGTCAAACCGGTCTAAAGCAAGTGAACTATTATTTGAATAATGGTTTATTCCATTGCGTTCTATAGTTCAACAACTTAGAAAAAACCTTTGGGAGGGGTAACTCACCTGATCATGTACTCCCCCTCTTTTACTGCCTCCTACTCGGCATCTGAGTCGCTGCTTAAGCAGCACACGCCATAATTCGCCTAGTCCGTGTTTTATTAATTTTATTCTCACAAAATCGTTTACCTATCACATTACTGTTTTAACTACCCAACTGTAGAGGCAGGACTAAAGACATAAGAGCATTGCAACAAAGATGCTGTGTTTGTAGATTGCTGTGACAGACCACGCAAAGAGCAAGGTGCAGCGAGTGTGAAAACAAATGTTTGCATATAACTAGCGATAGCATTTCACATACATGCGGTATTATACATCCAACTTCCAAAAGTTAATTTACACTTTTTAGGGTATTTCATAGTCTTCACTCCCTATCTATCTCTTCAAGGAAAAAGGTTCCTTGCTGATTGATTTTCATAACTCAAGTTATTTCAATTGAAGTTTCACAAAGAAAACTAACGGCTTTAATTTTTTTCGGGGAGACCAATCACACATCATCTCGAAACTGCGCTCTTTAACATACCTCTTACAGAACTGGAGTAAGGATTTTAGTTTTTGAGCTATCACGTTGTAAACAAGATCTTATTAAATTTGTCTACACTATAAATTTGCTGTGCTCACAACATGATGTAACACTTGTTTCCCGCGTATCAGCCCACTTACTCTTTAAGACACCTCATTGGATTACTCAGTAGCTAAAGACAAAGAAACAATTCGAGTGGGGACGATTTATCCTTCCTGGATACTCGCACAGTCCGTAGACCGAGGGATTTTACTAAGTTGTTATACTATAGAACGTGAAGTTTAACGAAAAATAAACACATTTCGCGGCATTATCACTAGATTCATACACCTAAGATTTGAGTTTTTCGTCGTTCGTAACCTTAAGAAATACTAAGTTTCCAAATGGTGATAAGAGTCATAAGAGCTTTGCGTTTGTGTCAGTAGAAAGAGGTAAATGGCAACTGTTTTATGAAATGATAACACTTCATTTCATCAAACCAAGTGTTGGAAAGGTTAGGTATTTAGTGTTTATAAATAAACTAGAAAAATTAGCTTTTCGGAATCTTAAAAACCAAAAAGAATTTATATACCAAATACTATTTTACCTATCTTATACACTGCCTTAAAAAGATTCTTTGTTGATTGGGATATTATGCTCTATGAGCGTATGGAAGATATTCCAGAATGACTTGCAGTGGTATGAGAAGCAATCTATCAGCAGTTCATCGTCATATGTTTTTCGGAAGTAGTTTTAAATTTTGCAAATTTTAACTGATATAGCAGCTTGATCTATTATACATAAAGAATATTATTCTACAGAAATTTAGAAAAAATATTTCCCTAGTTGCTACACAACATTAAATTCAATTTGCTAAAGAATATTTTAATACCGTATAGGTATATGCAATACAGTTTTACAAATATCCTTCATTTTATAAGAGTCTATTTTATTAATATGTGTTTTACATTTTCCTCAGCTTACTGATAGCAAATTTTATCTTTAACAAGAAAATCTTATAACATTTTGGACAATATAAACGGTATGGTGACTATTATGAAGTATCTCCTACTGGAAACCAGAACTTGTTCGCCATGTACTACGTATTGTCTGTCTGGTACCCTCAAACTTGCCAGGAGTTTCCCGAATTACCTCTTTAGCCTCAAGAACTTCTCGAATTTTAACTTAAGGCGTCATTCGCAGTGAAACTTAAGACATAAACATAACTTAAACAAAGGAGCTTGCTTAGTGGTAATGCGCGTGTTCACACTGGCTAGCATGGCCGTAAACGTATAACAAACACAGAAGCTTGTTTCGTGGTATCTTAATGCACGCATTCACATTGGCTGACGTTGACATAAACAAGATCCGTACACGTCTATCGTAAACACAGAGGCTTGTTTCGTGGAATTTTAATGCACGCATTCTCATTAACTGACGTTAACATAGCTAAACATGGCCACAAATCTATAACGTAAACGTAGAAGTTTGAAAGCTCAAAGCGTTCATGTTTCTCTACGTCAAATATAAGAATCAAGCTAATCACGTGGCGCTTCTCAATACATCTCATAACGTGAACATTTGCCATCTAGCATCATATTTTCTGTGCCATGTGTAGACTCGTTAACTGGTTTCTGTGTAAGATCACGGACCAGGAATCGCTGGGATATCTATTAAAAGTCGCAGCTAAACAAATTGTGGCGATAGGGGTGAGTTTAAAGTCCTTTAACCGGGTAGCTAGCTCTTGTTCATTTTCATACATGTTACATAACCTCCCCTGTCGTGTGTACCATTGATGGTCGCTTCCACGCTTCCTAGGTCGCCATAACAACTCAGTTTTTTCACGTTCTCTTGAGATTTGCTGTTATTTATGTTTCAGTTTGTCGTGAATAACATCAATTACGTTTATGATTAAGGTTTACATCGTTATGTTAATGTTTAATTTTCATTGTGAATGGCACCTATCAAACAGTCAGTAGCACACAGGAATCAATTGTGTTTTCAGCTAAATGGAGATAGTTTAAACAATATCTCTATAGAACAGTTCACGTTCAGAATAAATTCAAGAAACAGGAGTCCGAAAATCTTTTTTTTTCACATAGGGTAATAGAGGGATTATTTTACCTCCTGTATCAATACTGAAACGTTGTAAACGAGCTTTTGCAACAACATTCAATTCTAGCGACCTCCCCTTTAAGGTCATCTAATGGAAAAAATGGTACATCTGCCAAAGTTGTATCACATAGGTACAGGTTATACAACAGAGGGGGACAACTCGCGCACTGCGACCTACATAGATCTATTGTGGCTACCACCCCCCAGGAGGAAGAGATGAAGTGAAAGAATCACAGGAGCCTACAGGCCGCAGGCAGACAACAGAGACGCGCGGAAGTCCCTAACGGTTCCATGTTCGAAGACCCGTCCCACTGCTGGAGCTGCCTAGATAGGGCGATGAATGACCTGTCGACCAAACAGTCCTCTAGTGCCCACGGGGAGTACTCTGCCCTTTGAGTAGGCAACCGTGCCATCTGTCCGGCACCGCCATACACCACCAAACGTAGTACACCTGAAAGATGAGAAGGAAATGGAGTGAAAGGGAAATGATGGAAAGGAAATCGTGGTAGATGAGAAACCACCTCAGCATTCGCCTACCAACCAGGGAAAACCACGAAAAACACAAGGTCAGAGTGGAGGTCGAAGGAAATCGAACCCGGGACCTCCCGAATGCGAGCCTCACACGTTACCGCGGAGCCACTTCGCTCGGCGTTTTATCACATATAGAAAGAAGTTTGTTAATAACTCCTCTTTCATCCCTGAGATGTTGTAAACGAACTTTTTTGTCAGTCTGTATACGGTTGACAACGCTCGTCTGTTTATAGCTCAGTCCAGCGCTTCACTGATGTATGCAAAGGTTTGTCACATTACATCAGTTGTCTCCCTTCACCATTTAGGATACTTACCGCAATACTGACTTATGTAACAAATGCATTTAAATTCATAGCTAAACGCTTAGATTTCCATAAACAGTGCATAAGACATTTTGCTCAGAGCTTTGTACAGTCTTGCTGCATTAAGCGTACGCTTAGCCGAAAATAGACCAAAATTGATTAAAAAGTCTTTTTTTTTAATTTTGTGCTTATCTTTGTGTATATCTTTGAATCTTCTGATTTAACTATCTGTATTTGTTATTCATTAATGATGCGTAGAAGTGGCGAGACCTTTTAATGGTCCCTCCGCACGTGGACAAGCAGCCTGTTTAAAGCTTCAAAGTTGATTTTCTCACTTTCTGGTTTTTCTACATTTTTGGAGAGTTAAAATGTTCCTTACGTTGCAATTTTTCTTCAATTTGCTTCAAAATTTTAAGGCAAATCTAGAAAGTACAACTGATAAAATATCGGAAGTGATTTTCCTGAAACGTTGATGTTTACGAGCATATTAATACATTCGATTGGCATCCTATACTTGCCCAAAAACTGATTTTACAAAGCTAATTATTGTTTATCTACAGAATAAAAGATGTGTTTCCAAAATGTTTTCTATACTGTTCACTTGTTTTGGAATAAATATTAAAATTAATAAAATTCTTAATTGTTCAATGGTGGAGCGCTTCTTGTCTATGATTAAACAATTGCTTAAAGAATTAATAACTTCAAAACTACTGAAGATATTGCAATGAAATTTGGTATGAACACTGTCCTTTGAATGTATAATGGATGATATAAATCTAAAACAAATAACTGTATTCATGATTATGGAAGTTATCAATTTCACCTATATGTACCCTTAAGGAAGCAGAAAGTGGCAACTATTTGCTATACACAATTCCTTACTGTTTAATGTGCACAGGCCTGGTAATTCCTAGTCATATATTGTAGTATCTATGGGCGGATTTCAGGTGATGCTAAAGGTACGACTAACGTTTGTCCTGCAAGTCCTGTACTTAGAAGAGCAACTGATATTCATAAAAATGTCATAAATGCAGTCTTTCTTTCCGTACTTAGGAGTATATTTGAATACCGAAAAGTTCATACGAATGTTTTACTCGGAGTATTCCGAGACATTTCAAGGACTCCACAGGCAATCACTTTATGCTTTTCTTGATATGCAGACTGGCTTTCATATCCAGCCATGCACTTCTTTATGCTTGTATTGGTGCCATAATACTTGACTTCGATTTCCAGACATGTGCTTCCTTTACGTTTGTTTAGGTTCCATGCCGTCTGGCTTCTGTTTCCAAACTCACTTTTTATGCTTCTCTTGATGCCATGCTGACTGGCTTCTACAGAGCCTTCGTTTCGACGCGTGGCTGTATGACGAACTGTCTCTAACCGGTTCTGTTCCCCCTCCATTTTTCCTCCTCTCTGTACGCCTGCAAATCAGTTGACGCGAAGTCTTTGTACAGAGGTTGATACGTTGTGAAACCACTGTTATGTTGTGTTAGTGCTGTTATAATGAAAAAAACAGCCGTATACGTTATCACACAGAATCTTTATGTATGATTCCTATGTGACAACTAACTCTTGTAGAGAAATAAGACGGTGATTTAGACAGTTTCCATGCTGTTCGTGCGTCTCATAGAGAAACGGTTCGTAATCTTGTGAATATATTTAAGGAAAAGGGATCCATTCATTATAAGAAACCGAAAGTAAATCGCCGTGTTCTTACAAAGGAAAAACTCAACTCAGAGAATAGTTAGAACAAAGTCCACAGAAATCTCCGAGAAAGCTTGCACCGGAATCAGAAGTTTCGCAAACCTTGGCTTAGAACGTGCGGCAGTATCTCCTCCTGTCCGATGTTGTGGTTTTTAAAGCCCGTAGCTCGCGGCTCACCTTTCTGCAGTCTCCGCGTCGACTCCAGATGTTCAAAGTAGGCTGGTTCTCTGCATTTCTATCCTCGGCTAGCTGAAGTAATTTCTGGAATATGTGAGAGCATGGACTTTTCCTTGGTAAAGGAAACGTAGATCTCGGGTGTGGTAAAGGAGAGAAATTAGACGTGCTTTAGTTACAAGAAAGACGACACCACTGTTTCTTTTATTTTGTTACTTCGAGTAGTTCACAACACTGATATTGTCGCCGTTAAAACACTGTCCACTGCTGTTGAAACACGGCGCTGATATGACGCGAAGTTTATAGACTTAACAAATCTCTTTACTCGTAGCGATTCTTATGTGTGTAGCGAAACCTGTCTTAATTCATTACTTTTGGCGCAACATCTCTTAAGTATCCGGCAGCATCCTTCCCTGCCTGTAGCTTCGAAGTAACTCCTCGATTTTTGGTCTTAACAGATCTATTTATAGTCGCGGGCTTCTTGGGCTACTTAATTTCCTATTGGTGCATTTTTAGCGCCACTCAACGCGTCTCGCTATTTCATATCGATTTACTTGTATCTCATTGGTCAATTTTAACATAAATCGCGGCTTTTCCTAATTTTACCGTTAAGCTTGTTGTCTCCCTCACTCCGGTCACGGCGAAGTACTGTACAAAAGGACAAAAGCTCTACGCCCTCGCTGTATGAACAATACTCTTGCTACCAGAGAGACATCGTAAAACTGAGTGGTTGCATTCGAAGACACTTTTCCTGCAGCTAAAATATCTCGTCGTGGACAGTATTTTAACATAGCGCTTAAATTATCTACATTAAACACTTTATTACTCCTCTACTATTAGTAACCTAAATACAAACATATCATTAAATCACTCTTCTTAAGCTACACGTAGTAAATAGAAACATAGCTGTACATAGCATAATTTAATTTCACTAAAAATTAATTACTCAAATTATTAATAATTACATAGCTCGGGCTCGGCCTAGAGTTGCCGTTTCAAACGCCACTAAACTCTTAAAATGTAAACCCTATATGATAACCGAAGTTCAGGAACTGCAACCACGCTACAATGCGAGTAGAATTAATTTCTGCAGTTGGGTGATGGATAATGCTAATGATCGCTCTATTCACCCACCTTTCATTTTGTTTACGGACGAAGCATGGTTTTATTTACATGACCACGAAGAATTGAGTGATAATGTAAATTTTCTTAAAAGGTGAGAGAGATGTGTGGCGGCTCAAGGACGTAATTTCCAAGTATGCGATATTTGTAGTTTTAATTCGCAAGAGATATCTATCCGTTTAAATTTAAGAGGCTATGAATATCAGACTCCGACGGCAAACAGTTTGTTTCCCGGTACCAAGAAAATTCCAATTAGGCCGGCCACGTCTCCAAATGAGGACTCCGTATTTCCAGACATGACCTTCCTTTATGCTCGTCTTGAGCCGTGCTAATTCTCAGACGCGCTCTTCTTTTATGGCTATCTTATTACAATGTC
The DNA here is from genome assembly GCA_030765065.1 of Deroplatys truncata. NCBI lineage: Eukaryota > Metazoa > Arthropoda > Insecta > Mantodea > Mantidae > Deroplatys > Deroplatys truncata. The sequence continues at coordinate 619,001,831 of CM060990.1, forward strand.
GACTGGCTTTTATTTCCAGGCCAAGATTTTGCGATATTATAAACGCCTGAGCATTCTGTGAAGCGAAGTGCATCTTGGCTTCAAGCTTTAATCTTACAGCATCTATAGAAAGATCAATTTTCCGTAAAATTATAGGTCCTAGAGGTATTTTGAAAAATACACACAGTTAAAATGTTTAATATTTTTCTATCAACAAAGCCCAAACCGGATAATAAATGTCCTGAGTAAATAGAATATTAAGGACCTACATAAGAGATGTAATATGCTAGGGAAGAAATCGTTGCGTCTTAGTTTTGAATGTGTATATTTCCATGTGCTATAGCCAAGTGATCAAGCTTTTGTTCATATAAAATCAAATACATATGTCAAGTTTAAGTACCTATTCATAAATTTATAGGCTGTTAGAAAGCCTAAGAATTATGGACTCGTTACTCTTATTTTCTTAGAAACCTAACATGATTACTGAAACATTAGCATTTACAAATTTATTCACTTCTAATTATGCGTGCTGGACGTTAACACTCTTTAAAACTAAAAATCGTTTTATACAGATTTGTTATTCCGGAATTTTCAAACTTCAACGGTCTTTTAAGCACGAACGATTAAGTTGTAAAACATATTGGAGATCTATTAATTTCAGAAACACTGAGTGAAAGTATTCGTAATTTTAGGCCAAATTTAGACATTTGTAGTATTCTCATTTCCATGAGTACTAACGAAATAGTGGTGGCATAGGCTAAACTGAATCTCACAGTATGGAAGGCTCTTTTTTATTGTTATTTTCTGTTTCTTTATAACTATTTTATTAGATACTTCATATTTCAGTATAAATATCTAATTATGTTTTCTTGTATATTTATGATACTTCTTTCAAAATGATAAGCTCATACTTTGTGTTATTCTCATATAGTAAACAAAAGTTGGCAATGCAGTATTATATGGCTTACATTCTGTGTTTATAACAACATTTTTCTAATTACTGTGTCTCATTCAGAAGCAACACTCTATAAAAGTAAATCTACTCTACGCCTCACAGCAGAGCGGGCGAAGTAGGACTCGTGAGTAGGGAATCCCAGGATTCAAAGCTCATTGGATCCAACACGAAAGATACTCTGGATTTACTCACTAGGTTTAATCGGATAAATACATCTTACATTTTTACTTCGGCAGAAGTTGTAACCTCTCAAGGACGATTTTTGTATTTGTTTGCTATAAAAATGCTACATAAAATATAAATAATAGCTAATTTCTAGCACCATTCCTGAATGAGTAACATTTCGTACTCAGTGGTGAGCTTCTTACAAACATAGGCATAACATGCAAATATAAAGAATAGCTAGTATGGTTAACAATAATGAACTATAGTTGATTTGTGTCGATAAAAGCAATAAAACAAAACTTTAGGTTTAGGATTTTATTATAAAACTTGTTTAGGAACTAGCACTCAAGAAAGCGAAAAAGATACGGTGTGCTGAAGCACATAATAACGAGCAAATAACATTAATACAATTAATTTAAAGCATGAAAAATAATTTTTATTTAAATTCTTTCCTGAGGATGCTTTTAATTGCGATTTTTAGTTTAGAAGTTAGGTACTGCTGCAAACCTAGATTTTCTTTATCATTTCATTGTATAACCTAGAACCAAAATTGTTATGGCTGAAGGCTGCAGTTGTCACGTTTAGGTACAAACGCACAGGCAAGTAGTTTAGGCTTGCATTGGGAATTTATTCCAAGTTTTGTGTATATAATTTAGTAGAACTTAAATAAAGGCTCGGAACTTGGGACCTGGTGTGCTCTGCGGTCAATTGGGGCTACAGGTGTAAGGTAAACAAAGCTAATACAATGTGCACTCAGTGACGGTACCCCTGTGTTGGTAGGTGATGTATGTTGACATTGAATACCAGTCGCTTAAGCACACAAGGTCCCAACTTCCGAGTCATAGATATTATAAATTTGATGGATTTTTGGGCACGGTGAATTCAGAGAAGTTTGTTGTATAATCAATAGGGGTTTCAGACATATTTTAATTAATTTTCTTTGTAATAACATGAAAGACATAATGGCAGTGGTAAATGAACTATCCCGTACCCTATCCTATAAACCATACAGAAGAACAGATTCAAAAGACAGACTCGAAACATTAGATGCCCATATGTCCTTAATATGATAAAAAAAAGGTGGCGGCGATTCATTTATAACAGGATATTTTCAGTTTTGAAGACAACCATAATTACGTATCTTAATGAAATAGCGAATCAAGGTATATGATTCCAACAAATCATAAAGAGAAGGGGATGTCTATTCTTTTGTTGGCGTTTACAGAGAGAAAACGAATCAAAGCATATTTTAATCCTTTTATTTCGCTGTTTGCGTTAGTAAAGCGTTTCTTAAGAAGATCACTGGTTCTCGGGCAATTTCTATGTATGTATTTATTTATTTATCTGAGGTATAACGACTCTTATGGACCTAGGCCTACCAACCCGGCTGCCGACCTCATGCCCATATGGGCATGACAGAGGTGGACGATCGTCCAGCACCATGCTTCTCCAGCCGGAATGTTGCTTTCGTGACCTACAGACTTCTATCTGTTGTAGTTCCTCAAACGCAACTGAATGCTGTGTGGGCACCGGTCCTGTCATGGACCGCAAAATCAGCACCTCGGGCATTCTGTGGAACCATGCTCCAACCCACTACGGCACGGTGCAACACACTAGCAATCTAGCGTGCCCAAATTCCCTACTGCTTCCTTGTTTTTAATTTTAATATACAATGCGTTCCTTATATTGCCGGGCCGCGAAACGCACGTATACGTGCTCCGCGCACTGTCTACTACACTAGGAGTGCTATCCGTTCTAAAACTCCCGCGTTACTTACTCGGTGATGCTGACCTGGGCCGCCTTGATATTTATTTTGCTGCTACTCCGAGAAGCCTCGGAATCACAGTTTCGATTCAGGATGACAGGGGTTAGGAAATAGTTCAGGGGATGATCTCCTGGTAGAGCCGAGGTTCTTATTTTCAGGGTGGTAGCGCTGTCAGCTAAACTGAACTATTCTTTTATTCCAAAAGATTCCTTTTCGCTGACTCGCCACCTTCGTTTATCGAAGCCACTTTCATTTCTGAAGATTCGCGAAGTCGCGACTCGCGAGTTGGCATATTTTCGACCCTTACGGTACGTTCTTCTGATTGAAACGGCAACTCTAGGCCGAGCCCAAGAACTATAATTACAGATAACTTATTAATTAACTTTTAGTGATGTTAAATCGTATTATGTAAACATATTTTTCCTCATACTGTTTGTATATTTTAAGAAGGGTGATTTAACATTATGTATCTATCTAGGTTATTAATATTAGTAGAGTTATAAATGGTTTAATGTAAATAATTTAAGCGCTATGTTAAAATACTGTCCACGAGGGAAAGTTTTAGCTACAGGAATAGTGCTTTCGAAGGCAGAAAACCTAGTTTTATTACCTCTCTCCGGTCGCTGTGCTATTATTCCTACAGCGAGGGTGTAGAGCCTTTGTCCCATTATTTGATAATTCGCCGTGACCAAGTGAGTGAGAAAGACAACCTTAACGGTAAATGTAGGAAAAGCCGCGATTTATATTAAAATTGGACCAATGAGATCCCTGAAAGTTTATTCGAAATAGTTAGACGCGTCGAGTCGCGCTAAAAATGGACCAATAGGAAAGGAAGCAGCCTCAGGAGCCTGAGACTATAAATGGATCTGTTTGGAGAAAATTCACGGCAGTTTTGGTAATGTGTAGTCAGGGAGAGATGCTGCAGGATGCGTGAGATATCGCGCCCAGAAAGGAATCAAGTCAGCTTTGTAATGTCAGCTTAGTATTGCATTTTATTCGGCAGTTTATGTCATGTGTGGTCAGGGAGAGATGCTGCAGGATGTGTGAGATATCGCGCCAAAACAGGGAATCAAAATAGTTTTAGCAACACACCTAAGATCCGCTACTCTGAAAGCGACAATAAGAATAGTTATATTTCGTGACATATCCACGCCATAGTCTAACAGCGGTGGACAGTATTTTACAGCGGCAATACCAGTTTTGTATACTACGAGTGTTAAATTAAATAAAAAGAAACGGCAGTGTCATCTTTTCATAAACAAAGCAAGTCTATGTCTTCCTATATCACCACCCGAGATCTACGTTTTCCTTTACCGAGGATAAGTCCATGCTCCCATATAATTTAAGGAAAATTACTGCAGCTAGCCGAGGATAAATTGAAGAACCAACACGCTGAGAACTTCTGGAAGCAACGGGAGAAGCATCAAGGTAAGCTACAGCAACGGATGAGGAGGTGACCGCCGCAAACTGGCTCCCAAACGTGGGGCTAACAAACATTAGGACCGCCGCAAACTGGCGCCATAACGTGGAGCTCGAAGGGAAGAACGACACAAACGGAGGACTAGGAAACAACGAACAGACGAAGAATCTTCAGAGGAAAGGGGCACAGCAGAACAAAATTACAACGCGAACTTCTAGTCTACCTACGTGGGACAACAAAACAGCTGAGAACATCGCTTCTAGAACTTCACCAGGATTCGAACCCGGAACGCATCAGTTAACATTGAAAAAAAATACAGGTTAGAACTTTTATTCAAAAACAAACAAAAAGGCATGCAGAGTAGTGACTCAGTTTTGTGAACACATGTTATTGAGAGGGGGTAAAGTCATTACTAGGGAGGTAGAACTTGCTAACGGAACCATGAGTAGGTCAAGGGAAGATTTGGAAGAACTGAATGGGGAGGCTATTGTCAGCATAACAACAGATGGAGAAAATATGGGTGCAGCTGAAGTAGAAGTTAGGGAAAGGCAATCACCGATTGAGCAGGTCATTGACGCAGGTCAAAACCAGCTGCTAATATTGCTTCAACATTTGAGCGCAAAGATAGATGAGCAGAGTAAGGAGTCAAAAAGAAATTTGAATGAACAAATTAAAAATTTAGAAGGGAAATTAGATGAGCAGAGTAAGGAGTCAAAAAGAAATTTCAATGAACATAGTAAGAACTTAGAAAGCATATTCAATGAACATAATAAGAACTTAGAAAGCATATTCAATGAATCTAGTAAAGACGTAGAAAGAATCGTAAGTGAACTAGATAAGAATTTAGAAGGGGAATCAAATGAGAATAATGAATACTTAGAAAGAATCATAAGTAAGCAGAATAAGGACTTAGAAAGAATCGTAAGTGAACAAGATAAGAATCTAGAAGGGGAAGCAGATGAGCATGATAAGGACTTAGAAAGAATCGTAAGTAAGCAGAATAAGGACTTAGAAAGAATCGTAAGTGAACCAGATAAGAATCTAGAAGGGAAATCAGATGAGCATAATAAGGACTTAGAAAGAATCGCAAATGAGCAGAGTAGGAACTTAGAAAGAATCGTAAATAAGCAAAGTAAGGGCTTAGAAAGAATCGTAAGGGAACAAGATAAGAATGTAGAAGGGAGATCAAATGAGCAGAGTAGGAACTTAGAAAGAATCGTAAATGAGCAGAGTAAGGACTTAGAAAGAAAACTGAGCGAACAAAAGGATTTCGAAGGGAAATTAAGTAAGCAGGGTCAGGACTTAGAAAGAAACTTAAGTGAACAAAATGAGAGTTTAGAGGGGAAATTAGTTGAGCTGATGAAGGGGAAGTTAATAGAAACACTTGAAGGGAAATTACTACAGATACTAGAAACTAAAGATCCGAAAACACTAACGGGAAAAGAGACGTCAAAGAAAGCTTTTGAAAGAATGTCAAAGAGGGCGCAGAAAAGAAAGCATGAATTTAAAACCAGGAAGCGAAAGAAATGGTTGATCGAACTTGGAGAATTAGTATGGGTATAAAAAAAAAAAAAAAAAAAAAAAGACAGAATAGCATTGATCCGGACTCTACAGTGCCTGGAAAGGAGAACTTTCACAGGTGAATTAATGAATTATCTTAAGCAGTTGTGCAGAACATTTTTTTTTGCATTACTAAAGAGACTTGAGTATTAAATGATCATTAGTGATAGTGAAGAAGAACAAGAAACACCTTTGCCATTAATATGTTTCAGTTTCTTTCTGCTTGAATAAGTTTGTCTTAAGGTTGAAACAGCTTTTATTGTCAGAATATTTATTATATTTTTTTTTGATATTTAGCAATATTTGTAAATTATTAATTGGTTGGTATGCTAGCAATATGCTGACAGTTTTCTTTAAACATATAAATTAGTTTTATTAATTATAAAAAAAGAGGTATCATAGAATGGAAAATTTATTTAAAGGTCCATACAGGGTGATTTACATTTGAGTTACAAGAAATAAAGAATTCCAAGATCGTAGGGAGATACCATAAACAGTTGCTCAAACCGTACAAATGTTTAGAGAATGAGAAGGGTGAAGAATATAATGAAAAGAATCAGGTTAGTTTTACTCGAAATGAGGTAACACCCCTGTGAACAAATAGTAAAGGTAATACACCCGATAAATAAGGATGTAAAGAAATAAATAAAGGCATAATAATTATGTACCAATATGTATGTAAATAGATTTAATTTTAGAACTTAAATTGGGTATTAGAGTATTTGTATGCGTCACAAGTTATTCGTGTGCGGGAAATGTATTGTGTATAAGAATGTCTCTCGGAAACCTGTTTTTAAAGGGAGAGGGTAGAGTGAATGACCCAAATATAAACATCACCGGTTTGTCAGAGCCCTTGTGAAGGAGCAGGTATAGCGAAGGGTCTCTGTCAACAAAACAAACGAACAAAGGCCATAATCAGAGGAATTATTCTGTAAAAGAAAATTGTATCAAGTGTTGAAAAATTTATTCTTTTCCAGAACAGGGCAATTTGAAACGGCAACTCTAGGCCGAGCCCAAGAACTATAATTACAGATAACTTATTAATTAACTTTTAGTGATGTTAAATCGTATTATGTAAACATATTTTTCCTCATACTGTTTGTATATTTTAAGAAGGGTGATTTAACATTATGTATCTATCTAGGTTATTAATATTAGTAGAGTTATAAATGGTTTAATGTAAATAATTTAAGCGCTATGTTAAAATACTGTCCACGAGGGAAAGTTTTAGCTACAGGAATAGTGCTTTCGAAGGCAGAAAACCTAGTTTTATTACCTCTCTCCGGTCGCTGTGCTATTATTCCTACAGCGAGGGTGTAGAGCCTTTGTCCCATTATTTGATAATTCGCCGTGACCAAGTGAGTGAGAAAGACAACCTTAACGGTAAATGTAGGAAAAGCCGCGATTTATATTAAAATTGGACCAATGAGATCCCTGAAAGTTTATTCGAAATAGTTAGACGCGTCGAGTCGCGCTAAAAATGGACCAATAGGAAAGGAAGCAGCCTCAGGAGCCTGAGACTATAAATGGATCTGTTTGGAGAAAATTCACGGCAGTTTTGGTAATGTGTAGTCAGGGAGAGATGCTGCAGGATGCGTGAGATATCGCGCCCAGAAAGGAATCAAGTCAGCTTTGTAATGTCAGCTTAGTATTGCATTTTATTCGGCAGTTTATGTCATGTGTGGTCAGGGAGAGATGCTGCAGGATGTGTGAGATATCGCGCCAAAACAGGGAATCAAAATAGTTTTAGCAACACACCTAAGATCCGCTACTCTGAAAGCGACAATAAGAATAGTTATATTTCGTGACATATCCACGCCATAGTCTAACAGCGGTGGACAGTATTTTACAGCGGCAATACCAGTTTTGTATACTACGAGTGTTAAATTAAATAAAAAGAAACGGCAGTGTCATCTTTTCATAAACAAAGCAAGTCTATGTCTTCCTATATCACCACCCGAGATCTACGTTTTCCTTTACCGAGGATAAGTCCATGCTCCCATATAATTTAAGGAAAATTACTGCAGCTAGCCGAGGATAAATTGAAGAACCAACACGCTGAGAACTTCTGGAAGCAACGGGAGAAGCATCAAGGTAAGCTACAGCAACGGATGAGGAGGTGACCGCCGCAAACTGGCTCCCAAACGTGGGGCTAACAAACATTAGGACCGCCGCATGATCTATGCGAGTGGTTTAAGAAACGCATATTTTCATGAGCTCTCTACCACGTATAATTGATTATAATCGATCACATTAACTTGTGGGTTCGTGATTTGGCACCATGACAAACTACCTTATTTATTTATAAACGACAACTTGTCGCTTTGTTTGCTTTTCGCCGAGTGAACCTATCGTCTTGTTAGTGTTTCACCGACTGTCTCTTGTAAATTTCCCATCGATTGCCCCTCTGTAGTACCACAGTTTACGTCTTACTAAAAAATCTCTTCCACTTTTTGTATATTTCATGCCGTTTTGCGTTTAAACCCTATCACGTGACATGTAATAAATCTTTCATTCGCTGTCATTTTATTTCATGATTTTTCTGATTGGTAATCCCCACTTCGGCAACTCCCACGCTTAATTCTGACAACGTATTTTAAGGCAAAAGTCTCCCCACGCATCTTCTTAGATCAAAGATTGAACACGTCTAATTTCTGGCCGTGTTAAGCTTGACACTTCTTTGTGCAGTGTTTAAATGATCCAGCAATTTCGTCAATTTTTCCTTGTTAGAACATTTCTTTTTCGCTTCTTAGGCTTAACGATCCCGTTGACTTAAACTTATTAACCAGACAGCTAACCGTTTCTCTACCTGGAAATGAAATACCCGGAAATGTCTGCTGAAATTGCTTACACACCTATGTACATTATTCGGCGTTTACGTATGTACTGTAGACAAAAATTCTCTGTTCAAGTGTGAAATTTTCGTTAGGCATGTCAGTGGACTAATAAGAATAATCTAATGTAATTCACACATAACACAGATGTCTTGAAAAAACGTTTACCTTTGAGATGCACATTGAACAAACTTTAGTCTTTACAGCTCGAACTGAAGGTAGCAACTCGCAGAGTATAACAAGCTGCTAAACGTAATCTTGAGCGGGCCATTATTCACAGCTAGCGCACTGCGGAAAAATACCGAGGTCACTGCAGAGAGAGCGAACTACGCACATACGCGATCCATGGTCCGGCTATAAATGAGACGCATGGTACTTGTAGGCCTGGATATGTATACCTACATAAGGCATCGGGGAGGATTTTCTATAATTTTAGCTATAGAATTTAAATTTTGCATGCGCCTAGCAACATTCAGCACACATTTAATTAAAATTGAATGAGTAGTATTTGAGATATTAAAATGTTATGCTTTTATGGATTATTATTTATAAAAAATTTGAAATTTCAAATGACGTACAGGATTTCAGAGATGCTATTTCTGCACACGATTATCTGATATATTCAGAAGTGATTGTAGTATGTTTTTTTAAAATTCATGCGCTGAAGAAAGCATAAAAAATGCATATTATGAAGCTAATATTAATCAAATTTAGAATTAGTTAACACACTATTTAAAAAATATTTACAATATAACAAAACCGTCCAATATTGTTGGTTTTAGTGTGTGCAATATTTGTGGCAATTCAGTTAGAGACTGAATGAAATATACATGAAATATATTGCTTACTAAGAAAACATGGTTTTAAGAAAATTTAGATTTTAGTAAAATACACGTAGAGTATCTTTTTCAAGAAACATCATAGGTTTACGTATCATTTATATTACTGAAAGTTTAATTTTGCATAAATCAGAAAATAAAATATTCGACAGTTTTGGTTTGAAAATAGGTCCTAAGTACCCAGCTTAAGACTGCAGCTTTCAAGTTCTGAAGTTCTAACCACATGTAAGTGTTCTTAACAGAAACTGCTGCAGCAAATTCGAACAGGGTGGACCTATTTTTTTTCTAAATAATCAATTAATTACACATTGATACAAAACGCATCTTGCGCCAAAATTTTAATCTGAATTTCTTGAAATCTAAATAAATATATTCATGTGTGTATAAACAAAGTTTATCTTGTGTTTTAATACCTGCGAGTAGTTTTCCTTAAAACGTTTTAAACGTTTAAACAATTTCTTTAAAAAATGCCACTGGTATTCAGTGCATCAAAATAGGCAAAAATTCAAAAGCTCAGTCAGCGAAACCTGTACTTTGACTACTCCAAAATTTGTAATTTATTTGAAAAATGAGTTATATAAGAAGTGCTTTCTACAAAGCAAAAAATGTTTAAAAAATAGAACTGAACTCAATACTGCTGCAAATATCCAACTTCCTTTCCCGATTTTAAAACCGCTGAACAGATAAAATGGTACAATTATGAGTAAACTGAACTTAAATCAATGTCAAAAGCTAAAAATAGGATTCAAAATTCAGGTGTAAGCTATACAACAACTTTCTCTGCTGGCAAGAAATGGCCTCCGCGTGCTCTCTTGTGGGGCTACAATTGTGCAGTGTGCAATAAGGTCTTTAGTTATCCAGCCTATGTTATAAAACGTTAAATTGCCAATTACTATCCGTGGGAACGTTTCGTTAACAAACGTTTCCACAGTGAATTAGACAATGTTATGTTAAAACATATAATTGTTAACCATGCCTATATTCATTTAAAGAAATTTAGTGAAACTGGCCAAGCTCTGTTCTCGTCTAAGGACAATAAATAAGAGACTAACTAATAACATTTCCTTTAATACACTCTTATGACGCATTTCCCTTAGAAGTTCTTGTAGGTTATACAACGGAGGGGGACACCTGGCGCACCTGATTTACATACATCTAGTGTAGCTACCACCCGCCAGGAGAAAGGGATGAAGTGAAGAAACCTTAGGAGGCTACAGGCCACAAAGAAGCGCGGAAATCCCTATCAGTTCCTGGCTCGAAGAGCAGTCTTACTACTGGAGCTGCCTAGAGAGGGCGATGAACGACCAAGCAGCCCTCTAGTGTCCACGGGGAGTACTCTTTCCTTTGAGCAAGCATCCGCGCCATCTGTCCGGCACTGCCATACGCCACGAAACCTAGAAGCACATTGAAAGATGAAAACCCAAGGTCAGAGTGAGCGGTAGATGGCAATCGAACCTGGGACACCCTGAATACGAGCCTCACACGTTATCGCGGAGCCATCTCGCTCGGTCTAAGAGACCTGTAGTGGCACTTTTAAGGTTATTGTAAATAAGAAACTAGGAAGGGACGTTCTGTAATTATTTCCCCTAAATCAATTTTTTTTTAATTTTACTCTAAGATGACTTACCTTGTTAAAATGAATGGTGAAAACTACACACTTATCTTGACCGAGCGAGGTGGCGCCATGGTAACGCGTGCAACTCGCATTCGGGAGGTCCCGGGATCGATTCCCGGTGGCCTTTCACTCTTGATCCATGGACTTTTTCGGGGGGTTTCCTGGGTAGTCAGGGAAATGCTGGAGTGGTTTCTTTCAGCCCCCAAATTTCCTGTCCCTCCATTTTGTTCTATTCATCAGTTCATTCATCCTTCACCCTGTTAGGTCTTTCAGGGCTGGAATTGTCGGCGATGGTGTTTCGGTGCGGCGTGTCATGGAAAAAGGATGCTCTCTGTGGAACTTTATCCGTCCCTCGACTTTCGGCTGGTTGCCGGCGTAAACAGACCGCCCCTTCGGAGTGGGGTGTTGGACCTCTGTGTGAGGTTGGGGTCTCCAGTCTGGCTGTCCGACTGTCGGAGCGTCACAATCTGGAAATTGTAGGGATACTGCCATTGGCGTGCCGCCACCCCCGGTTACGGTCGCCCGCTGTCTCCCCTCAATATCCTCACTGGAGCAGTACCCAATGCCCTCTGATCATCCGAAAAAAACACCTATCTTTTAAGAAGTAAATGGCGACACCTTAAAAATATTAGCTTAGGATATTCCGTGTCTCACAAAGGGCTATAAAAAGGGTAATTTGTACCATAGAAAATGCTTATTTTGCTTCCATATTTCTAAGAGGCGTAGTTTCTGAATTTTAAAAGTAATCTTTGTTTTCCTCATTAGTTTAGCAAACAACACTGATTAGATGGGACAGAGGATCAGACTTCAGTTTGAGTATATAGTTGCTCTTTGCTATAGTTTTATAATTAAAACAGGTCCGAGTAACCGAACTTTATAATTTCAGCGGCACTTTATGTTGCTAAGTATGTTAGAACTCTTAGTTTTCAAGTGCACTATTTTGAATTAAATGAATTGGATGAATAATACCGACTTTAGGCAATATTTATTTTTGATGAAATAAGAGTAATGCACACTTTTAAATAATCTCAGGAATTATTGTATAAATACCCACTCAATGATATTCCTCAGCATTATATTAGAACAACTTCCGTATTTTTACTGTACCTTTGTTTCATAAAGAATTTTGCATTGCGTTTATGCTGTTCATATTAACAATCTCCTTCAGAAGAGGTCCAGTACAGTTCTCTCTTTTTTCTAATAAAGGCGATTGTAAAGTGTTATTTATGTGTCAGAAAGCATAATTATTGCACCATGCACCTTTGCTTTTTGCTTATATTGAGAAAAAACACAGTGTCGAGATTTAGAATGGATAAAACATTGTGCAATTAGACATATGTGAGACTACCCAGACTTCGTTAACTGTGTCTAATTTTGAAATTATATCTTCCAAGGTTGCTAATAATATCCCATCACTTGCCATTATTTTGAGTCGATATTTTAAAAGGTTAGCTTCTGGTTAGTGGAACAGAAAGCTTTATAACAATATTTTGGAAGTTTTTAATTGTGATTTTGATGTAATATTATAGTGTTCTGATAATGCCTTTACATTCTGTTCGATTAGAGCAGTAAATAAACTTAAATGGAAGGTTTTAATTAGTAACATGTAAACATATAACAAAATAAATACTGTACTACTACTTAATACATAACAATGCCTATTATCAGTACTTTGTCTTATCCGCAAAGCAACTTGGCTTTGTGTAGCTATCCTTGACAGGAATCTGATTAAATGGGCTTCTTGATCATCAAAAAAATCCCGACTTTTTGTTTATTCATCCTATCTGTATTAAAAGTTACGGGAAGGAGATATGAAACACTATCAATCTTATGGCATGATGCAAGAAGAAATCCTCACGAGTTCTAATTTACGTTAAACTATGTTTAGAAAATATCAGTTTGTTTATATAGCGAGTTTTCTAATATAAAAATTTATATTCATTATATAGCGTGCCTGTACATTACATAGAAGGTGTTTTCATCAGTTAATTATGTTGTTTATAACAACATTTACAACTAAGCTCTGAATCTGAAGTATCAATGAGGATTATTCAGTAAGGCAGTAAATTTTATGATTTACTTAACCAAGAATATTCTCTCGAATGTTTTTCTAGGTGTACTTCCTAATGTTGATTCAGAAACATTAAAATAAATTAAGAGATAAATAGTAATTCGTACTTGGAATGAGACTTATGCTGATGCAGTTTCAAAATCATTAAAAAAATGGTTACTTATGATTTTTTAGCATACTCTAAATTGAGATATCTGGACCGAAACCTTACACTAAGCTGCTCTCTAGGTCAATTCATCTTTAAGCAATTTAACGTAGCCATTTAATTTTAGGGGTTCGTTAGTTGTAATGAAGTTTGGCGAAACAAAACGTAACTGAGGGATTTTGAATATTTTAGCTACGAAGGTTGTCGAACCGATCCATTAGGCACTTAATATCGCCGCTTCTAATAATTATATTAGTAATACGAACTATGAGAGCAACACGTCTAAAAACCATTACATGTATGATAAACTATTATTGGAAGGCCAAGTAATACATATAGTGACTTGCATGATAGAAAGATGATTCTGTTTTAAGAAAGAAAAAGAATTACCGGTTGTTAGGAAATACTTATAATAGTATTTATTTTTCAATGTGTTTTTCAATTCAACTGTTTGCATAGGAGGTTTGGTAAGCATTTATCAAGTATTTTGCTTCAACACTAACCATTAAACCGTTAAACAATTTTAATTGTGGGCGAAATACGATATACCTGAGTGTATATCATGTAAAAATACGAAATGTAATGATTGAATTAATTGAAACGGCTTTGGTCCAAAGTAGTATATAGAGGTGTTGATCGTTGAAGTTTTGAGCGTTTGACTATGCTCCGGGCTTGGATGGGACGTGGCAATAGGAGTCTATTCTGTGAGACTGTAGGAGAGCGCGGTAGTTAATTGCTCCACGCGCCGAGCAAAAGGTCGAACTATCACAATTTCAACGTTCTAAATACCGTTTTGGGCCAAAGCCTTACAATTTCTGAGCACACCAACCCAGCCAGTTATCCTTGAACGGAACGAAATCACCCTTTTCGAATGAGTGCTCCTTGTCAGGCTGTTTTATTTTCTTCCTTCATCTGCTTAGCTGAAATTATACACACTATCGTTTTCATATAATCAAATGCTGTTACAGTTTTCACCCATTCCCTTTCACGAGCTCAATATGATTTGAATGTTTACACCAGAGACTAAAGATCCCGTGAAAAGTCTTGGTGCTAGGGGACATTAGAAAATATTTCTTAAAAGCAAACGCTTCATAATTTTCCCCTCAAAATGACACATATTGTAGGCCATTAAAATGCGTTTAGCTCTTACATGGGGTTCAAACACAGAGGCATGTGTTCTGAGATATCACACTATTGCCTTTCAATGGAATTTCCCTAACTATTGTTTTTCAGGACATAGGTAAAGGTCGATTTTTTTTACCTGACCCTGCAGAAACACAGAGGAGAAGGTAGTCTAGTGCGGGGGGAGAACGATATGGATGTGTAAGGTTCGCAACCGAAGCATGTACAGTACTGTCAAAAGTTGTACTGCTCACAGATTCACCGGTAGATTCAACTGCTTTATAAGTTTACTTCCACCCAATTTACCTTTCGCTACAGACGTAACACAATAATTATGCACGCGACTGTACTAAATCACTCGGAACGCGTGGTGATGTCACCTTATCTCACGTTATGTACGCACCTGCTACTCTGTTACTACTGACACAACACCCCTCCCAGAAGATGACGGACTCGTCCAGCTACTGCGCATACAAATAAGCGGGTTCAGGACGAAAAAAATAGCCTATACACACAGTTCAAGAGCTTTTAAAGCTATACTGATATTTTTTCAAACACTGATTTATATAATAAACAACAGTCAAGGAGTTCTTCTCTCCACACCGAGTCGAGGTCTTGCCTGCTACTAAAAATCATATTTAAGGCAATGAATCTGTGAAATCTGGTAAAAATGTGAATATTTTCTATTTTTTTTTTTTTTTTTTGCATTTTATTATACTTATAAGTTGTACTTTTGCTACATAATTCTTTTTAATATCAACAATTCTAAAGCCACAGATTATGTTTATACCTCCTGCACCATTTAGGTAAAGCGCCCAGTGAACTTTTAACTCCATTTTTTCCCCAATTACTTTTTTCAGAATTTTTCGCCATTAAAAATGCTCCATGGACTGCGGTTTATAATTTATTAGCTTTAAATTTGCAGAAGAGGTTCAGGATTTGTGAATTTAAACATTGTTGTGCACTAGATAAAACATTAAATAGTTCAGTTGAAGTCATTTTCCATAACCTATATTGAAAAACCTGAACAACATTTTCTTAACTTCGTATACTAAGCTCAAATTAAAAATCTGGGAGCGATATGATAAACAGCAGGGTACAAGGAGCATTTCATAGTACCATATCAAAAAGTGATTAATTATGAATAAAAAAATTAATATGTTAACATTGGTTTAACGTAGCTTGCTAAAATTGTGTGCATTGTAAGTTTTTTGTTCTAAGTATTTAGGAAAAATTCAAAGCAATCAGAAGAAAACTGCGGATTTTTTTATTTTCACAGATAGATTGCCCTTATTTGGCAGGAGAGGGCAGGCATACCGAGGTCATTAGCACATTCTTTAATGGGCAATGGTAAACTGAAGGGTAGTGTGTGGCGATTTTGTTCTGGGGTAGTCAATGTATACTTCGTGCAAGATTCAGAAAAGGTGCAAACGACATGCCGCTTCTTTTTTAGAGGCTAAAAATACGGACGTGTCTTTGCTGTATGGTATGGCATCTGCATGGTGAGAAAAGAATGGAACTTTGTTCACTTGTTTCAAGCGGCAAATTTGTATGTTTTCTAAATTTTGCAGTAACTATACATTGTACTAGTCGTGTTTTTAGACGGAATAAAGTATACTAATGATAATTTTCTGCACTGAAGAGAGCTTTTTTGGTGGAACACGTTTTCCGCGAAGGCGACCGGTATAAGAATTACGTAAAAATAAAATTCCTTGTGCGTTTTCCTAATTCTAAGTACGAGAGTTGATAAATTTCTATTAGCGGTTCGATTCAGTTCACGATGCACCGAGGACAGGCAGTTCGATTTTAACAGACGGGGGGGGGGAGGAAGAACTTGATGTGGCTATTTCCTTTGGGTTGCGGCAAAATGTGCCGTGTATAAAGCTAATTCAGAAATGATCGATGAACTTAAAGTGAATATAATTATGTGCAGTTAGTTACAAAAGGAACTTTAGTGAAAGTGTTCAACAATATAAATGTAAACGAGTTGAAGTCTGCCTTCAATAGCAAGGACAACACTTCCAGCCTCTGTTATGATTGATTGTGGCGAGTATATAGTTTACTTTTGATTCGATACAAGCGACAGTTCGTGTTGCCAACATAACTTCCTGTGCTAGCACCCTCTCAAGTATGTAGCCACTGCGGAGAAAGTTCCCTGTCGCACTGTATAAATGATGTCTTGTTAATTGTTAATTTTAACATTTTCTGTTGTATATAACGTTTTGTTACAGTAATTTTAATTTTTAAACCTTCTGCTTTCTGACTATTCTTCAGGTATACCTTAAGACAACAGCCACAGGACTCCCAATCTAATTTCTAAGTATGTGTGAGCCACCAAAGTGGCGCTAGAAATGAGTATCAAAATCCATTACATAACGATGACGTCTCATTAGAATACATGCAAATAGAATCACAAAGCTAGGAATTGCAATGACCTTGAATCAGTTGTATGTAGCTTTATGGCTCTTGTTTCCTGCGTTAAGTCGACATCCTAATGCCTCTGGGCAGGGTTAAACCAAAACTACTTGAATGCAAGCTTCAAAACAATGTTTAAGCTTTCTCATAAAAGTTGCAGACAATTGAAATTACTCTGCTGACACCCGATGAATTTCATACCAAGTTCAGACTTTACAAATATTTTAGGTAAACAACACTCTTCTAAAACAGATGACCCTTCTCATACAAGGAGGCCTGAAATTTTCTGTTGTCTGGGTGCTTGGTGTATTATTTTTATACTTTTAAAAGGGGGAAATTTATTTTGCTTGCTACTACACACCAACTAGTATGACTAAGTAAAATAGATAGAATATTTATGTAACTTGATAGTGGGCTCAAAAAGTGGTATGATTGTTATACCTAAATAATTTTTTCGTTACTAAGGTTCCTCTCTTAGATCAAGAGTAGGTTGAACATAAGATGCATCTCCTGGTCAGAGACCAGATCTTCATTCATTCATTCATTCACTGTTTAACCTCATCATATGTAGGACTTACACCCCCCAGGACTTACAGGCGGGTGCCTGGGGTCAGAGGCCCGTCGAGGAGCAGACACTCTCAGACACTCATGGAGCAGACTGGGTGATCAGCCCGATGCCTGGTAAATGGGATGAAGGAAGTAGATGAAACGAAATGGCGAAATGGATGAAAGGAAAGGTGATGATGGAGCAGTTGGTGGAATGAATGGCGAGGGAAACCGGAGAACCCACCACAAATCCCTGGGATTGAACCCGGGCCGCCTCGGCGAGAGGCGAGCGGTCTAACCACTCGGCTACGGCACCGCCGCGAAACCAGTTCTATGGGGATGAATTATATTACAGGCTTTATGATGGATTATTTTTCAATCGGATCTAGGCATTCGAGCTCAGATACTTCCCCTAAAACTAAACCTTAGGTACACGGACAAGAAAACATTAGGTGTTCCAACTCAACTTCAGTTAAAGGCTGGTAGAATGGTATTAAAAATGACAGGGTACTCTGCATGAGCACTTTATGAGCTGCTTTTTATTTTCAGATGACCATGCTCAGAAAATCAATTGTATAAAATGGATTACTAATAGCAGTACTACACAAATATATAAATAGCAATATTGTATAAACTTATAAAATTATATAGAAACATTCAATAACATGACTGGTATATGAACAACACTTCAGTCCTGCCATGGCAGTGGGCTCCTTAACTAGCCAATTCACGACCAGTGCGAAAAAACACTCATCAGGCAATAAAATAAATACGTAGTAAAACAATTAATTAAATTCAAATATTGGATTAATTTTTCTCGATAAGAGAAAATTGAAGAAATGACTAACTATGATTATATTTAAAATGCTTGGCATCATATTCGCGAAGTATTGTTATAGAAATAATATCGGGAAAATTTAAAGGTTTGGATAAAATAAAAAAAAATAATAAATAAAAAAAGAGAAAAGAAAACCGTAAGAGTAACTCAAGTAAATTTTTATAAAATTACAGTAGTCCTATGATTACCATTAGAAACTTAGATCCAATTTAAAACATCTGAGAAAAGGCGTATTGAAACATCCTAAAAGGGTTTTCTGAGAGCAGCAACCGTATATATGTTAAGATAAGTTAAACGAGATTTATTATAAGGCTACAACAAATGGAAACGTAGGTAGGGACCCTGCCATCTGCCCTGTCGTGTCTCCTGGTCCAGCCGCCCTCTGTCTCCTTTCACCTCATCCCTCCCAACCCGGGGCACCCCATCGGGGCTTTCGCACAAAATATCTTGTACGTCGAGGTGCTAATCCCCTCCATACCTAGTCCTGCTCCTAAATGAAAAAGTAGACGCAAACTAACATAACTGGTTTTAACACAGTGCTAAGAATGAAGGGAAAACGCATTACAGAAATGACACTTAACTATAATCCTGCAGAACAATGCGCAGCACGCCATTAGGTGCAAACCTGGAGGTGATGGTGACGAGGGGTAATATGCGCTTTAACTCAATGGCGTATGAGCTAAGTATTTGCATACGGACTGTGCATTTAATTCATTCAGTTATTGACTTCGCCTGCACAAAAGTCTTCCAATGTCTTTAATGCAGCGAACATTCATCTGGGCATTCACAACCGTACAGCGTCATTAATATCGTTCAACTAGGAAAAAAACACATTTTGCAACCTTACCAATTGGGTTTTCATCCAACTAAAGATTTAATTCCTTTACATAGAGCATATTGATTTCAAAAATTTCTCTCCGGTGGAAACTTCGCTACAAAAAGATATGTTCTTAAAGCATGAGAACAAAAGATTAACTCCTTGTATTCCCACTGTCGCTCGTATAAAACAACAATGCCAATATTGAAAGTAATCGCAGTGAAGACCACTAAGAATTTCAGATGTATTCTTCTTTTACAAAACTCAACGGTACCAATACGAAGTTATTAAGAATAAGAACACGTGAAAGCTTTCTTTGAATCCTTCTGTATTACTAAGGCAGCCTATTGACAGTTCAACAGCAGAATCACTGCAAATTTAAGCCTAACTAAAGCAGAAACATGATAAATAAGTATGGAAACAAAGAAGCAAACACGCGCTAACCTCAGACTCACAAATAAGAGTTTGCTTTATCGATTTCACAGAACATTGTTTTCTACAGGGTGAGCCAAAAAACTACGAACCGCCTGCGCGGTGTTTTATCCTGTCCGCGTCCTCGGCGCTCGTGTCATCACTATCTATGACGGATAGTTTCCTAAAGAGGTGCCAAAAATGTACGGAAAACGACGGTGGCCAATTTCAGCATTTCCTTTCATATAGTTGGTAAGCAAAGCCTTTAAAAGTAGTTTTAAAAATTTTGGATTGTTTCATCCGCGCCTTTCTATGATAGCGGCAGATGGCAACGAGCGCCGAGGACGCGGACAGGGAAAAAACCCCGCGCAGGCGGTTCGTAGTTTTTTGGCTCACCTGTATGTGTTTCGGTTGTGGTACACGCATTTGTTTTTAAAAAGCTATATAAATGTTTTCCATATTGGCTGGTTCATGTATAATAGCATCATCTTCATCCTCGACACTACTATTCACGTAATTCGTAACAAGGAAGTAAATGGTAGAACGAAGAAAAATGTTATCAAACCACAAAATATATATATGAAGTATTTGCTATAATAACTACAACAATGAGAATGAATGTGGAAAACTGAAATTCAGTTTTATTTATAGACGCTCTTTAACTACTATGGTTCTTAGCGTTCCATTCTATATTCGGCGCGAAAGACCGGAAATTTTCTTAGAAGCCTCTATCAGGCTTGAGGTTCTTTTACGTGCCATAAATCTATGACACGGGACCACCGGCTTTACTTCCCTTCCGAAGGAAGCCATGCTAAGGATTTTTACGCCTGAAAAGATCCATCACCCTCCGCCAGGTTTGAACCCACGACCTCGGGAACTAGCATGGTACCCCTAGACCACGGAGGACGCAATGTGGGGTTTTACTCCAGTAGCACGTCGGGCAAAGTGCGAGTGCTGAGAGAAAAACAGAAAACTGCAGCGTGGAAGTATTAGATGGATTACAGTCAATACAAACATTTAGAATTTTTGTTTTATTTTTATTGTGCTACACAAATGTTATCCCAACATTTTAAGGCTCTTAACGGGCAATAAAATGTACCCATGTCATTTAGATAGAACAAAATCCATTTTTCTCAGGATATCTACATTCTCTACCACTGCCTGAAGATTATAGAGGAAGTATTGTATTCTACCACAAAATTTGATATCGAGATTTCACTGAAAGTACACCTCTCTCGGTCCCTGAATTAAACGCACGCGCGTTTATGTGTACACCATAACACAAAAATGTAATGTCATATAAATACCAAACTTGGTATTTAAGTTCATCAGCTTCCATGGACGCCACACGAAGATTTTCAAGAAAATCACTACACCCTAAAATGGCACTAACGCAAAATGTCATACCTTTAAGGTATTTAAATGAGTAATGAAATGCATGTATACATTTTATTTTTCTGCGATTAGTCTGTGAAGTCCTCTTCATTCTGAATGCCTTTGTATAATTTTGTAAATTGGTAAACCATAAGAGATGTACAAAAACTTAGTGAAGAAAAAAATGCAAATCTCGTAAAACACACCCAGTTTATGTCAAATATGTTTTGTGTCACTGAACATTTCTAAGATATTCGTTGTTATTGATTTGAATTTTCAAATACTCCATACGTTCAAGTGTTAAATTACCATTCTTTGCTTCTCGTGATCTGGTACAGTGGGTGAAAATTCAAGATCAGCATACAGCGACCTTCTTTCTAAAGATTTGACTATCGCTTCAGCCTCCTCTATACCTACAAAATATATAATAAAGACATTTCTGCAAACATTTATCTCTATTGATCTGAAGTAGATAGAAAAATAAGGTTTTATAAAACTAATTTGTTAAAGAGAAATAAAAATATGCGTAAATGGGTAGAGAAAATCGTGTGAATAGAATGCACGAGATTTTTCATTATTCAAAACGCTCTGCACGCCACAGTTTTTATTTTATATGCTTGAAATTTTCAGGAGAGCATAAGATATTCTTGTGCAATTGCTAAAATATATCAGACAGTTCATTTGTATTAAAATATTTTCTATAACTCGCATTCTTAAGAAAAAAGTCAATAACATATTTGTAAAATATTAATCAATTTCTACAGAAATATGTTATATTGTTTTATTTTAGGTAATAAACATTTGGAACAGATACAATAAATCGTTTGCCACAGCATTTTGTGTAAGTACATAAAACTTATTAATTAATAATTTTAAAAATATATCTAAAATTATTTTATAGGTATATTTCATTAAAATGTTACGTGTTTAATTTATACCGTGTACTGCATATATGGTAAAATTTAAATTCCTCCTTCATCAAAAGAAAATCATGAATGTTAGTTAATCACAGATGCATTACTCTATGTGTGATGTTATAAATCACTAAGAATCAAGGGGGCTATTAACAATTGTTGCTGAACTTAAGCCAAAACCAAAGAAAGGAAACCAAACAAAAATAAAAAACAGGAGTATGTGGAAACAACACTCGCCACTGACACAATTGTATAATGGGACTCGGTTACAGGCAAATAGGGCAATAATTATTCACTCAAGATCAAATATTAAATTTGGGCCCAAAGTTGCATCCAATCCAGGTTAATCCAGTCTGATTTTCTATCTCCGCCCAAGAAACATACCTTTTACATGCTCATTTGTAAACTACATAATATGCCAAATGTTCTGAGCAACTGCAGGACACCCACTTTTGTTTTGTGTAACCTTGTGTATTTTGCGTCACTTGATTATTGTTTATTCTGCCTGGTTTGTAAAGCGGGAAACTGCTGATCGACCATACAAAAAAAAAAAAAAAAAAGAGCACCTGGTTCCAACGCGTGTGTAAAATATACATTTTCTAGTCCAGAAATAGTAGTAATTTCTACATTTATTATTTTTGCAAAACGCGCAACAATTAACATTCATTTTCCTAATTAATTCATCGCACATACGTACAAATTCTCAAAACAGCCAATGTTAGTGACACTTTGAATCTTACAACAAGATCCTATGGGCTGTTTGTAGTGTATGTCATTCTTTCGAATATACATCCAAACTGGAGTTTTCAGATACAGCGCTAAACACACATTTAGATTTCGAAAAGTATGAGCACAGTAATTTTGGAGCATAACTTTTGATGCCTTAGCCTCCGACTAGTAGAGACATTGGATGTTAAGTTATTCATAATTATATTATCTGTAAAAAGCAAAAAAATGTGGAACTGTATTGATAGGTAATCTAGTTGATAGGTTTTCTATCAAGAGTGGGTGTCACAAAGGACTTGATGGAATATTTAAGATTATCGAAAATAAAATATGTTTTTGTTTTCTAGAATTTAACTGTACTTGTAACATATATCTACAGAGTCAATGTATGAAGTGATGATTAATGAATCCTCAAATGAGCCAGGGTGAAGAACTCAATTGCCCAGTATAAACAGAAAACCCCGAAAACATCGTTATCCACAAAGCTCGCCCCAGTTGAGATTCGAGCTCTGGTTCACCGCAATTCCAGGCACACCTTACACATTATACCAGGAAGACGAGTTTGGTATCCATGATATGCGCCACGGTGTCTTCTAGAAGCCAATAGCTTTAACCAGATTAAAACAACACTTAGTTATACCTATTTGCATTTAATTTTTGCCTGTTGCTAAACATGGTTCCATATACACTTGTATCTTGAAGATAATTCTGCATTGCTCAAGATAGTTTATTTGCAAAATGTTTTCTACGAAACATGTGCATCAACATACTTGCTTGGAAGCTAATTTTTTATGTGTATATACAATCTTATTACAGAAGATAAAGCAGAATTTAAAGCAAATTGGGTGCTAGTGCTTTTGAAGCTACAAAATGTTAGACCAGAAATAAATACCCGTTCACATCTGAGGTTTCATGATCTGGTAGTCCATTCCGTGCTAGACAAGAAGATGCAGTAAATCTGTGTTCAAGAGAAATCTGACAGCAATATAATCGTAATCCAAATGCAAGAAAATCAGCAGTTTTTGCTTATACTGCAAAACCCCCACTGTATAAACATGAAGTGGTCCAGAAAATATGATAGGTGGCTATAATACCTCTTACAGATAGTTCTTATGTTCCATAAGGCGACTTTTCATACGCATTTCTCAGTTTACAAATTTAATTTTGGCATGATATAGACAGAATTAACTAATACCGTGGGCACGAAAGTCTGACAACCAAATTTTGTTGCCATTAATACATTTACACAAATAAAGTGTATATCATTAGTGCATTTACTCTTCTGAGATGCGATTCTTTCCCACCCTGATAAGTTATCAGTCGAATCATCTAAGTACTTTTAATGAAAAATGAAAGTTTTACTGAAATTGACTGTGAAGTACAAATGTGGGCTTCTGGAAGCAATGCATTTAAACGATATGACTTGGTTATTGCTTACTGAAGGGAACTCTAGCATTTCCAGTTGTTTTCCTTGCAAGAATTCTAATATTGTTGTTGATTGTGAACTGCTACACGAAAATTAAATAAAGAACAAAATGAACTTAAGTTTGGTCGAAAACACACAAAACTGAGTGCTACTACAGTTAGCGAGGACAAAGAGAAAGGTGCTGCTGAAAGTTTTTTGAGAAACTCACCATTGGTCAACATTTTCAGCACAGTCAGAACAGTGATTGCTTGCACCATAGTTGGGAGATGTTGTTTCCTTCTCATTTTGCCGTGCAGTGTTCAGGATCAGGTTGACATGTTACTTGAGTAACAGGTGTTCTGCAAATGCTCCGTTCCTTTGCCTCTGCACAACAACGCACACCAACCCCGATTGAACGAGAGGGAATGGGTACCGAGGTCCAGCTCGTGTGTGGCCTTGATTGGCCGACTGAGCGAGCACCGTGCGGATGTTCTTTTGTATGCAAACTTCCGGAACAGGGGTCACTGTATGGTACACCAGTTTCCAAGAACTCGTGCAGAAAAAAGTGAGAGGGGTGCTACAATATCTGAATGCCAGCACATGGCACGAGGATTTCACATGAAGAGCATGTTAAATTGCTACGTGGAGACTGGTTTGACCCGTAGTTTGTAAGAAAAAGAATCCCCTTTTCTATGAAAAAAATATTCAAATATTGTAGAATCAGGATTAAAATGCGGCTTTGTCGTCGTCCGTGGTGTAGTGGTTACCATGCTAGCCTCTAGTTCCCGAAGTCGCGGGTTCAAACCCGGCGGAGGGCGATGGATTTTTTTCGGACGTAAAAATCCTTAGTATGGCTTCCTTCGGAAGGGAAGTAAAGCCGCTGGTCCCGTGTCGTAGATTTACGGCACGTAAAAGAACCTTAGGCATGATAAAGAGGCCTCTGAGCAAAATTACTTGTCTTTCACGCCCAATATAGAAATGGGACGCTAAGGACCACAGCAGTTAAAGAGCGTCCATAAATAAAACACAATTTAATTTATCCATAAATAAAACACAATTTAATTTAACTGCGGCTTTGTCCTTATAGACACTTAAATGTCCAAACATGACGTTTAAATTGACGTGCGCAGATGTGTGCCAATAGTGTGTGAAATTTCCAAATTCATTCTCTTGTAATTTTATTTTCTTACGTGTTTACCACTTTAAAATATTTCCCATAATGGAGCATTTAGTAAATCTCGTTCACATTTTCTGCATGCATGCTTTGAAGGTGGGTGAAGAGATCAAGATGGCGCTTTTCTTGATATCACAGTTTTGAATTTAGAATTTTAATAATTTAACACATGATTAATTTATAGACAATGGTAAGTGTTATATCTTGATTTTTTCTAGTAGAGAACTCACAAAATTTAATCTTTTGTAAATAACTACATCGTTGCTTTGGAATGACAAGGTTCTAACTGACAAAATTGAAAAAAAAGAGGAGTTAATGTGTCCTTTGGTATTGTGATACTACTAACTTTAACGTATATCATCACTGATGCCATTTGGTGGTTCATATGGGAGATTGAAAAAAAAAACAAAGTGCCATTTTTAATGTTAGAGTTGTTGGACTCTTAACGTTAAACAACAAAAGCATGTTTTCTCTACATAGAACCGTGTAATTCCTGAAATTGATGTTTTGCTGCTGTTGGGGAGCCAAACTTGAGGCTGTTTCAGCTGTTTGCACCACGTACGATACAAAGTTTCCGGTGGCCTTCGCCCCATGTTTTTCTTTTTTGGTGGCCTTCGCCCCACTTTTAAAAAAATCAACTTTGTATTTTAATGTTTCTTTAAATATTATATATTTATGTTTGCCTCGGCTGCGTCAGTATTAATTTGCAGAAACACGTATCTCTTAGCAGGGGGTGGTGCGGCTAAAGAATGAAGGCTTACACAAATTATAATGGTATTTAACGTCGTTTTATTAAACTTTCACACGATTAAATAACACTTCACTGATGTATCCTACTGTAGAGCTGTGAGATTATTTATTAATTACACTTTTTAACATGTAAACTTTATATTATTCTCGCCGTAATAAATTTTTATGTCTCACACTGAATACGTACCAACGCTGTCTAGTAGCGTCCGGTTGGGTACGCTGTCTTCTAGGGTCTGGCTTCTACCGCCTAAATTTATACTTTTACTGTATTTCAAGTCTCTGATTGGCTAATTCTACTCCAAAAGAATAATTTTATTTAACTTAAAGCTTTTCTAGTTTTTGATTGGCTATTTATAAACTGTTTTAAATATAACATTATTGTTCCAAGAATTATTAGTACCATTATTAAACTTTCCAATTCATTATTGCCTCAAGGTTACCTCATTGTTAGCAACTTTCGGCTTCTACTTTATAATTCTGTTTGCTACGAAAGGTAGTTTGCTTCTATTCTGAGAGCCCCTACATTGTTGAATTACGTAATACATTCACATAACATTATTATACATGTAAATAATAATAATATAAACATAATACAATGACTGTTGCATACATTTTATATATTATTGTAGTATATACATATTGCTTTAAGGCGGGCTGCTATTATATTTTATATTATATAATTAGACTGATATTATTTAAGTGTTAAAAATACTGCCTCATTCCAAAGCAACGATATTCTAGAAATAACCAGCAAAATTTAACAGTTTAAAATTTTCAAATGTTCATCATGTGAGGCATTTTACATTTTATTGGATTTTCATGTTTTAAAAATTATTTTTTGAAATCACATATACATATACAAATATCACCAAAATTAATTTTCATTATTATTACTATTATTATTATTATTATTATTATTATTATTGTCTATTCACACTAGCCCTATATAGGCTAAATTTGCAGAGTTGAATCAGATTTGAAAAATTTCAATTCCATCACCAGGGCTAGAATAATGGGCCTTCGGTTTCCGTGTCTATATTCTACTGCTGAGCTACTATAGCGAGATACGGAACAAAATGGCTTCGCAGTAAGTGTGAGGCTCACATTTTAGAGGTCCTGTTCGATTCCCGTCGGGCCGGCCACTCTAACCATGTTTTTTTTTTGTGGTTTCCTCCAGTCAGTAGGCGAATGCTGGGGTGGTTCGTCTTCTACCACAAATTTCTGTTTCCCCTTTCATGTTTCAGGTGGGCTTAGAAGTCGTGCAGTGTCAGCCGGTGCCGGACAGATGGCCAGATGCTTGCTAATTGTAGGCTTCTTAGCCAAATAAGGTGGGTAAAGTTATCCCCGACTCCGCCAGAGGTAGGCTTTTCTGAACAACCCTACGGTATGATCGGGTGTCCAAGCTTGGAATCGTTAGGGATCTCTGCGCGTCCCTGTGGCATGTCTGCTGTGGCCTATAGCCTTCTTCGGTTCCTCCTGGGGGTGTTAGTCACCTTTGGTCAAGGTGAGCGAGGTGCCCTCTCCATTACCTTGTTATATACATACATTAGCGAGATCCTCAATGTGTATTAAACCCTCTCATCTCATTCATGTATCCCGGTAAATCTTCAGGGCGATATTATGCACAGAAACAAAGGCATAGCTACACATTAATATTTCTCCTGTACAATTCTAAGCCAGTGGAGAGCGTGAAAGATTTCCAAGGGGCCACAGAATTCTTAGAAGAAAAATTACCTTATAAATAGAAAGTTTATAGTAATAATAATAATAATAATAATAATAATAATAATAATAATAATAATAATAATAATAAATTTGTAGTCAATAATAGCCTGCATAGAAAGCTTCTGTATTGTAAATTTATGAAAGCCTTTATTGTTTTCAGAAATACATATAATTTTGCTTTATATAAAATCATCCATGGAATACAGAGATGTAATTGTCTCTTGAAATGTTGCATTGTTTGGTTCATATATCTGTTGATAACTAATCGAACAGACATGCCAGAGAAACCGAAGATTATTGTTTGTATCAGAGTCTACGGTGTGGAAATTATATATAATTGATGTTATAAGCCGAAATTACACTGCTTATTTTATATTGCTGTTTTTATAAGAGAGTAGCTCAGTAAATAAATATACAAATGCTTTCAAATTAGGCATTTTGGATTTTGCTGCATGCAAAATGCGAAAACAAAATACAGCTGTTTATAACACAAGTCAATTTTTCTTACTAATGAGTTCATACGGAAGGAGGGAAGAATCGTAGGCTTTCAACTATGTTTCATTAGATGATAAACCAACATAACTTGGAAATGTAAACTTACAACAACGAATGCTTCAGAAACGGCAAAAGCTACCAACCGTTTTTCTGAAGCGAAGAGCATATTTTAGTATGCTCTACAGATTGTATCTCTTAAGTTATTTTCCGAACTTTGTGGTTTCCAAATTACGTAAATTTCAATTAGAATAACGATTTTTGGCATGCTTTTGAGGGAAAATGTAAAATATGAATTTTGTATGTCATACATAGTAGTTTATACTACCTGACTTAAGTAGATATATGTAATTTGGAATTTACCCGATGTTTCGTTTTTGAGTTGCTCCTTCACATACTGCACATGTGTTGAGCTTGTTTTATAGCATTCCTTTTACTCGGGGGACTTAAGGCGTGTATTTCGAGTTTAATCTTGCTATCGAATTTTTGGGTGGAATGCAACACATCCTTTATCTTAGATATGCAAGAAGTAGAGAAAGTACAAAGGACGAATCCCACATTTTCTAAACCATCAAAGTAAAATTGTATCCTGGAAAAACACACAGAACGAATGTTTCGGAAACGGCTATTACTACGAAAGTCGTTATTTGGCCTTGCATTTTTTCGGTAGTAAGTTTTGTGTCCCTCCTTTATGGTTTCACAATTATAAAGTAAACCATTTGGGAATTATAAAGGTTTTCACAAGGTATTTCAAGAAAATTTATATATAGACCGATATCTCAAACATCGTTGGAGCCATTTTTACAAAAGAACAAGCAAGAAAACTGTTTTCAGAAGAACTGTTTTTGGAATGAGTAATATCAAGAAATATTATTATCCTTGTATCCTTAAAAGATTTCTGGTCGAAGTACGAAATGTAGTAGCCATCCGGGTTTCTGTCGTACATAGTTGCACACGCGGGCACACTTTTTCCTGGAAACTTTTGTTTTTCAAGAGACCCCGATGTTTATTTCCGGTGAAATCTTTACATCCAATTATTGGGTTGAATTCAAGAGTCCATCTACCATTGTAATAGCTAGAGAAAGCAAATCAGGTCATTTTATATCTATATTCAACATAGATTTAAATTATAGGTCCTTTCAGAAAGATATTGATTAAATAACAAATCATCTAATCAGTTACATATTTTCGAGCTCGTGATATGTGTTAATTTCACTATCGCGTAATTCGCTAAGACAGTGAAAGTGTATTGGATTACATCCAACAAATTCGATATGTGTGTTTCATTGGAAATACGCGTTTTGAAGTTCACATATACCCCCCAAAAAAAGAAAACAAATTCTTTCAAAAACTGCTGTGTGTATGTGTGTATCAGTGAACAATATGAATAAAAAAAAGGCGGAAAAATTCCAAAGCAGACCTGCAATGGTGCACTTACTTTTTAATTCCTGACTTTATTACGATTTATGACAGTATTAGGGAAAATGTATATGTGATAATTATTTTTTCAAATGGACCACGAGTGACTTATGGTTAAAGAAGTTATTTGTATTTAAAAACACGTCATTGCCAAGATTGGAATTCGAACCATGGATCTCCGGCTTGCAGCACACAAGGTTACAGTTGAGAAGTAACTGATATTGCCTTGAGTTTTTCGGGACACATGAATCAGATTAGAGAGGTTCAAATATGTTTGTGTGTCTCTCTCATGGTTTGTCAACGTTAGAGAGTCGGAACGAAAAGTCGAAAATATGTGGGGTGTATACCGGCTGTGTGAATAAACTTCTCAAATCTGATTTAATACTCCCTTCTTAGTCTACATAAATAAAATAACAATATTATCAAAATTAAGATGGAGGAATTAAAAAGTGGCTGTCGTATTGCAAGTCGCCTTTAAGGTGAATGTCTCAGAGTAATTAAGATCCCTTTGAAGATTCATCTGGATAAATAAATTAGATGAAGGAAGTTTAGTGTACGTTTGGGAGTTTTCCAACGCTACAGAGCATCAGAACGTCTTCTCGGGAAGCTGAAGATTGTATTGAGAGTTCCGGCTGGGGCAACGAATGCTTTCAAATTTGTTTAAACTTTTCAGAACTGAAAGTTGATTAATACTATTCAACAGGTATTTAGGTAGAAAATATGAACCAGTATAGGCTTATAATTGTCATTCCTTCTCGCATTAAGTCGAAGGGTCACGGTCGGATCAACATTTCCCCCCGTGTTAGGAGGGATTGTGTGCGTTAAGTTCACCAGACCAGAACAAAGGGCTCATATATAGTCCAGTGTTTAAATGCTAAAGTGGAGCTCCAGTAAAAATATTTATGTGTCTCTTGTATAGTGTATCAAGGAACATTGTTCGATAAGCGCTTGTCAAACATTACTATTCAAAGTCTCAAAACCATATAACTAGCTCCCCTCCCGAAGGGATGTCTGTAAAAATATGAATGAAAATCGCCTCCATTCTCAATGCAGAGGTTTAACATGCAATGTTTAAAAGTAGTACATACGAGGGTTGTTCACTGTTTAACGTCCCACATTTTTGCTCAGAGTGTCTTCATTTAAAATGAAGTGCATGCGTTCCTAGCCATAAGAGCTCTTATCCTTTTCACGTAGCCAATTCTTAACTCTATCACTGTTGTCATTCTCAAAATCCACGCAAAGCATATTTCAGAGATCCAAGGAGGTGGGGGGTCGAGGATACCAAATCTTGGCCGTAGGATGAATGGGATAGCACCGTCCAACCTAACTTGGAAAGGTTTCTTGGGTTTTCAGACTTCTATATGGGTGGTATTGTCATGCTGGAGCGAAATCACTGTTGAATTCCTGCCAGGTCGGAATCGCCGGAAATGTTTCTTGAGATTGTTCAGAGTTTTGAATGTTAGGCATCCGAATGGTGGTCTGAGAAAGATACCTTGGGTATATCTATCAGTGAACCTTATAAATAAAAAACAAAAAGTAGGATAAATTCCAAAGAAGACCTGCAATACTGCACTAAGTTTTAATTCCGGGCTTCTGATTTACTATCTTACTAGTGAGAATTTATGTCTGATAGCAGATCATTCAGGTTCCTAACATCAGAGAATATGTTACAAATTGGGCTGGATGGTGCCTTCCCATCCAGCCTACTTACCACATCTGGTACCCTCAAACTTCCACCTCTTTGAACCTCCGAAAGTTGATTTGTGTGGAGTTCATTTGTTGAGAATGACGACAGCGTGGTTGATGCAGTGAAGAACAATGGACTTGTTTCACGCTGGTCATACACGTCGATGGGGACTTTATGGAACAGCAGTGTATGGAGAAGAAATATGTACTTATATAGGCTCCAAATTGTGGGGAATTGTATACTGAACAACCCCCGTAATTTTCAGCACATAACATATGAGACTATGGACCAAATTAGTCCGAAAAATGTCTACATTGTGCAATCGGCGGATAAGACCATGAAATAGAAATTGATTCAGAAATAAATTAGTTTTGTTACAGATGAATTTGTAATTAAATTCATTGGACTAAAAAGTGTCGAAAATGTAACTCATTTTTATTACTGCATAGTTAGTTTTAACGATGTTTTGAATAACTGTTGAATGAAAGTATGACATTTATGAATTTGATTATAAGTTTTGGTCATACATCAAAACCAGGAGGGCCACAAAGGCCAATATAATTGAGCCTGTATCTCTCTATGAAAGGATAACGGTATCTGGCACAATATGACGAAATGAACAGTATGGTTTCGCCATAATGCTGTTATTATGAAAAAGTGGAGAACCGGAACTTGCTCACGGTAGTTAAATATGTATTGTGTTGCTATTGCCGTTTTTGGCTGCTGTGGCCAGTTCCGGGCCATGTGACCAAGTCGAGAGGAAAATAGCTCTGGTAGTTATGTATGAAGCAATCCCTACCTCTGCGGTCAATTGGTTCACATGCTGGCCTTTCAAAACAGAGGTTCCGGGTTCGATTCCCAGCTGTAAATCTTTCCCTATCTCGGCAGAGTCTGCAAATGTAAATGCGAGAGTGAACGGGGTATGTTTCAGAGTAAAAGAAATACAAACATAATGTAAACAACTAGCGTAAGTCAACCAACAACTTTAGGGAATACGAGGGCAGTCCCAGAAGTACCCGACCTGACATATATATAGCGTTTGTTGTTTCAAACAAATGACTATGGTAGAAAGCAACACCTATATAAAGCTTAAGTTTAAAGTTAGATGATGCTACATTGTTTAGTAATTGTTTGGCAGCCATAATAATGAACTCTCTCAGCGAATTTGTAAACATGTATAAAACTGGCCATCGTTATGTGATACAATACTTCCATTTGAAAGGTCTTAGTCCAACTAATGTTAAAGCTGAGCTAGATTCTACTCTGGGGGAGTCTGCTCCTTCGTTGACAACAGTGAAATATTGAGTGGTAGAGTAGCTGCCAAGACGAACATCGCAGTGGTCAACCAAATGAGGTGACCACGCCAGAAATTGTGAAGAAAATCCACAAAATGGTATTGGATGACCGTCGACTGAGTGTGCGAGCTAGCAGACACTGTAGGCATTTCAAAAAGCGCTGTACATCGCACACTAACTGAAAATTTAGATATGAGAAAGCTATGCGCAAGATGGGTGTCGCGTTTACTCACAATGGAACAAAAGCAGCGTCGTGAGGATGCTTCATTCGAGTGTTTGGCGATGTTTTCACTGCAATAAAGCCGAGTTTTTGCGTCGATTCATAACCATGGATGAAACATGAGTCCATCACTTCACACCTGAGACGAAGGAATAGTCAGAACAGTGGATTGAAAGGGGAGAATCGGCTCCAAAAAAGGCGAAGACAGTTCCAACTGCAGGCAAGATCATGGCGTCAGTGTTTTGGGATGCGCGTGGGATAATTTTCATTGATTATCTTCAAAAAGGAAAAGAATCAATGGCGAGTATTATGCAAACTTATTGCAGCGTTTGAATGATGAAATTAAGCAAAAACGGCCGCGTTTAGCGAAAAAGAAAGTTCTGTTTCATCAAGACAATGCACCAGGTCACACATCCATTATCGCTATGGGCAAAATCAACGAGTTAAATTTCGAATTGCTTCCTCATGCGCCCTATTCCCCAGACTTAGCCCGCTCTGATTATTTTCTGTTTCCAAAGTTGAAGAAATGGCTTGGTGGTAAAAGATTTGCCAACAATGAAGAGGTGTAGTTTGCAGTTGATGGCTATTTTGCACACTCAGAGGTTCTCACTATAAACATGGTATCGAAGCTATTGAACATCGCTGGGAAAAGTGTATCGAGCTAAAAGGAGAGTATGTAGAGAAATACAGATGTTTTTTCCAAACTTTTTGTGTTTTCTTTGTTAGGTCGGGTACTTCTGGGACAGCCCTCGTAACTCGGTCTATAGCGTCTGATGCTCGCATTCAGGAGGCCCGGCTTCAAATTCAGGTGACCAACCACCTTGAGTAAGGGTTTTCAAGATTTTTCCTGGTTGCTAGACGAATGCTGGGATGGATTCTTATGTACCACAAATGTACCAGCCCCTCATTTTCTCTCATTTCACTTTCCTCTTCATCTATCAGGGTACAGGTCCAGACGTACGGCGCATGCGGAGACTGCTCTTTGAGGACAAAACGTTTCTACTCTGGCAGAGGAAGCTTCAAACCGAACCTGTTGGTGAGGAAAGGGGTGCATGAAGGAGCGCTCAGGATACATCTGGAGACGTCAGTGATCCTTGCGTTGTGCCTGCCTCCACCGATCTGGACCTCCTTGGTAATCCCTCGCCCCATCCCTTCCTCCCAGAGGTCAAGTAGACGCAATAGGCCAAACACAGTCCGCAGTGAAGATACCTTCATCCATGATCTGTACCTATGCCAGTTAACACCAACAGATTGCTTTGGAGTCAAGCCAAAGGCCACAATATAACCAGGATAATCAAAAGGCAGCTAAATAAATGAAACAATTAAAAGAAAAAATAATTAGTTGTCATGATGAGAGTAGAAACAGGGTAGCCAACACCTAAATAGACTTACAAAAGAAACGGATGTTACAACCATGTTACAAAGGGTACAAAACTGGGAAGTTGCGTAGGACATTTAGTGTTCATAAATAAATAAAACAACTAGAATGTTTAAAATAACATTTAAGAACATTACCTCAAATTCAAGGAAATGTATGACCATGAATTATTTATGTGTAAGCTTGGAGCACACAAGTAGTATAAGAGCCTATTTCAAATTTAACGGAATGTGTATAACCATAAATTATTTCAGTGTCTGTATGTGAAAACTTGTGGCACACAACATGTATAAGAGCCTATTTTATTTCAAATTCAACGGAATATGTAAGAACATAAATTATTTCAGTGTCTCGTATGTGTAAGCTTGGAACACACAAGTAGTATAAGAGCCTATTTTATTTCAAATTCAACGGAATATGTAAGAACATAAATTATTTCAGTGTCTCGTATGTGTAAGCTTGGAACACACAAGTAGTATAAGAGCCTATTTTATTTCAAATTCAACGGAATATGTAAGAACATAAATTATTTCAGTGTCTCGTATGTGTAAGCTTGGAACACACAAGTAGTATAAGAGCCTATTTTATTTCAAATTCAACGGAATATGTAAGAACATAAATTATTTCAGTGTCTCGTATGTGTAAGCTTGGAACACACAAGTAGTATAAGAGCCTATTTTATTTCAAATTTAACGGAATGTGTATGACCATAGGTTATTTCAGTGTCTGTATGTGTAAGCTTGTGGCACACAAGTAGTATAAGAACCTATTTTATTTCAAATTTAACGGAATGTGTGTGACCATAGGTTATTTCAGTGTCTGTATGTGTAAGCTTGTGGCATACAACAAGCACGAGGGTAAGTCAATAAGTATCCGTACATTATTTTTAAATTTTTGTAGGTTGGCTGTATCAGTTTGTGCGACAGCACGCACATGTCGTTCCCTTGTCTCCACTTGTGGAATGTTTGACCGTTATCTATTCAGTGAGTGTTGCATTGTTGCATAATAAGTATGGCTGCACCCCTCACCGTTTGCACCAACGAAGAACAGCGTGTCATTGTCCGTTTTTTTTTTTCGTCTGAAGGTGTACCAGTAGCCGAAATCCATCGAAGACTTTTCGCGCAATATGCGGCAATGTTTTACCCCGGCGAAATGTGTACGAATGGATTGAAAAGTTCAAAAATAGTCAGACAACTGTGAAGGACGAGGGAAGAGCAGGACGCCCATATTGAGCAAGTCCGTATCCTGATTCAGAGAACCGAAGATTGACTGTCGATGAAATGGCAAACCATATCTTTTTGGTCCACTTAAACATGCCTTAAGGAGCCATCAATTCACCACAGACCAAGACTGAAGGAAACTCAGCCGAAAACCTTTTCATACTTTAGTCAGGTGCTGTTTAAGCTTGCTAGGAGAAGATTTTAAAATAAATTTCAATGCAAATTTCGTGGCTAGAAAGGACATATAGCACAGTGGTGGAAGCAAGGATGTTATACGCAGCAGAGATATGGCGGCTGGAAAAAGATGGGAAAATGTAGATGCTATACATAGGAATTTTTGTAAAATAAGCCTGGGGTTACCAAGGAGCCCGCCGAATGGAGTAGCACAAGCAGAAGTAGGGAGGGTGGGAGCTAAAGGCCAAATGGTAGAAAGGGCAATCAAACACTGGTTCAGAATAAAGCTACTTGAGAAAAATGAGATACTAAAGCAATGCTTGGTTGTACAGGAGAAAATGGGGGAAAAAGAAACTTGGATGCACAAGATACAGACAGCAATGGAAGAAATAGGAATGGGGGAAACATGGGCAGAAAGAAACAATAAAAGTAAGGGTTTCTGGAAGGAAATTAGAACAAGAGTGGAGGATGTTGAAAAGCAAGAAATTATAAGTAGTTTCAAGGAATAAGGTCAATAATAGATTATAAATATTTTAAAACGGAATGGGGAAAAGAAAGATACATGGAGTATGTCACAAAGAGTTCAGAATGGGGTATGCATTGGCGAGGACAGGTGTAATGAATTTAAGTGGTCTAACAGGGAGGAGAAGAGGGTGAGATATACTAAATGCAATGGATTACATGACAATTGGCATTATATTCTGGAATGAGAGGAAACGGATAAAGGAAGAGAGAATTTAATACTAGTGAAATGGAAACATTTAACAATAGAGCTAAAAGTTAGGAAGATTTTTAATACAAGATCAAATGAATATATGGAGAAAGCTGGAAAATATTTAGAAAAATTTAGGTTAAAGTGGTTAAAAGAGACTGAAGCAAATTGGAGAAGAGTAGGATATATAGAGGAATTCGAGGCCACTTTTTTGCGTTTATATGGGAAAGGATAGGGAAAACGAGGCTAGATGCGACGGTTCAAGGAGGAAAATGCGTTTATATGGGAGAGATAGGGAATACGAGGACTGACGCTAGGCTAGACAGTGGTAGGAGGGGGAGTGTGCTTTATATGAGACAGATAGGGAATACGTGGAGAGGTGCTAGGCTAGACAGAGGTTGAGGAGTAGAGTATGGTTTATATGAGAGATATAGGAAAACGAGGAAAGGTGTTAGGCTAGACAGAAGTCGAGGAGTAGAGTATGGTTTATATGAGAAGTATAGGAAAACGAGGAGAGGTATTAGGTTAGGAGAATTGAGTATGTGTTTATAAGGAGAGACGAGAAAACGGAGAGAGATCCTATGCTAGGATAGACAGGTGTTAAAGTTAGGTTAGATAGGAAACCAAGGAGTGATACTCAGCTAGAGGGGGGGGTAGGAGGGAATGCGCTTTATGAGAGGTAGGGGATCAGGGGAGTGGTGTTAGGCTAGACAGAGGTTGAGAGTAGAGTATGCGTTTATATGTATGGGAAGTATAGGAAAACGCGGAGAGGTGTTAGGCTAGACAGAGGTCGAGGAGTAGAGTATGGTTTATATGAGAGGTACAGGGAAACGAGGAGAGGAGTTAGGCTAGGCAGAAGTTGAGGAGTAGAGTATGGTTTATATGAGAGGTATAGGAACAGGAGGAGAGGTGTTAGGCTAGACAGATACTAAAGGAGTAGCAATATGGACTTATATACAGGAGAGATAGGGAATAGGAGGTGCTAGACTTGAAAGCAACTTTAGACGTGTACTTAGTGGAAAACTGTTTGATGTCAATGTTAGACCGCTAATTCTAGACATGCCCATCACGTAACCTATTCAGGGAAAAGGTGAGTCGTTCAGGGGAAAAAGGTGACTGCTCAGGGAAAAAGGTGACCCACAAAGGGAAAAAGTCGACCAGTAAAGGGAAAAACGTGACCAGCAAAGGGAAAAAGGTGAGCAACAAAGGGAAAAAGGTGACCACCAAAGGGAAAACGGTGAGCCATAAAGGGAAAAAGGTGACTGCTCAGGGAAAAAGACGACATGCAACGGGAAAAATGTCACCAGCAAAGGGAAAAAGGTGAGCAACAAAGGGAAAGAGGTGACTACCAAAGGGAAAACGGTGAGCCATAAAGGGAAAAAGGTGACCTGCAACGGGAAAAGCTAACCCACTAACACTAACAGGTAAGTAATTCAGCTAGTATTGCAAGAGGTTGACTGGATCATAGCAGTGTATGATTTCACAGGTAATTCAGCTAGTATCGTATGTATTTAGGCTAATTCAGCTAGTATCACAAGAGGATACATTCTAGGGTTGGGTATAGCATAGTTTCATATTTCACAGGTAATTCAGAGGGTATCGTAGGTATTTAGGATAATTCAAGTAACATAGGTGTTTAGAGTAATTAAGCAAGCATTACAGGAGGGTAGGTTACAGGAGTTGGGTATAACCTAGCTTCGTATTTCACAGATAGTTCAGGTAATATCGTAAGTATTTGAGGTAATCGACATAGCTTCACAGATATTATTGATAATTTCGATCAGAGATTTGTATCACAGCTATTTAAGGTAAATGCAGGTGATTCAGGTTGTATCAATGGTATCTGACTCATTTTAACAGGTAATTCAGGTAGTATCACGGGTGCTCGTGCTAATTTAGAGCAGGAATTCGTATCAGAGCTAGTTAAGGTAATTTCACATGATTCGGGTAGTATCACAGGTATTTAAATCATTTTCACAGCCAATTCAGCTAGTATCTTGAGCATTTAAGCTAATTCAGCTAGTATCACAGGAGGCTAGATTCCAGAGGCTAACTGCATCATAGCTATGCATGATTTCACAGCTAATTCAGCTAGTATCATAGGTATTTAGGCTAATTCAGCTAGTATCACAGGAGGTTAGATTCCAGGGTTGGGTATAGCATAGTTTCATATTTCACAGATAATTCAGAGGGTATCGTAAGTATTTAGGATAATTCAAGTAACATAGGTGTTTAGAGTAATTAAGCAAGCATTACAGGAGGGTAGGTTCCAGGGGTTGGTTATAGCCTAGTTTCGTATTTTACAGATAGTTCAGGTAATATCGTAAGTATTTGGGTAATCAGCATAGTTTCACAGATGCTCGTGATAATTTCGATCAGAGATTTGTATCGCAGCTATTTAAGGTAAATGCAGGTGATTCAGGTTGTATCAATGGTATTTGTGTCATTTTAACAGGTAATTCAGATAGTGTCTAGGTATTTGGGCGATTCAAGCATCATAGGTGTTTAGAGTAACTCAGCTAGCATCACAGGAGGCTAGATTCAATGATCAGGGTTTCGTATCAGAGCTATTTAATGTAATTTCACTTGATTCGAGTAGTTTCACAAGTATTTAAGTCATTTTAACGGGCAATTCAACTAGTATCACAGGTACTCATGGTAATATAGAGAGTAATTAAATTATAAAACATTTCTCATCCAACGTTACAACAATTTATATACTTTTTTCTAAATCTTACAAACTTATTATATGTTAAACAGTTATTGTACGATGCGGAGAGGGATAAACTGCATATTGGTTCACAAATTGAAAAGCTTTACGTCAACATACCTTTATTTTAGTTCGTGTAGATGTCTCTCCCCTTTTATCTAGGCTTGAGACTAGCACTAGGATTGCTCCTAATGGCAGGGTTACCACCTTCCCTTCCATCTTCTTCTTTCTTCATCAGGCGTCAGCTATCTGCATATACAGCACACAGATAACCTTCTTTTTAAGATTGTAGACTCACGATAAAATCTTTATCTTTAACTTACATTCTTTTAAGCACTGTTTGTAATGGCGTAATGTCCATACGCATATGTCGTTATCCCGTCCTCAGCAATAATTCTTTTATCATCAAACGGAGTCAATGCAATTTTATTCACTTGCACTGTAGCAAGAGCATGCTTTCGTGATAGGATCAGATTCATAGGTGTTCTGATGATTTCACAGGTTTTAAGACAGTCTGTATAGCTGTCAAACGAAATGTACTGCTTAATAGCGCTACGTTTTATACCTTTAATCTTTTTTATCATTGACCCTTGAATATCTAAGGCATACATCTTAGGACGTAGTCCAACAAAGCGTAGGATGATTTTGCTATTAGCCTCATCTTTAAATTTTCCCAATACCTTCTTGTTCTGAGTAGAGTAACATATATGGTTGGCAGGGTAATCAGCTGTATCGAGATGCTCAAGAAAACGTAGCTTGTCCTGGTACACATCTTCAGTTGTTACACGATGAATGAACGAATCAGTGTCCATATACATAAGCTTCAGGTTTTCAGCTCCATAATAAGGCAACAAAACGTCGTAATGATAGTTATACATTAATGTCTTGGAGATGTCCAACACACTCATACCAATGTATATAGGCTTGTTGAATACAATCTGACGAGAGGCCATATGTACAGCAGCTAGATTATCAGCATATATCGTCCTGTCGATAAACGTAGGCTTGGCGATCAGCTTCTCTAAAGTTTTTTCATTGGTCACCAGTCGTATATCCATACGGTTACGCAGGTTCTCCATAGTTTTTCCAAACATAGCGTTGTTAAAGAGCTTGTAGAGATCCTTCTCGAAATCATTTGCAGCTTGTTGTCGTAGCCTGTTGTTAAATTCCACATAAGGTTTCAACCACTGAGACTGTCGGAATTGTAGCACACGATGGATTTTTGTTAGTCGTAGTCCATGACTAAGAGCTTGCTTCAAAGCCATGTAATGCACTACATACTTCTTTCGAGGTCCAAGATGAGGTATCAGTTTCTTTGTAGATGATTCCAATGGTTTCATACACTCTGGCAGGAAAGGTAGATCGTTGTGTAGATCGTGAAGTTCAGCAGGATACTCGATGTCGACTTCTAATATGTACCCACGAGGATCATCTTCTTGTAGTGTTTCTAAGTTGATTTCTTCAGGTGACACCCACTGAAATCCACCAAAAGGAAGAGCATGACACATTGCCCACCCATATTGGTTATTAGCGTCCTCGTATGTGATAAATTGGGTAGGTCTCGACGGATCAAACTTATCCATATAAGTGTTATTAGCCTCAGCATACCGATGGGAAACTTGGCATAAACCTCCTCTTATACCTGATTCCACCATGAGTAGTTGATCATAATCTTGTAACAGCTCTAACTTAATCCCAGTATACAGTAACATGGCGTCCCATGTAAGACCTGGAGAGGTAAAATAATGGGCCGGATCGACTTTATGTGTTTTGAGAGTTTGCTCTCTGAACGTCTCAAAGACGTCAGCTAGAAGAAGTACATCCGAAGTTAAGTAGAGATCGCTGTACTCTCCCAGGTTTCTCACATTGAACAGCTCCCATACATTTCTAGCATGATCGTAGTCAGTATCAGTAATTTCTTCTTCATTTAATCTATTGTAGAAGGAGTCCTTAGGAGGCAAGCAGGTCTCGTTCAGGGCATCCCATGACGTAACAAAATCATATGGAAATACACCCTTACGGGTCATCAACTTCAATTTGTCTTCTCCAAAGTACTTTAGCGTTTCAGGATACGAGGTTAGATTTGTTATCAACTTATCCAAGCTTGTACTGAGGAATCGAAAGCTATCCACAAATCGAAGCTTTATATCTCCTACATACTTGGTGAATGAGATATAGCTTTCTTCAGAGTTAGGAATTACCTCCACACGTTCACTTGTGCACCCCAACTCCTTTACAATGAAATGCGAGTCATATCCGCTAAGGTTATGCATGAAGACTGGTATATATTTAGGTGTTTTACAGGCTAAATTACATTCATTATGAAGACTTCCACGATATTCACCACTGATGTGATCATGGTCGCGTACTTTATAGTTCTCTTCTGTAAAGGGTTTTCCACACAAGTAGCATGCTGAAGAAGACTCAAAATCCTTTTGCTGTTGATCCGTAAGTTTCAGAGGCTTAGCAGATTTATATATATTACCAATCATTTCTGCAAGAGATGTAAGGTACAGCATAAACTTCTTAGCAGCATCAGCACCACGATACACATAGGGTTGCTTAGGAAGACCAGTTTCGAGATGTTCAACACTGGATGTAGGCTTCACGTAAACACAGAAGCTCATTGGTGTGTGCTCTTGATAAGGGGTTGTATAGGAAGTTTCAGGATTGGGTATACACGTATGGCATGGAGTGAGAATACTCTCAAAATCCGCATAGATGACATAAGGTACTTTCAGCATCCTCTCAACATTTTTAAACTGTACAATTGCTTTCTCCTTGGTAGGCATAACAACCCTTGCAACACCATGTTGAATACAGACGGCTGCATGTTCTTGTAGTTTTTCCAGTCCACTTCGTCCATATCGATTATCAAAATGTGTAAAACAGCGCTTGCAGGTATAAACACGTTCATTACATTTAGTTTTCTGGCGTCGAACGAGCTTCTCAAAATTCTTTATATACACGTAGTGATGTTTTCCACTGCTGTCATTCAATAGTAGCAGGTCGCGATGTTCAGGTAGTTCAATGTCAGCAACCTTTATTGGATACACTTCATGCTTCTCATCCACCCCGAAAACGTTAATGGATATCTTGTTAAGCTTCTCAAATTTAGGTATTTGAGAAAGTGTTGTAGGATAGGAAACACAGCTGAAGTCGTACTTGTCTTGAAGTTTTTTGTATTTGCTGACGCGTTGAGGCTTGATGCTCACGAATTTGGCCAGTATAGAGTACATGAAACATTTCTCGTCGCTAAAGTTCTGGATGTTTATACACGCTTCTTTAGCTCCGACAGATGGTGGTAATGGTATGTAGCTACTTCCTCGCAATGGATTGTACTTGTTGATACGAAGTCGAACTCCTTCTACAGCAAGCAAAGCCCAGCTGCTACCCTTAAGCTGAGACTCCTCCATTTCAGTCACCAATTTCTTGAATTTCACTTCAATCGTTGACTCCAGATCTGTTTCTAGGAAAACAGGATGATTCCTTGTTTTAAATGTTTTGTCACAGGTTTCTCCAATACTGTTAACAAATCGACACTCAGCCAGCAGATTAATTTTAACACTCTTATGAATGCTAAGCTCTTTATGCACAGCCTGGATTATACGTTGTTTTGCCTCTTGCAGATACATATTTAGGTCCTTAGCTGATTCGCATCGTATAAAATACGATTTCAATCGTCCTTCGAATGAAGTTTCGTATTCTTTCATATCGCAGTCCTCCATTGTTGACAGCAACTGATGTTTAGTTGGCTCCAATCTTCTTTTCTTCTGAGGGCTGCTTATTTCACATATATCTTCGTGTCGCTGTCCCTTATAACAATCTTTGAAGGGTACATTACAATGTTTACATTTGAAGAGCTTCTTGCAGCTCATCTCGTGTCTTCTCTTGTCATAACCTCGGAGGAACTTCTTCCCACATTTTCCGCATGCATATCCAGTAGCGCTTGGAATAATATCCTTATACGCTGAGTTATTCATCTTTATTCTTGATGTAATAACGTATTAATCACTGATCAATGAAATGTAGACCTCTTCACCTTGACACCACTTTAGAAAGCTGATTATTCTTGGAGAGAACACGATGTTAACACCTCAAGACTAATTAGCACAATGAAGTCCAATGCCCTAGATCACCATATTTATAGAGGGAGCACGAACCTTTTAGATCAATCATAAACTCGCTCCATAACCACCTGTATATGATCGCTCAACGTGTACTAACCCCCCAGCCATATAACCTCAAGTCTAGAGACAGGATGTTTATGACGTCACACCCAGAGACAGGATGTCTGGCAGCATCAAACACGTTTAAACTCGTCTCATAACTACCTGCTTATGCTGTCACACCAGCAAGAGAAGTATTCCCACACGCTCATTCAGACATATATTCCAAATTCAAGCCCATCACCACCATCACCACCTATTGTACCAAGGTTAATTCAAGCTTTATTATCACAATACTTAAAAGTAAAAGCTTAAAAGGAAACCTAGAAGATTTTCCCCCTCATTTACTTAATTATTTCATGTTTTTATTCCCTTTTCAATTCTTCCTTTCCATCTTCTCACAGAAAGACCATTACATTTCACTACAATCATGAGAAAAGCAATTTTTCCAGAGTTACACAGATTCTAAGCTTCTAAATCGAACCCGGTAATACTTTTAATAAATGTATTTTAGCTCCCCAATATCAGCATCTGCCATTTAATCTTTACTCGAACCTGATATGATCCATAAGCTTGAAGATATATGAAATCACCCTTCGGGATTCGATCTAAGTACTTTAAAGTAATTTTTGTCACGATAACGATATTTAAGGACTAGATACTCTGTTTACGTTTACCTTGACATGTCTATCTAAATTAAATTACGAGTTATTAAATGTTTGCAAGTAAATTTCATTGAATCGGTATTCGAACCCAGAACACCAGGAACAAAATAATTTATAATATTAGTCTGACATGTTAAACAAAGTTGTATGCAGTTACATCATCGATCTAGGTGACATATTCTAGTGTACAGAGGAAAATTAAGTAAGTGATTGAAAGATCGGGATTCGAAGTAAGGACAACTGATTGAAAATTATATACAGTATTAATTGCCCATCATAGGAGCCATCAATCATGCTTTGGTCAACTCCTCTACCTCTCTTAGTTTCTGAGATAATGACGATTTAAAATTAGGCTCGAACCCTGAACGTCAGGTATCTAATTACACCTCCACAAGATACTACCTAATATCATAAACGCAATAAAGTTTATTTGGCGTCCTTATCTTAATTGGTTTAGGAGTTATTAAATTTATAAGTAAATTCCATCGAATCAGTATTCGAACCCAGAACACCAAGAACAAAATAATTTATAATATGAGTTTGGTATGCTTAATGGTGCTGTATGTACTTACAGCATCAATTTAAGTGATATTTTCTAGAGTATAGAGTAAAATTAAGCAAGTCATTAAAAATCGGGATTCGAACTAGAGACATCTGATTAAAAATTATATACAGTATTAATTACACATTATAACAGCTATCAAACATGCTTTGGTCCATTCCTCTAGCTTTCTTAGTTTCCGAGATAATGAAGATTTTAAAATTAAGGATCGAACCCAGGACACCAGGTACCAAAATATACATCCACAAGAAACTAGCTAATGACATTAATGTAATAAAGTTTATTTGGCGTCTTTATCTTAATTAGTCTCCGAGTTATTAGAAGATGAATTTGCATTCACTCCTAGGATTCGAACCCAGGCATCCCGGTCAACTTGGAACAAGGTCCTAATGACGCGGCGCATTCC
The DNA here is from genome assembly GCA_030765065.1 of Deroplatys truncata. Taxonomy (NCBI): domain Eukaryota; kingdom Metazoa; phylum Arthropoda; class Insecta; order Mantodea; family Mantidae; genus Deroplatys; species Deroplatys truncata. Next base: position 619,046,505 of record CM060990.1, read on the forward strand.
AATGAATTGATTAGTTTTTATCCCATTGTTCTATCTCTTTTCATTCAGGAGATATAAGCGATTAAACAGTAGAAATAAAAATGGGCGGAGCTTGCCGGCATAGATCAAAGAACTTTATCAGATGTCGGCATCTCTCTGTGGGCCAGAACATACCTTTTATTGGAAGGGAAGTAAAGCCGGTGGTCCCGTGTCATAGATTTACGGCACTTTAAAGAACCTCAATCCTGATAAAGAGGGCTCTGAGCAAAATTTCCGGTCTCTCACGCCCAATATAGAATGGGATGGTAAGAACCACAGCAGTTAAGGAGCGTCCATAAATAAAACTTTTTTTCATTCGAGACAAATCTGAGATTCATGGTACCGTATGGGATGTTCACAAGGGCAGATCTGGGAGACCTCACACAGCAATAAGCCCCGCGTCCTCGGCTATGGTTTTGGAACGTGAGACGCGAGACTGGGATTAGCAGAACCAGCGTACGTCGTATTATTAAAACAGCAAAGTTGAAAATTTTCATCCTAAGACTTTTGCGTGCATTAAATGAAGATGACCCTGATCGGAGAATGCAATAGCGTGTGTGGTTTCGGAACATGGTGCAAGAGGATGAGGCCTTCGTAGGGAAAGTTGTTTGGTCCGATGAGGCATAATTTAAGTTGAACGGAACTGTTAACCAGCATAATTGTGTCTATGGTGTGCAAACAATTCACACGTTTTTGTTTGTGGAAAAGGCTGTTAATTTACCTGGAATTAATGTTTGGTTTGGGGTTTCATCTAGGGGGTCTAATTGGACCATTCTTTTTTGAAGGGACAGTAACTGTCCAAGTGTACATGAACATGATACTCACATCTGTCTTACCCCCATTCACACACTCTATGGGAACGAGGAAGTTTATTTCCAACAGGCTGGTGCACCACCGCATTACCGCGTGATGTACGTGCGTACCTTGATGATAATCTGCCAGAGCACTGGATAGGACGAAGAGGTCCGATTGAGTTTCCACCACGTTCTCCGGTTCTAACTCCGTTGGACTTCTACCTATGGGGAACTATTAAGAATGTTTTATACCGTAGAAAACCAGCTACACTGGCAGCACTTCGGGATGAAATTGAAACGGAATGTGCTGCAACCATTGAGGACACTTTCGCATATGTTGCTCAATCAGGAGTTCAACGCTCAGAAGTGCATCGACGCCAGTGGTGGCATTTTGAGCAACTGTTATAACTGTAAAAGTCTAAGAAGATTAGTGCTCATTTTCTGTTTGTGTGAAATCAGCTTTGTTATGTTAACAGTTTTTTCTTTGCTTGTAGTATGTATGCATTTTTTTGGCATCCTATGTATCTGCACTTAAAGTCGTATATACGTCAACCTTAAAAATACTCAGTGGCTCCACTAAATATTCGTGTCAATTTAGATCATTTTAGTAGCCGAATATTCTCATTTTCATTATGAAGAAAGAACAAACAATATTACAGTTTAAGTTTTCCTGGCATTTTTATAGACTTTTCATTTTATTATTTTTATGTTTTTTTTAAATTGCACCGATTTTAACTTTTTTATCTGTGACGTCTTCAAAATTATTTTATGCGCCGTTAGCAGAGCAAAGTTTATATTACCTAACAATGTTACTGACCTACGAGTAATTTAAACTAATGGTGTAATAAATTTGTGAAGTAGTAAAAACCACAACGTTAATGAGGAACTTCAGCAAAATTATTGATAATTCCTGACTGACAGTTTTCTTCCGTCACATCAAAACCATTTTCATAGAAATTTCGGTATTATATAAAAACTTTGTACTGCTAAGCATATGTACTAAATTTATTTTGTAAATACCAGACAATGAAAAAGTTGAAATATCAAGGCAATTATCAAAAAATTATAATAATAATAATAATAATAATAATAATAATAATAGTAATAATAATAATAACTCTTCAAAATACCAGAGCACGTAAACCAAAATATAGTTTGTTCTTTCTGCATATTAAAGATAAGAATTTTCTTTCTCTTAATTTCGTTGCTAGAATTTGCTTTTAAAGTAGAGACAATACAGTATATATTCTGTATTTAGAATATAATATATATTGTGTATATAATCAATATATGTATATACACTTTTACTATTACAGGTCTCAATTATTCTATATTTAACTATTTCAATATATATTTTAATTTCAAATTTAGATCAAAGTTTTTTCTCTTTCTTTCTTATATAAACACTAATCTTGTATCACTTAAATATTGAAAATGTATATAAATTATTTGTAATACTTATGTATTGAGGTTTTTATGTTATTAGATATTTGTAATTACCTTAATATGTTATAAGTATAGTTTTACTGTTGTAGATCTCAATTATTCTACATTTAATTATTTTATATATATTTTAATTTCAATTCGATATCAAAGTTTTTCTCTTTCTTTCTTATACAGGAGTAAACATTAACCTTTTATTACTTAAATATTGTAAATGTGTATAAATTATTATTTTTCTGTTATGTATCTTTGGATTTTCTATTTTATTGGTATATTATTTATATATCGTTTTAATGTGTGCAAATTGACAGCATACACTGCCATAATTGGAGGGATGCTCTGTAGCAGCAGTTGAAAATAAATAAATATAGCGTTTTAAGATTAGTGTGCGAGAAAGCGCTGTTCAACTACACTTTTAGCTTGCGTGGTATCTATCAACTATACAGATTTTGTGAAAGATAACTTAATTTACTAAAAATGAGTATAGGAGTTAGAAAGTCGCGCTTTTGCTTCTTCAAATGTTAATACTGTTCGCCAACGGAAAGAAAGTCCCCGGGTTAATCTGTGGTCTCCGGGGAATGAAAGACAGAGGGGAAATTGCTGATTAGACACGGTCCGAACCCCGCCTACTTGCTTATGTCTCACACATTTATGACACACACGACAGCTCAGATTGGCTCAGATGAATAGTTTTACTCCTTTAGTAGCATGCGTTCTCTGTCACACATTCACTGTCCTTGTCGCACTTTTTCCAAACAGATAAGGTTAGCACATTCCTGTCAGGGACTTTCTTTCCGTTGGCGAACAGTATCAGGTATATTCTTGCCGGAATGCACGCGAGCGCTCACACACGTCCACACACGAACAAATACCTGATACTTCCTTGGTCATAAAGAGGCATTTTGTAGAATATTGCTTGTTGAAATGTTGGAATGGACGCTAAAGAAAATCTAAGGGCAAATATCCTTCACCTTGCCAGTGGCGGTTCATGACTTGCAAGTTTGGGAGGGAGGCAAGTGCTATTCGCTGCAGGTTTTATTCTGCAGTTTACCAGAAGACACATGTAAACGAAAAGAACTGCATAAGCCAAAATACTGTTGCATTACATTTCTCGTTTGCACTGCATTTTTCAGCTCGTATAAAATCCTATGCATTAGGGAAATTCAGAAATAAAACGTGCAATAAACCGCATCTATCAAAGCGAGGGTAAATTAAAGTATATTAATAATTATTGTATTACTCCTTTCAGAGTAGGAAGCTTTTGCACCCATGCGTTAAAGAATACCCGTTAAAATTTCAGCGGAGAACACACGGTTTTATAACAAATAAATATTTTGTGGTTTGTTTTTACAAAATAAATGATTTACAAATCTTAATTCCACATACACATAGATAAATCTGTGTTTCGTGAACATGTTTCTTCTAACGTTTAGTTTTTACCTTCTTTAATAATATTATTCAGACGTCAGAGTAAGAACCGAATTTCTTAAGCGGAAACACTAGTTATTTTTGCTCTTGCCCAAACTTATCTCATGTTTAAACGTGTATGTGATGATACCAAGCAATCAACACGCATTGGAAAAATTGTTCAAGAGTATAAAATAAACTGTAGGGAATTATTATGCATATATATGCCTCTAAACAAATAACAATAATACTTGACTGTAACTAAGCTAACCTAATTAATATTTTGTAGATGTAGTCCATTCTCAATAGAACGCGTGGTTTAAGCATTAAATCTGTCTTCATTCATTGTGCTCCTAGGGAACTTTTTTATCCTCTTGATAGCTGAAAAACCACCTTTCACTCTCTGACGCAAATAATGCGTTCATTATGATTTCCTAACGACTTAATTTTACTTCAATTGCGTACTTAGATATTTTACGACCTCCACTAACAGCACACCATTTACACTGCATTCACTGGTTAAACTACACTACACGTACTTCTGAACCCTATACCGGTACGTACGTAAATAACATGTTGGTGTATGAATCACAGCACTGCATATGGACGCGTGCAATGTGATTATGTGACGCACAAACAACACCTACCAAAGACTAGTATAAGGGGAATTATTTATTTTCTGCTCTGAGTCGTTTTAACTATACAATACTATACTTTAAAAAGCACTAAAGCTTAAGAATAACATTTAATTTAAAATCAATTCATAAAAAGAGTTAGGTTTCAGACAGCACTGTGTACATTTTTTTCATGTGGTGGCGGCAGTGAAATTGAATGGCTCCACATGGAAAAGATCGAGAGGAGAAAAAAACCATTAGTGAAGCATCTCGGACTACGCCAAGTTACTATTACGTCTCTGCACCTCTCGCCCACAATCGAAGCATTCCCCCCGCAGGTCTCACCTCTAATAGTATCCATAAATGCGAGTATTCCCGGACAGACTTGCTGTATCCCGAAATACCTACACTCTGTGGGTAGCGTGCACCACTTGGAGTAAACTGTTTCGGAAGTAACGTTTACTAAAGAAGTCCTACTACGGAAGTAGATTACTACGGGAGCAATTTACTCCGGAAGTACAGTAACAATTTACTCTTTTAGTTACGACTACGGAAGTATGAGCTCATTACTCCCAGAAGTACTGTTTTCTTTGCGCGATTTACTTGACGCGATCATGGATAATGTTATGTGCGGTAGGAAGAGGGAGAAACGTCAGCGAAAGAGATTAATGTTTGTTGGTGGAGATAAAGAAAATCCACTTAAACAATATGAGTGTAAAAAACGTGTTATAGAGATGCTGGAAGAGAATTGCTGGAAAGTCGTGACGGACAGTTTAATGCTTCGAGCGCATTGAAGAGCAACGTAATGAAGAGCAGCTTAAAATTAATGTTTCTAGTCTTCATTTTGCATCGCAGATCACTTGCGTGTTGATGGAGAAATACCCTTTCCGATCTTGGAAAAGTTCACCATATTCATGGATGGGCACAAAATAGTAACATGCGTGCAGTCAATTCCTCCCACAATGTGTGGGAAATCTGCAAAAGTAAAGAACTGCCCTTTATTTTCAGAACACTCTTTTATATTTATATGTATGTGTAGGTATCTTGCTCTTAATTTCAAAAGCGCTCTAACAACGCGATGAAACACACGACCAGCAGACGCATGCTGAACGTTTATTGGTAACATCGTCTGTAATGCCGGGATTACGATGAACTTTACTTAATATGACAGGATATTAAGAAATGCTGGTAAACTAAAGCTCTAATTGGCATGCAATTAACGTAATGGGAATGACTTTTGATTGATAGTTCTTTTATTACTTCGAGCTAGTGCTTCACGCCGATTGGTCCTAATAACCATGTGACATCAAACTTGACGTAACGGGAAGGAAAGGTTGACATTGCCAAACTCTTGTTACGTCGCGTTAAGTCAATCCTAAATATCTCCATTTAATACAGTGTTAGACTGTCACGTTACGTTAAATTCATCGTAAAGCCGGCTTAAGTATCTGAAATGTTTCGGTACCAAACGCTCACAGGATACATAACAATAATTACAATTTGGGTTATAGAGTTGGATTCCTGACTGAGTTTTGTTGTAAATGCTCCAAGCAGGTTCAAAAGACATGTTAAAGATTCTTTCCTAATACCGAAACGTTCGTTGAACTCTCTCTCTCTCTCTCTCTCTCTCTCTCTCTCTCTCTCTCTCTCTCTCTCTCTCTCTCTCTCTCTGTATAAGTATCATATAATTCTCGCATACCACTATCGCATTCCCGTTATTTTCTTCATCGAGATCATCAATGTAACCTAAGTAATCCATGAACACGTCAAAATCTCTTCTTCCAAATACGATACGGTATTCTAGTTCAATTGACAGGTTAGTTACTCCATCCAGGTCACGGGAGTAAATTCTAACCTATATTTGTGCCCTATTTAATTTTGTAGTAACATACTACATGACGATGCTCTTCGATATTTACTTCTGCGGTAATTTAATCTGGGAGTATCTGAAAGGAATAAAATGTTTCGGAAGTAGTATACTCTCATAGGAAGTTACCGAGTGTTGACTTGAATAGTAGTTTACTATGAAAGTACGGCTTACTCTGGTTGATGCACGCCGCCCTGTAATGAAAGCATTCGCGCTACTCGCTTTTTAAGCGTTGCAAAAACATTTCAAACAAACCAAAACCTATAAACCAAATCAGGGAATGCAGAAATGTTTACTGCAATGGCATCTAACGTTATTTTTCCTTTCTCGTTTTTAATCTTTATTTACGGGACGTTTTATTTATTGGGATGGCGTCGCCCTGAAGTCCTGCATCGCCAGCCGCCACTGCACCTTGTGCAATATCAATGAACAAATGTTCATTAGGAATGCAGCTATCGAGAACGCTCGCGATCTGTTAACATATGTAGGTGCATGCCTCCGGGTGGATATATTTACATTGGCCGTCAGCGATACTGTAACATGACCTTCTCACTGTTGCTGGGATCCTAATGTAGACGATGTCTGTTCTGGAGGATGTGCCTATTTCCTCCTGTTTTAAATTTCAGTTTTAATTCTCAAACACGTAATCCTAAGACCGTGTGTATATTTTTCCAGACAAATTGCCCGTTGTCCAGGACAAAAAGCATCTAACATTCAAATGAATGATAGGAATGTGTAGGCGATGTATCCGTGGCGCAGAGACGTATTAGGAGTCCAGAATTGTTAAAGAGGTGTACAGCTCGCGGTGCGTTGTGAGGATTTAAGCTCTGCCTTATTTCTAAGCTACATTTAACTTTCTGCATAACTGTGAACCCTGTTTTATTTTTAAACATTTAGAAAATTATCTTTAAAGTTCAACGCAATACTTGCAGAATGTTCAACCATTTAAGAGGGCAATTTTCTCTAGTTAGCAATAATGCTATATTTAACTCTCACCTGCTAATTCTTTATAATACATTGCTTATACTCAGTCACTCTAGAAAGTGTTCATCTCCACAATAAAACAAACTCTAACAGCCAAATTGACACAAAGACATTTCTAAGTTTTGATACTCAGAAAGAAAAAATGATACTACAGTTTACGTGTTACAAAGTTCAAGATTTTTCGATTTAGTTGTTTTATAATTTTTTGAAAATTGCGCTGTTTTCTTCATCGATATCATCAATGTAATCTAAGTAATCCATGAACACGTCAAAATGTCTTCCTCCAAATACGATACGGCATTCTAGTTCAATCGACAGGTTAGTTACTCCATTCAGTCGCGGGAGTAAATTCTAACCTATATTTATGTTCTATTTAATTCCGTAGTAACATACTACATGGCGGTGCTCTCATACAATCTTTCCTTGTGTGGCATTTACAAAATTGTGTTGCATGTATTTAATAGAAACATTTTTTGCTATAATTCATGAAATTGCGATGAAATGCGTTTTGATCTGACAGAGACAAAATATCAGTCAGTAGTTTATCAACGTTTTTACTGAACTTTCTCATTAACGCCCCAGCTTTTAAGATTTTTCAAATTTATTTCTCCTTCAGTTTAAATTATATGTTGATGAAATTGTTATTTAAAATATAAAAATTGCTCTACTAAATGCATATAAATTCTGTTGTAGACAACGCATACGAAAAAGTTTTAAAATCGATACAAATTTTAAAACATTTTAAAGCGAATAAAATGAAGAATCTGGACAAATGTTAGAACACGTAAACTTAATGGAATTTCTACTTTTTGCATATTAAAATAAGAACTTTCTATCCTTAATTTGGTTGTTAGAATTTGTTAAAGTGGAGAAGAAGTTCTGGAGTTACTGTAGTTTCCGAGAATGATGAGTAAAAGTTGTGATGTATTTCGTGTAGAAAATTAATTTTCAGTATCCTACAAAAGGATAAAATGAAAAACAGTTAGCCGAGGTTTCACTCGAGGCCAAGCAAGTTTTCTTTTGAAATATCCTGTATCGTATTGAAATTTTACATAGTGTAAGGATAGTTTGGATATCCCTTCGCCAGGTCAGAGGTTAAAATGAAGATTTATGTGGATATTGTTTGCTAGAACAAATGGGGAATTTTCTTTTGTATTTAGGAATCTACAGATATGAACGTGTTTCTTCACTGGGTATTTTCAGTCTTGATTTAGGTATGCAATTATAATACATTGGAATGAATGCATGTCAAATATGCAAATACATGAACAAAATTGTAAGTACCTACGAGAACGTAAAATTAACAGCTCTTTAAAGTTTAGTTTAAGCCCCTTATCTGTTCCTAAGTTCCCAATGATGCAAACTTAAAAATGTCTGACGATTTGGGTTTCTTAGAAGTTGCCTAGTAAGGCAATTTGATTATCCAGATCTTTTCTGTCCATGAGCGTCATATGAGCTGTTATTTTTTCACCTTTTAAAAGCAATGTTTCTGACATTGCTTACGTAATTAGGGATGGAACGATACCACTATTTTCGATACTCGATGACTTAAGCACCGATACTCGATACTCGCTTTATAAAAATGTCTAAAGACACTAGTTTATTGATTGGATTGTTGTGGCATTATTTTTTGCTTTCAGCGAATAATGATTTATAATCAGTTTTTATTATATGCTAATTCTACGACAGATGCTGATTTGCATTCTACAATTAGCAGCAATTCTTTTTCCATTTTAATAAAGCTATAGGTTATATGTCTAGCCCTTATTACCAATAATAATAATAATAATAATAATAATAATAATAATAATAATAATAATAATAATAATAATAATTTTTTCAATGGAGGTTCAGTAAACTTCTGTCTATAGATTTATCATGCTTCTTTAATTTTGATATTTTGTGAAACTTACCACCGCGTAAAAATATCTTCCTGCACATTTTACACACTGATCTGTTATTAGTTGCGTCCACTTCATAATAGTTCCACACTTCAAGAATATTTTATTTAATATCACTTTTATGCATAATCTAGCACTCTGAGCGAAACAAAACATTTAAGGAAACTGATCGTATCGTACACATTGCATACTTACACAGAGAGTATGATTGCGTGGCCAAAAGCTAACAGACTAAAGCAGAAACGAATATTTTCAAATACTGAATTATCTCACAACTGAAATTTTGTTTCGTTTCTGATGGATTCTCCCATTTTGATCATCGTAGTGCCTAAATGTAAAGGCTGAGAGCGAGTAACTTACCAAGTCAGGCGACTGTGGAAAACAATGCAGTGTAGCGTGACAGCTAAATCAGCTTCGTTCAAATGTCTGTTAACGTGGCAGGTTATATGAGTATCTTTCCCCCTTCCCCCATTGTTTTGTATGTTTTCATTTAGATAATAGGGCCTATGAAACGTTGCATTGATTCTCTTACAGGAAAAGCTCACGAAAAGAGGCCAAGAATAAAGAATCCGGCAATACTTTAGTTTCGCATTTAGACAACTGCGAGCAATGACATATGGAACATTCATTCATTCATGATCTGTTTACCCTCCTCTTATGTAGGACTTACACCCCCCAGGACTTACAAGCGGGTGCCTGGGGTCAGAGGCCCGTCGAGGAGCAGACACTCATGGATCAGACAGAGCATCCAGGATGGGTGATCAGCCCGATGCCTGGTATGGGATGAAGGAAGTAGATGAAACGAAATGTTGTTGAATGGATGAAAGGAAAGGTGATGATGGAGCAGTTGGTGGAATGAATGGCGGGGGAAACCGGAGAACCCGGAGAAAACCCGCCCAGACGCCGCTTCGTCCACCACAAATCCCACATGCAGGTCCCTGGGATTGAACCCGGGCCGCCTCGGTGGGAGGCGAGCGGTCTAACCACTCGGCCACGGCGCCGCCACATATGGAACAGAAATATTAAAATTAAAACCTTGAAAGTGTAATATCTATTTGAAAATGTTAAAACATGCTTCGATGACACCGAGTATTGAGGCATTGACGATGTTCGGTATTCCATCCATATTAACATTAATTAATACAGCTTCCGGAGCTGGTGGTAAACTGCCTTGTTTAGTCCATTGATTTTATCACTCCCAACATACTATATTACAAAATGGGTTAGTAGTACTGAAATAAAAGAGATTGCAGGTACCTTTCAAGACTGGCGGTATTTCCAGAAATCAGGCATCACATTCGTGTAATTTCTTAACAATGAGCAGGTCTGAAATTTCAGAAACTGCGGATTGTTGAACCTTTCTATCGATTGTTCGAACACAATATCAACTAGGGTAAATGCTAACTTGACACGTCTGGATGCTGGACACCTCCCTATATTGGACGATTTTAATTAAATCTGAAGAGTGTTACATGTCTGTAACACCCTGTAATTTGGACATCCTTCTACCTTCGACATTGAACCTCCCTTGTGCTATTTACCTTGTACATTTCCCTCAGCTGTGCTATCTAACTAGGAATAATAAATAATGCTAATAAATACGGCACCTTGTACAATGTGTTGCTACTAGGGATGACACTTTGTCCCAGTTCGCCGCGAGGTTCACTGGTACTGGAGTATAAAGTACCTGCTTTTACTGGTAGATAAGGGCAGCCCATCGACAGCTCGTTCTCAGACGCAGCACAAACAGGTTGCCTTTTCCTTTTGAACCCTTGGCCTCCGTGACGTCAATACAGGCAAGTAAACACTAACCCACCTAGTGGGATGGCTCAGGCGATTACGACTGTGGTCCGCATTCGGGAAGTCGTGGGTTCGATTCCCGTGGCCGACAGTCCTGACCCATGGGTTTTTAGGGGTTTCCCGGGTCGCCAGGCGAATGCAGGGAAGGATCATTACAACCCCCGAATTTCTGTCCCTACATTTCATCTCCGTTTTCGTTTCACTTCACCCTTCATCTGCTTGGTCTCTTTCAGGGTTGCAAGTGTCGGCGGGAGGTCTCGACGTGTACATGGCAGGGGAAGAGGATGCTCTGAGGAAACCTTCGTCCTCCGGACTGCGAGCGGTTTCCGGATCCCGGACCACCCAGGGGATGTAAAGACAGGCGGCCGGCTGCACCGGCCAGCACCCTGGGAGTTCAGATCAGTAAATGGTAGGGACCCTGCCCTCTGCCTGTCGTGCCTCCTGGTCCGGCCGCCTTCTGTCTAATCTCACCTTATCCGTCCCTCCCGGGGGCGCCCCGTCAGGTGCATAGGCACAAAAGATCTGTAGGTTCGAGGTGCTAAGTTCCCTTCCCTACCTAGTCCTTATCCTATCCTAACCATCAACCTAATGCACGCCCACGCTAGGACCAAGTGTCGCCCTTTGTCATTAGAGGACCAAGGATTTATATGCAATAAGGAATCCCAAAATATGCACTAAAATTCTTAAAATATACATTAAAAATTTCAATATTGAGCTTATTTGCAAAACATTCCTTGTACATTCAGGCAATATTTTGCCAAATCAACGTATTAAACAACAATTAATTAGTATTCTGCTTCAAGTATAATTTCTTTATTTTATGCAGCTTTACTGAGTCAGGGACGTGTTTTTCTTTTGTTATTAACATAAACGCCAAATAGTTTTACAACTTTGGCTAGAAGCATCTATATGTTTCAGAATAAATTCAGACGATCTAAACCTGTAAGTTTTAGCGAATTTTCACAAATTTCTCGCTAATTACTTTATTTGCGCGATAAACACGAAAATTGGCATATTTTAACAATTAATTACAAAACTTGCATGCTGACGTAATAAAGGTAATCAAAGCACTGGATTTCCTTTTTGAGCTATCAAAATGAATTGCAAAATCTAATATCAATCTCGATTTCGTAAGAATTATGTTTAAGCAACTTCGTGAATTTCGGAGTGAAAATAATATTATGTAGTTTTATGCTATATTAATTCTGCAACTACGTCCAAAATTTGTATCAGGATAATAATGAAAGTGATGTATTATATGCTTTGTTGACATTAAAAGCTAAAAGTAGCCCGTTTCATAGATTTTATGAGGTATGTTCAAGTCTTATGCTACCATCAAGTGCGAACAGTGAAAGATGCTTTTCGCAAAATAATTAGTAGATACTGACGAGATCATCAATCGCCTGAAAACGTAACTTGCTGTATGTTGCAATTTGGTGACATAGAATAAACAGTTCGGCTAAATAATGTTTGATTTAGTATTTCTACCAAACAGTAATTCCTTTCAAAATAACTTTATCTTTGTTAATCCTCTCATAAACTACTGGTGGTGTTAATAATTCAATTTTACGGATAATAGAATACTTCTCTATTGTATAAGGTAAGTTAATACTTTGTCCAAATGAATTTCAAAGTTGGTTATTATACGAACCACGTATATATTTTGTTTTTATTTTGTCGCGGAATTATCGCGAAATTTTGTTGTGTTATTAATACCAAAATACGAAAATGTAATTATTAAACTCGAATTCTGTAGCGGGAGAGCGTTGTTCATCATTTGTAGCTGGAAAACGTTGTTCTTCTGGTTGATGCCCTCTACTGCAGTGTTCTTATCTCTGGCTACTGCTGCTCGTCGGCTGCTATATTCTCCATTCCTAATCATTGCCTATCTAGCTAATTTCATGGTCTCCGGGTTTTCGTAGGTGAGGGAAATTAAAACACACTGCATTTCCCTTACAAAAAATGTGGTTTATTATCCAATAAATATTTATGGACGGCTAGCTTTCCCCATTATAACAATTCCCACCATTATAATAAATTAGGAGCCTAATATAACTGCACACGCTTCCCACCCCAATGCACACGCGTGCATTTGTCGTCCAGAGAGTAACACTGTGTGTGGACGAGATTCTATAAGGGAGAAAAAATCTGGGCCTTTCTTCCCCTTTTTTCACCTAAGCCTAATGACGCTCACCTCCGCGTCTCGAAACGTAACGACGTTTCTAATTGGTCCTCAGACCGCGTGACATTATTGTGTATGAGAATATTCTGCTTCAAAAGATTTCACATACGTCCCCGTGACGCGTCAGGAAGCAGATTCAATATCTCTGTCTCTTTCCTTTATCTGTCTCTTTCTATTTCTCCTTACTGCTGCCAGTTCCCTGCTCATTAGCTTGGTGAAAGGTGGGCTGTATCTAGAATTATTTTTACCTGGAATTAGCTAGCTCGCCCGTCCCTTACTTATCTAAGTTAAATCTGCTTTTGTACAATTCTTGCTTGTTAAATATTCTAACATATTTCTTGGTGAATTATATTATTATGTACAATTCTTTTTAATATTGATTTATATGTCTATGTGAATATGTATGTATGTATGTATTTATGTATTTATGTATGTATGTATGTATGTATGTATGTATGTATGTATGTATGTATGTATGTATGTATGTATGTATGTATGTATGTATGTATGTATGTGTGTGTGTGTGGTATACCCCTTTTCAAATGCCCTGCAGCTATGTTTCTAAAATTCGAGCATGAACATTTTTGGAACATAGATGAATGTCCCCAAATAAATGCACAATACCTAAATAATCTGCTTAAAATTAACAATAAAAGAAGTAATAACAAGTATGTACAATTATATAGATATTTATAATTTATTGTGCTGTAAATTGAAGAAGCTCCATATTGTTTTTGAGTGTCCAGCACAACTGGCCCTGCATATACTACTTATCTACTAAATGAAATACATTTATAAAAGGATTATTTTGGAACAAAAGAGACATTTTTTTAAATAACTGCCACCTTCAACTCAGTTTTTCTTGGGTGTTCAGGATGTTACAGAATGAAAATACAACTTTCCCATACATTGCTATTAGACGCTATATGGGAAGTGCAAAACCTAAGTTTCGAAATGTGTAATGCTTCATAAACCACAGAATTTCGCATTAATTTCGGAGAAAAACCCTGATATAAATATTGGATTTTGCGTATTATAGTTAGTTAGCTGTAAGACTATCGCAGTAATTTCGTATAAATTTGAAAGGAAATGTAGCTAAAAGAAAAAATCTGATTTGTTACACTCACATGGCTTTCTCTACTCCTGTACAAACTATTTTTACAAACGCTTATTCTCCATCTACTTCATGTTAATCGAGATAAACATTTGCAGAAATATCTTATTGCTAATTTTCTTGGAGGTGTAATGGGAATATGTTAGGCTTTAAGCGATAGTCAAATCTTTTAAGAGCTGGTTGCTACGTGGAGCATTCCATTCTCTTTGTATGTCCAGAACACAAAAAAGCGAATAACGAATTCTCATTTGAGAAAAAGTATAAGATTGGGAAATTCAAACAAATAACAAGGAATATCTCGGAAATGGTTCACTCGACATGTATGTACAGAGATCTACATTTTTGTGTAGTAAAACTTTGTCTATCCCTTATGGTTTACCAGTTATGCAAAATTCATTCAGAATGAAGAGGACTTTTGGGGACATTCCCAGAAAATTCAAGATATACATTTTATTTGCCGGCGGAGGGAGATGGATTTTTTTCGGGCGTAAAAATCCTTAGCATGGGTTCCTTCGGAAGAGAAGTAAAGCCGGTGGTCCCGTGTCGTAGATTTACGGCACGTAAAAGAACCTCAAGCCTGATAAGAGGCCTCTGAGCAAAATTTCCCTTCTTTCACGCCTAACATAGAATGGGACGCTGAGAACCATAGTAGTTAAAGAGCGTCCATAAATAAAAAAACTCAAAAAAAAAGAAAGAAAAAAAGGAAAACACCTTTTTTTTCATTAACAATTTGTAGCGTTTATCACCATTGCGAAATTCAGTGGTCGCTAGCGGTGATTATTCAGGTAGCCCAATGTGGACATAAAGGGTATTTTGGTTCAGATGGACGTCACAAACGTCACCTAAAGGCAATAAATCTGCCACTGCATCCGTGAAACTCTGCTCCATATTACGCTATAGACTACAGAGTCCTCTGTCACGACTTACAAGGTCGGTGAACTTTCCACGCAGCACATGTTTTGGCATTGTCGAGGTTTCATGCTGGCTAGTACTCCGTACACAATACAACGTTTTGTAGATTCAAAATTATATCTACAAAAAGTACGAACATGTCACGCAACCAAAAACTAACGGCTTTACAAAAAGTGTTTTCATGCCTTCCTTTCACATGATAGTAAGAGTCTACAGCTACTGTCCAAACGTTATGCATTTTATTTCTCTTGAATTATTTACAACGGAATAAATAAATAAGTGTTGTCCAGAACTATCACACATAAAGTAATAAACACCTGAAGCTGATTTTAGCAAAGGCGAGATTAAGGTATTTCTAGAGAAAGGCACAACTCTGGTAATACATTTTCGTTAATTTTATTTCAGAATCTTCAAATCAAATAAAAACAAAATGTAAAAGGAGCGAAAGCACAACCCTTTCAATACTATTGGGACACATTCGTCCCATTCAAATTTTGAAAACTTCTGTTGGGTACAATATGTACCTTATTCAACATTTTAACTGTCCCATTCGTTCTTTACCGTCTACTTCACAATTTCTAATGGCAACAATGCCAAAGACAGCGTGGAGTCTTGTTGCTGAAATATAAGCCGGTAATTGCTTCATATCTATTTGTTTTTTGAAAATACTAAGTAACTAATTTATACCATTCATTTTTACATTTATATGATAAAAATCACTATATATTTCTGCATGAGACATACACTACGTGATCAAAAGTATCCGGACACCTGGCTGAAAATGACGTACAAGTTCGTGGCACCCTCCATCGGTAATGCTGGAAGTCAATATGGTGTTGGCCCACTCTTAGCCTTGATGACAGCGTTCACTCTCGCAGGCATACTTTCAATCAGGTGCTGGAAGGTTTCTTGGGGAATGGCAGCTCATTCTTCACGGAGTGCGGAACTGAGGACAGGTATCGATGTAGGTCTGTGAGGCCTGGCACGAAGTCGGCATTCCAAAACATCCCAAAGGTGTTCTATAGGATTCAAGTCAGGACTCTGTGCAGGACAGTCCATTACAGGGATGTTATTGTCGTGTAACCACTCCACCACAGCCCGTGCAGTATGAACAGGTGCTCGATCGTGTTGAAAGATGCAATCGCCATCCCCGAATTGCTCTTCAACAGTGGGAAGCAAGGTAGGTCTGTGCTGATCGTGCCACGCAAAACAACAAGGGGTGCAAGCCCCCTCCAGGAAAAACACGGCCACACCATAACACCACCACCTCCGAATTTCACTGTTGGCATTACACACGCTTGCAAATGACGTTCACCGGGAATTCGCCATACCCACACTCTGCCATCGGATCGCCACATTATGTACCGCGATTCGTCACTCCACACAACGTTTTGCCACTGTTCAATCGTGTAATGTTGACGCTCCTTACACCAAGCGAGGCGTCGTTTGGCATTTTCCTGCGTGATGTGTGGCTTATGAGCAGCCCTTCGACCATGGACTCCAAGGTTTCTCACCTCACGCCTAACTGTCATAGTACTTGGAGTGGATCTTGATGCAGTTTGGAATTCCTGTGTGATGGTCTGGAAAGATGTCTGCCTATTACTCTTTACGACCCTCTTCAAATGTCGGCGGTCTCTGTCAGTCAACAGACGAGGTCGACCTGTACGCTTTTGTGCTGTACATGCCCCTTCATGTTTCCACTTCACTGTCACATCAGAAACAGTGGACCTAGGGATGTTTAGGAGTGTGGACATCTCGCGTACAGACTTCTGACACAAGTGACACCCAATCACCTGACCACGTTCGAAGTCCGTGAGTTCCACGGAGCGTCCCATTCTGCTGTTTCACCATGTCTAATGACTACTGAGGTCGCAGATAATGAGTACCAGGCAGTAGGTGGCAGCACAATGCACCTAAGATGAAAAACGTATGTTTGTGGGGTGTCCGGGTACTTTTGATCACATAGTGTATATAGGGTGGACCATTTAAGTTGAGACTGTACAATATCTCCAAAACTAAGCATTGTAGAAATAAATGTCTTTAATAAAAGCTGCTTGATATTATAGGGAAAGTAAATGCCATTAGTCGTGTTTTGTTTGTAGGACCTTATGATGGTCATTTTAGGGTAATTTAATACTTCTAAATGGGAACCTACAATGAAACCAATTTAAATTGACCCTAAAATGACTATCACAACGTCCTCCAAATAAAACACGACTAATGGCATTTACTTTCCCCCATAATATCAAGCAACTCTTATTCAAGACATTTCTTTCTAAAACGCTTATTTTTGGAGATACTGTGTAGTCTCAACTTAAATGGTCCAGCCTGTATATCCCATCAAGTAGGTATATGCAGTGGGACTACATGATTCCCATCAGTTTTGTAGAATAACAGTTTCTTCTTCTCAGATATCGCAAACCGTTAACTGATTATGAGACACAGGCCATATTATTGCAGCCAGTCATTTCTAAGGACGATGCTTTTCCGAGTGACGATGATGATCATGACCCTGGTTATCTCCCAAGTGATCCGGAACTGTATGAGGAAGTTCAGGGAAAAGCTTACATTTCATTTTGAATTCAAAATTTCAGCAGTTCTTCCGATTCCGAGCCAGAAGACAACTTGCCCAACTAGTTGTAGATCCCCCTTCCTAACACAAGTGAATGGGCTCAAATAAGTGCTGCTCAACAACAAACCGGTCATCCATGTAAATATGGATTGCAGCTCAAGTGAAATGGTTGTTTTCTTCAAGGTGTTCACTGTTGCAACATTCAGCAATGAATCGCTGGAGAAACTCCAGTCAGATACAGGGAAGTTTTACCCAAAAAACTGATTATTACGAAATTGTTACTTGTTGGTACTAGTTCATTACGTCATACAAGAGAGTACCAGAAACAAATATGTATTGGTCCAAAAGCAAGTCACTTGGAAACATAGACATACAGTCTGCAATTAACCGAGACAGATTTCTTCTGCTGAATGCTTCAATCATCCTGAGAAGCCCTCTGAGTGTAGCAGAAGTTATTACATCGATGAAATGGTATCCTGTTTGAAGCATACTTTAAGGAAAAGAAAACAGGATAGATTCACCTTATGTCGACCGATGAATCGATGGTAAAATTCAAGGGCCGAGGTTCCTTGAAATAATATCCACCCATGAAGCCTTTAAAATGAGGAATCAGAATTTGGGCAAGATGTGACTCAGTGAGTGGTTATACGTATGACCTGAATATCTTTAAAGACTGGTGTAAATGAAGGTACCGTAGGAGAAAGGAAAAACCCACATATCCGTAATAAAGCGATAAACATTCATTCTCTGATGTTGATATTCAACGAAACGGCATTTAAATTAGGTGACATAAATATCACAATCATTAACATTTTCAAACATATGTTATAGCCTAAGTATTTTCGAGTATTTTCTACTTCCGAGATCCTCCAGTGCACTTAAGACTTGCATACTAGTTTTTCGATGATAGTGAATAATACAATGGTATTTACGCGAATATAAAACTAATTACTAACAGGCGCTGAACATTGATTCCAGTAGCAAGGTCACCAACATTAACCGTGGTGGCAAAAAGGCGAACGATTATCCATGTTTGGTTGTTGATCTTGAAAAACTATAACTTATTAGCTCATACTTAGCTGCAAGTAAATTTTAAGAAATATAAAGGAAGTAAAGGCCCTGGTAAGATTTAAATGGTGACATTTAACTATCAAATATGATTATTTTCCATGTCTGCAAAAATAAATATATTAAAAGTAAGACCATTTATTATAGTCCATGCACATGCATGCAGTAAAATAGACTAAACACGCAGGTAGGTTAGGTTACCAGCACTGAATGCAGGAAATTAAACTTTACACTGTGACAGCGTGAACGGGAAGTGGATCAAAACCATCGTCGAAAAAATAATAAACCCTCAGAAACAACATAGCGTAACACCGGGTTTATCTCCATTTACGCGACTGACGGTCACCGAGTTTGACTCATAGCGGGTATCGGGTTGAATGACCTCGCTCTGCGGTAGCCTAGCTCACGCATCACGAGTAAAACAATACTTGCAGTTCAACTTAATGTTATTTGGAATGTAAATAAATAAATAAATTAGTTTTATTTATGGACGCTCTTTAACTGCTGTGGTCCTTAACGTCCCAGTCTACATATATTGGGCGTGAAAGACCGGTAATTTTGCTCAGAGGCCTCTCTATCTGGCTTGAGGTTCTTTTAAGTGGCGTAAATCTACGACACGAGACCACCGGCTTTACTTCCGTTTCGAAGGAAGCCATGCTAAGGATTTTTACGCCCGAAAAAATCCATCGCCCTCCGCCGGGTTTGAACCCGCGACCTCGGGAACTATTTGGAATGTGCATAGTAGGAATAACATCATATTAAATTCTCTGTTTATTATTTTACTGTGTGTAATTATCATGGTTACATACTACAGAACATCTTATGTTTATTGTGGTAGCTCTGCTCCAACGAAGTCACACGTGGACTGTGTGCTTGAATTTATACAGAAATTTGCTACTTCAAATATAAAGACAGTTAACGGTTCTAACCGAGAAAAAATAGACGAAGTTGGAGCTGTAGTGCAAAAAAGTCAAAGAGAATCGCTGTCTCGCATTACAATGTGTTTTTGATGACAATAATTAACTACTAATCAAAGAGCCAAACGTGGAGTATCTACGAGTATTAATAAAAAGATTTAGAAGATATGTTACAGTTTGAGGGCCCATAGATGAAAATTTGATAAGAATTAACCTAAGATTATATGGATATAAAGTTAAAATATTATAGCTTGGGAGCAAAGGTTACACAAGATGGGAAACACGAAAAGGAAATAAGATAAAAGATAAACTCAAGAAAGTATACTATATCTACTTTGAATGGTACATTATGGGATAAACAGGTCTCAAAAGAAACTAGAACTACAATTTTTAAAACAATAGTTAGAAGTATTATAACCTACGGCTCCGTCGTGTGGACTATGAACTATGAGTTAAAAAGAGAATCGTTTGCAACAAAATGGATTATTGGAGATCTGCTAGGATATCTAAAAGAGAAAAAGTTATAAATGAGATTACAAAAGAAAATATGAATGTTCAAAATTCAATTTTAGTAACTAAATTCCAAAATAATTGTGGAATATTATTAAGAATACCAAAAAGAAGTACAAGAAAAAGAAACTAGCTTAAAATTTTCTAAGATGGTGGCGCTTCCAACCCTAATGTATGGCCGGTTGTGAGACATGGACTATAAATTAAAAAAAAAAAAAAAATCGGCAGAAATGAGATACCTCAAAGCAATCAAAGGGTGTACAGTAATGGATAAAATAAAAAATGAAGTCAGACAGGATTAGGTATTGGTTAATAAATTACAAAATAAAGCAATATAGAGACAGATGGAGAAAGCATTTTCAGAGGATGGACAATACCTGATATCGCAGAATGGCACAGAAATACCAACCATATGGAAAAAGATATATTGGAAGACCGATTAGAAGATGGAAAGAGACATAAGGCCGGAATAAGAGGTGCTCTACTGCGTGGAGAGATGATGAACAAAATTAAGTAAATGACCTAATGGTTGTCATTGGATAGAAGTGGCCATTGCTAGAATTTTCGCTCATAGAACATATTTAAAGGTTCACAGTGCAATATTTGGTGGATTCCAGAATGACAGTAAGAAGAAAGTCAAGGCATATTGAGCAATATCTCTTACTTTCTCACACGACAACTCCATTTTCTAGCTCTTCACAAAATGGCTTTGCTTCCTCGCAAAACCAAAAGCCGCCACGAGGTCTGGGATTTCACCCAGACCGTACACGACATTTTTTTTTCTGATTATCGGAGGGAACTCGGCTCTGATCGACCAAGGATATGCACCTATGGCCCACAAGTGGAGGGGGTCGCCCCCGGGAGGGAGGAGGTGGTGAGAGGAGACACCGTGCCGGAACCAGGAGTGACGGTACAGCAATGACAGGGTCCCAACAGTTTCAAGTCTGAGACGCCCCGACAAGCGGACAGGCAGAGAGGGGACCCTCGCCCCACACAGACGGCCCAACACCCCGCTCCGAAGGGGTGGTCCGTATACCCCGGCAACCAGCCGAAAGCTCAGAAACGGAGAAAGGATACAGAGAGAGCATCCTTTTCCCTGTCACGCCGCACCGAAACACCATCGCCGACACTTCCAACCCTGAAACAGACCTAACGGGGTGAAGGATGAATGGCATGGTGAATGGAACGATATGCACGGACAGGAAATTCGGGGGCTGAAAGAAACCACTCCAGTATTCGCCTGACGACCAGGGAAAACACCCGAAAAAGCCCATGCGTCAGAGTGGGCACCGCCGGGGATCGAAACCAGAACTTCTCGAATGCGGGCCTAAGACGTTGCTGCCTGAGCCAACACGCAAGAAAATGTAACCCAAATGTGTGAGATGGGAGAGCACCTAACACACTGTCGCCCTCCGTGGTCTAGGGGTACCATGCTAGCCTCTAGTTCCCGATATCGCGGGTTCAAACCCGGCGGAGGGCGATGGACTTTTCGGGCGTAAAAATCCTCTGCATGGCTTCCTTCGGAAGGGAAGTAAAGCCGGTGGTCCCGTGTCGTAGATTTACGGCACGTAAAAGAACCTCAAGCCCTATAAAGAGTCCTCTGAGCAAAGTTACCGGTCTTTCATGCCCAATATAGAATGGGAATCTAAGGACCACAGCAGTTAAAGAGCGTCCATAAATAAAACTCAACTTAATTTAATGTAACACAGTGAAATTCCATAGCAGAATAAGCATAATGAAGGGAACTTGTTAAACTGATCTAGGATATTAACTACAGGAATTAGCTTGTGTTGCATTAAATCTTTCTTTAGCAACACATGTTATTTGTCTATTTTCTGAGCTAATTCACGTGCTGAGTATGACTTAAAACTTCTACCAGGAAGTATTTCGTTGCATGTAGGAGCTGTCTAGCATTTTAATTCGTAGACTATTAAATCAAAATAATTTCAATTCTTTGCTTTATGCAGTAAACCACGATAAAAAACTTAAATCCTTCTCAATTAAATAGACTCATTCCTCAACTTATTTTAGTAAATACTAACTTCTTACGAAATTTGTCCTTCAAGTTGTTAAAACTAAAACAAACACTTGTCTAAAATATAAACACACATAATTGATCATAGCATGAAGCCTTTGCTACAGTAAAATTATAATATTACGAAGTATTACCGTGTAATAGTGCATTTCAATGCTTAAAACCAAGGTTTGATTACAAAGGTATTTATGATATAAAACGTTTGTTTTGTGCATAACATCCAATAAGAAATCATCTCAAAATCACCTTGATATTTCCACTAAATGAAATATGACTAGTACCATTATTTTAATGCTCCAAACGAAGATAGTTTTATTTATTTTTAACACAAACACATTGTTTTGAAGATAAGCAACTGGATGTGTGATTACTTTTATGTAACATTCCTCTAAAGGTTCTAGGTAGAAGGTCACACGTTATATTATTGCTCATTATTATAGGCCGCCTTTTTAAGTGTGAATTGAGAGGTGCCCTTTTATTTATTTATTTATTTATTTATTTTTTTTTTGCATTTGGAATCACAAAGAAACACTTTGTGTGAGTAGTATTCCAAATCCCGTCGACTCAAATTTTTCCGTTATTGCTGGTATGGATGCACAAAAAGACCTGTTAAGACATTTCAGGCATGTGGCGGATCTAAATAATAATAACGAAGCTTTTGTGCTAAATGTTTATATATAGAAAATAGGCTGTTACGCTTTTTCTTTCTTTCTTACGTTTATTATTGTTGGTTTAATTTCAGCAAATCAAGCAGTTTAACCAGCTTGGAATTAAACTTGTAACACTATATGGAGGATTATGGTTGACTGTAACAAAACTTATAAAAGGTGAATACAGAGAATGGAACACTTTTTAGAAGTAATGGCAAGCTGAGAATAATTTTCTTCTTTCTCTGTTTATCCTCCTAGTATGTTGGACTTACACCCCCAGGACTTACAAGCGGGTACTTGAGTCAAGGCCTGTCGAGGAGCAGACACTTTGGGTCAGATAGAATATCCAGGATGGGTGATCAGCCCTATGCCTGGTATGAGAGCAAGGTAGTATATGATATGAAATTGTGGTGAAATGGATAAAAGGAAAGGTGATGATGGAGCAAACGGTAGAAGGAATGGCGGGGGAAACAGGAGAGAAAAGTATCCATGAAAATAAATTGACCACGTGATGAATATGATCCAGGAACGGTGGGAAGGTTTATGCAAAGCTTTCTAAAAATTGCATTCTGTGCTCTATACATGCATCTTTTCTCAGCGCTCGAAGTTAACAATCGTGCTGATAGAACTGATTTTGCTTAAACATCAAGAAAAATCCAGTAATCTAAGACAATATGGTTCGTTTGAACCCACCGAGTTTCATCAACGTGAATTCAGTAAAATCTACATAGATGGTATAATCGGCGCAAAGTTCTAGACACGTGAAAATCTTAATGAGAGCTATGATGCGAGTTGCTTACCAGATCAGGCGGTGACCGGTCGACTGCATGCTGCAGGAGTGCGTGGGACAGTCATCGTCAAATATCCACACCGGTTATGCACTGTGTTGCGCTGATAAACTTAGTTATATACAGTATATTAAAATCCACGCTGTAAAAAGCGCTTAATATAAAAAACGCTGTCAAT
The DNA here is from genome assembly GCA_030765065.1 of Deroplatys truncata. Taxonomy (NCBI): domain Eukaryota; kingdom Metazoa; phylum Arthropoda; class Insecta; order Mantodea; family Mantidae; genus Deroplatys; species Deroplatys truncata. The sequence goes on from CM060990.1 coordinate 619,070,259, forward strand.
CATTGCCTCCAATTCTTCCACATCTAACAACCCTTCCTCTTCTGCGGAATCACTCACATTATTGCCGTCATCACTGCTGTCACTACTTTCTGCACCATTATCCTGGATGAGAATTCTTTCTATTTGATTTCCTGCAATTCCGTATTTTTCGGAATAATGATTCTTAATTTATTCAGCATGTCGCCATACATTTTCCCATTCTGGCCTTCCAATTTCAGCAAATTGCTGGCGTTATAACTGCTCCACATATTTTAATTTAAAAGTCATATTTCTGCATGCCATCCATTTTTTTGATATCAGCCCAGATTAATTCGATTGGGTTTAGATCTGGGTGATACGATGACAGCCTAAGTACATTATGGCGATGTATTACTATCTGGTCAAGTATGTATGACTTCTGAAGCTGTTTGATGGCTTTAATTAAGTTATATAGCTTTGTTTTACTCATGCTTTCATCTAAAGCTTTATTATGTCTAAGTAACCAAGCTCTCATTTCTTCTTTCAAGGAAGTTGAGGTAGGTGGTTTGTGAATTTGAGTGTTGACGCATTGTGAAGCATTGTCGATGACCAGAACAGACCCAGCAGGCATATTAGGTGTCAACATGGCGTTGATTCACTTCATGTAATTTTCTGTATTCATTTCCTGATGAAAATCTCCTGTTGTTTGTTGCGACTTGTAAAAGAAGGGCATTTGGAACGAATCCGATCTTTCCAACAGCATGAACGATAATAAGTATTTGCCCTTTGGCAACAGGTGCCTGCAAACCTAATTCGCTATCGTCACTCCAACTTTTAGATGCTGTATGACTGCTGTGTATGTATGACTCATCTTCATACATTATAGTATTTTTCTGAAATTTGTAGCACCACCTTGAAAATTGATGCTGATATAAGTACACATTGATATAACTACATATAAAATTAGTCATTTGGAAAGGTAGAATCAGACTGAAAAATTAAATGCCATAGCCGGGATTTGAACCACAGATCTCAGGCTTTCCGTGCCGTTGCTCTAACCGACTAAGCTATTATGGCAACATTTACTTTTTATTTCTATTTCTATTTTTTATTTTATTATTATTATTATTTCATTTTATTTATTTATTTATTTATTTTGCTTTTCTGTTAGAACTCTTCTATTTGATTTCGGTTTCTTTCACTTGAACGCTAAATCTTTAATAATTTTTCTGAGATTTGTAGCACCACCTTGAAAGTTTCTGCTGTGTTTCAGCTGGATGAGCAATCTGCTTATTATTAGCACAGTTTTTTCTTCCACATAGGAATTGTGAATCGTGCGCCGAATGACGCATTCGAAATCGTCTATTTCTGTAATACGTTTAGGGACCCCAGGCGTGTCAAATGGCATTCTTTCATCCATATGTTTTTTTTCTTATCTTTGAGAACTCTGGAAACGGAACTCGGTGAAACACCAGTTGCTTTGACTACTCTTTCTTTCACTCTCTTAAGGCTTTTGTGGAACTCGGACGAACATATATTTTCTTCCTTCATCTCTGCTTCTTGCTTCATGAAGTCGAGGACATTTGCAATTATTTCTCTACTTTGACTATGTAACAACTTAGCACTCAACTTTGAAAACGTAGGAGCCATGGTTATAAATATAACAAATATAAAGTAAGTACTATTTAGATACTGCGCTCGTTAAAATTACAACCAGATGCAGACACTTTCTATGCAGACTGTATGTGTTACGCACTGTGAGTAAGCAAAGGTGTTATATCGCTTTCGTTGATTAAGCTGAACATAAACCATTCCTAGGCTCGGCAGCTGGGCTGGCAATCAAGGTCACGATTCCAGAAGTTTTGCGCGAGTAATACGTATACATACAAATTCGGCAAGTTTAACATGGACTAGGGACTGCACCTCGATACCGTTGATACTTCGATACTCTCGATACTCGGTGGTATGGAAGTAGGTCTAATACTTGAGATAAACTTTCGATACTTAAAATGTTTAAGTTTTGCATTATTGAAAGTTGTTGCGTTTAACTTTATGATAGATAAGGAATAAAAGGAGTGAGACTTCATGTTATATCTTCGCACATATATAGTCCCCAAGGAGTTGCTGGACTATAGCTCTTTAATAGACTGACTTCGATGAATGCAACATTTCATAGACTCTTGTTTCTAAATGAAAACATGCAAAACAATGGGGGGAAGAGTAGAGGTAGGCTCATGTAACATGCAGCGTTAACTAAGTTATGAATAAAGCTGATTTAGCTGACCCACTAAATCACGTTTCTGCAATAGCCTGACTGGCGATTCACTCTCAGTCATTAGATTAATATATTTACTGTGTTCCTCTCACGAGAATGTGTCTATAAGAAATGTGTTGACATCAACAATTCTATCGCTATCTGAGAAAGATTACGGCTCTACTTTCAACATATCAACTAGACTTAAGGCCTCATAGAAAACATACGCTCTTCTGCTAGCATAGGTCGCGCCACGATTTTGGCGTGTGAAAATTTTAATGGAAAGCAACAAGCTACGATGCAAGTCATTTACCGTATAGTTGTATGGCACGTTACGGGACTGCAGCTCGAAGAATGGTGCAAGTTGAGACGGCAGTTGTATACAGTGGAAGGAACCACGTGCTACTTGCAAGGGACAGGGGGCTGACTGGACTAGCCCTGAAGGTCATACGCCAATATCCCTGGCGAGACCTATAATGCTGAATGGACAGTTGTTTTTGTTTGCTTTCCTCGTCACAAATTTTAACAACGTTAGCAGCTATTTCTCGGGCTTGACTGTATAGAGTTCTTCCTTTCTTACTGTGCATTGTAAATAACTGTATAAATCACAAGAAAACACTTACACACTGCTCCAAGTGAAACACGTTGGGATACTAACGTTACGGTATGTTTTTAATGTAGATGGTAAATCTATTTATGATATCATGAGCTGCCACGTGGTATTATCCTCCCTCACTCTTCCGGAGAGCAGAACGTTTTCTTGTCAGAGGCCTACAGTACCTGCTTCAGTGACCAAAACATGTGAATCCAGCAGAAACAAATTAGAGCTTATGACCTAAGATAATACTGCGTATGGAAATATTTGTTCTTTCATGAATGCTCGTGTTCTTAAACAAACATATTTGATTCCTTTATGTTTCTGCATTTCATAAAATACTTCCTTGATTTTTCTTCAAATTTTTAATTGTGTATAATATGCCTTATATAAAACATGTATACACTAATGTATAAGGGTGTATAGTAGAGAGGTTTAATCCATAAACTTTGTTTCCGAGTGTTATATGCCTAATTACTTATTACTGGAGGAAAAAACTACATACGTGACATTATCAAGAAAAACTCCTGCCATTTAGAGATGTCAAATAGGAACAAATTCCGAAATAGGATACAATACAAAATTGGTTACATGCGTTTGTACACATAAAACTACTAACAAGAACATAATTCAGTGAACAAGCTATTGTCTTTAGTTTTTTATAAAGTGAGTATCGAGTATCGAATGTCGGTGCTCAAAAATCAGTATCGAGTATCGAGAAATAGTGGTATCGCCCCATCACTAACATGGACAGTTACAGTTTCCCGTTAATTCAACCAAACCATGCACACTTTGAAACAGTAACCCCTCCTGAACTCTGTAAATTAAGTAGCATAATGCCTGAAAGAAAAATGGTTCATTCAAGAGAGAAACGACTTTGATAAAAGGAATAAAATCCCTGCAAATAACTTCATCCATTCATTTTAATCATTATCATTGCTAAGTTATGATAACAGAAATAAAAAAAACACTTATTACAATCACATTACTTTCTCTACCCCACTATCGTTTATCTATATATAGATTTTACAAGTTATTCTTACAAAACCTATTTTTCTAACTACTTCATGTTAATCGAGATAAACATTTGCAGAACAGTTTCATTATACGTTTTGTTGTAGATACAAGGGGGCCAGAGGAAACTGAATCGGAATCAATAGTCGGATGTTTAAAAGAGGCTCTCTGTATGATGGCCTTAAAATTCTATACGCTTTCCTATGACATCTTGAGAAACAACTGAATAGCGACAGCATTTAAAAAAATGGAAGAATTCAAACCAATAATAACGGATGCCTCGGAAATGGCTGATGCCACAAAAAGTTCTTGGAAATAAATTCTGTGCTTTAAAAAGTTCTACAATTTTTGTCCATCTTTTATGGTATACCCTTAAGCATGTTTATACAAAACTCCTTCCGAGTGAAGTGGACTTCACAGACTCTTCCCAGAAACTTCAAGAGTTTACATTTATTTATCATGTAAATATCTTAAATATATGGTGCTTTAATCAGAATTGTTAGAGCCATTTTTGAGAAAATCAAAACTATCGAACCATTTTTCATGTACTAAAGGATGTTTGTGGTGGAGGGATTTCCTTGAAAATATTCGTGTCGCATCTTTGGAAGATGCTGAACTTAAATATTAAATTTGGTATTTGTCTGACTTTTCGTTTTTGGGTTATTCTGTTCACAGACGCACAACCGAGCGGGTTGGCTCAGGCGGCAATGTCTGTGGCCTACATTCGGGAGGTCCTGGATTCGATTCCCGATGGGCGTCCGCTTTGACCATGGGGTTTATCGTGGTTTTCCTCTGGGCGCCTAGGCGAATGTTGGGGTGGTGTATTCTACCACGATTTCTCCTTTCCCTCATTTCCTGTCATTTCATCTTTCTCCCTTCATCTTTCAGGTAGAGTCTCCGTGTTCCGTAGTGCGTCTGGTGATGAACAGATGGCATGGTTGATGTGCTTTGGAAAGACTTCTCCCCGCCAACGCACCCTGGCGCAGTAAGGGCCGCTTCTTCGCCCTTTTCGCCTCTACTGGCAAGAGCGTGTGTTTCGTAATGGAAATGATAGGGACTTCCGTGTGTCTCTGTGATCCCGTCTCCCTGCGAACCTGCGACCTCCTGCGGCTCCTTCACTTCATCCCTGCCTCCCGGGCCACAATAGGTCCAGTTGGTCGCAGTGGCGAGGTGTCCCCCTCCGGTAATTACATTGTACATAACAGACGCACATTCACACACACGTAACTTTTTCTAAAAATTCTTTTTTGGATTTAGGGGTCCCAAAATATGTATTTCCGGTGAAATCTCGATATCAAATTTTTGGGTGGAATGAAGTGAACAGTGTTTAACGTCCGCTTTTACTTCATAAGGCACCAAAGGCAGTAACACTGGTAACGCGAAATGAATAATTGGGAAAGGAAATTTGGGAATGAAACGTTCCAGGCATAAGCTTAGGGTACAACCTTCGCGACATTTGTCAATTATGAGGACTGAGGAAAACCTTGAGGTATAATTAAGCTATCGAGCCCGGAATAATTTTATTTTGGTCATTTTTATAAGGATCAATTTGAGATAGGTGTATGTTGCGGTAAAATGGATGAAACAGCTGTAAATATAAATTATATATTCTTGTAATACTTCCTCTGTATAAGATGTTCCTGGTCCGACGTATTTTAGTAGCTCAAAAGTTGCAGTTTGTCCGAGAATGCTCAAGTCTACGGCCGCGGAAAAAGTTAAGCTCCTTTGTATTGTGACGCAGTGGCTATGGCGAAAGGTTATCGAGAGGTCCGCAACGAGCGGTCGAATAAACAACGATAACGGCCGCTCACCAGCGTAAACACCGGGCTCGCTTTCGGCAGATAATTAGAATCTTCTGGAAGCTATTACTCCCCTCTTCCAGAAAGTGTGTCGAAATAGTTCTAGAATGTTCGAGAACCCTGTGGAAAGATTCCACTGACTATATAAGCGAGCGTTCTCGCGGGAGTCAGGCAGTGCGAGTCGAGTGTGAGTAGAGTTGTTGAGCCAGTCAGTGAATGAGCGAGCGAACGAGCGAGTTAAGGAGTGTGTCTCTGGTGCGACATCAAGAGCGATTCTCCAAGCGAGTTGCTACTGCGGAGGGACGGGTTGTGGAGGTCTTGTGTTCGACTGCCGAGTGAAGTGAACCGTCCGGAAGAAGTGAAAGGTCGGAGAATTGAACTAGTTCCCCTTAGTGAAGTATAGTGTGAACGAAGTGATTTCTCAGCGAAGTTTAACCAGATAAGGACCTAGAACAGTGACAATAAAACAGTAAAGAGTGACAGTTAAAAAAACTGGACAAGGTCACAATATCCAAATACTATGGGAAAACAATATTGTCCCAGTGTATCAGCTTAAAATGTGTAGGAGTAGCAGTAAACGACGAAAATCACAAAATACTTCGAGGTATCACTGAATTACGTAAGGGAAAATGTCATGTGATCGAGAAAAACGACCTATCAGATTTTAGTTTACTTATGACATCCGAAAGCAACGCCGAAGGGCCCTCGAAACCTTATCCAATCACTAGCCAAATATATTATGTATCCAGTGTGGGGAGGAATTGTATAAATAGCGTATATCCCCAGAGAAATTTTGACTCCTGCAATGTATACACTGTGTGAAATCCGTGACGATGATCGTCGCGAATTGCCGCGTAAATAGTGCCGGAAACAAGTGTATTAATTCCGCGAAATGTAGTTCATTTAAAAAAGAGCGCCGAAGTCACATACCGGTAGATGCTGTTTCGGAATCCGCGAAGGTACTTTTAGCCGCACAGATATGAGTAGCCGACATGCTGCCCACATGTAGAGCAAAATTAACAATAACAGTGTAATTCGCGAACAGGCGTAAAATGATATGTGGCAGGAACACTTGTGCAGTGCAGTGGAAATTCTTTTTCAATAAATTCGGTTATAGCTCATTTCACGGTGCTTCATCATTCTCCTTGTGTTTCATTTCCACACCCGAGATTTCCGACGCCTAGTAATTTCCACAGGCAAATCTCTTCCCCGACCGCTGAGATAAAAATAGCTAAGGCAATACTTCATCTCTCAACGGAGAAAGCAGAAGAAGAAGAAGAAGAAGAAGAAGAAGAAGAAGAAGAAGAAGAAGAAGAACAAGAAGAAGAAGAAGCCAAGTCTAGAGCACCTCCAAACAGATTCGGTGACCGTACAATTAGATCCTCACTTATCCCGAACCTATTATGCAAGACTTCGCATAGCTGCACACCACGCGGGTCATGAACCAGCGACTGACGCGTACCGAGCCAACCAGGTTCCCCTTCATGGACTTCTGCAATTGATAGCCAGTGTCCCACCTGTCAGGGAGAACGATCCTGGCGTGATTTGAACCACAGACTTCCCGTTCACGAGTCTGTGCATAAACGACATCGGCTATCCGTGTCGATTTTTGGTGCAATGCAATACTTTCCCTACCTATTACTTGAGTTGTAGAGATAGCACAACATACATCCGAAATAAAATGTTACTGTTAAGGTACATGAGGTTTGAACATAAAAAGTCAAAAAGAAAGGCACGCAAGTCATGTTACAAGCAAACATTCCAAATGCAGAGTCGACGTCCCTACAAGGCTAAATGAAATGATGGCGAATATTGACAGTGTAAATGCTCCATCCCACGGCAGTCACACAGCATGACCTCAAAATGGCGGATCCACGCTAGTTTCCCTGATAACATCGGTCTGCTGCAGTCAAATCCCTTTGGTACCCTTCTACCCGACCTTCACTTCTATTTTCACTCTATTATATTGCAAAATACTCTCAGCTAAACATGATGTCACTCAATGAGTCGGTTTCCTGTCCCTCTATTGGATGCAATAATAATCGATTTATACTCTCCAAGCATGAAGCTGATGAACCTTGACAAATACATCTGACTGGAATGAATGTTGCAAATATTTTCTAAATGGTACGCTTGAAGACTAATAATCTAAACGCACCAGAAAGTTTCGAGCAATTCTATCTTTGAGTTTAAGATTGTTTTCTCAGGAGCTTAGGATTTTTCGTTAATTACTTTGGTGTGGCTTTGAAAGACAAAATACTTACTGTTATAATAAAACTCTAACCAAACGTTCTCTGGTGATTTTCGATTTTGGATCAATAACAAGTTAGCGTGTAGGCATAACGGCCTTCCCTGAAGCCAAAAATAGTGTTTTTTTCTCTAGATCTATTTTTATTTTACGTCGCTTTAACTACGTGTCCATAGAGACTTTGTGCTAGGCAACTGCACCTCTGCTTCTGTGACGGGCAGATAGCAGGTTCGACACCTGTCCATAGAGACTTTAGTGCTAGGCAAGTGTACATCTGCTTCTGTGACGGGAAGATACCAGCTTCTACACGTGTCCATAGAGACGTTAGTGCTAGGCAACTGCACCTCTGCTTCTGTGACGGGTAGATAGCAGCTTCTACACGTGTCCACAGAGACTTCAGTGCTAGGTAACTGTATCTCTGCTTGTGTGACGGGCACATGGCAGCTTCGATAGATGTCCACAGAGAACTTACTGCAAGGTAACTGTACCTCTGTTTCTGTGACGGCCAGATGGCAGTTTCGACACGTGACCACAGAGAACCTAGTGCTAGGTAACTGTACCTCTCCTTCTGTGGCGGGCATATGGCAGTTTCGATACGTGTCCACAGAGAACTTAGTGCTATGCAACTGTACCTCTGTCGTTCTCCGTGGACTAGTGGTACCGTGCTAGCCTCTAGTTCCCAAGCTCGCGGGCTCAAACCCGGCGGAGGCCGACGGATTTTTTCAAGCGTAAAAATCCTAAGCATGGCTTCCTTCGGAAGGGAAGTAAAACAGGTGGTCCCGTGTCGTAGATTTACGGCACGTAAAAGAACCTCAAGCCTGGTAAGGAGGCCTGTGAGCATAATTACCGGTCTTTCACGCCCAATATAGAATGGGACGCTAAGGACCATAGTAGTTAAAAGCGTCCATAAATAAAACTCAATTTAACTGTACCTCTCCTCCTGTGACGGACAGATGGCTCCTTCGATACGTGTCCACAGAGAACTCAGTGCTAGGTAACTGTACCTCTCCTTCTGTGACGGGCAGGTGACATTAGGGTGCTGTCCAATCTACCTGCTTTCATTAGAAATGGCTAATCGCTATTTCCGCCTATTTTCATGTTTACTATTGTTTTAAACTTAAGGCAGAACTTTGGGACGTGGTTTGAAATATCCAACCCGTATTTACCTTCCCGACTGAGGGAAACCACGAAAAACCCCAGGCAGTTTCGGCCTGGTCGGCTAATGTGATTTGAACCCGGGACCGCGTTTTGTTTGCATGTGGCAGGTTTCACCTTTCACCCAGGAATGGCTGAATCGATTGTTATTGTACTTGGTAGGTATACAGTATAGGTTAGATCCCATCTATTCCATAGACTATCGCGTGAGATGGCTCCACGGTAACGTGCGAGCCTCGCATTCGGGAGGTCCTGGGTTGGATTCCTGGGACCAGCTTCTCTGACCATTGGTTTTTCGTGGTTTTCGCTGGTTGGCAAGTCGAATGCTGGGGTGGTTTCTCTTCTACCACGAATTTCCTTTCCTTCATTTCCTATCATTTCGCTTCACCTTTCATGTTTTAGTTGGGCTTAGGGGCTGTACAGTGTGTGACAGATGGCGCAGATGCTTGATCGTTGGAAAGTTCTTCTCGCTCGGCCAGGTGGCAGCGTTCTCTGAGCCCAATCAGGTGGATCAAGTTCTCCTCGGTTCAGCCAGCGGGAAGCATTTCTGAGTTGGCCACCGGTGTGACCGGTCATTAAGCTTTTGGAATCGTTAGGGACTTCTGCGTGTCTCTGTCGATCGGCCTGCCTGCGCTCTATAGTCTCCTGCGGTTCCTCCTGGAGCGGTAAGCACAAAAGTTCCGCATTGAGTCGAGGTGCGAGGTGTCCATTCCTTTCCCAGGACATAGATCATGCACAGTAGGCTAGGCACATGGCATCTTAATCACTTTCCGAAGATGGGGTACTATTGCGATATGAAGTAAAAAGCTGTGTTAATTAAAAAAGGAACGTACATATCCGAGCGATATGGCTCCGCGGTAACGTATGATGCTTCCAATTAGGAGGTCCCCGTTCGATTCCCTTCGACCAAGCACACTATCCTTGGTTGTTTCGTGGTTTTCTCTGATCGGTAGGCTAATCATGGGGAGATTTCTCATATACCACGATTTGCTTTCCCTCATTTTCCTTTCATTCCGTTTCCTTCTCATATTTCAGGTATGCTTCTAGGTTTCGTGGTGTGTAACAGTCTGGGATACATGGTGCGGATGCTTACTACAAAGAAACAGTGTTCCCCGTGGGCGCGAAGTGTCCCGCTCCGTTGTATACGCTATACTTCATGCCTTTCTCCTAGGGGACGTTATAGCCCCAATAGATCTCCCGTAGTTCTCTGTGCGCGAATTGACCCTCTCCGTTGTATACCATATAATTCATGCCTTTCTTCTAGGGGGCGTGGTGGTAACCGCAATACATCTCCCGTGGGTCGCAGAGCGCAAAGTGTCCCTTTTGGTTGTGTACCCTATACTTTATGCTTTTTCCGAGGGGGCGTGGTAGCCGTAATAGATCTCCCGGAGGTCGCAGTGCGCGAAGTGTCCCTCTCCGTGGTAGAATCTATACTTCATGCAGTTTTACTTTATATTAAATCTGTGCAAATGGTGTTTTAATTTCACATCAATGTTATTTCCAAAAAGACGTTACCTATTTATCTTTGCTAACTTCAATTAAATTATCTGTTTCTTTAAAACGTATAAAATGCTGAATTGCAAATGCATAAACGTTACAAAATACTAAACTTTCAAATCAAAATGCTAAATTTCTGATTTCAAAATACTAAAATTCACGACTGCTAACAATGATTTACGTTTATACCAATTTATTTAGCAAATCGGGCCGAGGCGAGGTATTGTAATATTGCCAGAATTACTGAAGTCTCTGAGGTTGATCTTACTGGCAATAGCTAGTAGTGTATCATCATTGATCCCTTGATCTAAGAGATGGTCATCAAGGTCACGGATACAAAGAAAATATCGAGAAAGAAGTCGATAACTGAAGCTGGCATTTGAGAAACAGTAGTCATTTTCTTGCTCATATCACTGAGCGGAAAGTTGACTAACATTAGAGAATGGCATCAGTAGCTACCAACTTTTAATACAGAGATTTTCTATCTCCAATTCACGAAGTAGTAAAGTCGCATCCATCATTTTGTTATCTATTTTTTGGTACCCTTAGATTTGTTGTTCCTCTTAGGAAAGCAGAGATATTCCTAAATTTAATTTTCTGAAGTCATAGAAAAGGAATTCCAGGAAAACTGCTGGAATTTACAATTACCTATTTGGATGAAATTTACTATAAAGGTACATATCACGGAGGGGCCCCCGGAACCGGAGCAGATCACCGCAAGCAGGCCAGTCGGCCCTTTTTGCTTCCAACGTGACCCCTGAGAGGGAGGGATGAGAGGAGAGACCCGAAAGGTAACCAGATCCGGATGCCGACGGGCGCAAGCATGGACGTGGTACCTAACGTTTCCAGATAGAACGCATCCGGCACCGCACGGTCCCTGCGCACAAGCCACCAACCTCCAGGGTCCCCCGGAGTGGAGCACCACATGAGGAGAGACCTAACTGAGCGGTACCGCAGCGACGCCCGGGAAGAAACCTTTACAGAGCGCAAGCCACCGCCCAGCCGCAAATACCCGAACACCGTCGCCTGGTCCTACAACCCTGAAACAGATGACAAGAAATTTTATGGGCACAGGAAACGAGAGGAAGGAGAGTCGCGGTAGAAGATGAACCACCCTTGCATTCGCCTTGCGACCCGTGGAAACCACGAAAAACCCATGGGCCAGACTGGGCGGTCGCCGGGGATCGATCCCAGGACCTTCCGAATACGGGCCACAGACTTAACCACCTGAGCCATACCGCTCGGTTGAAATTCACCATATTCAACTTTGAGTCCCAGGATACGAATCTCACATTGGTTTCTCGAATTCGTAACAGTTTGGGCATTATGGGATTACTTCTTTCTTTAACGCCCGTGCTTACTACAGATGGCTCCACAGGCAGTAGCCACTGATGATACATGAAATGATAATTGGGAAAGTAAAGTAAAGTTGGAAGGAAATGCTTAAAGACAAGTTTAGGGTACCTCCCTGGCATTTCCCAATAATGAAAACCGAGGAAAATCTGAAAAGAAAAAGCTCTGTCAGGGAAGACGGTCCCAGTGGAATTTGAACCTGGACCTCCCATTATGGTGTAACGAATGTTACCAAAACCTATACATTTTGCTTCATGTAACCCTAATAAACTGGAATAGCAAAATTCTAACGGTTGATCTAAATTCTCCTGCTCACCACTTGGTCCACACCACGTATTTAAAATTCCTCAGTAGAAATTTTGATCTTACACGATACCTAAATCATTTAATTTTCCGCATTTCGAAAACCTCGATGTTGCGAAAGTCTAAACGTGTATCCTACATTTTGTTACCGAAGTACAGATGATTTTATGGCGAATATTTTGATACCTTTAGCTTTGCTAAACGTATTATGAGAGTGGAAATACTTTCAAATTGAAATGCTTGAAATCGCTCAAAATAGGGTTTCAGAAAGTTCGGTTGGGATATACCACTGCCAACTTGGACAGAATTTTGTATCTTCATAGGATCGAATACCAGGAACACGAACCTGGACTTGGTTTTCGAAATTCGTAAATGTTTGGGCGTTACAGAATTCCAAATGTTGCAAAGTCTAAATATTTTTTCTCATATACACTATGTGATAAAAGGTATCCGGACACCCCACAAACATACGTTTTTCATCTTAGGTGCATTGTGCTGCCACCTACTGCCTGGTACTCATCATCCGCGACCTCAGCAGTCATTAGACATCGTGAAACAGCAGAATGGAACGCTCCGTGGAACTCACGGACTTCGAACGTGGTCAGGTGATTGGGTGTCACTTGTGTCAGAAGTCTGTACGCGAGATTTCCACACTCCTAAACATCCCTAGGTCCACTGTTTCTGATGTGATAGAGAAGTGGAATCGTGAAGGGACATGTACAGCACAAAAGCGTACAGGCCGACCTCGTCTGTTGACTGACAGAGACCGCCGACATTTGAAGAGGGTCGTAAAGAGTAATAGGCAGATATCTATCCAGACCATCACACAGGAATTCCAAACTGCTTAGGCGTGAGGTGAGAAACCTTGGATTCCATGGTCGAGCGGCTGCTCATAAGCCACACATCACGCAGGTTAATACCAAACGTCACCTCGCTTGGTGTAAGGAGCGTCAACATTACGCGATTGAAGAGTGGCAAAACGTTGTGTGGAGTGACGAATCACGGTACACAATATGGCGATCCGATGGCAGGGTGTGGGTATGGCGAATGCCCGGTGCGTGTGTAGTGCCAACAGTGAAATTCGGAGGTGGTGGTGTTATGGTGTGGTCGTGTTTTTCCTGGAGGGGGCTTGCACCCCTTGTTGTTTTGCGTGGCACGATCACAGCGCAGACCTACATTGATATTTTAAGCACCTTCTTGCTTCCTACTGTTGAAGAGCAATTCGGGGATGGCGATTGCATCTTTCAACGCGATCGAGCACCTGTTCATACTGCACGGGCTGTGGCGGAGTGGTTACACGACAATAACATCCCTATAATAGACTGGCCTGCACAGAGCCCTGACTTGAATCCTATAGAACACCTTTGGGATCTTTTGGAACGCCGACTTCGTGCCAGACCTCACCGACCTACATCGATACCTCTCCTCAGTTCCCCACTCCGTGAAGAATGAGCTGCCATTCCCCAAGAAACCTTCCAGCACCTGATTGAAAGTATGCCTGCGAGAGTGAACGCTGTCATCAAGGCTAAGGGTGGGCCAACATCATATTGACTTCCAGCATTACCGATGGAGGGCGCCACGAACTTGTACGTCATTTTCAGCCAGGGTCCGGATACTTTTGATCACGTAGTGTACATTCCGCAGTTCTTCAGCTTTATAATGTCACTTAGCCTGGCCCAAAATTCAACTTTGATATATCTCAGACAAAAACATGCATGACCTTCAGCTCCACTTGAAAATTTAAATCCGAATAGTTTGGTTAGAACTAAAGCTACAGCCAAATTTTTGTTATCAATATATGGAAGTTTTTTTCACGAAATTCTTTATATCTTCATATTGAAAATGCTTCCGAGATCAGAGATATTTGTAATTTTAATTCCGAGAAACGCACGATTCGCAGTTGAAAAATCAACAATCGAATTTATCTTCACTGATTGCTATGCAATTCCGTTTACTGATAGACTTAAATCCAGATGGTAATTATGCTGTTCTTCAACTCTCAGTAGCACCTGAAATTCAAATAGATGTTTTTTTGGCGAAATGTTGGTACCTTTAAATTTATATACGTCTTTGGAAAGCAGTTATTCCCAAGTTTATTTGTCTTAAATCGCTCTTAAATGAGCTTACAGGTAAGTCCTGTTTGGATTTACCATTTACATTTGGACGAAAATTGGTTTACTCGGTTTCGAATCCCCGATCACACATCTGAATTCGGTTTCTCGAAATTTCTGAATGTTTGTGCGTTATGATGTTTCGAATGTTACAAAACTTGCATACTTTTTGTTATAAATTCGTAATAAATCGGATAACATATTTCTAAGGGGTGTTTCAGTTTCCCCTACCCATTTGGCTTTCCAATGGTACCTAGTATGATTCGAATTTCCTCGGTGGAATATTTTAACCTATAAGATTTCACGTCTTTGTTTTTCCAGCGTTCTTCTAAATTTAAAAGTGAACTGTTTTCGAACCACTACAGCTTCATTCAGATTTCACCTTTTGGCTATTTGTTTGCTCATTTACATTTATATAGATCTAAGTTATACCTAAATGTAAGGTTTTTAAATCGCTCAAAACATACTTGCAGGAAAGTCCGGTTTCTGTTTATCATAATTGATTTGGACGAAATGTAATACACAAGTAATTTCGAGCTTAAGGATCAGGAATTTCGCCTTGGCTTTTCGAAATTCGTAAATGTGCAAGTGTTATGTGGTTTAGAATGATATAAAACGAATTATAATGGTGGCTGTGCTAAATTCCTCTGCCAATTACCTTTACAATGAAACATCATACGATCCACAGTACCTCAGCGGATATTTTTAACCTATATGGTTCTAAAGACTTCGATTTTCTTAGCACTTCGCCGAAATTTAAAACAGCTGTTTTCGAACGTCTGAAACTACAGCCATCATTTTAAAACCTTAGTGCAGATGAATTGTTGGCGATTTTTTTAACCATTAGATTTGATATATGTCTTGAGAGCAGAGATATTAGAAAACTAAATTTTTCTAAAGCGCTTATAACAGACTTACATGCAAGTCCGGTTTGGAGTAACTACTTATTTGGATGAGTTTTGGCATACTTAATTCGAGTTGCAGGATCTTGAAATTTGTAAATGTTTGTGTGTTATGCCGCTTCGAATATTAAAAAATCTACATATTTTGCCTCGTAAATCCCTAATAAATTGGCATTGGATTGGATTGACTACGCAGGGGACTCGGCACTGATCCACATAGGGAATATTGTACCTATGCCCCACAAGGGAGCGTCCCCGGGAGGAAGGATGAGACGAGAGGAGACACCGGGCGGCCGAAACCAGGAGTGGCGGCACAGGAATGGCAGGGTACCTACGTTTCCAGATACAGACTCCCCGGCAAACGGACAGGCAGACCGGAAACCCCACCTCGCACAGAGGGAGTCCTACGCCCCTCAAGGGGTTTCGGATACCCCTGACAGCCAGCAGAAAGCCGAGGGAGGGAGAGAGCCACAAACAGCATCCTTTCCCCCTGCCACACTGCACCGAAACACCATCACCGACACTTTCAACCCTGAAAGAGACCAATGGATGAAAGATGAAGTGAAATGAGAATGGATATGAAATGGAGGGGCAGGAAATTCGGGGGATGTGAGAATTCTTCCCAGGATTCGCTTGACGACCCGGAAAATCCCCCGAAAAGACCCCAAAACCCATGGGTCAGGAAGGTCGGCCACGGGAATCGAACCCACCACCTCCCGAATGCGGGTCACAGAGGAAACCGCCTGAGACATCCCGCTCGATAATAAATTGCCATTGTAAAATTCTAAAGACTATTCTAAATCACTATGCCTACTTCCCTTCCAATGGAACATCTAACGATCCAAAATTTCTCATGTATATTTTTAACTTATAGGATTCAACAGCTATGGTTTTTCAGTCTCTGGTTTTCCAGCACTTCTGCCAAATTTAAAACCTACTGCTCGCGAACGTCTGAAGCAACATCCACCATTTTGTCACTATTTGTGGGTACGTTTATGGTGAAGTTTTTTGTACCTTTAAATTTGATATATTGTCTTTGCGGAGCAGAGATATTCCCAAATTTAATTCTTTGAAATCACGCAAAAACAGGCTTGCGGGAAATTCCGGTTAGGATTTAGAATATCGATTTTGACGAAATTTTACATACTCATAATTTCGAACCCAAGGTTCGCGGATCTGCCCTTGGTTTACCGAAATTAGTAAATTTTTGGCCGTTATGGTGTTTCGAATGTTATAAAAACTGACATTTTTGCCTTAGAAATTTCGATTAACCTGACATACCAAATTCTAACTGCTGTTCTGAATTCCGCTTTTCATCAGCTTTCCAATGACAGTTGTTAACATCTAAAACTCTTCAGTGGAAGCCTTTGATGTATAAGATTCCGCAGCGTTGGTGTTTATGGCAGTTCTCCGAAATTTAAATCCGCTCTGCTTGCGAACAGTTGAAGTTGTAAATAACATTTTTTACTTCATTTTAGATGATTTTTGGCTAAAAGTTTGGTACCTTAGGATATGGCATAGGTTTTAGGAAGCCAGAGATATTCCCAAATTATTATTTTTTTTAATAGCTCAAAACAGGCTTGCAGGAAAGTCCGATTGGGATGTAGCATTTGGACGTTTGGTATACTCATTCTTTCGAGCCCCAGGATCACGAATCTGGTCTCTTTTTTGGGAGTATTAGGTCTTCATTGGGCCTTATGGTGTTTCGAATGTTAATAATTAGAATAGCCATATAGAAACGATGGTCGAAATTCCCTTATTCATCACCTTTTCAACGACACCTTGTACGATCAGAAATCCTTCGTAGGTATATTGATGCTACGGGATATCACTATGTGAATGAAGTGAGTTGTCAGGGTTTATATGATGTATTGACACATTTACACTCATTTTGTATTATTTAGCTTTTCTGCAAGACTCTGGATACGTCTTACATCCAAAAAGCCCCCTTTGCAGCAGTTATTTCAGTGCATACTGAATACATACTCTGGGCATATTGACTACATACGAGTATATAAATCTTCGGCATGATATTTACCTAGCCTCTCTGGTTTTATTCCAATTATAAAAGAGATTTCCTGGAAAGTGATATTTAGACATTGTTACTATTCAACACGCTTCATGAATATATTATTATATCCATTCCCAAACAAAATGGAGACGCGGTTAGTTTCCTTAATGTTGTATTCTTTGCTATATGCTAAATACACAGAAGTGTTGAGTGATACCCGGGTGACATACTGACTACATACAGCCTGCTTTTTGTTTCAAACAAGTGTCAATCTGAAAATCTCTAGATCATACAACTATAACGGAACTAAAACGCATGCTTTTAAGTAGTTAATGCACTAGTTGGCAGGTAACTAGGCAGAAATAAGTTTTCCCCATTGACATTAGAGTGATATATTTTCTTTTCATTGAATATTCGCCTAAATTACGATAGTTCAGCTGCATTGTGGGTTTAAATTGTTTTGCAATATTTAGTACATAGTTAGGCACTAAATGCGGACATAAAAGGGTGGCTACCATCTCATAGCGCGTTCAGAAGAAACCCTGAATGATTCTGACCTGCAAAAGGTGCATATTTTCTGTTGAAAATAGAGCAATAATTATGGTTTGATTACAATTCCACCTATCGACAGTGTTCGGTTTTGTAAACAAAGAGCAAAACGCTTCTAGTGAGGCATTTACAAGCACATTACACGGGAAAACAAAATGAAGCAATAATACTAGTAGTATTATTTGGTTCCTTCGGTTACTGATGTTCTTTGCATTTTTAAACACTTAATAAATAAAAAATCTCAATAAATATTTCAGCTGATAACGAGTTAAATTACACTGAGTTTTATTTATGAACGCTGTTTAACTACTGTGGTCCTTAGCGTCTCATTCTATATTGGGCGTGAAAGACCGGTAATTTTGCTCAGAGGCCTCTTTATCTGGCTTGAGGTTCTTTTGCGTACCGTAAATCTACGACACGGGACCACCGGCTTTACTTCCCTTCCGAAGGAAGCCATGCTAAGGATTTTTACGCCCGGAAAAAATCCATCGCCATCCGCCGGATTTGAACCCGCGACCTCGGGAACTAGAGGCTAGCATGGTAACCACTAAACCACGAAGAATTACAGCAAAAATAGCTTTGTTTAATAGCATTTTACTAGGTTAGCGGGAACGAGACTGTTCCTAATCGTAACACTGGTAGCGCTATATTTACGCCGCATGTCTTAGACAATATGAGCAAAGGTGATACAAAGAGAAACTGTACTTTAGATGGCTTGGGTACAACCTTGTTAAGATATCGGGGGCATGTTTTCGGTGCTAATTTGAGTGGTTTAATGAATGCAATATCTCCCAGTTTAGAACATAACTAGAAGCCCTAATTTTTAAAATAAAATGGCTACAGCTGTAAAATAAAACACTTCACAGTGGCCATTAATTGTCGTATCACCATACGTTTGGCACTTAGAATACGCAAAACATATCTTAATTTAAATTACAATTACTGCACCTTAATATGTGAATGTAAAATCGATTTATTTAAATATTTCAACTCAGTGTTAATTAATATTTATCATTTGAGTTGGTACAAATTGTTTAGAACAGTGGATCCCTATACATAATCTCATGATATTTTGTGACTAATGGTATGAAGGTGTAAGTTACTTCATTTCTCTTAGATTTATTAACACCATAACTTCAATAAGAGAATGAACCTTCATCCACATATCAGACGTCCTTATTTACAGAGCAATGCCCCACCGGAAGTTGCGTCCTCTTTTTGTTGCTCGCGGTAACGTCAACACGTGAGCGGAAGTTTCAATTTTCTGGTTTATTTTAATTTGATCGGTTGGAGTCAGTAATCTCAGTTTTTGAACTCCTTTATCTTGATATTGCTCTTTACAGTCACTTTAGAGACTATCTGTTGATTTTGCATTGCTAGTATTGATTGTGAGGCTGGACAGAGGTCATTTTCTTGAAGACTTACATTGAGATTGCAAAAGAACACAGGAAAGCTTAGTTTGTTTGATAAGCACGTATGCACTATAACGGAAAATATTATTACCTCTTTCCATGTAGACTAAATCATTTATAAGTCGTCCTCCGTGGTGTAGTGGTTAACATGCTAGTCTCTAGTTCTCGAGGTCGCGGGAGGGCGATGAAGGTTTTTGGCCGTAAAAATCCTTAGCATGGCTTCCTTCGGAAGGGAAGTAAAGCCGGTGGTCCCGTGTCGTAGATTTACGGCACGTAAAAGAACCTAAAGCCTGATAAAGAGGCCTCTGAGCAAAATTACCGGTCTTTCCCGTCCAATAAAGAATGGGACGCTAAGGACCACAGCAGTTAAAGACCGTCCATAAATAAAACTCAATTTAGTTTTTAATTATTTAAATCATTTATAGCCTTATCAGCACTTCCCTAAAGAATATTTTGAAGAGCAGACAGTTTATTTTGTTGCGAAAATTAAATAAGTTTTACCTCAATGTTAACATCTCTAATACATGAAGATAATTTAGTTTAAAGTAACAAAACTATGGACATACAATTTTACATCCACTATAAAAACTTATGCACCAGAAGAAAGATGAACCCAACCAAAATAGAATCTGGGAGCAGTTTACTGATCAGAAAATACTGATTACATTGCTTTGCGTTGTTGATAGACCCAACTTCCTGCAGGTAATGAAAGTCGTGTATGTGTATACATATAATACAGGGTGGACCATTTAAGTTCAGCCTGTTCAATATCTCCAAAACTAAGCGTTGTAAAAAGAAATGACTTTGATAAAAGTTGCTTGATATTGTGGGGGAAAGAAAATGCCATTAGTCGTGTTTTGTTTGGAGGATGTTATTATAGTCATTTTAGGATCAATTTATTTTTTTTAAATGGGGACCTACAATTAGTGTCAACTTAAATTGACCCTAAAATGACCATCACAACGTCCTCCAAATAAAACACGACTAATGACATTTACTTTCCCCCGTAATATCAAGGAACGTTTATTAAAGACATTTCTTTCTACAACGCTTAGTTTTGGAGATATTGTACATTCTCAACTTAAATTGTCCATCCTGTATAGAAATAAACCAACTCCAATAACTTGATAAAAATATTGTACGGAAGAGGCTACAGGGTTGTTGTAAATTGCCATAATGACAATATTAACTGAAATAGTGCTTTACTGGAGTAAACTGTTTTCAAGAAGTTTATGGAAGTTAAGGATGATATCCAAACAACTAGACACTGGGTATTTGAAGGGAAAAAAATAAAACTTTTCTTTTCTTTTAGAGAATAAAAGATTTTGTAATCATTTTGCCTTTTGGAATTATTGGGGTTGAGACGCAAATATCATGATATATGCTTGGTTTATTGTAATAAATTCTAAACAATTTGTACAATGGAACAGCACCTTTTTTCCTACGCAAATTCTGACGTTAATAAGTATTATGCTATTATACTTATTACTTGTACTGAAACATGATTCAGTCAAGTTTTAAGTACTTTAACTTACCTGCATACGTTTTAAATTCAGCTCAGGATTATTTAGCTATAATTAGGCTAGTAATTTTGAGAACCGAAATCAAAAGTTGACTGCAGCGCAGTAAATAAATCAGTTTACTTCTGCCTAATCGGATTCACACACACACACACACACACACACACATACACACACACACACACACACACACACACACACACACACACACACACACACACACTCACTCAATCGAAGGCGTAGGTAGCCTGAAAGCACTGCATTCCACTCAATCGGTCCTGAAGATTGCAAGCCTAGTGATTAAAAACAAAGGTTGACTGCAATATGGTACTCGTCGGCTACGGTATGAATGCGCTTGGAGGAGGGCGCAACTGTTTTGTTGACATGACTAACGTCGTCAAGATCTAGGGAGCAGAGGGGGAGTGAGAGGCAAGGCGATAGAGGAATGTATAGATGCACAATGAAAACAGCACTACATTTGCAGGCCTTAGCCTCGCTAATAAATGAAACTCGAAAATGCGGATGCACTCTTTACATTATTGTCCCTCCGACACCCCACCCACTTGTTCCGTAACGGTTCAGTTTCTCTCCCCACCGAACGCACTCATATCGTGGCCGACTAGTATATAAATCGGTGCACACTGTAGGAAGACAATCTAGTTCTGATTTGCAGTTACGTCTTGAATGACTAATTTAATGTGGGTGAAACTTAGATAATTGTAAAATATAATCATAAAATCTTTGAATTGCAAGCAGAAACATTGTTGTAAACTATTTATGCAGATTTATAACATTTTGTAGTCAAAAATAACACTTCACCTATACTGATTTTCTCCGTTAAACTTTTAATGATAGTTTTAAAGAAATACGTTATATTAACGGATATTTAAAACATATAAAATATATTTCCAATAAACCTGAGTTCAGTGTTCACAAACTCCTCAATATCATTCTTTGGCGTTTACTAATAAACTTTTTTCAAGTTATCACTCTGTGCCATTCATATATCGAGCAGAACTTCCTTTGGACATTCTATTAGTTTTCTCCATGTACTTGTGCAAGCAACCTAATCCTGTTCTAGAAACAAGATTATCTCATTTCGGAGAATGATCGCGTCTAATCACGATCATCTGTGTTAATCCATGCAGGCCGTCTCGGATAGATACCTACTGAACAGTAGAATGGGTGGTCTACTCGTGCACGCTGTAGGGGCTCTGCATTTTGAGGTTTCACCCCATGTTCCCGGAAAAACGATCCCTTAAATCAAGGGTGGCGAAAACGACTTCCATCCACGAGTCACCAAACATGCAACACGCACTGCATCACTCAGCAGCATGTGAAAAACAAAGGGACGGTTGCAGAGAGGGAACGGCGCCTACGAGTCACGTTTTCGCCACCTCTGCCTTAAATGTACTACATAATGGTTGGTCTTTACAGTCTGTTCTTCTTTCTGCAAACAATTTTAGTTTTTGGTGCTTACTTTCCGGAGTAAGAACATGGGAGATTCATCCTCTGTTTTTGCCTATTCCTTGTTTTTCAGATTAGGGTTACTAAGGTTTGATAACTGAAAGCGACCCAAGTATATTCAGCTTTTCTTTGTTTAAAAGGCAGTGACAGGAAAAAAAACAGTGATATAATAGTCATCGAATATAATGCCATATAAATTCTGTAGAGCATTTACTGATTATCCGATAGCTATTTCGTAATACATCTGCATTAAAACTACTTTTTCAGTAAACACGTATCTTTCCGTCTTTTGGAATGACGATGTCTTTATGCCATATGCAGGGTGGAAAGAGTATAGATGTCCGTCTTTATAGTACGAATAGAAGATGAAAGGGGATATATTATACATATATAGGAATTGTACATATGAAAGTGGAACCATACCTATAAGAATTGTACAGTAACAATTTAAGTCACCAACATGTTAAAATATTCAACATCTAACATTTGTACAGAGCTGATGTAAGAAACGGGCGAGCTAGCAGAATTCCAAGAAAGCATAATCCTAAGTAGAGCGTACCTTTCACCAAGCCAACAGGCAGGGAACCGGTAACGATACGGAGAAATAGAAAGAGACAGATAGAGAAAAGAAAGAGACGGAGATATGGAACTGGCTCCACAACGCTACAAGATGGCGCTTAAGCGCACGGATCTGAAGCCACACATTCTCATACATGTTAAGGTAATGCGGTCTGAGGACCAATAGGAAACGCCGTTACATATTTAAACGCAGAGGTGAGCGTCACTAGGCTCCCGTATATAAGGGCAGGCAAGGCCTCAGAGCCCTCTCTCTCTCTCTCTCTCTCTCTCTCTCTCTCTCTCTCTAACTGATCTTCAAGAATTCACGTCGACACGAGGTGCTACAGATGCACGTGGGTGCCCAAGGGTGGGAGTGCGTGTGCAGATAGCTAGGCTCCTGAGTAATTTAAAGTGGTGGGATTATAATAATGGGAAAAGCTAGCCGCCCATAATTACTTCAATTGTGAATAAACTTCATTTATTAAGGAAAAATTGCAGTGTATTCTTTAACTTGCCTCACCCACTATAACCTGAGAATTAATAATTAGATATAGTTAGGAATGGAATACGCAACAACCGACGAACATCAATAACCGAGGAAGAACACTGCCGAAGACCACATCAACCCAAGGATCGACGATTTCCCGCTACAAAGATATTGAAAGGAACAAAAATGTCTTCATAATCTTTGGTACAACTCGAAGTGAAAGGTAGTTGTATGAAGAAGTAAACAACACCTGTCTCTCTCGATGGAAGGGGTAACGTGTTATCAAGTATTTACATTTCATTTACACTGATATTTAATCACGAATAACTGAAAAACGCTCTACGCCAAAGGTATGAATAAAGGTAAATAAATGTTCAAGAGAGAAATTAACAAGTACTTTACGCGGGAAAATGAAATGAATCAGTGATATGCATAACATGTTGACAAACCATTCTGCAGATGCACTTACCTTTAGGATTATATTCTCATCTGCGCACAAATGATTGTTGAGAAACATTTTAAACAGCACATATTACACAACACTTTTATTTGTGACTAGTATGTTATGAACAAATTGTCGGTCCTGACGAGTAAAATCCTGTCTGTAGTTCAGAATCTCTATCATAAGGATATGGCATACATCATCAAGCTATTACTTGTGTCCAGATTTTAATCTTCTAGCAGTAGGCTTCTAAGTTGAAATGTTTACGCTCTTGACCTAGTGTCATCTCAGTGCAAAGTGCAACTGCTATCTCCTTGTATCCCACGCTCAAGCAGTGCGATGCAGGTCAGGGCTGAGTCGTGTGTGAGAGACACCTCCCTCTCTTCGAAATTGTCAGTAGAGCAGAGTCGATTAGGCAGAGGAGAATTTCAGCACGGAAGCACACAGGAGGACTATTATACCT
Organism: Deroplatys truncata; assembly: GCA_030765065.1. Lineage (NCBI taxonomy): Eukaryota > Metazoa > Arthropoda > Insecta > Mantodea > Mantidae > Deroplatys > Deroplatys truncata. The sequence continues at coordinate 619,094,357 of CM060990.1, forward strand.
ACTGAACCTCAGAAGTAGGCAGTGAGGCGTAGGAGCACGGGGGGGGGTGACCAGATTCGTGGCGGCAGACTCGGACGCAGCTGGGGTCCGTAGCGTCTCCAGGTGTGAGATCGCGACGACCGGGATCACCCACACAAGCCTCCCTCCCCAAGGGCTCGCTAGGGTTTAGTCACATACCGGACGCCAGGACAGATAGGTAGTTACTCAAAGCAAACTCCATCGCAACAATCTCACCACGTCATCCACTCGCCTGATCCTTCCCCATGAAATATGAAAATGAAATGACAGGAAATGGGTGACAGAGAATTTCGCGACATTACAAAAACCACCCTCCAGCATGCATCTACCGATCTGGCAAAACCACGATAAACCCAAGGTCAGAGTGGTGGTAGAACGGGAGTCGAACCTGGGACCTCTACAATGCAAGCCTCACTTTCTACCCCGGATCCATCTTGCTGGGTTGGTCAGCTGTAGTATACTACGAAAATTACGATTCTCAGAAAACTTCACTGGCGTATTGTGCGAAATTTGTTGGCTCTAAAAGAAAAAAATCCTGTGATGCTACGGCCCGCGAAGGGCCTGGGCCTACCAACTCGACTGCCGGCCTCACGTCTACCCAGCACAGCAGAGGTGGGCAATCATCCACCCGATACGGGGAAGTGAATGTGACCAGCATCATGCATCCCCCAGTCGGAAATTTGGCTCACGAGGCTAGGATCGCTACCTATCACAACTCCTCACTTTCCTCGCGATGCTGAGTGGGCACCGGTCCTACACCCGGGACTGAAAAGCCGCAACCCATGGGTGGGATCGAACCCGGGAACCAAAGCTTCGCGTTCTAGCCCACAGCGCAACGTCGCAGGACTTACGAACAGCTATACCCCTTCCAAATTGTGTCTTACATATGGTATCCATATTTGGGGCAATGGTGCCAATATCTATAAACTACTAACCCCACTGAAAAAGGCCTTGAGAATTATCTTTGGTTCATCTTTCGATGCCTATTGTCGTTTTATATGCAGACTTTAAATTTGGACTGTAATTAATCAATATAGATATAATTGCTTGGTAATTACTAGGTCTAAATTATATAATTGAATATTTCATCATCAACACCATGAATATGATGCAAGGAATAATTATATTAATGTCACTCATTATGTAAGGTTGAGTAAATCCAAGAAGTTGTATAATGGCATTAATACTTTAACAGACTACCGAGAGCTACCCATTCAGGTAGCTTAAGTAGGTTTAAAGTCGTTTTGAATGGTTGACTTGCTGTAAACTCCTTTTATAATGTTAATGAACTTCTTCAAGCCAATTACTAGTATTGTACTTTGAAGTGCTTTGCTTTATATTTTTATTGCTTTTGTTTTAATGCTGTATTCTATCAGTTTTATTGTATTAATTTATTGACTTAGATTAATAACTGCTTTGGTTGCAGTTCTAAAACATCAGTAAATATTGAATTGGATTTAAGTCCACATTCCTTTGTTATTGTGTCTATTTCGACCATTTTCTGTGGGGATAACATAGGACTTCAGTTTACCAATCGAATAGAGATGATCAGGCTTAGGAATTTCTAAGCACTAAAGCCAGGACAGAAGGAAATAAGGTTAAACTGTCACTGGACTATAGGCAGGGACTTCACAAGTAACAAACAACCTCCCATCCCTCGTAAACAGTATTTTGGTGTTTGCAGAGCACTCGGGCCGGTGACTGACAGCGACCCTTGGTCTCTGTTTTTTAGGAAAGATTATGCCCTACCCTCGTTAATGTCTGGTAAGTGTGATTGGGAGAATGACTATATATGAAAAAAGGTATTATACAATAAAACTAGAGCTAACATAACATAACATCTCAATCTGTAGACCCTATAGTGAGCTAGACCAGCTTAAAAGAAGCTAGTCTACTGTAGGATGTAGTTTACGTCATAAATACATAATTACATTGTGTACTTGTATGTAAATAAATTGTAGTTCTTATGTAGAGTACGTTAGAGCTAAAAAAATTTAAAACAATATTATTTATACTTAATGTATTTATAAAATTCAGTAACATTTTATAGTCAGTTATTTTTTTGAATGAAAGAAATCCTCCTCTGTATAGAAGGTGTGAGTGAGGAGATATCTTTTCAATGCTAACTTGAATTTATTTTTATTAGTTTTCAGTTCCTTAATATATGATGGAAGCGAATTAAATAATACTATACCATTGTAGTAAGCCCCTTTTTGGAATACTTGTAGGTTATTGCTTGGCCTGTGCAAGTCCTGCCCATTTCTGGTTTGTTTGCTGTGTATGTCTGAATATTTTATGAACACTTCTGGGTGGTCAACCACGGTTAAAAGTACAGTTAAAATATACTCACAGGCTAATGGTAGGATTCCAAATGCTTTGAATAGTGGTTTACAATGAACTTAATGAGCTTAAGAACATCATGATAACAAGGAAGTAAAACCAGACATTGTTTCTAAAGTCAATTTCCATTGCAAAGGAGAAAGTAGTAACGTTTAATTTCCTCAGCTACAACTTTTGTTAAACTTATTTATTTACAAAAATCTGTCATCTTTAATATATCCAACAAGGAACTTGATTTACTAACAGACTATTCTTCTTTTCTTTGTTACTTCACGCGACAGCCTGAACATGCTATAACGTTGCATGGATTCACGGCCATTGTCCCTGACAAGAGGTGCATACGTTACTATTTCAGAGTACTTCAGCCCTTGAACTATTTTCCATACGTTGTCACGCGTGCATGCCTTAAAATGAAGAGAAAAGGGGGCATGTATGGCATTTAATGTTTGAAGGGAAACCACATAATGGCGCATACCTTTCCATTGTGCACTGGCAAGGACAGTATAAAACATCCGCCACAAGTGGGGTGAGTCCTTGGAAAATTCTAATCAGGTTAGTCCAGGCTGGGTGAATCATTAGAATGTTTACTGCAATATCCTCTCTAGATTTGACACTATCAAGGTTATCTGTCGCAGTGTTACCCAGATACTAAAGTTTTTAGCTTCTTATTGTTTCCGACAAAAAGCAGAAGTGATTGCGAATATGAATTTGATTTTTCAGAATTAGATTAAATTAGATTCCTTCTTTGTTTCACCTTTGTTCGTTATGTTCGGAATATACAAAGTGCTGAATTCTCATTAATATAAATCTAGGTGCATGTAACCGCGTGGAGTGGCTCGGGCGGTGGCGTAATTACACAACACCTGGGAGTCGGAACCATGTTGGGAAAACACAAATACAGCGATGTGGCAATTAGCACTGTGGTGAGCGGGAACACAGTCACCTTTCAACACTAACATTGTTATCATTCATACATCACAGGCAAGATCACCGGAATCACCGCACCCTGAACCTATTCCAAGAATCCCATGTCTCACACCAAGCGAGGTGGCGCCGCAGTAACGTGTGAGACTCGCATTCGGGAGGTCGCGGGTTCGATTCCCAGCGACAACCCACTCTGACCCATGGATTGTTCGTGGTTTCCCTGGGTCGCCAGGCGAATGCTGGGGTAGTTCATCTTCTACCACGACTCACCTTCCTCTCACTTCCTGTACCCATCATTTTCCTTTTCATATGTTTCAGGGCTAGGACCAGGCGACGGTGTTCGGCCGGGTGCGGCTGGGCGGTGGCTTGCCCTCTGCTAAGATTTCTTCCCTAGCATCGCTGTGGTACCGCTCAGTTCGGTCTCTCCTCAGCGTGAGGCTCCGCGGATCCTGGAGCTTGGTGGTTTGTAGGCAGGGACCATGCGGCTTCGGTTGCGTTCTATCTGGAAACGTTAGGTACCCCGTCCATGCTTGCGGCCTTCGGCATCCGGAACTGCCCGCCCTTCAGGTCTCTCCCCTCATCCTTCCCTCCCAGGGATCACTTTGGAAGCACAATGGGCCGGCTGGGCTACTTGCGATGCTCTGCCCCGGTTCCAGGGGCCCCTCCGTAATACGAACCTTTACCTGGTCGACAGCGAATGCTGGCGTGGTTTCTCACCTACCACGATTTCTTTTCCATCATTTCCCTTTCATACCGTTTCCTTCTCAACCTTCAAATGTGCTTTCTAGGTTTCGTGGCGTATGAAGGTGTCGGGCAGATGGCGCCGATGCATGCTCAATGGAAAGAGTACTCTCCGTGGACACCAGATGGCTTCTTGATTGGTGGACCGTTCATTGCCCTCTCTCAGCGGCTCCAGCAGTGGGACGGGTCTGCGAGCTTGGAAATGTTAGGGACTTCCCCGTGTCTCTGTGGCCTGTATCCTGCCGTGGTTCCCGAAAGGTGGTAGCCACAATAGATCTATGCAGGTCCCGGTGGGCGAGTTGTCCCCCTCCGTTGAATAACCTGTACCTATAGCTCATGTCTTTCAAACTTAACTGATACTTTAAAGAGGACGACAACAGTTTGAATAATCTTCCTTATCCCTCCTCTACCTCAACCTGCATGACAAAAGGCATACACACTGCCCAGCGTTTGTCCATATTGCTCAAATGGTGCAGAGGTGCATGTTAAGATATTTTCAGCCTATAATTTTAGCCAAGTCCTATAACTCAAGTTCGCAAATTTTTGATCCGATTCGCCAAGCGGAGCAGTTTTCGACATGAAGTGTGGAAAATAGGAGTAAGCGAGTTTTAAACGACATTTTAAAAGGAAACAAATTTTAGTCTCATATCCAGAGTAGTCACGTGTTAAATTTGGCCTCAATCGGATCATTAATATAGTCGCAATTGAGCTCATAAGTCTGTATGGCCTTTGACAATGCATTTCTTATGGTTTTGCAAAACTCCCACCCACTCTATTATTTTTTCAGACGTCTATAAACGTGTAATCTTCTAAGCCTTTTGGCATCCCAAAAACTCATAAACTGCTCAACCGATTTTCTTCATTTTTTACCTTTGATTAACATACTTCTTTACGGAGAGTGTATTGCATTTCCAAAAACTAGAAATAGGGAACATTTAACGGCTCAGGAATTTTCATACACATCAATTTTTCTCCAACTTGAGAGAATTGGATGTCGAAGGTTTACTTAATCGTCACCTTTGTGAATATATTATGGTTTTACAATACTAAAGCCACAGGTTGCAGATATTGGTAACAAATTCGAAACTTCGTGTTTAAGCTCAGAAACCATTCAAAGAGTTCGGATAGCTTGTCTTCATTGAACGTTTATTTCTACAGGCTACATGGCATCTCCAGTATCTGCTATATTGTGGAAAGGTTTTAGATATAGGGGCAAAATGGGGTGCGATTTCAAAATTAAACAATACATTATTTATGTCTTTAAGCGTTGAATCGATTCGGATAGATTTTCACAGTAGAAATCCTTATTTCTTCCAGGAAGATACACAGAGTTTACAGATTTAAAAAAAAAAAAAAAAAACCAAAGAGGGTGAGCTTACTGTGTTTGGGATTTTCCTATCCGCCACTTTTATGATATTCAGGTCAAACGGGACAAAACGGAAGAGACTGTTTAATCCATTCTTTAATACTATCACCAGTTAAATGCGTATCTATTACTGTGGATTATAGGTTTCATGGCTTTTGCCGTGTCGTTTATGTAGAATGGGAGATTTCAGAGTGGTTACCTTTAACTTTCGCTAAGTTCACCCCTATTTCTTTGACAAGGAAGTAAACATGGACTATACTAGGTCATTCAATCAAAATATTTTGGGATGAAAAATATTCTGGACCTAAGCCGTAATGGGGTGATATTGGACGCGGGTCAGGACGGGAGGAATGGAGGAGGATCGTATCGGGAGCCGTTGTAGTTCTTATCCCGAGTCCTCGTCCTTCTGTGAGGACCGGTATGAGGGGCTTCAAAAGTAAACTTACTCAGAAACAGCTCAACGGACCTAAATAAATCTTCAAATTTGGAAAATTTACTTCTTCGCAGTGGTTGCAAAGAACATTGCTTTTCCTAAACTTTTATTAAAATAGTGAGTGTCTGATCGTTTCTCTCATTATGGAATAACCTTCCGTTTCTTAGGAATGTTCATACAAGGACATTTCTTTGTCTCTATATTGGGACTACGAGGGTAACACAAAATTTTGAGGGATGCCCTATGGTTAAAACTAATTAAGAATGGAGTGAGTGAATCATTTATAAAGAATATAAAGCATTTATATAAAATAAACAGTAGCGTGTGAAAATAGCTAAGGGAAGAATTACTGAAGAGAATGCGAATAATTTAGGGCTTAGACAAGGGTGCACACGTAGTCCAGTGCTATTTAACCTATTTGTAGATGATATTATAGAAGAGCTAAAAAATTGAATAAGTATTCACCAGTTATTAATAATAAGAAAATACCAGAATTATTGTTTGCAGATGATCTAGTGGCAGGTTCCATCTCAATTGTGGGCTAAGTAAAGCTATTGAAGAAATTGGCAAATACTGTAAAGATTGGGGGTTGAGAATAAACAAAAAGAAATCGAAAATTATGATTTTTATGAAAGGATATAAACTAAGAAAGACCGAAAAGTGGTATTGGGAAGGAACGGAGCTGGAAGCAGTGAGGACAAATGACTATCTAGGAGTAAGGCTGAATAGTGCAAAGGATTGGGAAGAACAGAAAAAAAGTACTAGCAACGGGGAAACAAGCAATCAGGTAATCAGAGCCTTTGTGAACAAAATACCAGAAATGCAAATTGCGTGGCTAGAAAGGACATATAGCACAGTGGTGGAAGCAAGGATGTTATACGCAGCACAGATATGGGAGCTGGGAAAGGATGGGAAAATGTAGATGCTATACATAGGAATTTTTGCAAAATAAGCCTGGGATTACCAAGGAGCTCGCCGAATGGAGTAGGACAAGCAGAACTAGGGAGGGTGAGAGCTAAGCAAAATCGTAGAAAGAGCAATCAAATACTGGTTCAGAATAAAGCTACTGGAGGAAAATGAGATATTAAAGCAATGCTTGGTTGAACAGGAGAAACTGGGGAAAAAAAGGAACTTGGGTGCACAATATACAGACAACATTGGAAGAAATAGGAATGGGGGAAACATGGGCGGAAAGAAACAACAAAAGTAAGGGTTTCTGAAAGGAAATTAGAGCAAGAGTGGAGGATATTGAAAAGCAAGAAATTATGGTACTTTCAAGGAAAAAAGGTAACTAATAGATTATAGTTATTTAAAAACGGAATGGGGAAAAGAAACATACATCGAAGTATGCCACAAAGAGGTATGCAGAATGGGGTATGCATTGGTGAGGACAGGTGTAATGAATTTAAGTGGTCTAACAGGGAGAAGAAGGGGGGATTTACTAAATGTAATGGATTACATGACAATTGGCATATTCTGAAATGCGAAGACACGGATAAAGGAATAGGGAATTTAATACTAGAGAAATGGAAAAATTTAATAATAGAGCTAAAAGTTAGGAAGATTTTTAATACAAGATCAAATGAATATACGCAGAAAGCTGGAAAATATTTAGAAAAATTAGGTTAACGTGGTTAAAAGAGATGTGAAGCAAATTGGAGAAAATACGGAAAAAGGGTAACAAGGCAAAAAAGTAAATAGTGGAAAATTATACTTCCCCATTATATATACAACAGAATGTTAAATATAAGGGGAAGAGAAATAATAAGCAGCTCCACTGTATTATAAACATTGTATAAATTGCATGTAATTACAAAGAAGACAATAAACCATTCATTCAATCACAAAATTTTGATGACGGGCAACAAGACGACGTGTGTTTTGATAAGCCAATGCAGATTTTCCCAGCTACACAATGACGTTCAAATAGCAACACGTCCAAGCATGGGCGCGTTCCAACAGTAGTGTCAGCACTTCTACGTTGCTACGCAATGTCGCCACGCCATACGCTAGGACGAATCTCAAGTGAGAGCATTTCCGTGCTATGATTTTCTACGACTTTAAAGTAGGTTTAGGGAAGAGAGAATACCTTGAAAGACTGCATCGTGCATTTGGGGATCTTTGCTCTTCGCAATTCACCATTTATCGGCGTGATACCGTAATTATTGACGGGAAGTTATAAATAATTAAATAAAGGAATAATAGTAAGATAAAGAAATAATTACAATAAATAATTTCGTATATTAAACCAATGTATAATGTAGTAAGCTTGGGTTGAAAGATTTGTCCGAAGAAAAAGGCCATTAGCGAGTCATGTTAAGCAAAGTCATTAGTAGGTAACAGCGTGAGGAGAGAAAGCATTAGTTTAAAGATTCTTGGAATGCAGTTAGATTATAAGTTTAGTGCATTTGAATAGTTACGTAGGCAGAAATTCTGAAAAAGAGAAAGATAATGAAATTCTGAGAGTTGGGGAGGTACCATTTAGTAATAGTGCCACATACGCATATTAAGAGTTTTGAGATTGGAGCGCATATGAAGGGAAGTTGGCAGGGGAGTAAAATCAGTAAAATTTGAGTGGAGCTTGAGTTAATAAAAGACCGTGCATTCTAATCAAAGACATCGTTCGTGCATATATTCGTGACACTCTTTCTTGAGAATTAGTCACTTAATCTGGTGATTACTCGTGTGTTATTTTAAGCGCTCCGTGACGCGCTTCTGTAAGTAAGATTTAGCGGCCATCCCAAGGAGTTTTGCCGTAAGTATTTTGGTGACTCATGGCAAATTACGCTTCTAGTTTCTTTTGTTACGGAAACAGTTATTTCAAACTGTAAAATTGATACTACAGAAGTTAGCAGGTATAATGATTCATTGTTATAGTTTGAGTGCTACGGTTCGTAATCAGTTTCATTCTTTATCTTCAAACGGTCGGCAACTCACTTCAGTAGCTCAAGTATTAGAACACATTAAATTTCTCAGTCAATTTAAACTAGTGTTATCCTTCACATTACACTCACGCATACCCTGAGAAAGTACTCATAGCTCTACCACTGGAGCAGCTGGCTACGAGAGAGCAGAACGAGCTACGAAATAACATCAGAAGCAGGTAAAGTATACTGCTTCAAAATTGTCGCACCAGCTCGCGGCTTTAAAAATGAGATAACGTAGTACGTTATCAGATGGCTAGCAGGTTTTAGAAGAGGAAGGGCTTCCCTCGAAGAGGAAGACCGAACAGGACGGCCGGCTACAGCAACAACACGGATGGAAATGTGATGAAATGAGGGCGCATGTTGCGGGAAGATCATTGTTGCGCATATTAACAGATTTAAGAAGCCCTAAATATTGGATCGGTAGCAGCGAGAACAATCCTTAAAAAAAAAAAAAAAAAACAGAATCATTTCACGGCAGGAAATCTACAGTCGTCGTATCCCCCAGTCTTCTGGGAGAGGATCCCCTAACAAAAGTGAGGCGAGCAAGAAACGTTGGCAAGATTTTGATCGTTCGTTCTTCTCAGCTAATGGTTATGTTCTATCAACTATACTTAACGGAACAAAATACTCACTACCAGACAAAACGTCCCACAGGTCTTCAATGAACTGAGAAAAATGCGTCCTAAGACTGGTCTGCGTCTCGTTGCACCACGACAATGCCTCTGCCCACACTGCGATAGAAGTAACAGATCTGGACTTCAGGGAGGAAGAGATAAATATTTAACCCGTGACTTAACATTTTACAGAAGTCACGGGTTAAATATTTGTCTCTTCCTCCCTGAAGTCCAGATCTGATCCTATGTGACTTTGTTCTATTCCCAAAATAAAAGAAAAATATTTGTGGCCAAGGATTTGAATCACCTGAAGCTGCAGTAACCACGTACTAAGAATGTATTTGCACTCGATCCAAAGAAGAATTACTTTCAGCGTTTGCAAAATCATTCGAACGAACGAGACATCGTATATAATGCAATGGAGAATTCTGTGGCCAACCCCGCGTGATACTGTTGGCCAAGCATCGATCGATGAAGGCTTCGAGCGCGGGAGATTTGAGAAAGCAAACCGTATGGTACAGTCGTTCAAGCATTGGAAGGGGCTTTGACTGCCTACTCTTCGAGAAAGTTCGCCATCTGCATGTGGTAAATTCTGAATCATTACATTAATGTGTTTCTCTAGCACAAGGGACTATAAAAAGGCGGCATAAGGTACACTTGAGTCAGTTACGAATGGGATACGAGCGATTTATAAGTCAGAGCTGTAAAGCGAGGCTTGTAAATACCTACATTTCACGTAATAAATAAAGTTTATTACGAGTTAATGGATGTCTTATTTGTCACGACACTTTGAAAAGATGCAATCATTAGATCTAAATTTTAACATCTCATTATGTTCATTTTCAAAATTTCCAGAGTAACCCTCGTATTAGGATAATTTCGTAAATTCCTATCCTAAAGGATAAATATCAGGAGGTTAAACACATTAAATTTCGCCTACTTCATATATCTTGCTAACTCTCTAACCAATTTGCATAATCTATGTATCTCTATGTTGAGATTCCCCCATGGCCAAATGGATGAACGAAAACTTATGTATAATGAGCTATTTAAAATTAGTATCCTTTGTTGCAATATTTGCCGAAAAGTCCGCAAAAGTACGTACCTTACGGACATTTTCTAGGAGATTCTACATCAGAAAAAGGTCAATGGCACCTGAAAAAAATAACCTTTTAAGGAGCGCAGATGTAGATGGATATTTTAAATTAATTTCAAAATTAGTTCAAGGCAATGCGTGCTGGTTTCACTAAAGTCGCATCTGATTGGGAATTAAAAATCCTTGGCTCAAACATTTGCTTACCATATTAGCCAAAAATCGCAATGCACGTGCGGATGAGTATTTTTATTACATAATTCACAAACTTCCCTGTAACTATGTCAAAACAGTCTGCCCATTAGGGTAATTCTAAATCTGCAAGGAAGACTTATTTACTTAAATATCAGACGAACACTTCGTATGTGAGAAGTTATAGACAGGTATTAATTTGGACAAATCAAGGTGCGTGCATTGTCAAAATCTAAGCTTATTTGTGGGTAAGGCAAGAAGTGAATTTGTTAACAGTCTTTGGTAACGAAGCCACTGGAGATTTTAGTTGAAATAGGTCTCAAACAGAATTGTTATGGATATGAAGTGGGTTTTTTTTTTTTTACGATATGTGGTGTCAAAATATAAGTGATGACCCTTAATGAAAGCAATAAATATATTATAGCTAAGCTAAAAATCTTATTGATAAACATTCACATGGCTTTTCTATGCTCTCTTCTAAAACTGTTCTTACAAAGGCTTATTTTTCTGCCTACTTCATCTTGATTGAGATAAACGTTTATTACACATTTCATTATCGATACATGAGGCTAAAGCGAGAGTCACATGTTTAAGAAGAGGATTGCTATGCTCTGGCTTTGAAGTTCCATACTCTATGCCCATGAAAATCGATTTTTTTTATAGACGCCCTTAAACTGCTGTGGTCCTTTGCGTCCTATTCTATATTGAAAGACCGGTAAATTTACTCAGAGGTCCTTTTATCAGGCTTGAGGTTCTTCTACGCACAGTAAATCTACGACACGGGACCACCGGCTTTACTTCCCTTCCAAAGGAAGCCATGCTAAGGATTTTTACGCCAGAAAAAAATCCATCGCCCTCCGCCGGGTTTGAACCCGCGACCTGCGGAACTGGAGGCTAGCATGGTAACCACTACACCTCGGAGGACGACAGAGAAACAATTGAATGGCTACTTAGAACTTCAAGTGAAAGTATCTCAAAATTCAAGCCAGTGACAACGAATATCTAGGAAATGGTTATTCATTCATTCATTCATTATCTGTTTACCCTCCTCTTATGTAGGACTTACACCCCCCAGGACTTACAAGCGGGTGCCTGGGGTCAGAGGCCCGTCGAGGAGCAGACACTCATGGATCAGACAGAGCATCCAGGATGGGTGATCAGCCCGATGCCTGGTATGGGATGAAGGAAGTAGATGAAACGAAATGTTGGTGAAATGGATGAAAGGAAAGGTGATGATGGAGCAGTTGGTGGAATGAATGGCGGGGGAAACCGGAGAACCCGGAGAAAACCCGCCCAGACGCCGCTTCGTCCACCACAAATCCCACATGCAGGTCCCTGGGATTGAACCCGGGCCGCCTAGATGGGAGGCGAGCGGTCTAACCGCTCGGCCACGGCGCCGCCTAGGAAATGGTTATTGTCACAAAAACATTTCACATAAATTGTTTGTTTGAACGAGATGCACATTTTTCGTATAGTAAGCTGTTGTCCATCTATTATGGTTTACCGGTTATACAGAATTATACGAAATCCGTTCAGAATGAAGAGGGCTTCCCAAGCTATTGCAAGAAAATTGAGAATACATTTACATTTTACTTGTCATGCAAATGTCTTACACATACGGCATTCTACTTAAAAGAGTTAGGGCCTTTTTTAAAATAATGAAAAATAACGAGAAATTATTTTCGGTGCGAAGGGTAGTTTTGGGGTGGGAGATTTTCTTGAAAATGTTCGTATCCATCTTCGGAACGTACTGAACTTAAATGCTAGTTTTGTTATTTATCCGATATTTCCTTTTTGAATTATGCTGTTCACACGCGCACGCGGACCTTTTACTAAATTTCTTCCGGATTCAGGACACCTAAAAAGATGTATTCCCGGTGCAATCTCAATATAAAAGTTTTGGGTGGAGTATAATACTTCCTCTTCATACTACAGGTAAAATACAACCATGCAACACCGGTTAAGGCAGGTAATAATTGTATTTTAAGACCGTATTGTAGCGTTATATTTGTGCCGAGGCAAGACTTTGCATTGAAAATCCCTCTCGTCACTCTGTCCCTCACCCACAACAAATGCATCTCCTTCCCTAACTCACTTCAAACCTCTAGTACGGCAGCTTTCTTAAAAGCAGGCACAGAAGAGGAATATTATTTATCTTCATATCTGTTTTTATTTCGTGTTTTTATTTTTAATCTTTAGTTATCTATTAGAAAGTTAGGAATGCATAAAATGAAAACAGAATCGAAGTTACCTTTGTACCATTTTGCCGTTAGATTCCATTGCTGACCCACTGTACATCGGCGATATTGTTGCAGTTAATTCTAATATGTATGGTTCTGAATTGTTGGAGAATGCATAAGCAAGGCCTCTCAAGCCCTCCCATTTTTTTTAATACATTTTCAGTATTTTTTGTGATTTGAAATAGCATGTTACTTGTTAAATACAATGATTGTGTTTTATGATGTATTATATATAAACTTTCAAATTACAGTATTTTTTTTAGTTTATTGACAGTATTTAATGTTCACATATTTACTTGTTAACATTTAAAAATAACCTTATTATAGGAATTTTATCCAATATGAGTTATATTTAAACCATAAAAACATCAAATAAGTAATTACTAGTAGTCCTATAACTGCAAATTCAGTGACTCATATTTATAAGAAAAATTGATATAGGAACAGATAGTAAACACGAATTACAAACCAACAATTAGGTTCTTCCAAATACTCTTGTCACATTTTACACTAAAGCACTTTTCCTGTGTATGTTGTATTCTGCCATACAATACCAGAAATTAAAATAGGAATTACAAAACAATATGAACAATGTACCTCGCAAATACTCTTATTTCACTTCATACAAACCAAGGTACTCTTCCTGTGTGTGTTGTATGGGCAGTAGCAATAACTTTTCCCTAGTACAGCATCGGAGATTGCAATGATAAAGCGGAATCAAAACTATATCTTTTTATTGCTTTGATAGTGCGTTTTGGCAATATTAGAGACTGCTGATCTTGAAGCATTAGGGATGTACCATTTCATTTGCCAAATCTTTCAGAAACAGGCGTCGTTTTGTTCTTTCTGCTTGAATGGTATGCTGAATGTTGGAAACAAAATAGAACTTCACTGTTCATTGTAGGGATGTCCATCCATCATATCCACAGGGCAAAGCACAATCTTCTCGTTTGCCTCTTGCAAGTGTAGTATCTCACCTTTTAGTCCATTTGGCCCACACCTCCTTTCATTGAATTACAATAATATGCTATAATCTGTGGTAGGGATGGAATCTTGATACCGTTGATACCTGGATACTCGATGGTATCGAAGTATCTCTAATACTTTGAAATAAACCTTCGATACTTTTAATTTTTTAAGTTTTGCATTATTGGAAGTTGTTGCGTTTAACTTTATGCTATATAAGAAATGAAGGGAGTCGAGACTTCTTTACGTTTCTGCCTCACAACTGTCTGAAAAGAGTTGTTGGACTATAGTTCTTGATAGACCTTGACTGTGTTGCATGCAACATTCCATAGACTCTTATGTCTAAATGAAAGCATGCAAAACAATGGGGGAAGGAGTAGAGGTAATCATGTAACATGCAGTGTATCAGTTGATTTAGCTGACGCACTAAATAGCATTTCTGCAATAGCCTGACTTGGTGACTCACTCTCAGCCATTACATTTACCTACTCCGATGACCAAAATCTGTGAATCCAGCAGAAACAAATCAGAACTAAAGACGTGAGATAATACAGCACATGGAAATATATGTTCTTTCCTTCCATCTGTTAGTTTGTGTTTACGCAAGTCAAACTTGGGTTATGAGCCTATCTCACAGGTATACTGTACCACTAATTTCTGTAATATAGATAGAATATTGTTTAAAAGAAAGTTTTCAGAACAAAATATAGTTGCATAAAATGGGAAGCAAAGAATTTATTATTATTATTATTATTATTATTATTATTATTATTATTATTATTATTATTATTATTATTATTATTATTATTATTATTATTATTATTATTATTATTATTATTATTTGCCTTGACTAACAATAGGGGATATATTATAACCAACATTATCAAAGATAAAAAAATTGGTGCCATTTGGAAAATGTCAAACTGGAACAATTTCGGAATTAGCATACAATACAAACTTTGTTACTTGCGTTTATACCCAGAAAACTACTAATAAGAACACAATTCAATGAACAACCTATTGCCTTTACAGTTTTTTATAAAGTGAGTATCGAGTATTGGTGCTCAAAAGTCAATAAGTATTGGGAATAGTGGTATTGTCCCATCACCAATTTCTGGCTTTTTCTTGTGCTACAGTTCTGTCATTATGCATAGTACTAATCAGAATGACAGCTTTATTTTTTCATATGCATTATAGGGTTAAAGGTAGCATAAGAAAAGTTTATAAGAAGCTGTTATTATTTGGTGTTAAAATATACAAAATAGGTTACACTTAAACCCATGTATTGATATGCAAATTTGCTATATATGAATTACTGTAACTCCCACAGTTATAATACACTTTGGGCATGCTATATAAAAGCACTGATTGGGAGGGAAATCACTTTGAAATTCGAAGCTACGGGATAAATCATGGTTTGCTGACGGGTAAGCATGCAGCTGCCTTCCAGTAATTTTGGGCACCAGCAGAACTTGCTGTATAGTTTTTAAAGAGTACACCTGTGGTCAACTGTATAGTCCACATAGTGACCATGGCTTGTCTTTTTAAAACTTATGCAGCCTCTTGGAACCGAAATAGAGTTGCAGGTTTTTGCTGCCTCTACTGCTTACCTAAAGCTGATGAAGTGTTGCACTTAATCAAAAAATTTTACATCACTATTTCAGTTGAAGTTTATGTTTTGAGGCCATCTGAACCCAAAAGTGCGTTTACAAAACATCCGTGTGCATATGTGCTTTGTGTGAACAGCATGATTCAAACTTTGGATAAATGACAACTTTGGTATTTAAATAAGGAATTTTTATGGACACAAAACCAAGCTTTTCAAGAAATTCCCACACATCAAACCCTTTACATGGAAATGTGTCTGTTATTTTTTATTTTTTGAAAAATATATATAATGATTTTTATTAAAATATAATAAGTTTGGGATATTGAAGCAGTGAATCAAAATCTATAACTTGAAATGCCTCTAAAATATACACTTGTATCTAATTAAATTT
Source organism: Deroplatys truncata (assembly GCA_030765065.1). Lineage (NCBI taxonomy): Eukaryota > Metazoa > Arthropoda > Insecta > Mantodea > Mantidae > Deroplatys > Deroplatys truncata. Next base: position 619,110,211 of record CM060990.1, read on the forward strand.
TCTAGACAGTAACCATTTCTGAAATGTACACTGCTGTATGATTAATTTGCATTCCTTCATTTATGTCATTGAGTCATTCACTTAAATTGTTAAAAGAGCCCTGCTTTTGTTCACCCAGAGGTCAAAAATCTAAGTTTTCTAAGTTGTTTTAAATTGTAGACTGGTAAAATAAGGATGGGGTCAAGCGAATGTCATAACATTGTAATATTCACTGCAATGTTAAAATCCTAAATTGTGGTAAAGTGACTCACAGCATTGTTTCAGTAGGCTAAACAAAGCAGCTATAAAACTACTTAAGAAGTGCTTGAAGTGTAGATTTTCAACTGAGAGGAATTGAATTAATGGTATCTTAGCAGAAAAGAGCTTGAAAGTTATGGACTGGGGAAGAATAACATTTCCACTAATCCACAGAGTTGAGGGTTTCATTGAATAAAATTTGTGCCACTGGTATAAACAGACTTCAGCTTACATTGTATCCTTGTTGAGCTTCAAAAATTAATTTTTCTGTTTTCAAATGTCTCATTGGGATAACTTAAGGGAACAAAATATATGGTATTTTTATTTTGTAAGTTTTTGTATTAGAATGTTTCATTTAATAGTACTGCATAGCTTTTTTGTGAATTAAATAGGTGGCTATTAAACTGCCTGGAGGAAACTGAAACATAATTACATATATCACAATAATATACAGCACATTTTGCTCACGAAATTTCCTGAGAATGAAGTGTTATTCATGCAATGTACTTTTTATAGGAAACTACTCAAGCCACCTGTAAAGCATCAGGAAAGTCAGCTAATACATTATAACCAAATATTTCATCCATAAACAAACAATATGCAAAAAGAAATATTTGCTTTATTCTTTTGAATTAACCTAGAATAAAATAAAGGAATAAAACAAGGTTCCTATAAATATGTTATAATTATGACAAATAGTATATTCTGTATTGAATTAAGCACGCTCCATGACAATAAATTGTATTTTCCCTCTAACTTGAATGTATTTGAGAAGACATTAATGTTAGAAGCAGGTGTTATAACTGATCTCGGATGATAGCTATTCATCTGAGCTATAATGGTATAATGATCAAGTTACTCAAAATTATTTATGTACCTGATATCAAGGTTGTATTTTTCCACTAAATTTGATATATCTGCATATATTATTACCCATTAATGCCCAGTGGTCTATTTATAGACTGTTGCAGATGATACTTTTTACTCAAGTCATATGAAATATCAAGAGCCAATTTTAGTATAGGTATACGTCATCAACAATGTTGTCTAATTGTGTAAACATAGTATCATCTTTCCAAAAGTAGAATTACATGCTATTAGTTCACAATGGTAAGGTCAAATCACTGCAGCACATGGGAAAGAACATTACCTATTTTTTTCATTACAACATTTCCCTTACAAGTTCCTGTGTTAAGTAAACTTGTTGATTATGATTTTTATTATTGCATAACACAAAGAAATCACAGCTGTAAACAATTTTAAGACTGATAATATGATATGAAAGACAAGCAATCTATTTGTATTGTATTGTATTTATTGTGCTAAGAGTTTTACAAATTAGATTGTCTACTGCATTTTGACCCTGGTCACTTATTCAGTAGACAATCACTACAGTTTATTTACATTTTACAATCTCTTGTCACTAAATTAACACATTCACTATAGTTTTCCATTCAAAGTATAAATTGCTGGGTGCTTGTGTTGTTCTCACATCAACACATTGGATAGCTTCCTGTGGAGTGATAACCAGTGACATTGTTGCTTCTGTAATAATAAGCAAGCATCTGCTACATTCATTATTTGCTTTCTATAGGTTTCCTCGTTTAAAATAAAAGTGGTCTGGGTTTCAACAACATTGTATGCATTCTTTGAAGAGAGCACGTGTAAGCACATTGATTTTTAAAATATGTCATATAGTTATTGAATTTTGTAATGCTTTACAGGGATAGTTTTGCAGTTCTAAATCAACAGAAAATGAGAGTGATAATACATAAGGTCTGTTAGTTATTCTTTTTCTCTTTTCTTTAGTTTTAGATTAAATTCAGAGGTATGGCATACAATAAATTATGATGTAGTAATCAAAGGAATTACACTAGAAGAAGCACTGGATATTGTAGGTGATGATAACTTTGCCAATGAGATTAATGATAATTCTGTTACAGCTGATGTTGTGATACTACCTGCTGATCCAGATAATCTGACTAATGAAGATGAAGCACCTGGAGATATAACAGGAATAGTAAATGTGAATCATGTTTCAAAGCCAGTTGAAGTACATTTCACTGCTTCTGAAAGGATATACTTACCAGAAATGACTAGCTCTAGGCCTAACAAATCAACTAAAAAAATAAAACTGCAATAAAATGGCAAGATACGAGAAAAGTGTACCCAAGTACATAAAAATTCCAGAAAATGACCAACCATGCTTCAAATGAAAAAAAGTTTGAAGGATTGCTTGCCATTTGAGATTGAAGAGAAAATTCTGAATTATAATGATATGTCTGAATCTATTGTTCAGGAAACTGTATGATATGCAGCCTTGTATAAAAAAACAAGGTTTGAATCTCTTTCAATTTTGATGAGCTGAGAGCTTTCTTTGGCATATTAATACTTTCAAGATACCATAGACTTCCTTCTGAGAGGTACTACTGGTCAGAGGAGCCAGATTTGGAATTAAACATTGTAGAAAACGCTATGTTTCAAAATCAGTACATAAAACTGCAGAGCTTTATTCATTTTAACAAAAATGCTCTTGCTAATGATGAGAAGCAAGATAAAGGATTCAAGGTGAGGCCACTTATATCTTTGTTAAAAGCTTCCTTTCAGCAATTTAGTATATTTTCAGAACACCTTGATATAGATGAGATGATCATAAAATATTATGGCCACAATACTCTTTAAACAATTCATTTAAGGGAAACCTATCTGATTTGGTTACAAGCTGTGAGCTCTTTATGGTTAACATTTTTACAAATACATTGTCAGATGGAACTGAGAAGGCAGACCACATTTTAAAAAGATGTAACATGGCACACTGGCAAAGATGTTTTGAACCTTACCACAGTTGTTAAAAAACTTTTGATAACCCAAATGTGTGTCAGTATTTATGTGTATTGACTTAAATGTTCTGTAATTCCTTTAAAGAACAAAATTTAAACATAAAATGTATTATATAGTCAAAATGTATCTATTTTGATAACTTTTACACCCAGCTGCCTATTTATAGACCAGGTAATTTTGGGGCATTGGGTGCATGACAAGGAGAACAAAAGTCGATAGCTCAATGCTAAATCCCTAAATGAAGTAAAACATCTCCTCTAACCAGTATCAGACACATTATTAACACTCTTCTATGGAGTATACGCTAATACAATGGAACATTAATGGATTTCGATGTCAATATGAATACTTACAGCTACACCAACCTGAAGTAATATGCTTACAGGAAACTAACTTCCGAGATAATTCTGTATCCAATTTAAAACAGTATAGTGTATATAATTAAAACAGAGCAAATGTGAATCATACAAGTGGGGGAATAGCTAGCTACGTGAAGAGAATTTGTATCAAAAGAAAGTCCTCTTAAATACCGAATTAGAAGCTGCGGCGGTATTAATAAATCTACCTCCAACTGTTTGTGTTTGTAATACTTATCTCCTGAACAGCCACATTCTTCAGAAGGACAATCTAAGACATCTTATATGACAGTTACCAAAACCTTTCATTTTAATGGGTGATTTTAATAGTGACGGTGCCGTGGCCGAGTGGTTAGACTGCTCGCCTCCCACCGAGGCGGCCCAGGTTCAATCCCAGGGACCTGTATGTGGTATTTGTGGTGGATGAAGTGGCGTCTGGGCGGGTTTTCTCCGGGTTCTCCGGTTTCCCCCGCCATTCATTCCACCAACTGCTCCGTCATCACCTTTCCTTTCATCCATTTCACCAACATTTCGTTTCATCTACTTCCTTCATCCCATACCAGGCATCGGGCTGATCACCCATCCTGAATGTTCTGTCTGATCCATGAGTGTCTGCTCCTCGACGGGCCTCTGACCCTAGGCACCCGCTTGTAAGTCCTGGGGGGTGTAAGTCCTACATAAGAGGAGGGTAAACAGATAATGAATGAATGAATGAATGAATGAATGAATGAATGAATGAATGAATGAATGAATGAATGACTTTAATAGTCATAACAGTTCATGGGGATGCTACAAAATTGACACCAGAGGAAAAATTATAGAAAAGGTATTAGACGAATTTGACTTAATGTTAATGAATTCTACAAAACCTACTCACTATGATATTGCTCATAGGAGTAGCAACAGTATAGATTTGACTATTTGCACACCTGATATTTACGAAAAAATGAACTGGTATGTTTACACTTCACCTCACGGAAGTGATCAACTTCCCATCATAGTCACAAGTGAAACTAATTATCCCAGCAATACCTCTCAAACACTCCACATTGTTAAGTGGAATATCCATAGAGCTGACTGGCAGAAGTTTAGAGATATTGCCAAAAATCTCTTAAAAAACCTAACACCTCCGACAAATTTTCTACAAAACACATTAACAACATCTTTACACGACTTTAAAAAAGTTATCACCCAATCTGCAGATGCAAGTGTTCCTAAAACAATTTGGCCTACTTCAAAGAGAAAGATTCCCTGTTGGAATGAAACCTGCAAAATCACTATAAAGAATAAAAATCATGCTTTTTATTTCTATAAAAGGAAACTTACACCCTAAAACAAACTAAATTAGCAGAAATGCAGAGCAATAGCTCGTAAAGTTATCAAACAAAGTGAGAGAGATTCTTGGATACCATTTATCTCATCACTGACATCAGAAACACCCTCCAAAATAGTGTGGGATAAAATCAAAAGAATAGCTGGAAAATATAATCAATTTCGTATTACAGCCCTTAGAAATCAATTTACTGGAACCTTTATAAATGAAAATCAACACATAGCTGATACACTTGCAAATGACTTTGCCAAACTCTCAAATAACTTCATATTCTCATCTGAAGTTCATCTTTCGACTACGAGTGAGGCTACAATAACACAAACTAATCTCTCTGATAACGGCCACTTTCTAAACAATGAACTCCAACTTCGTGAACTACAAAATGTGCTAGACAAATGTGGAAAATCCAACCCTAGTCCAGATTCCATACTTTATGAATTCTTCAAACAGCTTCCATCCATTGCATTAAATTACCTTCTAGCAATCTATAATTTCATATGAACTTCAAACTTATTTTCTGACCAATGGCATAATGCTATTTTAATTCCGATACTGAAACCAGAAAAAGATAAATTAACTACAGAAAGTTATCGTCCAATTGCTCTAACTAACACTATCTGTAAACTACTAGAATAGATAGTTCACAAGAGATTACGATGGTATCTTGAAAACATCAAATTCTTTAACAGCATACAAAGTGGATTTAGGGCAACACACTCAACTTCAGACTATCTCATTTGTCTAGAATCTGAAATTCAGAATGCTTTTATCAACAAGCAATACTGTGTAGTAGTAAGTCTAGATATTGAAAATGCATACGATACGGTACGAAAAGATTATATTGTTGAAGTTCTAAATAGATATATTTCAGGAAATATACTACAGTTCTTAACCAACTTTCTTCAGGATCGACAAATTCAAGTCAGAGTAAATTGGGTTCTATCAAAGAAATTCACAGTAAAGAATGGAGTACCTCAAGGATCAGTTATCAATGTAACATTGTTTCTAATAGCCATAAATGACATTGCTTCAAACATATCACCACCTGTTAAAGCATATATTTTTGCAGATGATCTTATTTTATCTTGTACAGGAAAAACATTGATACAGTTCAAAAACTGCTGCAAGAGACAATTTTAAAGATTCAAAAGTGGACGGAAGTTAGAGGGTTTAAGCTTTCAAAGACTAAATCCAATGTATTTGCTTCTCTAAAAGAAGGCATAATGACATAGACTCAAAACTGTATATTGACATCCAAAAACCTGAACTACTCAAGAAATTCAAGATATTGGGGATAAACTTGGATAGCAAATTAAACTGGATACCTCATCTTAAAGGTCTCAAAGATGACTGTCGCAAGAGGTTAAACCTTATGAAAATCCTAGCGACCAAAAACTGGGGAGTGGATTATCATGTGCTGTTAAACACCTACAAAGCCTTTATTAGAGCAAAATTGGATTACGGTGCTATTGTTTACAATTCTGCAAGACCTTCTTCTCTCCAAATGTTGGATTCAATACAAACTACAGCACTTCGAATAACACTTGGAGCTTTTTGTACCAGCCTGACAGCAAGTATACAAATAGAAACAAATGAACCTCCACTTGAAGCTAGAAGAAAACAATTGACTTTAATATATGCCCTCAAGATAGCAACGATGTCTGATTCTCGAATGAAAAAGTATATATTTCATAACAGATCTAAAGAAACCATCAAAAGATCATTAATTATACCCTTATATCTGAGAGTCTCCAAATATCTCCAAGAACTCAACATTACACTTCCTCCTGTGTCACAAATAAACCCCTCTCTTGCTATTCCACCCTGGACAATCACTTCACCTAAAATAAATTTAGAACTGAACATCATCTCCAAAGAACACAAGCATTCCTCAGCTTATACCAACTATTTAATGAATTACATGACAGATATGGAAAACATACAGCAATCTACACAGATGGATCAAAGTGTAATGATAGAAATGCTTGTGCTGTTGTTTATCCAGGCCACACTATGTTATTCAGACTTCCTGATATTTATACCATCTTCTCAAGTGAACTGTTTGCAATTATACAAGCTGTGATTTATGTTTTGAATACTCGATGCTCAAAGTTATTTGTTATATACTTAGATTCTAAAAGTGCACTACTTGCAATTAACATTCTGTCATCAACCCATATTCTTACACAAGAAATTCAATCACTACTTCATAGAGCCAATAGCAAGGAAAGCAACTGTCTTTAGTATGGATTCCATCCCACACTGGAATACAAGGCAACGAATTGGCCATCAGGCAGCAAAAGAAGCCACTAATCATTCACTAGGTGACCCAACTATAACTACACTAGCCCATGATGTTATCTCAACCATTAAAAAGAAGCTCTACCAAGAATGGAAGACAGGATGGCTTAACTCTGCAAAAAGCAAACTCCGTGATATAACATCAAGTTTTTTGACACATATTCCCAGTAATACTCTTTCCAGACAAGATCAGGTTTTAACATCCTGGCTGAGAATGGGCCATACCAAGATCATGCACAGTTATGTTCTTTCAAAGGACCAACCACCCAGCTGTCACCAGTGTAACATACTGTTAATGATGAAAGACATAATCATGGAATGTCCACAATACGATCAATGGAGACAATACTACCAGATACCCAATGATCTACAAACAGCACTCAACTATTGGATGTACCCTAAGATAGTTGAATTTTTCAAAAGCATAAATTTATATAAAAGTATATAATGTTCAATCAGTTTGATTAATTATAGTGTCACAATTTTATACTGGCTCATTGTAATGGTTCAAAACTACCAGTATATTAAATAGCCTCATTGTTTTATTGTTAAATATTTATTTTAAAAGTTGTAAAGTTGCGATATGACTAATATGTTAAAGCGACTATAAACTTTCAACAATAAAAAGAAAGTTATTGTTGACATGAACAGTGTTGACTGAAACTAATAGATCTTATATGTTTTCTTAATTTTCCGAAAAAAAGAATAAGTTGGGCTTCAATGGCCGAAGCACATCTTCACAATGCCTGAGGTAATTTATGATAGGATTGAGGAAGAGCAGCTTTAAGCACATAATTGAGAATGTTTGCTAATTTTGATTAAAAAGAAGTCAAACGATACTGAAATAGCTTGGATATTCTTTTTCAGTGTCATCAAATGGGCTGACTTTGACTATTTGGGCAAACTTTGGCCTAAATTTATGCTTTGTGCTATTCAACTTTTTTTAAAACTACAACAAAGTTATGTCAGGTCAGGTGACATTAAACTCTTTAAATTGAAGTCATAACTTTGTGGTATGTTACAAATGATTGAGAAACTATAAACTTAAGTTAAAATCATCTCATCTAAATGTAATAAAATTTAGAACATACAGCTATTTCAAAAATCCTCCTAAATTCAAAAGAATGTACATAATAGATATTCCAGTACACAAATGCAATGGCTCTCGCCATTGATCTCAGAATGAAATCAACTTTTACTTTCTCTACTAGGTAGAGGGTAGGTAGAGAAGGTATTGCATTCTGCCCAAAAATTCGGTATCAAGATTTCATGGGAAATACATGTTTTGAGGCCCCTAAATCCAAAAATAGCATTTTTGGAAAAGGTCTGTGCATGCATGCACATATGTGTGAGTGGACAGCATAACTCAAAAATGAAAAGTTGGATAATACCAATCTTGGAATTCAAGTTCAGTATCTTCCAAAGATGCTACACAAAGGTTTTCAGAAAAACCTCCCCTTCTAAACTATCCTTAAATGGAAGATTTTTCAAAAATTTTCATTTTCTGAAAACTGGCTAATGATTCTGATTAAAATACCAGATTTTAAAGATATTTATATGACAATACTTTAATTTTCTGGAACTAACCTGTGAAGTTCTCTTCATTTGGAAGGAATTTTATATAATAGTATATAACTAGTAAATGTTAAGTGTTAGATGAAATAGTACTATGCAAAAAATGTAGATCTCTTTAACAAAAACAATTTATTTCAAATAAATTTTTATGGCACACTATTTCTGAGATATTCCACTATTAATGGTTAACATTGTTCAATACTTTGTCATTCTTTTAAAATCTTGTAGACACTTAGTTGTTTCTCGTGATTGCATGGAAAAGGTATGGAATTTCAAGGTCAGCATATACTGTCCTGTTCGACTATCACTGTTCCCTTTGTATCTGTAATGAAATGTGTAATTTAGTATTTCTACAGAGGTTTATCTGGATTAAAATGAAGTAGATAGAAAAATAAGCTTTCGTAAGAATAATTTTTATACCCACCAATAAATGAAAGTGGGGAAAATATGCTGTAAGTGTAGTGAATAATCATTGATTTATCCTGTGAACATATTTATTTAGTAACATTATACAGAGAGTTAACTAACACAAACAAAAGAGCAGAGGCAAAGAACTAAAACAGGAAAGAAAAAGGAAATAGTAAACTAGTAGTGTTGGTCCTCCACCCCATATCCTCCTCTGCCTGCTGTCTCATAGCAAGTTCACAGAACCTTATTTAAATTTTATTTTTCAATTCACGCTAACCATAAAATGGTTTTAGCTAAGTATTTCTATGTTAAGCAAGAAGTGTATGTAAAATATGACTGTGAGAGTTGCAGCTGCAGAAGAATGAATCTTATTTTGCTTTAATGTTGATGACATAAATATATCAAATTGTTTCAGACCACTAATATCAGAAAAAAAATGACAGAAACTTCATTACACATTTTGAAGTGTAAGTTCTGCTAGGATAAGAGCCAGCTATTACTTCAAACAGTACATTAAGAGCACATGGCAAAACAAAGACTGCCTTTCTGTCAAATATTAAAATGCTAGATTATAAAACAAAAGGTCCATCATTTTATTCCTGTGAAAAGCCATTTTCCTTTAACTAAAATGATTGATGAACATAAAGGTATTAAATTGTATTGAAACGACTAATTTCCCAGCAAATACATTGACAAATACCATTATTCATTTAGAAGTGCAAGTTTGAGTAGAATAAGAGTCAGCTTTTAATTCAAACTGTATGTAACTCCACTAAGAGCTAATAGCAAAGCAAAAGACTGCATTTGTGGCCAAATATAAAAAGATAGATTATTAAACAAGAGGATTATCATTTGATTCCCATGAAAAGTTACTTTCCTTTAATTATAATAATTCCTTTGTCCAGAAAGTGTAAATGTGGTGTGTGTCCAAATTTAAAATTAACAAAAGTTATTTCACATAAATGTTGTTTTCAACAAATCAAGTTTCTCCATAGTAAGCTACAGGTGTCTCTTATGATTTCCAGATAACTCGGGACATGTATTTTCTCCTTGATGGTTCTATCTCAAATCTTATGTGCTATTTTATAAATAATTACTACCATAATAATGATGAAAGTCTTTGCCATACATTGTCAAAAATGTCTGATTTAAAAAAGAAAATTGCTATTAACCAATATACAATTTTTCCAACATGTTCTTCACAGCCACACACATAGGAACATTAACACACAGGGATCATGCCATCAGTACTGTTACTGCTGTCACTGTCACTTGGTTACAACAACACTAAGGTAAGTTTTTAGAGTATATTATACCATGTTATAATCACTTAAATACATTGTCATGTATTCATAGAAACTCCAACATGTAGTAAGATGAGAAATCTGATACAGGAGAAAAGCAAAAATCATCCATACAGTATCAGTGATTACACTTACGATTCATTTCAACGTATATAGAAATCATCTTCCCCAGGCAAAACATCTTGTCTCTTGCCCTTCCATTGTCCTCTGTCTTTCTGGAAGGATAAACAAAGTATGAGTGTATGGGCCAGCTGTGCCCTTTACATTCACTAATGCATTTCTATGCATTTAGGCATTAAGGTGGAAATGAGTCAAAAATTGTACTCTGCTGTAAACAAATATGATTCAAAAGTTTCACTGTTGGATATGGATTAGAAATGGAGGTGCATTTTGGCAGTTGGGGTAAGGCTAGGTCTATTTGCCTAGGAGGAAGGTATAAGCGTAAGAGTACAAAGAGTGTCCAGATTTGATGGCGCAGTGCAGTGGGCCCCTAATGTCTCCATATTGAATGACCTCAGCTGTGCTGTCAAAGTCTCCCCTATACTCATGGATTGGTTTGGACAGAAGGTTACATGCAGAGAAGAAATGACTTTCTCCTTTAAACATAGCTCATGCTACAACAATACTGTATGCTGATGATTCAACCTGCATACTAAGGGAAAACTCACATGCAAAATTGCAACAACTGGCAGAAGTAGTTATGACTGGTTTAATGGAATGGCTCACCGCAAACAAGGTGATATTAAATACTAATAAATCCCAGTGTATGAGCTTCACCCTATCCAATAGAGAGAGACTTAACGTTGATCCAATGATCACCTATAATGACAAATTAATTCAGTACACAACAGAAGCTAAATTCTTAGGAATATCTATAGACAAAACTTTAAACTGGAAATCACACATTCGCAACATTACAACAAAAATTAACAGAACTCATTATATAATCTCTGTACTAAAAAACGTATGCAACCTCAGTACACTAAAGATAATTTATTTTGCCTATGTTCAGTCAGTTCTTGCAATTGACATTATCTTGTGGGGAAATTCAGTAGACATTAATACTCTCTTCGTAACACAAAAGAAAATCATACGAAATTTTTTTAACCTAAATAGGTCTACCACTGTAAAATCCATTTTAAACAAAATAACATACTCACCTTACTTTGCATATATATATACTAGAAAGTGTTTGCTTCATAAATAGTAATATACAACAATTTTACTCAAATAATGCAGTTCATAATCTTAGTACTAGAACCAGCAGTAAAATTCACCTACAAGCAGCCAGAACAATTAGAAAGATTGATTCAATACTGCATACTGGCATCCAAATGTATAACTCAATAACTGATGAAATCACGACAAACACCCAGTTAGATTTAGAAAGAAGGTGAAAAAGTTCTTAATCGACCAATGTTTTTGTAGTATACAGGAATTCAATGAATATTTCACTAATTGTAAATAATGTTATCTCTATAATTAAATTTAAAGTCTGTAATTATAAAATTTTGTATGACAAAGCCAGAAATTGTAACAAATTTCCAAAAGGTGAATAAAGTATATGTATATGCATGTATGTATGCAGATGCTGCACACCACTGTCCACCATGCCTTACCCTGCTACCTTGCAAGATAAAAGGAAAACTAAATAAGAGGAAATGAGGGACAGGAAAGTACATGGCAGTATATTTTATTTATTTGTTTATTTATTGTACTAAGATATTTACAATTTAATTGTCTGCTGAACTTTGACCCTGGTCACTCATTCTGTAGACAATCACTACAGTTTATCTACATTTTTCGATTTTCTGCCAATAAATTATCTTGCTTCAGTTTTTCATGTCACATTTCCACTTGATTTTCACTTATTGATTACTTTACCATCACACATTCACCTGATTTTCGTAAATATTCTATCTTTCAAATGAAGCTTACCAGAAAGTTTCATTTTTCTCTGCTCCCTTTCCAACATCACTCCAGCTTACCGCGTTTCAATATGCTTGAGGAAAATCAATAACTCTCTGTGAACATTCCATCCTTCAAATGAAGTTCACCAGGCCTGAATACCCATGCAGAATGTCAGTATTAGTGCCAACTCTGAACTTCACACCAGTTCAAATAAATAATCTCATCATGCTTAACTCTGTTCCCATTCCAATCGAATTGTCACTCCAGATTACCAATTTATGTGTGCTCTACCCAGCCTTCTTATCAGTGTAACTACCAATAATGTTGAGGAAGATCACTACACCTATATAATCATTGCATCCTAGTATGAATTTGTAAGAAAACTCTCACAGCAAACAAAAAAAAAAAAAAAAAGATGCATGCATGCACACACACACATGCACATGCATGCATACACACGCATGCATGCACACACACGTTTAAATTACCAGTACATGGTAGGTTTGTACAAGGGTAATGCAATTTCAACGTTCTCATTAGCCCAAATTAGTAGTTAAGCAGTACACATGAAGGAGGTCAATATTCTTCTATGTCTATTCTATTACTTGTGTGCTTGAACCTAAATGAGCTTGGTAACAAAATGAGGTGTAACACTACTTCCTTTAAACCCCTCCAAAGTTTTAATGCAAACAAATTTAGTCTTTCAAGTTAATTATTGTTCTTTCATACATGCTTGTGTAGAATAAAGTTGGAAAGGTAGCACCATTAGCTAGTGCTAATCTATAAAGTCCAGGATATAAAGTGCTTACAAGATTGTAAGTCGGTATTGGGGTATGTTATCTAAAAATGAATTTGAGAACAGCATATGGTTTTTCAGGAAAAAATATGGGTATGTTGGTAAATTTAGTGTGATACTGGCATATTGCTATTGTAGCTCAGTTGGTTAGAGCAGGGCATGACAAGTCAAAGATGCATGGTTCAAATTCTGGCTATAACATTGAATTTTTCAGTCTGATTCTACCTTTCCAAATTTACTCTTTATCTAGAAGAGAAATTTGTATCTCTAAGTCCACACACACTAGGAACAAAGAGGGCAAGCAGTGATAAAGAAAATTTTCCTAATTATCAGAAGATTTATAAGCAAATTTAAACATTTACATTGTAGGCAAGGCACAGTGGGATCAGTGTTACATTTCTTTATTTATGTCCAGAAATTTTCTCCTTGAAATGCATTGCTGCTCCTTACCTTCTGTAGTGTTGCAAATAAAGGGTATTTCCTTGCACCTTCCCTCAAAACTTCATCTGGGCTAATGATTCTTGAACCTTCTCTAAATGAAAGCCATTATTATTTGACACATTTAACATCATCCTCCTTGTGTCAAAGTTGCTTGACCATTATTCCATCACAATAATGTCCCCTGGAGAGCTGCAGAGATAAATACGTTGATAAGTATATGATCTAAAAATCTATTCCTGTGATGTTTTTCAAGCTCTTCACAACCACTGCTTACTCGGAATGGAGTCTTAAAATAAAATCTTTAAAATAGGTTTCATAAATTATAAGCAATTTGTTTAGTGCATCCACATAAAATGCAAGATACAGCAGAAGTGATAAATGTTGATAATGATTGAAAACCAAACGTATAGCGCTTACAATCACAAGGTAATTTGTAATCTTTCTGTTAATATGAAATTACAATTCTGAAAAGCTGGTTTCTTATATTCCAATAAATTCATTTTATGAAAATTAGAGATGTGTACTGTATTCGCCTAATTATACCCAGTGTGAGGGAGAAGCACATTACATGCTGTGAACTATTTGATAGAGCAAGACACACTAAGGCACCCAGGAAATAAATACTTTGTAGTCCTTGTAGACAACAGCAAACCTTTCGATCTTGTCAACAGAACAACACTCATTCAAAGGCTTGGTTGGCTAATTGGTGACACAGGCCCAATAACAAAAATACTTTTAGACATCCTAAGCTGATATCACCACTTCCAAGAAGTTAACACAAACGAATGGAGTACTACACGCAGACCTGATCAGCCCAACTCTGTTCAATATCATGACAGCAGACATCACAAAGATCATTAGGACAGCAAAGCAAAACTCATACTTTACGCAGATGACATGGCAATAGACTCAGAAGACAAAGGAAAGATCCAAAAGTAGTACCAAAGTTTAAATATCTCAGAGTCAGTCTCCAGACAACACTAATATCCTTCAGCACCCATGTTAGAAAAAACAATGTACAACATTCAACAGCCTCAACAATTTTCAATAAAAACAGCAGTGACACTATTGAAAACAGCTACAGCTCCAATAGCAACCTAAGGGTCCACATAATCTGGGACAAACTTACAATCAACAATCAAAGCCTGCTATATTATATGAATCCTGGGTATTTGAAAAACAGCACCATCGAGGCAAGCTTATGTCTTAATGAAAGAGACATTCTTCACTGAAGACATTAGAATGCAGATGCTCCTGCCAAATACCATGGCATACAAGAGTATGCACCAAATACTAATGAATAAAAAAATTCAATCTGCACAGATTTTTATGCAATAGATGCCATAATGATGGAAAACTGGAAACATGCAAAATATGAGCTCCAACACATAGTAACACAATATGCAATGCAGGGTTGCACCACAAATACTGTCAGAACAAGAGATTCTATCAACCCAGTGAAGACTGTGTGCATGAACTGTGCAGTAAATACTGCAAAAGACATGCCCATGAATGCAAAAGAAGATAAAGCTAAAAAAACTAGCTCTAGAAAGACTAGAAAAATAGGCTCACCTTCTGCATAGTGTGCGCATTTCACATATTATTATACCCAGCGTGGCTACCATGCTATATTATGAACAGCCCCGCAGATTTAATTTTAATACTCTCTTAGAATCACTTGAGAAATATACTGATCAATGAAATATGCACACTTTCTTTCTTGAAAAACATTACAAGTACTGCATCAAAAGGCAAAAGAAATAAGCATAAAACACCTATACTTTGAAATGCACAAATAGTAAATGTAAGCTAGCTTGCAAATTAATTGTGAATCAATACTATATTTATGACTGTTTATGCAACTCTACAAACAAATGGACAAATCTGCAGTTGCACATCACTTTTGGACAACAAATCACATCACACCAAATATAACACTCTTAAAACCCACAAAACACACTGCAGAGTTTGATACTTGGGAAAAGTTATTAATCACAAAACATAAACACCATGTGATGAATTTTGAATTGCCGCCACCGAACACACTATGGAGTTTCATCACTACACCAGATTCCACCACACACAGACACATATGGAACAACACCACAATAAACCAGTTTGGCCACTTCTGATGATGGGAGCAATTAGCTCCTGAAATCGGTCAAGTTGTAAAACATGTAAATGATGTTAAGTGTTTCAATTCCGACTCAAATTTTCTATATAATTTTAGTTCCTATATGTTTCTGTAGGAACGCATTTCAGTTTCCACATTGGGAAGGGGGCAAGGTTGCCCAAAGCAGTTTCCCAAATTTTCATGTGGATTTTAACAATATATTTAGCCTAAAAGAAAATTATCTTTTATTTCTTAAATGTGAAATATTTGTATTAAAAGTACAGATGTCATAATTTTTCTTTTGGTAGAGCAATAATAACCAGTAACCTAATTATTTCTTGTAACTTAGGGGAGCCCCCTGCCCCCTAAATGACACACCTGTGTTTCTGTAATTAAACTTGGATTGTATATATTGAGTATTTTGGTGTGTTTATTGGAAGTTCTTGCCTTCTGCGAATTTTGTATGTAAAAATAAAAAAAACTTAATACCACCACAAAATGAATGCTGAAAAATACAAAAAAGGCTAATGGAAAAATTAATTCCTAATTGGCCTCCCAGATCTGTTTTGGTGATTGATAACACACTGTACCATAGTGTGCAGCTGGAAAAGGCACCAACATCTCATACCAAAATAAGATGCAGGACTTGAGCCATTCCATGAAAGGATGCTAAACTTGGAGCTTTACAACCTAAGTAAAGGTCAAAGCCTGTTCCAAAATTTACAATGACAATTTGTAGGCCATGCACACAGTTCTCCGATTACCGCCTATTCATCAGGTCTTAGCTGAGTAGAACTCATTTGGCTGATATAAAGCAATGAGTAGCTTGGCAGAACACAACTTTTAAATAAGATGTTATTTATGAAGCTTAGCTAACAACATGTTGATGACATTAGCGTGTAAAAGTAGGAAAATGCCTGTCAACACGTTATTAAGTAGGAAAACAAATATATATATATAGAAGAAGAAGAATGCCTGTTTGAAAATGTCATAAAAAGTTTTGTAATTCAAGGCAGAGAATATAGTGACAGCGAAGGAAAAGAAGAGTGAAGACGATGAAATGGAAATATCTGAAGATGAAAGGGAAAATCCTGCACAAGAAAATGATGATGGTGATATTTCTGGTGTAGAGTGTTTATCACACTAATAAAGCCCCTGCTAGTTTAAGACAATGCATTCGCGTGACAAGTGTAAAATGTAATGTGTAAATATAAAAGATTGATAGAACAACCTGAACAAAGTGACAATAAACCAGTCATCCAGTGGTGTGGTGATGTGTGTTTATGTTGTGTCAGTGAAGTCCCACGTCTTCCAGCAGACAGACAGCTGCCTGTAGAAAAGTTATTGGCATTTGGCATAGACTCTCTTCAGTGCGCTAGGAAAGAGGTCACCAGCATGGAACTGTTGTCCCTACTGTAGTTTAGATCATATAAAAGTAACCTCAATAGAAAACCATTTTAACATTGACAGAATAACAGGAAATCATGTTTAACAGCATACGAAACAAATAAGACCATATTTTGCATTAATTTTTGCTATTATTCTTGTGAACTTTTCATGGCATTAATGACTATAAATATCTCTCTGAAAAGGTGATATCATCCAAAATTAGTTCTTGTCATTTTAAATTATGCTGATATGGTACTGCTGATATTCATTCACAATTATGTGAGTCATAGAGTAGCAGCTGCACTTTGCAATGAACTAGTACCTATGAAAGCATGGACAAAACTTGAATTAAATTATTGACTGCACATAATTTTGTGATATGCATGAAGTCACTCATGGGGACACAATCACTAAATCACTTAAATAACTGTGTTTTCTTTGACTTCCAGGAAAGAAATAAATGAAATGTAGGATTTCAACATGGTTATCTGTCTGACTGTATCTGGAAGAT
Organism: Deroplatys truncata; assembly: GCA_030765065.1. NCBI lineage: Eukaryota > Metazoa > Arthropoda > Insecta > Mantodea > Mantidae > Deroplatys > Deroplatys truncata. Next base: position 619,127,727 of record CM060990.1, read on the forward strand.
CAAGAATATTACTGATCACTCCTTCCTGAGATCTTTAGTGTGCACTCTCGTACACATGTAGTGGATCTGAAAGATCAGAAACAGATATATTCACTCTGTTCTTAACTATTTGGAACAGGTTCACCAAAAACTCTATCTCACATTTCAAACCTAATCCTTACATAATAGCTGATGAGCAACTCTTTCCAAGTAGCTCAAAATATTCAGTTTTTCAGGATATAACACCAAAGTCAAATAAATATGGATATATTATCTAGCCTTTAGTAAATAAGAATAGTAAATTTATTACTCTGTAGATAAGGATTAATTTTAGTACAGTGTAAATCTGCTAGGCACAATAGTTTTGCACTTGACAAGTCTGTCTTGCAAAGGGAAGACCTGAAACAAGCATTAATTTCTTTAGCTCTGTTATTATCCCCAAGAAAAAAGATACATGTGTAAGGCTTGTAAAAACAGTCAATAAATCCTGGAATACAAAAGGAATGAGGCATTCTGTTTCACATGCTTGGGTATCTGCATCTGAATTTCAATGCTTGACAGGGGGGGCAGAAAGTTCCTAACAGAGCGACAAGTGACAATGAAACAATGCATGCCCTATACATGTTTGATCAGATGGTGAGAAAACTTCCCTGTCATGTACAGGTAATAGGAGATGTCCTGTTTATTTGTTTCACAACACCCTAAGCTTGGCTGTCATTAGCACAAAAATGCTTGCATTGTAATTCCTAAAGACCTCAGCAGCATTGTCTGACATTAAAGTATTCAATAAATAAGTAAGAACAAAACTGACACAGGAACCACTACTACAACACAATACTGCCAAGAGAAATGCAAATGGTATAAAAATTGAATATAGAGGGTTGGTTATTTTGTGAGCAGTTATTAAATGGACGAAGCATTTACAAGGCTAAGTGCTTAAGTTTTTACTCATTACTTCCTATTTGTATTCATGTTTTCATATCCACATTAGTTCTCCTATACCAGACAATTTATGGGAGCAATAAATGCAGTAATATACAGAGCCTTTGATTGGATGTGTGGACTATTATGGAGAATTGCTTGCCCTCAATTGCATTGTTTCTAACTGGTTCTGTTCCCCCTCCAATTACCCTCCTCTCCGTTGCTGGCTAATCAGTTGTTGCAAAGCCTATGTACAGAGTTGTACAGAGGTTGATACCTTGTGACACACGTGTTTAAGTATAATAGTGTGTTAGTACTGTTATAAATCCAAAAAGTCTGTATAATTTAGTACACAGAATCTTCATGTATGATTGCTATGTGACAACAAACTCTTGTAGAGAAATGACACAGTGAATTATATGCAGATTCTCTGCTGTTCATGTGCCTCACTGACAAACAGTTTGTAATCTTGTGAACAGATTCAGGGAAACTGCATCTATTCTTGATAATAAACCAAAAATAAATCTCCGTGTTCTAACACAGGAAAAACTTGATAACATTGGAGAGAAGTTAGAATGAAGTCCAAATAAATTTCTGACAAAGCTTGCACAGGAATCATGAATTTTGCAAACCTTGGCTTGGAATGCCACTAAATTTAAAAATTAAAACCCTATAAGTAATTGTAGATCAGGAATTGTAACCATGCGATGGTGTGAGTAGAGTTAAATTCTGCAATTGGCTGTTGGATAATTTTAATGATCGCTCTGTTGATCTGCATTTAATTACTTTTTTTATGGAAAAAGTTGGGACGGTAGTTGCTTGTTTACGTAATATGTTTTTTGTGTGTTTGTTCCACGTTGTGGAAGCCAATTTGCGAGTGAATAATGTTTCTCACGTAATGTTGTTTACATCAGTATTGAAGCCATCTTGTGACGTCACTCCTTTGTCTGGTTTGTAGCTCCATCTGGCGTAGCAATTTGTATCAGTTTTGAAATAATTTATTTTAAGTGTCCTCCAGCTAGCTGTTTAGGTCGAACATTTATCTCTTTCAGGGTGTGAATCGGAAAGGAATCTTTTATCCAGAAATTATACTTAATGAAGAAATTGGTTTTATAACTTTTATTGCCGAACACGTTCACAAACACTTTTACATATTGATCTGGATACTCGCCAAACTGAAACTGTTTGTAATAACTTCTTATCACTTTTAACTCACGTACTTCAACTTTGTATATATTTAACTGTATAATACTTTAGATTTTCATAATTCTGCTGCGCGTAACTTATGACGAACTGAAGACAGCGTGTTAGAAATTTTTATGAACTGGGCGACCGACGTGTAAGGTATTGAGAATTTTGTTGAACTGCAGGGCGATCTACCTCGGACCTGGCTTATATACTCCCACTCCTCGACATGCCTAAAGATTATAAATGAACTGCTATTGGCTAATAAAACGCGCCAACATTAGCGTCTATTTTAATATCCAATGAAAACCACGAATACATATGCTTTAGGAAATATTCTAGAAACTTCTACCGAAAGCGCGCGAAACATTACGTAACTTCCTTGTTCCCGGTAATGATAAACAACTCACCCCCTCGCTGCATTATTGCGTTATTATTGACAGTTTCAGTAAAGCCGTGTATTATTATTTACCAATAATAATTACAATTAATAAACCTCTGAAATCAATGTCACATAAAAATACATATTCATATTACAATCATTATTTACATTTGAGTAATTTGTGATACAAATTACCATATCAAAGTATGGTTTTATTTACATGGCTATGGACAATTAAGGAGTGATAATGCAAGTTTTCTTTAAAGGTGTGAGAGATGTATGGAAACACATGCATATAATTTCCAACATCTATGGCAAACAAATCCGGTTATTGTAGTTATAATTTCCATGAGAAACCTTTGCACTCAAATGCAAGGGGTTCTAAATATCTGACTCTGCTGGCAAACAGTGTACTTCCCAGTACCAAGAAAATTCCCATTAACCTAGCCACATGTCCCAACGAAGGCTCTGTATAACTTGACCACAATAGAATTGCACTTTGCTGAGCTGGTTTCTGTGTGTATTCAAATGCAGAGTTAAAGAAATGTTATTATTTAAAGCATATTACTCCAATCAAGAATTTATGGATGACACAATATTATAATCACTGGACTAGAAAACTTATTTGTATTAACTTTAATCAACCTATTAAAGTTTCAATATATTGTACAAATAACGTAAAACATGTACATGTTAGAATTAACTCCCCCCCCCCCCCAGAAATACTAAAGTGTTTCAACAATCTTTCAACTCTGTTTTTAAGCAACTTTTGACGAATCACCAGTTTGCTTGCTCAGGCTCACACTCTAAGCATTATGGGACAATAAACATTATATTCTATTCTTTACTGCAGTGTTTGACATCAATATTAATATTCTGCATGTGTCCACTCAACCAATTTTTATAACTCTTTCAACACTTAGCATCCCTATTTCTTCCAAGGGAAATGGGGTATAAACCACCTTCTAATCTCAGCTCATAAATTACTAAAAGACTGAAATGGATTGCAAAGGCTATGTACCACAATATAAACAAATTGTAGTAATAAAAACATATTTGCAAAGAAGACTGATTTTTCATTGTGATTGACATGGAGGGGAAAACAGTTTTTGTTACTCCACAGAAAATGCATGTAAACTAAGACAAATACCATTGATATTTCATTCCAAAAATATATGTATATAGATGGTCATGGTTTAGCAACTAAGAAAACAGAAGACACACCAAAGCAAGAGGAGAATCAATTCTGCTTAAAACACTATGATATGCATGTGATACCAATGCTAAAATTTGTAATAACCCTCATGTAAGCAAGTTTTGCTAGATTTCCTTTGTACTTATGTTGTAATCAAGTTGGTTAGAAGGGCATGCTGATTAATTGTACAAAGAAAAATATTATTAACATTAGAATTGAGTAAACCAATATTTCAGTTGAGAACAGCTGAGAAGATTAATTTTTTCTTGATGGTTGCTCACTATATGTCTCTTCCAAAGAGGTTAATTAGGAGGCCTGGGAATACTAAATCTTCATATTCAACTTCATCCCTATTTAGTTGTTTATGTTAGGAGTTTCTGCATTATGTGAAAACTATATATGCAGCTTTTATGTTACTAAATAACAATGGGACAAAAGAGAAAATACAAAGTTTAAGATTTCACACACTGTAACAATCTAAAAAATTACTCGAGCATTTCAACTGATGACTGTTCATCCACCAAAGGGTAAATATAGGCTTTAAAAACATTTTCAGAACTTGGAAGACTGTTGGGGGAGAGGTTAAGAAAGTCAAACACTCTGCTGATACTTCACATCCTTTTGCGTGAGTATCAGGGGATTTTCATAAATTATTAGGAATACCTCGGGGTGTACAAATTTAGAATTATAAGGGGTAAAGGGGAGGTTTTACCATAAAAAATCCTAAAGAGCAGAGGGAAATAAAAGAAATTAATTAGTTCATCATTCAAATTAAAAAGCTAACTGTGCAATGTTGGGTAGGCCAGCTAGTATTTCATGTACACAATATCCTTATGTAGCATACATTCTGTTTGCAGTATAGCTTTCCCTGACTTGTGCACTCTTTGCACAGTTTCTTGTGAAGATTACATTATTACATCTGTTACGCTGGACATTACTTTGTCACTTCTGTTATCCTGGACACAGACATTAAATTGATATGTAAATTGGAAACAAATGATACTTCTTTAAGATTTGCTATGTCTTTCTAACAGCAGCTGAGTTCTAGTTATCCCGTAACTTTTGATGTTCATGGTTGAATTATAAGTAAATTTACATGTCCTTTTTAGAGCATACTTATTTTATAAAGGTGTTTCATCATTGACATAAGTGACTTGTACATTCACTGTCAATATATCAATCAGCATTCACTATTTTATTTCTCCTAGTGATTGCATTGGCTACTAAAAGTGTTCAGACTATTGTTAAAAACTTGATCTGCAATATGGTGATTTGGCTTTCTTCACTTGAAATATCAGAATACAACTTTACCAGATTTCTAATTTCATTTTAGTGCTTGCTTTTCATTTAAATATAAAACTTCCTCTCTGGATAGCTAGCACAACTCTAGAATTTTCTTGTTTTTCATTTTATTTCTTAGAATCAGATTCCTCATACATCTTCACTTTTAAGATAGCTAAATGAGGAAGTCAACCTTAGCTTCAATTGCACATCTGAAATTTCCATATTCTACAGGTAAAACTGCTCAACAACCAAATGACCCATAAATCCTCATGTATTCCTTTTACCATGCTTTTCAGTCTATTAAGTATATTAAGAAATGTGTTATTATAAACAGTTACAGCTTGCCCATTTACTGTACTACTACAATAATGCAACTTTCATAACAGTTACTGAAGATACATAAATTTCATGGAGCTTAAATTATACTTTATATGAAATCTTGCAGCCTTTTATTGGTTGATATTCTGACCAATGTGTCACTAAAAGGGCAATTCTATTATCATTAATACTTATAAGAAAATAAAGACAGACCTATTAAGCCAACAAATTATAGTCATAAGTAGACATACTAGATTTGGGATTAGGGGTCTAACTAGAGATCTAATTTGCTCGTATCTTATTGGCAGAAAGCAGGCTACTCAAATATATCATAAACAAGGAAACTTAACAACCAAAACTACTTCCAAATTTAAAACTGTAAAATATGGAGTACCTCTAGGCTCAGTATTAGGTCCCCTTTTATTTATTCTCTATGTGAATGACATTCCTACCACAGCCAATAGTAAAGTTATTTCATATGCCGATGACACAACTACTGTATGTTGGGATATTTCAACTGAGGAACTACTTAACACAACGACAAGAAACATCAACTCGCTTTTTAAATTTTTTAGGGAAAACAATTTAAAATGTAATATGTCGAAAACCAAACTAATCCAATTTAATCTAAGGAATTCTAACAATACGCATAATACTCTTCAACTACCAAATTATAATATAGTTAGCACAAATGTACATAAATTTCTGGGAATCATAATTGACCAAAAATTAACATGGTCAGAACACATTCAGCATATTTGTGGTAAAATTAGCAAGTCATTGTATCTACTTAGGTATTTCTCAAATATTCTTGAAGAAAGAGAATTAAAAATGATATACTATGGGGTCATCTTTCCTCATTTAATGTATGGGATAGAAATCTGGGGGTGTTGTACAAAAGCAAACATTGAAAGACTACTGAAATTACAGAAGAAGGCAATCAGAATAATATATCACTTAAATCATAGGGATTCGTGCAGAAAATTTTTTAAAGATAAACAAATTCTTACAGTAATTTCATTATATGTTTATAAAGTAATAATATATGCATTACAAAAAGATAATTTGAGAAACAATGATATTCATCACTACAATACATGACATAACAGTGATTTCTTCAGACAGGGTTTTAGAATTGCAGTTAGTTACAAGGATCCTAAAGTAATGGGACAATTCCTATATAATAAGCTGCCAGATTTTGTAAAGCAACCTAATACAGCACATAGTTTTAAGACTAGGCTTAAGAGTTACCTAATAAATAAGGCTGTCTATACCATGGACGAATTGTAGTATGTAAGTTTGAATAAATTGTATTATAAACCTGTAATTACATAATAAGTAACCATTTGACAATGTCAGAAACTGTATTTCAGTCTATTGACAATAAATGCATTATTATTATTATTATTATTATTATTATTATTATTATTATTATTATTATTATTATTATTATTATTATTATTATTATTATTATTATTATTACATAAATAGGGCAGAAAGAACTTCAAATAACGATGAAGTAATGAATTTATGTACATGCACAAATTGAGATTTTAATTACTCTAGCTTCACTTTCTATAACAAAACTTACTGAAACATGTTTCAGAGACTGTTACACTTCCACCTATGGCGTGTAGTTGGTTTTTCCTGGCTAGAATTACTGTTTGATGAGATCATTTTCATATGGGACATTGAAATTTAATAAATTGTGTATATATTTACGAGTGAATAATTTTCCCCAAATAGGGAGTTCCACCGGTTTTCAAAGGGCTTTTAAAAGCTTAGGCTTTGTCTTTCATCTGATGATCTGTGGTCCAAAACTTGCCCTGCAATTTCTCAGTTTGTTTATAAGTCATATTTCTCACAATGCAAACCACAAAAAGCCTTCAAATGTACTTAAGTACCAAAATTCTCCTCCATTTCCTGATAACCATAACATCATTTACTCATAGACTAATGCTGCTGATATCCTATAACACTGGAGCTCAACACTTTTAAGTTCATAATAAAGGTTATGATGTGTTGTGTTTTCTTTCTATAACCCTGAAATTATCATCACAAATTCTCAACATGTTGGCATTCATGGAGAAAACTGGATTGAGTACTTCAGTGGTAAACTTGAAATGCAGTTTTTGTTCTAGTTTATGATCAGTGAATTTAAAATGATTTTTGCCTATGGCAATATCCCCCCGCCCTGGCTGCAACTGCAAGAGCTTTCACTATCTGCACCAAGATTGTAAATTTGATCCCAGCCCATAAAAGTGGAAAGTATACCTGATTCAAAAATAAAATAAAATTCTTTCTGTATATATCCCTTTAATTGTGGAATTTCCCTAAAGCAATACATATCACTCTTTGCTGAGTGATCATTAGACTTGCAATCTTTATGCCGGCAGAGTGGAATGCAGTGCTTTAGGGTTACCTACCTGCTTGCATGTCTGTAAACAGAAGTGAGGTAATTTATATAGTAGTCCAATTGGTTATTAATACCCAAGAATACAAGTCTAGTGAGCAGCAGTATCCCATTTAACAGCCTCATTTTCCACTGGTAGCCCTAATTACTTCCAGTTACATATTACTACCTACAGAACGGTTGTTTTCTGGCCTGGCCATGGATCATGTGTATTGATGGTTTGCTTGCCCCCGCTCAAGGCTATACTGATTAGCTGAGTATGTCAACTGTCATTTCTGCCTTCTGTTAGTGTGGTAAGACTAGAATCTGTTCATTGGGCATCTCAAAAGTGAAAGCGTATTCAGTTATTTGTGTTGTGTATGAATTACTTTAGAGTATTTTTATTTGTAGTATTTATGGACCAAATAGTTAAACATTGCAAGAGAAGAACTAAAAAAATACAAAGTGGGCAATTGCAACTTGAGACCAGTATATTTACAATTAGTAGTATTGCTCAAGTCTTGCTATTAAGGGTAACAGAATCGGCAAGTACACTTGAAGAGAGAGAGAAATGAAAATAAATATAAATAAAAGTATAATAATGAAGATTGGAGAAGACAAATATTTAAATATAGAATGGAAACATGAAAAGTTAGAACAAATAGATATAATGAAATATCTAGGTAGAATAATTTATACTAATAATACAATAGACGATGAAGTAAATAACAGAGTAAATAGATGAAACAATATTTATTACCAGATCTGTAATACAATAATTAGAAAGAAAGAAATATCAAAAGCATGAAATTTAAAATACATAAAACAGTACATTTACCTCCCTTATTGTATGGAGTGGAAATGTAGGTGAGATAAACATAAAAGTAGAGTAACATTTTCATAAATTAAATATTTGAGAAAAATTGAAGGGAAAGCAAGGAAAGATAAGGTTAGAAATAAAACCATTAGAGCAAACCCAAATATGGACTCACTAGTGGAAGAGATGGAGAAACATTTTAAATGGTGTGGTCACCTAATCATAATGAATGTTCATCATAAAACAAAACAAATATTTGAAGCAAGACCAGAGGGAAGCAGGAGGCTGGTAACACTGAGAAAGGAATGGAAACAATACATCAAAGGAACAGAACTTAATGCGTTGAAGAGAATGAAACAGTATAGAAAATGGATAAAAGGCCCAATGCCAAAGGGCAGCAGAAGAAGAAGAAGTATTGTTATTATTATTGCTGTTCTTGTCTTGTTATTAGTCCACTGAAATCCCTAGCAGAAAGTTCATGCTTGAACAAAGAATTTTTATGTATGACATTTACATAAAAACCGAATCATATAGACAGGTGTAGACAGTTTCAGGAATATTTCCTGTTATTCCAGTTCCAAATAGAGATGCTGTCCAAAGTCTGGTTAATAGGTTTAGGGCAATGGGATTGCTAAATGCTAAGTCTCTCAATTCCTTGTATCTTACTGTTTGTGATTTCTATTGTGGGGAACCCTAAAAAATAAAGTTTGAAGGAACAATCTGCACACCATAGACAAACATAAAGACAATATTCAAATGAGAAGTAATGAAAATTATGCAAAATTAAATTGAGTTTTATTTATGGATGCTCATTAACTAGCGTGGTCCTTAGCATCCTATTTTATATTGGGCGTGAAAGACCAATAACTTTGCTCAGAGGCCTCTTTATCAGGCTTGAGGTTCTTTTACGTGCTGTAAATCTATGACATGGGACCACTGGCTTTACTTCCCTTCTGAAGGAAGCCATACTAAGGATTTTTACGCAAGAACTTATGCGTGTGAATGGAAATTTCATCCAAAGGTGCCAGGAATGTCTATGCAGATGGATACCATTTTAAACAGCACAGTTTAGTACTCATTATAATGCATGTTACACTATTACTCATGAGGTCTGTGGCTAGGCCATCAAACAACTACTCTGTATTATTCTTTATTAAAATAACTTCTATTTCTAATTTCTTAGCATCAGCTATCCTGTGCTAGGAAATTAATATGAATCCTATCTGAGTTATTAGCTTTCTTCTGTATTTAATTACCAAACTATTGTTTAAAACTTTTAGTTTATAATTGAACTTGCCTTAAGGTTTTCTCTCTTTACATTTTATGTAATGGGTCTTCTTGGATCCTGGGATTTTATTTATTTTAGGATTCAAATTATTCTAGGCATATAACCAATTGCAATTGGTGTTGCACTTGTCAAGGAAGGTGTTAAGAATGAGCACTTATCGTACAATAACATTTTATTGTTACCGACTTATACATTGCATGCAACAAAATAGAAGTGCACACATAATCCTTTTGCTATCAGAATAGAAAAAGAACCGACTGGCCAGAAAAAGAGCTTATACATTTACTCACACAATTATACATAAGTGTTGGCACTGGACAGTATGCATACTTTCAAATTACATGAATAGAACAAATTATTTAGTCAATACTTCCACTATTTGTTCAAACATTTAACTTTTTTCATACAAATGATAACTACACAACATTCAGCATTCTCCACAAATGTACAAACTCATCTCTCATAACAGCATTGATATATCACTCAAATAGACTCATTGGAAGTCTATACTACATTTATCTCTCACTCTCATATTTTTCATATAATATATATATATATATAATGATACTGAACATCTATGCACTTTGTTATTTTATGAAATTCTGGGGTTTTCACCTGTTAATTATGCTTTGACTCTATGTAAAGAGAAGTTCCACCCTCACATCTATGTCAGATTGTAACATATTTCTCATACCCATATGAAGTCCTTTACTGCAATACACAGTGATGTAGGCTTTGTGGTGCTCAGTGACACCATTCTCTGCTGATGAGATTTGCTTATGGTACAATGTGCATATAAAACTACTCATCACTATCATCTTCTTGGTTTGCAGGTTCATCAACACAAAGCTCTTTGCTTAAGATAGGGTACAATAATAGCACAAGTAAAACACAATATAAGAGTGGAAAACTATTGTAAAAAAGAGTATATTAGCTATAAATGGAAAGAAGAATCTTTTTACACATTTAAACAGACTCTAGATTCAAATTATGGAAAGATATGTCTATGTGGAGTAACATTCATGGTTAGGAATAATCAAATAGAGAATGCAATGGATATCTTTAATATAGTTATGCAAAGGGCGGGAGAGGAAATGAAAACAAAAAAGAGGGTTTACATAAATGATAAGGACTGGTTAGATGAAGAATGTAGGGTATCAAAAAGAGAAGTAAAACAAATGCTGGTTAGGTGGAGGGAATTAGGTGATAGAAAATCCAGGGGCGATTATATGCAAGGGAGGAAATCACATAATTTATTGTTAGAAGAAAAGAAAAGGGACTGGAGAGAAAGTAATAAAAGGAATTTGATAAAGTGTAAATGAAAATAATGTTAATAAGGTATGGCAGGTTCTTAAGTCAACCCATAATAAATGTGTAACTAAACCCAATATTGAGCCAGGACAATGGATGGAGTATTTTGAAACATTATATGGGGAAGACAGGAGTATAGGAATTATGGGATTTTTGGAAATAGGGAATGTTTTTGTAGAGATATTGGATGGTGAAATTAGGAATGAGAAAATAATAAAACAAGTTAAGTTACTGAAGAAAAATAAAGCTACTGGAATTAATGGCATCCCAACAGAGTTTCTTAAGGAGTGGTGTACTGAAACAGGAAGAGTGAAAATTTTATTAGATTTATTTAATGTAATTATTAAAAAGGGTTATGTGCCTAAACGTTGGAGGGAAGCTATCATCCATCCTATATATAAAGGCAAGGGTAATGTCGATAAACCTAATAACTACAGAAGTATTGCATTACTATCTAATATAGAAAAACGTTTTGTGGGAATTTTGGCAGCTAGGCTACAAATTTGGGTTGAAGAATATAATATCCTTTCAGAACTCCAGATGGGATTTCGCAAGGGAAGAAGAACAACTGATAATTTATTTATTATAAAGACATTAGCAGACAAATATTTAAAAGAAAAAAGGGGTAAATTGTATATGGCTTTTGTAGACTTAGAGAAAGCTTATGACCGAATTGAGTTACAACTTCTGTGGCATAAATTAGTGTGTAAGGGAGTAAGTCAGCAATTGGTGAATATTCTTAAAGCACTGTATTTTGAGAACATCTTCTGTGTAAGGGTGGAGACAGACTGTGTAACAAGAGAAATTCAACAAAAGAAAGGCCTCAGGCAAGGATGTAAGTTAAGCCCAGTTTTATTTAATTTATACATAGATAATGTCTTACTAGAAATTGGAAGCAATAATAATTGTGCACCAGTAATTAAGAACATCTAAATCCCAGGACTTCTTTTTGCAGATGACCTAGTGGTAGGATCTATTACAGTAAGTGGTTTAAAACAATCATTACAAGCAATTGATGTATATTGTAAAGAATGGAGGTTAAAAGTGAATCAAGAGAAAACACAGATTATGGTATTCAAAAAGGGGGGAAAAGTAAGCAAATATGAAAAGTGGAAGGGAGAGAATAAAGATTACAGGGTGGTGCGTGACTGTATTTATTTAGGAGTAAAAATAGATGGAGGTAATAAATGGGAAAAACAAAAGAAGTTTGCATTGGCAAAAGGTAAAGGGGCGATGGCAGCAATAAGAAGTTGCAAATATAGAGTACCTAATATAAATGTTAAATGGCTGGAAAAAGTTTATGAGATGGTGGTGGAGGCAAAAATGATGTATGGTATAGAAATATGGGGATTAGATAGAGGATGGGAAAGTATAGATGAGGTGCACAGGATGTTTTGTAAAGAAATACTAGGGTTACCAAAGGCAATTGCAAAACAGGTACCTAGTGCAATTAGAAATGGGCAGTGTGGCGACTAAGGGGAAGATAATGGAAAGAGATTTGAAATTTTGGTTCAGAACTTTAAATCTAGGAAAAAGCATTTAAAATGAAACAGCGGAGAGAAGCTTTATAGAATATCAGATTCCAGCTGCTAAGTTACACCAAACACCGGAAGTGATAAGCATATCACATTTGTATTGTGTAATGCATCAGCCGGCATGGCGTGCTGCTGCGGTGTAAAGCTCTCAGTCAGCAGTCTATGTTCTAAAACCCTATGAGCTAACACAAATAAATTGTTTAAAAGTGTACTTCTAAGGAAGATCCAAACCTCATATTAACAAGCTTAAAACAAAATATATCACAGATCTGTCCTGCATTTTTTTCCAGATTTTAATATTAGGCAGTTAAATATGATATTGCAGTTTAAAATATTCATCTTAAAAAGGTGATTGTTTTTTTATTCCAAAAAGTAGTATTTTATATCAGGAAAACCACAATGTTTTTATCTACTAAATGACATATTGTTCTGATCCCTGACCATTCTGTACTCCAAGAATAAATTACCTTTATGTAATGTTGTGCACGTAGAAGAAAATGTTAAATCTGCTGTAAATCATAAAATAATTTGATTTTCCGCAAAATATAAAATATGTGCCGATTTGTTTTTATGTGTGGAACATGTAAACTAAAATTTAGAAAATTCAGATAAAGTAATGTTTCATGTGTGTTAGGTTTGATGTGGAATGACTCATATGCCCTGGCCCATTCTCTTCACACATACACACACCAAATTGTCTCTGTTCACCTGAGAAGCCATTTAAACCAAGCGTTTCTCTTGAATACTACAATGTAGTAGGTGCTGAAACATTCAGGGTTTGCATCTAAAATTCTATAGCCTATTTTTGAGTTGAAAACTTATGTAGAAATTATTTAAAAGTATTTATGGTTTAAAACTAAAGGGAGGGACTTGTTCTTATGCCCTTTAGTGCGATCCACCACTGCTCAGAAATTTTATCATTCTTTTGGAATTCCTACTCCGGATTCAGTTTTCTAAATTAAGTTGCCATTAATTTTAGGCCTCTGTTTTCATGAATTTATTATTCATGCCAATTAAGCCAGGTGATTTTATTATGTCTTCTATTTTATCTTGGAGGGGTGTTTGAAGGATCTTGCACCCCTGTGTTTTCAGCAGTCGGTTCCTGTGCTGTGGTTTTGTTTCTTGCTACAGGTTTTGCATTTTGTCTAAAATTTGAATTCCCTTCATGTCTCTTTTGAGATCTTATATCCTAGATCTTCTGTATATTTCTGCACACTTGGTTCTAATGTTACTTTTTATCTTCTGTAACCAGTTTCTTCACTTTCCTTTCCTTCAATCTTGATATTGTCTTTTTGTTTCTTGAATTATTTAGCAGCTATTGTTGAAATAATTTTCTTTGTTGAGTTAACATTAATTTGATTAATACAGTGAAGCAAAAATTAATAATTTAATTCTGAGTCAAACACACACTCAATACTCCACTAATTTCTGGTCTCTTAGCTATTACATACATATTTCATTAACTGTTGTTGAGTCAGTCTTAGATGGTGTGAATAACGGTAATTGAAACACATGCTAGGTAAGATACCAAAAACTAGTGGGATGTGTGTTCAAGCTGAAATTATAATTTTAGTGACCTGAATTGTCCTTCAGTGAAGTGTTTCTAACTCACTATTAAATGTATAAGGTTTAGTTACTCTTTTCCCTTTATTTTACTCCCAATGTCTCTTTTGTAGTTTCATGTACACTTCTTTTTATGTGATCCTAGAATTCATATGATATTCCTTCGTATGCTTCACTTTAATTTCCTTTCTAACATATATATTTATATAAATTCCTAATAATTCCTTATCTGAGCACTTTCATTTATATTACTTGTAACAAATCTTTGTGCCCAACTTCTCTTTTATGATTAAATACGGAATCAAACCATTAGGAGGAAGCTGAATATTCAATCTCTACAAAATGTTCTAGAATAAGCCCAGATAAGGTGATTTGAACACCATACTAGACAACATAGGTAAATTGGCTGTAACTAGGGTGAAATAAGGAAATTTAATTTATTAAATGTTGTTCTTTGTTTCCAGAGATTTATAGGGAAACGTAAAATCAATAGCTAACCTTAAAATATGGCATAATTACATGGGGCTGTTGTGCAAATTGAAAAAGGCATCAGTCATCATGAAAGATGAATAAAGTAATTTTGAGAAATATTTCTGTGAGGCCTGTAAGATTTGGATGTTGCACAGAAGTTTATGCAAGAAAATGCCAGATATGAGAATTGTTCGTGCATACCTATGTGGTTTAGTGCAGGTAGTTCAAGGCATTGTTTCATACTTGAGTACGAAGCATACTGGTAATAAGTATTTCTATAACTCAAAAGGTATAGGTGAACTAGTTTTTAACTGTTTATCAATGTTTGTAAACTAGTTCACCTACTGCTTGGTAATGAGTTAGGTATGCATTCTCTTCAGTATTAGTAATTTCTGAATAAGCATAATTAATTTTAGGTACCTGCCTGTTCTTTTAAAAAAAGTTGAAATGCATTTGTCTTGTGAGGAAACAATGAGGAAACCCAAGAGAAGAGGGAAATAGAACTCTTAAATAAGAACTTGGAAATCATAACTGATTCAGAGGAGAATTATCATCTCAGCACCTTATCTCCTCAACAAGAGGGATGCATAGAATGTGATAATGAGAAGTCATGGAGAGTGCAAGATCCATGATGGGAGAATGGAAAATGCCATGCCTCCTAAGGTCTTAGGCTTTTATAGTCAGGAGTATGCATGAAAGTGGGTGAGTGCAGGATGCACAGTAATGCTGCTCTGAGTCACATCACCTGCCAGTGCTAGGGAGTGAGAATGAAAGACACAGTGTTCTCTCTCTGCTTTCTCTTTGTGCAGTGGCTTTCTCCAACCCACTTTTGTGTATGCTCCTGACTTTATTACTGCAATATGCTTGAGCAGCAGTATATGGTTTATTGAAGTTGACATCACATCCTATGACTGCTGGACTGAATGGAAGTCAAACATTATATCATTTGAAAGCTTTTAGTACTTGTACTTACATTTACATCCAGAACCAATTCTAGAAGAAGATAGATGCTAAAGGAAAGAAAACTTCAATGTTTTACTACAAAACTGTAGGTTGTGCAGTCTTAAGCAAAGGAAAATTATTCAGTCAAGGGATGTATTAAAAGAGAAGTGGAATTCACAAAAGAAGAAAGGTTTATAAACTTATTACTTGTACCCTATCTTGAGCAAAGAGCTTTGTCTTGATGAACCTGCAAATCAAGAAGATGACAGAGATGAGTACTTTTATAAGCTCACTGTACCATTGGCAAATCTCATAGCTTTTGCAGCAGCAGAAAATGGTTTCACTGAGCACCACAAAGCCTACATCAGTGTGTATTGAAGAAAAGGACTTCATTTGGGTATGAGAAATATTAAGTTTCAATGTGACATAGATGTGAGGGTGGAACTTCTCTTTACACAGAGTCAAAGTATAATTAACTGGTGAAAATCCCAGAATTTCATAAAATAACAAAGTACATAGATGTTCAGTATCATTTTATATATATTATATGAAAAATATGAGAGTGAGAATAGATGTAGCTTAGGTTTCCAATGAGTCCATTTGAGTGATATATTAACCAATGCTGTTATGAGAGATAAGTTTGTACATTTGTGGAGAATGCTGAATGTTGTGTAGTTATCGTTTGTATGAAAAAAGTTAAATGTTTGAACAAATAGTGGAAGTATTGACTAAATAATTTGTTCTATTCATGTAATTTGAAAGTATGCGTACTGTTCAGTGCCAACATTTATGCATAATTGTGTGAGTAAATGTATAAGCTCTTTTTCTGGCCAGTCAGTTCTTCTTTTATTCTGACAGTGAAAGGACTATGAGTGTACTGCTATTTTGTTGCATGCAATGTATAAGTAACAATCAAATGTCATTGTAAAATAAGTGCTCAATCTTAGCGCCTTCCTTAACAAGTGCAACACCAACTGCAATTGGTTATAGGCCTAGAATAATTTGAATCCTAAAGTAAATAAAATCCCTGGATTCTAGAACACCTATTACATAAAATGTAAAAGAAGAAAACTTTAAGGCAATTTCAATTATAAACTAAATGTTTTAAACACAAGTCTTGGTAATGAAATACAGAAGAAAGCTAATAACTCAAATAGGATTCACATTAATTTCCTAACACAGGATAGCTTTGATGCATGGAAATTAGAAATAGAAGTCATTTTAGTAAAGAATAATACAGAGTAGTTGTTTGATGGCCTAGCCACAGACCTCATGTATGTGTTCTCTACATGCTGTCTACTACACTTAGGGGTTTTTGATTCTAAAACTCCCACATAACTTACTCACGAATAATAGTAACATGCACTATAATGAGTACTAAACTGTGCTGTTTAAATTGGTATCCATCTGCATAGACATTCCTGGCACCTTTGGATGAAATTTCCATTCACACGCATAAGTTTCTGCGTAAAAATCCTTAGTATGGCTTCCTTCAGAAGGGAAGTAAAGTCGGTGGCCCCGTGTCATAGATTTACAGCACATAAATGAACCTCAAGCATGATAAAGATGCCTCTGAGCAAAGTTACTGGTCTTTTACGCCCAATATAGAATGGGATGCTAAGGACCACAGTAGTTAAAGAGCATCCATAAATAAAACTCAATTTAATTTTGCATAATTTTCCTTACTTCTCATTTGAATATTGTCTTTATGTTTGTCTATGGTGTGCAGATTGTTCCTTCAAACTTTATTTTTTAGGGTTCCCCACAATAGAAATCACAAACAGTAAGATACAAGGAATCGAGAGACTTAGCATTTAGCAATTCCATTTTCCTAAACCTATTAACCAGACCTTGAACAGCATCTCTATTTGGAACTGGAATAATAGGAAATGTTCCTGAAACTGTCTACACCTGTCTATATGATTCGGTTTTTATGTAAATGTCATACATAAAAATTCTTTGTTCAAGCATGAACTTTCTGCTAGGAATTTCAGTGGACTAATAACAAGACAAGAACAGCAATAATAATAAGAATACTCCTTCTTCTTCTGCTGCCCTTTGGCATCGGACCTTTCATCCATTTTCTATACTGTTTCATTCTCTTCAACGCATTCAGTTCTGTTCCTTTGATGTATTGTTTCCATTCCTTTCTCAGTGTTCCCTGCCTCCTGCTTCCCTCTGGTCTTGCTTCAAATATTTGTTTTGTTTTATGATGAACATTCATTATGATTAGGTGACCACACCATTTAAAATGTTTCTCCATCTCTCTCACTAGTGAGTCCATATTTGGGTTTGCTTTAATGTTTTTTTTCCAACCTTATCTTTCCTTGCTTTACCCTAAATTTTTCTCAAATATTTAATTTCTGAGAATTTACTGTTCTTTTATGTTCATCTAACATCTCCCACGTTTCCGCTCCATACAATAAGGCGGTAAATGTACTGTTTTATATATTTTAATTTTCATGTTTTTGATGTTTCTTTATTTCTAATTATTGAATTACAGATCTAGGTAATAAATATGGTTTGATCGTTATTTATTTCATTGTCTATTGTGTTATAATCAAATTATTCTACCTAAATATTTCATTATATCTATTTGTTCCAACTTTTCATGTTTTCATTCTATATTTATATATTTATTTCCCCAATCTTCATTATTTTACTTTTATTATATTTATTTTCATTTCTCTCTCTCTTCAAGTGTACTTGCCGATTCTGTTACCCCTAATTGCAAGTCTAGAGTATTACTACTAATTAGTAGTATATACCATCAGCATAGACAAGTGATTGTAAATACACTAGTCTCAAGCAGCAATTATATTTTTTAGTTCTTCTCTTGCAATGTTTAACTATTTGGTCCATAAATACTATAAATAAGAACACTCTAAAGTAATTCACACACAACACAGATAACTGAATCCGCTTTCACCTGAACAGATTCTAGTTCTACTGCACTAACAGAAGGCAGCAACTGACAGTTGACATTTTCAGCTAATCGGTGTAGCCTTGAGCGAGGACAAGCAAACCATCAATACACATGATCCATGGCCAGGCCAGAAAACAGTCACTCTGTACGTAGTAATATGTAACTGGAGGTAATTAGGGCTACCAATAGAAAATGAGACTGTTAAATGAGATATTGCTGCTCACTAGACTTGTAATCTTGGGTATTAATAACCAGCTGGACTACTATATAAATTACCTCACTTCTGTTTACAGACATGCAAGCAGGTAGGTAAACTGAAAGCACTGCATTCCACTCTGCTGGCATAAAGATTGCAAGTCTAATGATCACTCAGCAAAGAGTGATACGTATTGCTTTAGGGAAATTCCACAATTAAAGGGATATATACAGAAAGAATTTTATTTTATTTTTGAATCAGGTATACTTTCCACTTTTATGGGCTGGGATCAAATTTACAATCTGGGTGCAGATAGTGAAAGCTCTTGCAGTTGCAGCCAGGGCGGGGGGATATTGCCATAGGCAAAAATCATTTTAAATTCACTGATCATAAATTAAAACAAAAAGTGCATTTCAAGTTTACCACTGAAGTACCCAAACCAGTTTTCTCCATGAATGCCAACATGTTGAGAATTTGGGATGATAATTTCAGGGTTATAGAAAGAAAACACAACACATCATAACCTTTATTATGAATTTAAAAGTGTTGAGCTCCAGTGTTAATGGATATCAGCAGCTTTATTCTATGAGTAAATGATGTTATGGTTATCAGGAAATGGAGGAGAATTTTGGTACTTAAGTACATTTGAAGGCTTTTTGTGGTTTGCATTGTGAGAAATATGACATATAAACAAACGGAGAAATTGCAGGGCAATTTTTGGCCCACAGATCATCTGATGAAAGACAAAGCCTAAGCTCTTAAAAGCCCTTTGAAAACTGGTGGAACTCCCTATTTGGGGATAATTATTCACTCATAAAAATAAACACAATTGATTAAATTTCAATGTCCCACATGAAAATGATCTCATTGCAAAATAATTCCAGCCAGAACTGGAGGAAGTACAACAGTCTCTGAAACATGTTTCATTAAGTTTTGGTGTAGAAAGTGAAGCTAAAGTAATTAAAATCTCAATTTATGCAGGTACATAAATCCCTTACTTCATCTCTATTTGAAGTTACTTCTGCCCTATTTATGTCTAGTTATGACCATAACTTGTTGGCTTAATAGGTCTGTCTTTATTTTCTTATAATTATTAATCATCATGGAATTGCCTTTTAGTACTACATTGATCTAAATATCAACCAATAAAAGGCTGCAGGATTTCATATGAAGTATAATTTAAGCTCCATGAAATTTATGAATCTTCAGTAACTGTTATGAAAGCTGCATTATTGTAGTAGTGCAGTAAATGGGCAAGCTGTAACTGTTATAGTAATACATTTCTTAATATACTTAATAGACTGAAAAGCATGGTAAAAGGAATACATAAGGATTTATTGGTCATTTGGTTGTTAAGAAGTTTTACCTGTAGAATATGGAAATTTCAGATGTGCAATTGAAGCTAAGGTTGACTTCCTCATTTAGCTACTTTAAGAGTGAAGATCTGTGAGGAATTTGATTCTAAGAAATAAAATGAAAAACAAGAAAATTCTAGAGTTATGCTAGCTATCCAGAGAGGAAATTTCATATTTAAATGAAAAGCAAGCACTAAAATGAAATTAGAAATGTGGTAAAGTTGTATTCTGATATTTCAAGTGAAGAAAGCCAAATCACCAAATTGCAGATAAAGTTTTTAACAATAGTCTGAACACTTTTAGTAGCCAATGAAATCACTAGGAGAAATAAAATAGTGAATACTGATTGATATATTGACAGTGAATGTACAAGTCACTTATGTCAATGATGAAACACCTTTATAAAATAAGTATGCTCTAAAAAGGACATGTAAATTCACTGATAATTCAACCATGAACATCAAAGTTATGGGATAACTAGAACTCAACTGCAGTTAGAATGACATAGCAAATCTTAAAGAAGTATCATTTGTTTCCAATTTACATATCAATTTAATGTCTGTGTCCAGGATAACAGAAGTGACAAAGTAATGTCCAGCGTAACAGATGTAATAATGTAATCTTCACAAGAAACTGTGCAAAGAGTGCACAAGTCAGGGAAAGCTATACTGCAAACAGAATGTATGCTACATAAGGATATTGTGTACATGAAATACTAGCTAGCCTACCCAACATTGCACAGTTAGCTTTTTAATTTGAATGATGCACTAGTTAATTCTGCTTACTTGCCTCCTTTCTTTATGAAATTATTGTACAATGATCTAGAGGATTTATTTTCATGGTTAATCCTCCCCTTTATTCCTTATAATTCTAATTTTTTACAGCCCCAGGTATTTTAATAATTGATGAAAAATATCCTAATAATCATGCATAGGCATGTGAACCCCCCCCCCCCCCCCCCCAACAGTCTTCCAAGTTCTGGAAATGTTTGCAAAGCTTATATTTATCCTTTGGTGGATGAATAATAATCAGTCGAAATGATTGAGTCATTTTTTAGATTGTTACATTGTGTGAAATCTTAAACTTTGTATTTTCTATTTGGTCCCATTGTTATTTAATAACATAAAAGCTATAAAGTTTTCACATGATGCAGAAACTCCTAACATAAACAACTAAATAGGGATGAAGTTGAATATGAACATTCAGTATTCCCAGGCCTCCTAATTAACCTCTTTGGAAGAGACATATAGTGAGCAACCATCAAGAAAAAATTAATCTTCTCAGCTGTTCTCAACTGAAATATTGGTTCACTCATGTCTAATGTTAACAAGTTTGTCTCTTTGTACAATTATTCAGCATGCCCTACTAACCAACTTGATTACAACGAAAGTACAAAGGAAATCAAACAAAACTTGCTTACATGAGGGTTATTACAAATTTTAGCATTGGTATCACATGCGTATCATAGTGTTTTAAGCAGAATTGATTCTTGTCTTGCTTTGGTGTGTCTTCTGTTTTCTTAGTTGCTAAACTGTGACCATCTATATACATATATTGTTTGTAATGAAATAGCAATGGTATTTGTCTTATTTTACATGCATTTTCTGTGGGGTAACAAAAACTGTTTTCCACTCCATGGCAATCACAATGAAAAATCAGTCTTCTTCGCAAAATTGTTATTTTATTACTCCAGTGTATTTGTATTCTAGTACATAGGCTTTGTAATCCATTTCAGTCTTTTAGTAATTTATGAACTGAAATTAGAAGGTGGTTTATACCCTGTTTTCCTCAGAAGAAATAGGGATTCTATATGTTGTAAGAGTTATCAAAATTGGTTGAGTGGACGCACGCAAAGTATTAATATAGATGTCAAACACTGCAGTAAACAATAGAATATAATCTCTATTGTCACATAATGCTTAGAGTGTGAACCTGAGCTCATAAAATGGTGACTCGTCAAAAGTTACTTAAAACTAAGAGTTGAAAAATTGAATTCTTGAATAGAGTTTTATATATAAAATTTCTTTAACTCTTTTTGTGAACAAATTTAGGCTGTATACCTTTACACGCATGCAGTAGGGTGTTTTTTTATAGAGTGTTAGTCTATGCATAGGAAATTTGATGCTACATTCTTTCCTGGTATTTTAGTGATGTTATTTTGTTTTTCCATGAAATTGTCATAATTTTTATGTAAATAGGTGAACAACTCTAAGAGCTATACTGAGGGCATAGTTAAGATTTTAGTTTTTTAAATAATGGTTTGCATGAGTCTCTGAAGTCAGCTTGTAGCATAATGCGTATTATTTTTTTCTAAATTTTGAAATCTGTTTCTGATCCAGGTGTGCTTCCCCATAATATTATACCATAGCTCAAGATCGAGTGGAAGTAACTATAATAGGCAATTGTTTTTGTTTCTAAATTTATTATTTGTGTCAGAAACAATTTGTGTAAACTAGCTATCCAAAATATAATTTGGCATTGCACATTTGGTCATTTGAATGAAAATGATGTCCTGCAACATGCAAAGTTTGTCATAAAATAAAAATGCACTAAAGGCCACCCATCAGGAGTAGCTGCAACAGAAGGAGCTGATCACTAAGAGATATTTCATACTGATCTCTATGGACCAATAGAAGTAGAACCACTTGGTGTGTGCTCCGTGAGTTTCATTAATCATTATTCTGAGTGGTGTGAAGTAAAGTTCTAAAATATAAGAATGAAGGTTTAAATGATTTCAAAGGATTCTGCACATATAAGGTAGAAAGTTAAATGGTTGTAAAATAAAATCACATCAATCTGATAATAAGGAAGAATACATAAACAATTATTTTAATGAATTTTTTAAGAAGAATAGACCAATAAGAAGACTTGCTGTTCCTTACACACCTCAGTGAAGTGGTAATGCAGGAAAGAAAAATCTGTCGCTAGTTGAATTAGCTCACTGCATTCTTATTAATGCTAATTTTGGACAGAAGCTATTTCTAATGCTAATTATGCAAGAAATAGATGGCCTTCAAGAGGAATCAATTGGAATATATTTTATTCCTTATTCTACCACAATCCTTACTTTTGACAATTTGGAGCAAAAGCATAAATAGATCTTTATCTCTCCTGGCAATGCTGTTACTACTAGAGCTACAGGCGGCAAGATACACATACACATATTAAACCTTCTCAGTTGATTCCAGTATCCCAATAAACCTTATGGCTTAAACCTTAAATACTCAATTTATACGTCAGAGGTGACTTGCATTGTTGCAAGCACTTTTAATTTCCTGGCTTTGTAGTTAACCTCCATTTGGGTTAATTTATATTTGCTTGTTGATCTAGCTAGCTGTAGACAGTAAGCTGGAAAGTGGAATCAGACTTGAAGAATTCAATACCACAGTAGTTTTGTTTGCATCAGACATGTTTTGAAAAATCCCACTTCAGCTTTTTAATAATCTATTCAGTATAAAAGCAGTAAAACAGTTTTATAATCATTTCATTTGCACTATTTTGGATTTTTTTTCTGCAAAAATTCTACCTTTATTTAAAAAAGTATTAACTGAACTGTAAACTCTAGGCTTCAGTTTTATTTTGCAGGACTGTGGTGAAAATGTCAACTCTCAGTGTCTAACTGTTTATAGATTACATTTAGTGAAAATTAAGCATGGGAAAATCACTTTAAATATTTGTATGCTGTACAAACATACAAATTTGTAGAAAAAATTTAATGTCTGCACTTATTTACAGATATATTGCATTTTGCATTTGCATTTAGTTTAACACATAATATTACCATTACCAACAAGTTACATCTACTTGTTATTACTATTTTAAAGACTTTTCAATATGAGTTAGAAATTATTATCATTATTATTATTATTATTATTATTATTATATTGTTATTAATATACAAAGAAAATTATTAACGACAGAGATGGACTTTTGGCAGAGGGCTTCTCAAATCTCAAGAAGGGATAAAATTAGATGTCCAAAAATTCGAGAAATGATGGTTGTAAAAGAGAATGTATGGGAAATAATATAATAGTGATGATTAAAATGGTTCGGCAATATGAAAAGAATGGGAAAAGATAGAATAGTAAAAATGGTGCTAGAATGGGAAGCTGAAGGAAACAGAGGACTGATAAGATCAAGAGAACAATTAATGGATGGGATCCGAAGAAGCATGGCATCTAGAGACTAATAGATGAAGATGCAAAGGGCAGGGATTTATGGAGAAATAAAATTATGAATGAGTTATAAGAAAACTACCGTATGATAGATAATTCCTAAATAAAATTAAAAATTATTATTATTATTATTATTATTATTATTATTATTATTATTATTATTATTATTATTAAATGCAAATAATGTGATTTATTACAGAATTGTGTAAAATGCAACAATGTTAGAAATCATGATGATAAACCTTTAAAACAATTAGTTTTATAATTTGAATAGAATTGTGAACTGTTGTTAGATACTATTATCATTATTGTCGTCGTCGTTTAAAAATGTCATATGGTGACTGCAAAGAGTTCCAAAATTCTCCGTATTTTCAATAAATTTGTGTTCTATAAGGCTTCTTCCCTTAAACATAATAGGGGACTACCAGGAACGTGATTAATTTTGCACAACCACAGTCACGGATGGTCTGAATACCAAGATGTGTTAAAATGCCTGTTATAGCCACCAGATGCTTCCGTTATCAGACTTGTTAAATTGGAAGGTATATGTGCATTCATTAAAACGTTCTTTTCTGCAAGTGAACTCGAATCGAAGGATTATTTCAAAATATTTTCAAGAACACAGTTTCAATCATTCACGTGGGTTGATGCAATTTCATCTGTCAAAATGGACGTCACGTGACTACCTGCCCTTCGTACACAAAAACAAGGGAAAATATTGCACGGAAACCAAGTAAAGCGCACTGTTACCGGTAGCTATCATCGGTAACACCGGTGTTCATATACTGCTGCTTTCTCCGCTGGAGTCAGCATTTAGCAGGTGATACGTGAGCACTAAAGGAATTTGTTACCTGTGCAGCGGTAACATGCACAGCAAAAGTTTTCCTTCACATCAGCAAGTTGCTTCCCAGCTTGATTCTCCACTGACGTCATACTACTTATAAAGAGAAACGCAGACTCCGAGCTTTAAGGTTTTATTATTTAAAATTACATGTATTTTATAGTTTACACTTCTACCGCTGGTAACACCGGTAATGTGCACGCCTTGCCGATGACTCATAAATGCAGTGCAAACAAAAATCTTTACTCAGGCGAGTTCTTTGTGTATTGAACCGGATCGGCTTCTACAGCGATACTGTGAATCGATATTTCCTTGCAGGATAAAAGACATATCTTGGCTTTTCTGTAATTCAATTTATTTATTTGTAGGAAGTCCACGTATATCAGCGATAGTATTTATGAATTAATTTAGATGAAGTGCTAATCTTGGAACAGTTTTGTTTCATCAAATGTGGTTTCGTAGACATTGACAATGCTGTCGGATTACTTTCAAAGAAGCAATTCATTTGTACTGACCTTGTAAATTATCTATACAAGTATTCCTCCAAAGCACAGAGCTAGCGCAGCGGCAATATGTGCGACTCGCATTCGGAAGGTCCCGGGTTTGATCCCCGGCGACCGCCCCATAGTTCTTCATGGTTTCCTTGGGTTCGGGAGACGAATGTTGGGGTGGTTTCTTCTCTATCACGATTTCATTTCCCTTTCATCGCGTTTCCTTCTTATTTTCAGGCGTGTTTCTAGATTTCGAGTATGGCAGTGCCTGTCAGATGGCGCGGATGCATGCTCAATGGAAGGAGTATTCCCGTAGACACCAGAGGGCTGCTTGATTGGTGGGTCGTTCATCGCCCTCACTCGGTGGCTCCAGCAGTTGGATGGGTGTGCGAGCTTGGAAATGTTACGAACTTCTGCGCATCTGTGTGGCCTGTCTGCCTGCAGCCTGTAGCCTCCTGTGGCTCCTTCGCCTCGTCCCTTCCTGCTGTGGGGTGGTAGCCGCAATAGATCTGACCAGGTCGCAGCGCGCGAGGTGAATCACCTGTGGTCTTCCGTGGTGTAGTGGTTACCTCTAGCTCCTGAGGTCGCGGGTTCAAACCCGGTGGAGGGCGATGGATTTTTTTCGGGCGTAAAAATCCTTAGTATGGCTTCCTTCGGAAGGGAAGTAAAGCCGGTGGTCCCGTGTCGTAGATTTACGGCACGTAAAAGAACCTCAAGCCTGATAAAGAGACCTCTGAGCAAAATTACCAGTCTTTCACGCCCAATATAGAATGGGGCGCTAAGGACCATATTAGTTAAAGAGCGTCCATAAATAAAAAAAACTCCTTGGAATCACGTATTCCTCCAAAGCCCATAAATCTAAAAACAATACTGTAAGAGGACAGCGCAATTTTTAAATACGCAATTCCTGAAGCTCTGCTGAAAATTTCAAGCTAATAAGTTATAAACTGTATTCCAAAAAGCATTTTGAGTAGTGAAAAATGTTGGGAAGAAAGAAAGAAGGAAAGGAAGAAAGAAAAGAAAAGGAATTGAGAAAAATTAAGTTTAAAGCTCGCTTCGGTGCTTTACCTATATGGTACAGAACCGATTAAATAGCTATTTATGGCTTTAAAATTGTTGATATAAAACAAAGTTATGTAGCATGAAAGTACAAGTATCATTTTTGCCAAATTTCACAGACACATTGTTTTAAGCCACAACTTAAGACTAACATAAAACGCACTTGTTTCTGTTCTGGTGTGATATCGTGAAATTGTTGCCGGTTACAAGAGAAGAAGCCAACTCCATTTTTAGGTCTAAACGTTAAATCAATTCTATTGAATGTGAGCGGTCAGGGTAGGGCTGGTGCATGCTTCAAACGGAATCTTCCTCCCCGTTTCTCTTGAAGGAAAAGAGGAAAACGTTGTCTGAATACCCAATCCCATTTTCCCCTTTCTCACAATTGGCATCCCTATCTTGCCTTGCTCCGACGTTTACAGGAACAAAGAGAAAGACGGTGTGAATGATCTGGCTTAACGACCGGCCGCTAACAACCATCTTTAGGCGCGCTCGCGGAACATTGGCTTTTGCTCCTTTTTAAGCTTCGAAGGAAAACTAAGGTTAATGCTAATGTTGAACTAAACTCTGCCTGCTTGGTCATGGAATGGAGTGAGCTTCAATCGCCAAATTCCTACCTGCCAGTTCCGCTCTCTGTAACCTCCCACTCTCGGCTGACTGTGATGCAGCAGCCTCATTCTTATTCGCAGTCTGAATAACACAGGTATAGCTACAATGTAATATTATAGACATAGAGCATAAGTATTTGTTAAGATATCCCCAATACTATTTACTAAATACATATAAATATTATGCTTACATTAATGGGTAACTTTCTTGTAAATTTTTATTTTGGATCGATAAACGATAACAATGTAATGTACCTCAGGAAATGAAAAATCGAATTTTTAAATATATCCCTTGTTACAGAATTTTGCGAAAATTTTAAACTGCAAAAGCTTGTAGGTGTGGCATTTCTGAAAATTTTGTTAGTTTCAAAATTGCATTGCCAATTGCCATGGATATGGCTAAGAAGTAACCATTATAAGGAAATTAGTAACGGGGCTGTATACTGAAAAAATGCAGGGTACAAATTTATATTATTATTATTATTATTATTATTATTATTATTATTATTATTACTAGTTTAGCGTCTTTTAACCGGCTAGATCATATCGGACGATGAATGGAATGGGTGAAATGATGCTGAAATGAGCCCGGAGTCTATAGAGCTTAAAGTTACCCCACATTAATCTTTTCAGAATAAGGGAAAATCCCGGAAAAACCTTATCCGGGTAACTTACTCTATTATTATTATTATTATTATTATTATTATTATTATTTACGGAGCGGGATGAATCAGACCGTAGTGTCTGGAGATCCAAGGTTCAAACTTCCCTGATCACTAGGGAATAATAGGACGAATTCTAACGTACTATAATTTTCCTGTCTCTGATTCCCTCTTTAATTTTTCTCTTCACATTTCAAGGGTGCGGTTGGGCGTGATGGATGGAGGTGCGCAGCGTATGTGGTAGGTGTGCCTTGAGGAAAGAAATGTCTATACCCTGGTATCGATACATGCGACTTGCACTCTCCTTGTGGTTAGGGGTTGTATCGAAGGGACACGGCCGGTTACAGAATCTGGAGATGTTAGATAACCTGGTTCCCCGTGCATGTAGCCGTCAGATGTGACCACCCTCACCTCATCCTTTCCTTCCGGAGGTTAAGTAGGTGCAATAGGCCTAGAATTCACTACGATGCTGAAATTACCTCTCCATCACTATCTTATACTCTTTGGTTAATTATTTGAGCGAACCGATTTTTCGACCTGTATACATTAGCGCTCTCTGGGCTTAGTAAAGCAACGTGCCTTCGAGGAGAAGCATGTCGTTGATCACATCATCTCTCTGTATCGGTTGAATGGTCGCCCACCTATTGCGTGGAGATGTGCGCGTGAGGTCAGCAGTCGGCTTGGTAGGGGCTGTCGTGCCACAGATGATATTACGTATGGTTAATATTACCAAAATGTAAACTGCACGAATTGTATATTACTATCCTACAAATAAATTCCTGGGATTCGTAAAATTACATAGGTACTAAACACTTCACAAACAATGAGCAAATATCTGAAATTCCTTCTAGACATTTTAAGTTTCTAATAGGAAACGCTCCTCAAGAAATAATTGCTTAGAAGCCGAAAATTAATTTCAAATGCTTACACAGTTACTCCGCAGAAATACATTTATTTGCTTTAACTAATACACACATTGCTTTTAATCTAACAACCAACATTATATGCGGGAATGAAGTGCGATAGTTGGGATTAAATTCACGTAACTAACTTCTCATTATTACCTTTGGGGTTTGCTGTACCCGTAAGCGAAAGCCTTAATGAATTTGATATAAAATAAACACAGATCTGCGAACACGATTCCACATGCTGTTGTGTGTGTTTGCTTCTCGTATTTGCGTTGAGAAATGACGGTTTTGTTTGAGGAAGCAAGGGGCAACTGGAATGTTCAATATGCCTTCTAAATCAAATATCCAGTAAACATTTCTTTTTCAGTTTCTCCCCACAATTTTCTTTTGGAAGAACATGTTAACCCTACGGCCACAATGTTACAGTTCTCCAGGGACTCAAACATTTGTGCAATAAGTAAGGGTTTGATTTTATTCTGTATCCCTATCTCTCTGTTTTCCTAAACCTAAAATTTTAAATTATAAACGCTTTTCGTGCTCCTAGGAGCCTTATTTCCCATTTTATAGTGCCTATTTGATACACCTGAGCCAATTCCCTTTGTTTATGTCTGTACGAGTATTTTAAGCAATCCCTCCGTTTTGAATTGTAGTTGTGGTATTTGTATTTTTGGAAGTATTTGCATAAAGTTTTAATGTGAAAAACACTTCTAGAGTTTGAATGTCTAAATGCTACTACGTCGACCTCCGTGGTGTAGTGGTTACCATGTGAGCCTCTAATTCCCAAGGTCGTGGGTTCAAACCCCTTAGTATGGCTTCCTTTGGAAGGGAAGTAAAGCCGGTGGTCCCGTAGATTTACGGCACGTAAAAGAACCTCAAGCCTGATAAAGAGGCCTCTGAGCAAAAATACCGGTTTTCACGCCCAATATACAATGGGGCGCTAAGGACAACAGCAGTTAAAGAGCGTCCATAAATAAATAAAAAAAAAACTCAACTCTAAAGACTATTACATTGCCGAATTACCAGGAAGCGCATCCTGAAATACAAAAATCTCAGCAAGACTACACTGAACATACCACCAAGTGTTCATTGTCTTAAGCGACACAGAAGTGTAAATGTTGTACATAGGATGTTCATTTATTTTGGACACTTTTCTTTCAGTAAAACAGGTATTAGATACAAACCATCAGTCTAAATGAAACCCTTAAGGGAATGTATCTGTGAAAATCCAAAAATATACAATTTTCTTCTGAGTGCTTTGACTTTTTACCATATACTTAGAGCATAAAACATATAGTGCACACACTTTAACTAGCAACCAGTTGGCCACGATATGAGTGCGTATGGAGGAGGGCGCCACTGTTTTGTTGACAATGCAAAACGTCGTCAAGGCTTGCGATCCGAGAGGAGTGAGGGGCAAGGCGATAGTGGGAATGTATAGGTTCACAATGAAAACAGTACTACATTTTGCAGGCCTCAGTCTCACGAGTAAATGCAACTTGGAACTGCGGATGTTTTCTTTACCTGGCTGAACTTCCATGTCCCGGCAACTTGTTCAGTAACTGTTTAGTTCCCCTTCCCACCGAACGCCCTCACATCGTGGCCGACTAGTATGTCCAACCATTGTTAAGGTATGAATTGTGTGTTCTTTATTAATCACTTTTTGATATGGTAATATGAAATGCTCCTTGAATCCTAGAGTTTTTCGTATCACTTCCAGATTTTTAAATTCAACTTAGTAAAAAAACAAAGATTTTTTTATGGTGTATGCATTTCTTAATTTTAATTAGCTTGAGAAAAAACTAATTTTGTGCACACGTTATTGGATTTTTAAACTTTTTCAATGTGAGTTATAAAAAATAATTTCACTAAAGTATTTAATATTTTTAACTAGTGTATCTACAGCAATTTTTAAATCCGTAATTCCTGAAGCTCTCCTGAAAAGTTTAAGCTAACAAGTTATAAACTGTGGTCCTAGGGGTATTTTGAGTAGTGAAAAATTCTTGTAAAAAAGCGGACTTAGAACTTCACCGCGATGTTTTACCAAAATGCTACAAAACCTATTAAATAGTCATTAGCGGCTTTAAAATTGTTGATATTAAAAAGCAATTATGTAGCATATAAGTGCAAGCTGTGGCGGCTCCTGCATAAGTGCACAAGAGCACGTGAACATTTCAACTTTCCACATCTTGCGGATTTATTGTTTCTTTGAATGCTATTTAACGTAACGCATTTGCGGTAATTTAAAATTTACGGCGTTTAAATCTACCGCGCTACTCCTATAAACTGAATGAAATATGACAAGATCCCTAGCAAATCTTGACTTGATCACATTTTAAGGAGCTTAGGAAAACGGGAGGAATCTGAGGTATTACCTGAGGTATTATACTGGTCCCACGGGAGGAATGGCGGTTATCTGCAAAGCTACCTGGGTACGGGAGGAATGGTTCCTGCGCCCCTGATGACTAGACTAAGGATATATATGCAGCAGAGATTCCCAAAACATACACTTAATTGTAAATTAAAGCCTTAAAACTACACAGTATAATTTAAACGTCCATTAAACCTTACAAAAGTAAGGAATAATTTGTCAGTTTTTTACTTTAGGAATAAATAACCCCATGACATGGGAAAAACGCGCTAGGAAATAGAAAATAAGCTATACAACTAATTAAACTGAGGATGTAATTTACGTTTAAAAATTATCAGATTTTTAAAACTTTGCCGTATTTCAAATTATAAGATGTATTATAGGTACAGCTAAATAATTGTTTATACCTTAGTTGTTAAACGAGGGCACGCGTGAAAATTACTGTTTTTATAAGGCACAACTACTCAAGGAGTACCATTAAGGAAAGGAGGTGATCATGGAAGGGAAGTAAACCCACGCGTTCTAAGTAAATTGAACCTCTTTCCCCATCCTCTTTAGGGTTAAATCCAATGCGCTGGTAGAAAGAGGGTGGGAAAGAAAGGGGGAAAGTGTTTACATCGAGAGCGCAAAATTACCGCCTTTGCACGCAACTCCACCAGTCACAAAGCTGTAAATACATCATGAGCAACGAAATGAAGTGATTTTTCTGCTTGACAATTATGAAATGAAGTTCTAAAAATCTGACGTGCTACATTATCCATCCACTTTCCTTTATTTGTCTCTCTCCTCTGCAAATTAATCTTACAAATGCTTATTTTTTATCCATTTCCATTTTAATGGAGGTAAATGTTTCCAAAAATGCTCTCATTATACATTTCGTTCTAGCTACAGGGAGTATGCAGGAGCTTGAAGCGATGTTTAAAAGTGGCTGCTATATGCTGGCCTTGTAATTCTATACTCTTTGCCGTGACATCACGAGAAACAAATGAATAGTGACTCAGTAGAAAACAAGCAAAGTATTGTAAAGTTCAAACCAAGAGCAATCTCGGAAATGGTAAGTGCCAAAAAGAGAAACAAAAAAAAAAAAAAAAAGGTTCACGTGAATTGTGCCTTTTATCCAGATCAAGATTTTTTTCGTGGTATGGTACCGTTTATGGTTACCAGTTATATACTTTTATACAAAATTCATTCAGAATGAAGAGGATTTTACATGCTATTCGCAGAGAATTCAAAATAAGCATTTTATAAATCAGCAAATATATTAAAACAGATGATGTTTTAATCATAATCGTTAGAGCCATTTTTGAGTAAATCAGAAATGACGAAACCTTTTTCATGTAAAGGGCCATTTACTTGAAAATCTTCGTGTCGTATCTTGAAAAATTTAAATCCCAAGTTCGGTACTTTTTCATTTCATTTTTGAGTTACGCCATTCACGCACACACACTGATATTCTTGTAAAAATGCTTTCTTTTAGGAGGGGGTTCAGGGGACCTTAAAACAAGTATTCTCGGTGAAATTTCCACCTCGAATATTTAGGTGGAATACAATACTCCTTTATTTGCTATAGGTAAGCAGTAGAGAAGGTAAACATGAATGTTCACAGCCGTGATGTAAGGGCTCGTGCAAGGGCGTCATTTAGGGGGGGGGGCTGGAGGGTCAACTTCCTCCCCTAGGTTACGAGAAATGATTAGGCTACTGGTTATTATTGCTCTGTTGAGAGAAAAATTACGACAACTGAACTTCTATTACAAATATTTCACATTTGAGAAGTAAATGAAGATTTTCTTTTGGACCAAATGTATAGTTAAAATTCACATGAAAATTCGGGAAATTGCTTCAGGCAATCTTGCCCCCCCCAAGCAGAAACTGAAATGACGCTCCTGGATTCGTGTAATGTTTCCTAGCCAGCTCATTTTACGAGATAGTCTTCAGAATGATAAATTAAATTGAGTTTTATATATGGACGCTCTTTAACTACTATGATCCTTAGCATCCCATTCTACAGGATGAGCCAAAAAATCTACGAACCGGCTGCGCGGTGTTTTTCCTGTCCGCGTCCTGTGCGCTCGTTGCAGTCTGCCGCTATCATAGAAAGGCGAGGATGAAACCATACAACATTTTAAAAACTACTTTTAAAGGCTTTACTTACCAACTTTATGAAAGGAGATGCTGAAACTGGCCACCGTCGTTGTCCATACATTTTTGGCACCTCTTTAGGAAGCTATCCATCACTCGCCGTAGTTCAGGTTGAGAAATGCTGGCAATTTCCTGGCAGATATTTTGTTTTAGTTCTTCCAGGGTGTGTGGGTTTGTCTTGTGCACTTTGTTTTAAGTTACCTCAGAGATAGAAATCGCAGGGAGTTAGGTCGGGGGACCGAGGGGGCCACAAATCTCTACTAATAATTCTGTTCTCAAACGCACTTTCAATTGTTCTCATCGAAATATTAGCCGTATGAGCTGTTGCAGAGTCTTGTTGGAAAAAGGCAAAATCACCCTGCCTGGCTGTTAATTCTCTAAAGGGGGGGCAAAATTGTATTCACATACGTACGGGCGTCCACTGTTGGCTCGAAAAAAATTAGCGAGTGATGGATAGTTTCCTAACGAGGTGCCAAAAATGTATGGACAACACGGTGGCCAGTTACAGCATCTTCTTTCATAAAGTTGGTAAGTAAAGCCTTTAAAATCATTCTTAAAAATTTGTATGGTTTCATCCGCGACTTCCTATGACAGCGGCAGACGGCAACGAGCGCCGAGGACGCGGACAGGAAAAACACCGCGCAGCCTGTTCGTAGTTTTTTGGCTCTCTTGTATATTGGGCGTGAAAGACTGGAAATTTTGCTCAGAGACCTCTTTATCAGGCTTGAGGTTCTTTTACGTGCCGTAAATCTACGACACAGGACCACCGACTTTACTTCCCTTCCGAAGGAAGCCATGCTAAGGATTTTTACGTCCGAAAGAAATCCATCGCCCTCCGCCGGGTTTGAACGCGCCACCTCAGGAACTAGAGGATATGATATCCCTAGACCACGGAGGACGACGTTCAGAATGATCTCGAGATACCTCAGCCGTGGGCGCCAAAAGAGGCTGTAGTTCTGGGACGTCTGGGAGGAGAGGATAGTTCGAGATATTTTTTAAATTTGATATCGGAATTAGGCTTGCTGCTTGTAAAATTCGAACCTACTATATGTGCGCGTATGCGTATATCATAATATAGAAAAGCAGCAAGCAGCTAGGATAAAAGACGACGCTCTCCTGAACAGGTACAAAAAACAATAATGCTTTTATACCAAGTTGTTCGAATTTTTTGTCTTATTAATTTATAGTTATATTCCGTGATGTTTAAACGGAGACTTATAGTTATAGTTATGCTTTTAAGTTGCTGGCATAAATTAATTATTTTTAATGTTATAAATTGGTCATTATGTTTTCACAATTTGATGAACCAAAATGTATTATGTTGCAAACCGCTAAAAGAAGTAATCAGAGCTCCCAGTGCAAGAAACATTCCTTCGCACGTAAGCCATGCTTTGTTTGACGCAATCGTTTAACGAGTAAAATAAGATATACAGAGTGAATCACTTAAAACTTGCACCGCAAATATTTCGCAAATGCAAAGTGCTATTGATGTATAGTTTTACAGCATTGATTGGTAGTAAGGGGCTCGTACATTTAGCCTATAAACAGACTTTAGTAATACTGAGGAAGTGTGTTTTTTCAGCAAACATACAACTTTTTAAATGGAACAATGCCTAGTTACATCAACAGAATAAAGGTAGGGTAAATTAGAATGTCAATGGTCTTTGTTGCAGGATTCTAGTGCAAGTGGTTTACGAGAAACCGTATTTTGAAAAGTTTCCACCCCGAGAATTGTTTGTCCCATTCAACCTGCTTAGTTGCTTGGTACGATGTTGTTATGTTTGTTTGCATTGTGTTTTCTGTTCATTGATTGCATTGCGACTTTCTGGTCAGTTTGTGACAGTTCAAGCAGTAAGTCGTGAGTGGAATATGGGGTTTACTAATGCAGAAAAAGCCGACATGCTCATGGTGTATTGCGGAAACGTATCCCAATAGACGTCAACCATCTCGGCAATTATTTATCAACCTCCTCAACCAATTACGTGAAAGTGGTACTGTAACACTTATAAAACGTAACAGAAACAAACAAGTAACTGGAGAAGAGGCAGAAATTAATGTTTTGGCTGCCGTTGCAGTAGATCCGCAAATTAGTTCCCGCACAATCGCACGTGGAAGTGACATAAGTCAGGCAAGTGAACTGCGCATTCTCCATCGACATATGTAGGTTCCATCCCTATCACATCTCTCTCTCTCTCTCTCTCTCTCTCTCTCTCGCTCTCTCTCTCTCCATCAAGAGCTTCATGAAAACGATTTTGAGAATCGTGTTAACTTTTGTACATGGGCATTAAGACATGATACTCCAGATTCATCATGTATGTTGTTTAGTGATGAGGCAACATTTACTAATCATGGCCAGGTAAACCGCAGAAACATGCACTATTGTTCTGTTGACAATCCCCATTGGCTTCGTCAGGTGGAACGTCAGCGTCCATGGAGTTTAAACGTGTGGTGTGGGATAATGAACCATCAGCTCATAGGCCCTTTGTTCATAGAAGGAACAATGAACTTGCACAAGTATCGCAGCCTCCTGACAGACCATCTGCCACAGATGTTAGAAGACGATCCTTTGCAGACTAGGAGGAACCTATGGTACCAACATGATGGCTGTCCAGCCCATAGTGCACGAAGTACTACAGCTTGTCTTAACGCATTGTTTCCAAATCGTTGGATTGGATGAAGAGGACCTGTACCTTGGCCGGCCCGTTCACCTGATCTGACCCCTTTAGACTTTTTTCTGTGGGGAAGGCTGAAAGGCACTGTCTACAAGGATGTACCAACTACACCAGACGATATGAAACGACGTATTACTGCTGCTTGCTCTGAAATTTCCACTGAAATGCTAGAACGTGTGCAGCAGTCTTTCCATAGCAGACTGGAAGCGTATATTGAAGCTACCGGTGATCATTTTGAACACAACCTTTGAAGGGCTATGTTCTCCCTACTTGTAAGAATCCACAGAAGTGTTGTAATTCCCTTTTGTTTTTCTTTAGTTTGTGCTACCACAGGTTGTACAAGTGTCGGTGCGTAAACGTTTCAAAATAAGATTTCTCGTAAACCACTTGCACTAGAATCTTGCAACAAACGCCACTGACATTCTAATTTACCGTACCTTTATTCTGTTGATGTAACTAGGCATTGTTCCATTTAAAACATTGTATGTTTACTCAAAAAATACACTTCCTCAGTATTATTAAAATATGTTTATAGGCTAAATGTATGAGCCCCTGACTACCAATCAGTGCTGAGAAAGCTGCACATCAATAGCACCCTCCATTTCGGGAATATTTGCGGTGCAAGTTTTAGGTGATTCACCCTTAATATAACGTCAGGCACATATAGGTTTATGATCATAAACGCCTCCAGGTTGAAGTGATCAAGGTAATGAGTAGTGAAGGGTTATATGCACCTCGGTTGTGAGTTAAACTTCGGTGTTAATACAGCGATAGGCCCTGATCGAGCATTTATAAAACGCTATATCGACGGCATTTATCACAAACGCGGAATATTCTCCTGCAACTGAATGAAGTTTGGCAACGACGCGATTCCACCGTATTGGTTCTTGCGAAGCGTCAGGATATTTGAACCACACAATAGTTGGCAATACTGCTTAGCAACTTATCAAATACATGTTGTGCGCGGTTCTTCGCTGGTTATCGTGATCCCCAGACCTCGACCTTAACTGAAATTGAAGTGACACAAATTTTGCTGTGGTTTGATCTCTGTTTTTATTTCTGGTGGAATCTAAGAGTTCAGTAGACTTAATAAAAAATAAATTGATACATTTAAATTACAATAAATAATGCAGATAATTTTACGATTGTATTGTTTGCGATAATGCTTTATTGAATATAGCTAGAGTTGTCTCCACGGTAACGTGTGAGGCTCACCTTCGGGAGGTCCCGGATTCGATACCCGTCTACCCCCAAGCTGACCTTGAACTGGTCGTAGTTTTTCTGATCGGTAGACAAATGCTGGGGTGGTTTCTCATCCACCACGATTTTCCTTTTATTCCGTTTCCTTCTCATCTTTCAGGCGTGCTTCTAGGTTTCGTGGCATATTTTGGTGCCGGACAGATGCCACGGATGCTTGCTTAAATAAAAGTGTACTCCCGTGGACACTAGAGGTCTCCTTGGTCAACGTGTCGTTCATCGCCCTCTCTAGGCACTACAGCAGTGGGACGAGTCTTCGAGCCTGGGACTGTTAGGGACTTCCGAGCGTCTTTGTGGCCTGTCTATCTGCGGTCTATAGCCTCCTGTGGTTCCTTCACTTTCACTTCCTCCTGGGGGGCGTACCCACAATAGATCTATGTAGGTCTCAGTTCGCCAGGTGTCCCCCTCCGTTGTATAACCTATATTTATAAATATAGCGAGAAATAACAGTAAATATGTAAAACTGATCGATTTCAGTTTATGTGTACAAATGTATGCGTAATTTGCAAATAGCATATTCTGTAAAGAGTACAAGATTTCTACAAGTAGGTAATTTGGTTCAATTAAAGGAATATAATCCCACATGGCACTCCACTCACCTTAGTCTCAGGAGTGTTGTGCACAACACTTAAGTGTGTTTCTTATTTTCAATTTAAAAATCTGGCACCCCTAGGCGGAAAAACACATTTTAAGGCATTTTCTAGCTTAAAATTGGGATTTTTTTTTTAAATTCGTGCTTATTTGACTGTCATGTCGTTAAGTTGAAATAAAAGGAGAATGCTAGTTTTTCCGCCAAACCGAGCTAGAAAGTTCATGTGGGCGCATAAGCAGTAACAGTCTCATAGCTAAATTAACATACATTTTGCGTTTCTTTTCGACCGCAGTGATAATCTGATAGAGCTCAACGAATTTATCAAAACTTATATGTTAAATTAAAGTATCGTGGAGTGGCAGTATGGCAGACAAATCAAACTACGCTTCTGAAAAGTTGAAGATTTATTCAGATGATTGCATGAGTAAAATTCGGGTTTTTGATATCCTATCGTTCCTAGCTTTGTATAACGAATGTTAAAAACTTTCAGTAACTGCATCCTTTTGGCGAAACAATTTAATCTATTCAAAATTTAGAGACATAATCTAACATTTATTTCTATTTTTAAATTTTTTACTATTTTTAATTATATATGCTTCTGTGGAGCACATACGAATACTCTGTATGTCCGCCTGCTCGTCAACCGCTGCAAGTTTGAACAAAATGCGTCAACACATTTCAAATTTGACTGAATTTGGCACAAAATGAAGGGTAGTTTCAATGGAGAGCCTCCTACACGTTCTTACGTTTTAGTGGAGTGCACGTATGGGGTTGAAGTTTATTACTCAAAGAGTTAAAAAATAAAACTGAGGACAAATTACAAAAGTGCTAGAAAGCCGTACAGGATTAAGGGTTCTCAAGATAGAACGCCTTAAAGTCAAGGTTGTACTTGAATTTTCCGAACCGAGTTAAATTTTTATCTAAAAGAAATGCTATTATGAAATCTATACGTAGGTTATTGACTGAATCCGGCGGTAGGAAATCCATATGCTGTAATTTATTAAGTTTTATTAAAATTAGACTCAAAATATAAGAATAATAGAATCCAGGGTAGTGGCCTAAACACTGTTAACGTGTTTACAGACTCCTATTTCGAGCAGTTATTATGTGGTGTAATGGTTAGTGCTCTCATTTGTCGCGCGGGAGATTGGGTTCATTCTACACCGGATATTGAGATTTTCATCTATCTTATTCAGCCTTAAGTGGGCTAAAAGTATTTTAAATTATCAGTAACTCGACTGAAGAACATAAGACGCCTTTTATTTTAAATTTATTGTCATGAATTGAGACTTCCTAAAAACATCTGCGTCCACCGACATACAGTCGGAATGCTAGGTTTACTTGCGTATCTTCACAAATTATAACAATACGAAAGCTACTATTAAAAGTAAAAGAAAAAAGAAAAATCTTAAAAGAATCTCGTAGATTTACGAAACACTGTATCACACTAGTATGGGTAACGTTGTGTGACACAACGTATATAGATAGACTTGCAAACCACAAACCGCACAGGATGTATGTAATAAAATGACATATCGCTTATATTATTTAAATGAGCGAACAAGTGAAGATGCTAAATAACATTAAGAAGTGGTAAGCAAATATTAATGGGTGTAATATGTTTGAAATTAGAACTGTAAGAGTAATTTATATGGGTATTCTGATAAAATCGTACGATTTTTAGGATCGTTTTCTAAAATGTCTCAGCAGAGTTGTCATATTTTTGGCTTTGGAGAACAATTGTTGAGGTGACACTCCAAGGCAAGAGGAAGCGAGTGAGGGAGGATCAGATCTACAGTAAAAGTGGCAACAGCCGGAAACGTTCGCTCCAAAGCTTTCCTAGTGGGTTGAGGTAAGGCCAGAACAGTGTTTTCTGCCGGTGAAACGAACGGTACCTCCAGTTGAAGATGCCTGCTATTTCCCACATTTTATCGACGAGCACTCATCTACTGAAATTGTTTCCTACCTCTTTTAAGCAAAATCTGTTAATGTACTACAGTTGCCTCATTATCTCTGTAATGTTTGAAGCTACAATTTCATTTCGGATCTTCAGTTTCATCATTAAGGCCTCTTCTATCAGACTCGCACAGGATTATGGCAATTTGTCTCCATTCTTTGTACAGTATGGGGGAGACTTTGTCTTGCGATAAAGTAACCTGCTTTATGATAGACTTACTCTTAGTTCGTAGCAACTCTTTACAAGGAAAACTTCGTTTCATTTCATATCCTTAAAATGTAGCGTTAACAACGTTTTTTTCCCTTTCTTTTATTAAGGTATAATAAGCTTGAGGTATTGGAATTAAGTAAACTCGAAATCGAATTTTCGACAAAATGCTGAAAAAGGTTACTTTTGAAAAACCTTCATAGATCATAGATTTCTAAACTATTGTGGAACCTCGAATTACAATTTTGGCTTCTGCCCATTCTAACAGGTGTACGCAGGGTAGTGCAGATAGCATAGAATATTTAAAACTTTATTTTCTCCTGATCTGTTCTGTTTAATTTTATTTATTTAGAGTCGTTTGTGCTGCTTGGTCGCAACTTTGTATGATATAGGGCACAGAGGTGTAAGCTACTTGTAAGCTTGTTTGTTTTCATGCTTGCCACTTTGAAATGCGTCTCATGCTGCAATTTCTGAACCCAAGGTAGACCAAGCTTTTTTGGGTAACACGCTGGATCAAGGGAGGGTAAATAATGTCCACCATTATAGTTTACCATTATTGTTGTATTTACAATTTTTGCAAAGTATTATTATTTATTTATTAAGTGAATTAAGTAAAAAATTGTACATCAAGAAACAAATGTATATTTTTATAATATACATGTTACCGACAAAGTTTGACAACGAGCATTCTGTATAATGACTAGGCAATGTATCGAATGATAAAATGAACAGGTGGAGTATCAAATACAAATTACTTTACACACTTCCTAGGCATTTTACAGAATAACAAAACCGAAACAAGCAAAGTATTATTTTTATAATATTTCGTATTTATATTCAAACTGTGGCATTGTTGTGTACCACACACTCTTCCACGCTCGAAGTAGACCTGTATTTCGTGTTTAAATTCAAACTCTGATTTTGTTGTGTAGCACACTGGCTTCCTCGCTCGAAGTAGACCAGTATTTCGTGTTTAAATTCAATCTCTGGTTTTGTTGTGTAGCACACTGGCTTCCTCGCTCGAAGTAGACCTGTATTTCGTGTTTAAATTCAAACTCTGGTTTTGTTGTGTAGCACACTGGCTTCCTCGCTCGGCGTAGACCAGTATTTCGTGTTTAAATTCAAACTCTGGTTTTGTTGTGTAGCACACACTCTTCCTCGCTCGGCGTAGACCAGTATTTCGTGTTTAAATTCAAACTCTGGTTTTGTTGTGTAGCACACTGGCTTCCTCGCTCAAAGTAGACCTGTATTTCGTGTTTAAATTCAAACTCTGGTTTTGTTGTGTACCACACACTCTTCCTCGCTCGGCGTAGACCAGTATTTCGTGTTTAAATTCAAACTCTGGTTTTGTTGTGTAGCACACTGGCTTCCTCGCTCAAAGTAGACCTGTATTTCGTATTTAAATTCAAACTGCCATTGTTGTGTAGCACACTGGCTTCCTCGCTCGAAGTAGACCTGTATTTCGTATTTAAATTCAAACTGTCATTGTTGTGTACCACCCACTCTTCATCGCTCGAAGTAGACCACTATTTCGTATTTAAATTCAAACTGCCATTGTTGTGTAGTACACTGGTTTCTTCGCTCGGCGTAGACCAGTAATTCGTGTTTAATTTCAAACTCTGGCATTGTTGTGTAGTACATTTTACACTCTTAGGGTGCAATTTCTGAGCGGCATTACACTATTTTTTTTTCAATTCCAAATCTTTCTTTAGGAGAAAATTGGAATAAATGCTTGTCTTATTTCAGAAAATGCGAAAAAAGGATGCTTACTTTTGTCTGATTAGTTGCAGCAAATCACGTGGGACGAAGATGAGAGCTTGTTAATTGTTCTCTTGGTACTTCCTATGATGAAATCGTCTATACGGGTTTTGTCGTCTTCCGTGGTGTAGTGGTTACCATGACAGCCTCTATTTCTCGAGGTCGGGGGTTCATACCCAGCGGAGGGCGATGAATTCTTTTCGGTCATAAGAACCCTTAGCACAGCTTCCTTTGGAAGGGAAGTAAAGCCGGTGGTCCCCAAGCCTGATAAGGGGGCTCTGAGCAAAATTCCCGGTCTTTCATGCCCAATATAGAATGGGCGCTAAGTACAACAGCAGTTATGGAGCGTCTTTAAACTATAAAAAAAATCGTCTTTCATAAGTAAGGAATAATCCAAATAAGGCTAAAATTAACTAATTTAAAAAAATTAAAAAACGTCAATTTTAATATTTTGGAAGGTAAAATTTACGAAATAGAAACAAAATTTTAAGGCATTTTTGTATAAATGTGATGTCACTGACAAAAACTTTAAATGGCTACATAATTTATTTTCTGAAGTATACTTAAATTATTTAGTTGCTTTAATAATTTAATTTGTTTCATATAAAATGTTTGGTTGCTATGGTATCAGTTCTCTCTCTGAGCAAAATTACCGATCTTTCACGCCCAATATGGAATGGGACGCTAAGAACCATAGTAGTTAAAGAGCGTCCATAAATAAAACTCAATTTAATTTAATTTCTCTCCACCTGGTTACTTTTTATGGGAATATTTGAAATATAGAGATTTTGTTACGGCGCCTGCTGATATGGAATTGTTAAAAATGGGGATTAGCAAAGAATACACCAGCAGCGATTGAAAATGTTCCTCAGGAGTCCATGCTTTGACTTAGCCACTGCCAGATTGTAAATGGGGAGCATTTTGAACATCTTATTAAATAGTTATAATTCCATTTGTTATTGTAGTTGTGTAAGTTGTGGAGAACCGTGTTAAACAAACCAAGAATTAAACTGTTACACCGCTCTTATGAACGCAAAATCTTATCCAAAAAAATAAGAAAAGCATATGCCACAAAATTAAAGTTAACTTTACTACATGTTAAACAAAGCGAGGCTAATAACTCCCTGATATGCTGGCGATTCTTTTTACAAAGTGTGACAATTGTATCCTATTTAATGGACTCTTAAATTAATGTGTGTAGTATTTTACTATATTACTTATTCT
Source organism: Deroplatys truncata (assembly GCA_030765065.1). Lineage (NCBI taxonomy): Eukaryota > Metazoa > Arthropoda > Insecta > Mantodea > Mantidae > Deroplatys > Deroplatys truncata. The sequence continues at coordinate 619,170,702 of CM060990.1, forward strand.
ACAGGGGAAATATTGCATTCCACCCAAAAATTCGATACCTAGAATTCACCAGAAATGTGTGTTTTGAGGCCTCCTGAATCCAAAATAAAAAGCATTTTTAGAAAAAGCTCTGTGTGTGTGTCTGTGTCTGTGAACAGCATAACTCAAAAACGAAAAGTCGAATAAATGCCAAACTTGGTATTTAGGTGCAATATCTCCCAAAGATGTGATACGAAGATTTTCAAGAAAGTCCCCCATCCCAGACTACCGTTTATATGAAACTTTTTCAAAAATGTTGATTTTCTCAAAAATGGATCTAACGATTTTTATTAAAATATCATATATTTAATATATTTTCAAACTAATTAAAATATATATCTTGAATTTTCTGGATATGTCCCCAAAAGTCCTCTTCTTTCTAAAAGGATTTTCCATAATTGTAAACCGTAAGAGATAGACAAACACACAGATTATGTCATATATATCTACATTCTTTTTTGTCGAGTGAACCATTTCCGAGATATTCCTTGTTATTGGTTTGAATTTTCCAATATTTATACTTTACAACTATATACAACTGGGAATTCGTTATTCGTTTTTATTTGTCCTGAACATGCAAAGAGCACGGAATGCTCCACATAGCAACCAGCTCCTAATAGATTTGTCAGTCGCTTAAAGCCTACCATATTCCCCTTGCACCTCCAAGAAAATTAACAATAAGATTAACATCCCGATATCTCGATTAACATGAACTAGATGGAGAATAAGCGTTTATAAAAATAGTTTGTACAAGTGTAGAGAAAGTCATGTGAGTGTAACACATTAGATTTATTTATTTATTTGTACTGCTTTTATCCTTCGGTTGAGACCCGGTTACAGCCCTAGCTGTGTGTGTGTGTGTAGTAGCATAATAAATAAGTGGAATGCATCTACAAAAGTTAATGTTGGCTGGCCCCGTAGCTCAGTCGGTAGAGCACCTGCCTGTTGTGCTAAGGATGCCGGGTTCGATTCCCGGCTAGGGGCTGGGAATGTTTCTCTAGTCAAGATTATTCCTTATCCTCCCGAGAGTCTGGAGGTATGAATGTGTGTATGATCTAATGATTAAAAACCAAAGCACGAGAAACCCAACGACAAGAGTAACACCAGATAACACCATTGCCAGCAGGCTATAAGTTCCACAGTAAAGACCGCCGATAAGACCAGTGCAGTTAAAGGCGGGGTATAAATGGAACTGAAAAGAAATTAATATTACATAATAGAGAACAAACACAAACTAACTTATGTAATACGTTCAGACGTTTTTCTCTACCAATGACAAATTCACATCAATTATACTGGATGCATAAAAACAATTGCAGAGAAGAAAGCCACTACCAAAATAAGTATTTTGGGAATAGAAACAAGAAGTCGCAGATGCAGTATAATAACACGAGCGCTGCATGCACGTAAATTGAAATCTGACTTAATGACACTTTTTACGTCTTAGTGTTTCTGTTAATAACTCAGAACTGCGGATGGTGTTCGAAATAGGTTCAAAAATGCTCAAAATGAGCTTGGTTTTCAACGATTTTGACATTTGTCCACCAAGGATAAGGCAAAATCTGGAAAAACTCTTATTCAGCCAACCAGATCCAACGGAGATTGAACTCTGACCCCCCCCAGGCTTAAAGGTAGACACTCCAAACCCATCAGCATCGATGACGTCATGGTGGTGGTGATAGTAATATTAAAAGGTGTACTCAAGGTATCCATTAGATATCACAGCGTTATTGTCGCAAATAAGGAAAGCAGGCATAAAACAGTTATTACTCGATTTCAAATATGAAAATCAAAAACAATATTTCCAATTCACCCACATATAAAACTCCAGATTTCCCTAGCAACTTGATTCAGATGTGTATTGCCCTTTCTTCACTGATACAAAAAGGAAAATGTATTTGGACAATGTACAATAAGTTCGTGTACATTTAGAACACTGAGGGCATTAAAACACTTCACACTATGAAAACTGAAAGTTGACTTTATCACTAAACAAAATATATTTGAATAATAATTATAAAAGTAACTGAATCGTGGTTTCTTTTCTCATCCTTGGGATATTCTCAGAAATGCGCTGACAGCAAACGTCTCAGAAGGCTGAGTGTGAAAACTCATGTAAAATAATGAAGTTGATTTTCTTAAATAGTTTGCTGTTGGATTCGACATTTGCGCCCATTGTGCACAGGTGTTTTCTCTCGAAGATAATATAAACGTTTTGAAACGTATGTTATATTATGTAACACATTTGAAGAAAGCAGAATATGCCAAATGCAAGGGCATGTAATGAATCAGAAATTTGCGAGAGAGGAATTACCACGACTCTCACGGAACAATTACATGATAGCCAAGAGTATATAACAAGTGAAAGAAGGAGGGTAGAGCGGAGAGGTCCGAGACTAAGGGGAATTTTCTGCTTCGGGGCCTTGCCGCGTCGCTTGCGAGGCTTATGCCTATTCATATATCTGTCTACGGGACCTAGGTTGCTAATCAGAAGCTGTTGGGTTTCACCTAGCGCTTGGACCTCTCTTTTTAGTTTTTTTTTACCATTATGTTTCCATTCTGGAACCTTTTAGAGGGCTTTTACTTTCTATAACCCTCGCAAAATGCATAAGAAGTGTTGCATTAAAATCAATTAAACGATTTACCTGGGAGTCGATGTTTTCACTTTACTTGAGCTCAAAACTATGTTTACAATAAAAGTAAACTGTATATAAATGACAGAGTTTGTATTTCAATCAGGAATTTTGTAAGGATGTAAGGCGAAAATATTCGACAAGTAAACTCTTACCAGGAACTGTTTACGCACTGAGGTTACCAAACATCCGTATATGAAGGTCTTTCCTCCGTCCATATTTAATAATAATTGAAATAGCTTTTGTCCTTCAACTTCCCCAATTTGAAGGTTATCATTATAAACAAAGCATGATGAACAAGTGATACATACAAATTGTTTAAGGGGACAAGGTAGTCTGAACACATGGAAATTGCACCTTAAGTATGTTAGATTGTTACTGCTCTTAAAGTTCTCAATGGTTTTTCCTGAAATTTTTATGAATTATTCTATAAATCATGAAAAGTATTTCAAGTGGTTTTTTGCATTGAAAGCGTATGTAGTTGAGTCCATAAAAATTATTTCATTCAGCAGAAAAATACTAAAATGTACTCTTAAAACATGTGAATTTATGTACCTTTTTCTCTGATACTACTTGTAATACAGAATCACACTTTTGCATGCTTTTTCTTAGTATAACCAGCTATCTTCTGAACCTCAATTATCTAGTTATGGATATAAGTTCACTAGAAATTAAAAAAAATATATTTGCAAAGTCAAAAAAGTAAACATGTGAAAAATTTGCAACGTTGTTGTTTTCTTAATATCACTAATATGCATTATAAAATTATGATTGTGGTTCAGAAAGTTTAAATATGTGTTGTATACATGTACTGAAAATTTCAGCTCTCTCCCTCTCATGCTTTCTGAGAAAAAAATGTTGTTTGAGAAAACTGAACTTAAAGTTTGAACATTAAAATTCTGACACACTTCAGTACATTCCAGGATCGTAAACATTCCTGGATTGCTTCAGTTTTTCTGATTGCCTTCGCTTGATCCTGGCCTCTTTTGTTAATTGCTGAACTGCTCGCTGGGCATGATATAGTCGTTCGTTGTTGAAAGATACAAAAACGTTCTAAAAAGGGGCGTTGCATGGCAACATTAAAGGAATGCAGACTAGCATTGAAATGGAATTTAAATGTCTTTAAAACCTCTTAATCCCCCAAAAGTATATATTTTCTGAAACTGGAAATAATAGAGATTCTATTGGTGTATAAAACAAAAAAAGTGATTTTTTAACATTTCAGAGTACCTTGTCCCCATAAACCTACGTGAAACTACATAAATTTCTTTAGAAAATATTTATGAAAGAAAAGAAATTGATATAATGTATGTATAATCTAAAAGTAACATAGGGAGAGATATAGCTATTTGTTATAGACGTGATTTTTTTAGAATTAAAGATGACCGTTTTACCGCAGCAACCGCTGTTTCTTGTAGTAGCTTTTATGAATACCAAATTGCCTACAGAAGTTCACCAGCTGGCGAGGTATCGTGCCTCTAGCTCCGACCATGAGTATACAATCATTTGGCTGGAATTGAGATAATATTTCTTCTTGTAATATGTATTTATACGTTTATACATCCTAAATATTTTTGCATAAACTTCTGCCGATTGTTGTTCATTTGATTTCATGGAGCCGAAAGACGAATTTGATGGAATGGCGAGTACGTCTATTCTGCGACAAGATCTATCGATTGCTAGCCCATGAATTTCTTCGTGATTAAAAGGCAGAATCAGACAGAAAAATGCAATGCCAAAGCCGGGATGAACCACAGATCTTTCGGTTTTCATCCGGATCTCCAACCAACTGAATTACCATGGCAACATGCCGGTATGATGATGTTTTCTCGGTGCTTCGGCAATCAGGAACCTAATTTTATGATGACGGCTGTTCCTTAAAGTATCACTGAACGGGCAGAGGCCCAAAACGCGTCCAAGAGTTTCCAACTTACTGTGGAATGCCGACAGTGGTTTCAGCCTTGAGTCCTGCCAGGGCGTATATTCTTAAACAAGATAACTCCGTTCCCCTTCTGAGGTAAGGCACACCAGGAATCATATTCCCTCTCACACAATTGTTTTCCTACTAGGCAGCAATGACAGGAGTGAGGATGTGCAAATATAAATTAGAAATGCCAACTAAATGGATAGAAAGAATGCATGAAGCATTGGTAGAAGCAAGAATGCTATATGCAGTAGAAATTTGGGGGAGATCTGAATTAAGCAGAAAAATAGACCAGAGCTACAGAACGTTCTGTAAAGAGCTATTGGGGTTACCAAGATCAGCACCAGGGGGAGTAGCATTAGGGAATTAGGAAGAACAAGAAGAAAGGGAGTGATACTGGAAAGGATATTAAAATTTTGGTTTAGATGCCTGAGAAAAGATGAAGAGGAAATTTTAAAGATATGCATGGAACAACTAAAGAGTATGAAAAATAAAAATAGCTGGTGGACAGGGGTAGAAAAATTATAGAGAAGATAGGAATGGGAGATATTTGGAGAACAGGAGAAAGAATTAGCAATGGCTTCTGGATAACAGTAAGAAACAGAGTGGAGGACATAGAAAGACAAGAGATTTGGGGAAGCTTAGAGAATAAAAAGTCACTAGGGTTCTATAGATTAGTAAAAAGGAAATGGGGAAGAGAAGGGTATATGGATTATTGTAATAGAGCAAAAAAAGAAGGGTTTGGATGGATGAGATCAGGATCAGTGTATCTGAGAGGGCTAAGAGGTAAAAAGAACGGAATTTGTGAATTATGCGGAGGCAATGAAAGCACAGAGCATTTTATGACAGAATGCAAAGAATTAGCAGAATGGAGACAAGAAGTATGGGAGGAAAATGGGAAAAAATGGATAGAAAAATAATAGCAATTAAAATGTTAACAAGAAAAGAAGAAAAGCAACATACGAATATGGGGGAGTTCTTAAAGAAAGTAAAAGAGAAATGGATTAGAAAAATAAGAGAGATAAGAAAGGTAGAAAGGCAAATGGAGGAAGGAGAGGATTGGCAATAGGGATTAAGGGTAGCAAGGGACGCTCAGATGAGCAAGAAGGCCAGACAAACAGAGCAGCTTAGCTGGCAAGGGAAGTTGTACATAGGTTAAGTTAGTTTATAAGTGGAATATTGTAAAAAGAATTGTGTATAAAAAAATGTACAAATAAAATATCGATCTATCTATCTACTGCTTTCACTCGAAGTTGTCTTCTTGGGCAATAGCAAATTGACTTTATTCAAACACTTTGGATTTATCTGAATTAGTAATCACAGTTGTGAATACTAAGTGACTTCTGCAATATCTTACAAGTATTGATATGCTTCAAGAATGCCTCCCAACTGCATTTTGCAACTTTTTTTCTGTGTATATGCTAGCTGGTGTATCTGATGGAATTTGAAGGTTTTCTTTCAGCGACGATTTAATTAATTCGTCTGAATCGGAGAGGAAATTTGTGTCAGTATTTTAGACGAGTGGTTTAAAATTGTTATATTAATATAGGGCTGATGAAGGATGACAATACATTAAATGTTTGATGGGGCTGCAAAAGTGGAGATAATGCCATGGAATTTAGTTTGTTTTTAAGTGATGGCATACAATTCGAAATATCGAAAATAGAATAATGGTATTTGTTGCTTAGATATTTTATGGCTTCATCTACTGACACTGCAGGTATTATTCATCCTGATTTTAGACTTAAAATGTTATAATTTAGAAGACCGACAAACATTTGGAATGACCAATGTTAATTTCCAGGCCAATTTCGTCGCCCTCCGTGGTGTAGTGGTTACCATGCTAGCCTCTAGCTCCGAGGTCGCGGGTTCAAACCCGGTGGAGGGCGTCGGACGTAAAAATCCTTAGCATGGCTTCCTTCGGAAGGGAAGTAAAGCCGGTGGTCCCGTGTCTTAAATTTACGGCACCTAAAAGAACCTCAAGCCTGATAAAGAGGCTAGGCCAATGGTGGTTTCCTCTAACTCTTTTTCGAGAGACATCATTTTTCACACAGTCAAGGTGTCATCTGCAAAAGTCATAGATGCAATATTTGGAAGACTCGGTTCAACGTTGTAACCATGTTGTCCTGATTTTCTTGACACGAGAGTTATTGGAGTATGTAGTCAGTTGAAATTTTATATAAAGGAGAAAGAGGTAATCCTTGCATAACACCCGTTTATAACTATTGGTTTGCTTTTATGTAATCTTGTTTCAATTTGTGTCACATTGTTTTGTTGATGCTCAACAATCAATCTTGATAGCTTTGTAGGAATTCATATGGATGACAGATATTTATCTGGATGATTATGTCCGACGTTATCGGGGAAATCCTGATGTCATTTTTCAGTGATTTAGCTGATGTTAAAATAGACTCAAGAATAGATGTATTTATGAGGAGGGTGCCTGGAAGGCTGGCAAGTTCTCTTTGGTTGTCACTAAAACTAACCAATGATCTCAGGCATGTGTTAAGTATGTGTTCAATTACTCTCCTGATCACACAACCGATCGTGATTGGCCTCTAAGTTTTCAAATTTTATTCATCACCACCCTTGTAAATTAATATAGTTCTAGTTCGTTTTAGGCATACAGGAACAACTGTCTTAGTTAGCATTATGGTTGCAATTTCAGCTATAACCTCATAAAAACATATCTTTAATAGTACATAGAATAACATGGTTAGGGCCTGGAGCAGTGTTTACTACACGTGTTGAGGTCCCTTGAAACCAAAGAAACTATGTTTAGAAAAGGTCCATATGTATGTATGTATGTATATATGTATGTATGTATGTTGTATGTATGTATGTATGTATGTATGTATGTATGTATGTATGTATGTATGTATGTATGTATGTATGTGTGACTTTGAACAGCTCATTCAAAAACGAAAATTTGGTTAAGCACCAAACTTGTTAATCAAGTTCAGCATCCTCCAAGGATGCCACACGAAGATTCTAAAGAAAATCCCCCATCCATACTACCTTTTACATGGGACATTTTTCGGTATTATTCATTTTCTGAAAAATGGATCTAACAATTATTAAAAAGCCATATGATTAAGAAATTTGCATGATAAAATGTATATTTTGAATTTACTGAGAATAACCTGTGAAGTATTTTTTTACCCTTAATGACTTGTTTATAATTGGTACACCGTAACAGATAGACAAGGTCTTGCTGCACAAAAATATAGATCTCGTTAAAGCACACAATTTAAGTCAAATTAATCAATTAATTCCCATTTTCAAGATATTTTTTATTATTGGTTTGAGTTTTCAATTACTTATACTTCTTTCAAGTGGTACTCGCTACTCATTTTTTCTCGTGGTCATGCAAAAAACTTGGAATTTCAGCCACCACAAGGCGATCCGCATTTTAAAACTATGGCTATCTCTTTAGCCTACTGCATTCTTCTTAAACCTACAACGAATATAGCTATAAATATGTAACGAAAGTTTATCTCGATTAGGAAGGTGTCCAGATGGCCCAAACATGCCGTTCTTTGCAGTTTTATGTTTCCTGCATACGTAAGTGCAAAAGAAGTTGCGCGTCATTGATTTTCAAAGGGGCAGTGCAGGTACACACGTGGACAAAAAAAAGAGTCAGCCCCAGATTCCATGTGACGATTGCAGGGCTTCGTGTATCTTCGTAACTGCCAATTTTCACAACGCACATGCAGGAACTGTAGAATGGTCTGTGCTTGTGAGGTAATGGTCACCTTATAACGGTGTTTCTCGGTGGTAAAGCTTATAAGCTACTAAAAACACAGCGCGAAACAACGTTTTGTTGGCCGAGAGATTAGGAAGGCACTGCTTGCGCTCATGAACTCCTCGGTTTAAATCTCGCATTAGCTATTGTATTTTTTTATGTTGTCAATTTTATAACTGGATGTGTAGAACATAATATTGCATTAATATAACTTAAGCATTTAAGTTTTAGGTATATCTATGCACACAAAAACATAATTCTCCTAAAACACTCGTTTTAAATAACTAAAGAAAAATGCAAATATCTTCTAAAACTAAAACGCATAAAAAATAAATAGAATCAATATCGGGTGTATAAGCCCTCAGCACGTATAACTGCCCTCAATTTTCGGGTAATAGATGAAATTAAATCCCTGTAGTAACGTGGACGAGAAGCTACAACATCCTAGGCTTCTTGAACTTGTGCCCAGGAGCCATCTTTTGTCCTTCGCGCATCTACAGGGAAATTCGAGCGCAGCTCTCTTTTCCTCTCAGCCCACATATTTTCAATATGGTTCAAATCTGGTGAACAGGGAGGCCAGTCTATCACTTTGATATTCTGCCTCTCTGAGAACCAATTTGAAACGTTTCGACATATGTGAACAGGGTGAATATCCTGTGCGAATTCAACAATTACATCAGGATATCTTATCCTCACAGAGGGAATTAAATTTTTCTCAAGTATTACCGTGTATTGCACACTTTTTGTGTATCGTCAAGCTGCCACAACACACCTAGACCATTCCGTGATATCCAACAAGATACATATATGCGACCATGATAAAATTGTGAAGCCACGTATTTTGCATCGCAAAAACTATTCTATTGTGAGCTTTACCAAATGCGGTGTATAAAATGCAGTATACCGAAAATAAGTAGTCACTATGCGTTAATTTAACATTATCAACAGAAGAGAAGAAAATGTGCTTGCTACATGCGAAAAGCGAACCTGTGGTCTTAACTACAGAAGTAGCCTACGCTTTGCCACAGCGTTAGAGAGGACAGTGATCCGATGGTCTACCAGGGCAAAAGACAAAGCCCAAACCCCCTCCTAATACCCAGGGTGGCCCATCCGAGTATCTCTCCGAAACGTGGGCGTTACCCATGAGACCAATATCTAGAGTCAAAAAAGGCCCCCCCCGCTTGCGCGAGGATGGAAGTGTAAACGCCACTTACGCGCGTCATCTCAGAGGAATGACTACCCAAAATCTCGGTAGGGCCCACAGCAATCTAGCATACCGTCTACTGGCTATACAGGTCGATATCGGAGGACATTGAGGCATCTCACAACGCCGCCTGCACGGAAAACCGCACAGAAGTATCCAATCTCCCAAGGGTCTCGGGAACCACTGCCCCGCCGAGTCCAACCCATTCCAAACGATACCCCTTCGGGTGGGGCTAGGACGTTTGGCCCGGCGTATTTCTAGTCAGAGATACCACGAGTGCTTAGGATCTGCAGCGCCCGCACTATGGCAGTTGAAGGTGTCGGAACCCCCTTCCTTACGGGAGTTGCAGAGAAGACGCATGGAAGGAAGCATGTTTAATAATGCCGTACAACAACTTGCTGCAGCGTCTACACAACTGTATTGAGTATGGTGTAAACAAGGCGCTGTGCAGTGTAGGATTTACAAAAATTTGGCGTTCCAGGCATGACATTTTTTTTTGTCCATAGGTGTATGAAGCAAAAGGTCACTGAGGTAGTGCTTGCTCTCTGCATGTGTTTACTTCGTGGTTTCGTACTGATAAGCGTCGCGTGGTACCTGCTTGCAGCTCGAGTCAGGCCATTCAGGCAAACAGGTAGCAGGTAACATGTTCATCAACAACGAATAAACGGATATGGTTTTGATCTATAGAAGACGCACCGAAATGCGGCTGAGGCTCGAAGGCTGTATCCCGAACGTTTTTCGATGTGAGGCCTGGCTTCTCGCGCGTTATTCGGCGTACAGAGATGCAATTAAGGACTGAGGTATTCATTCCAGGTATTATTATTTCTTAACCATTAATTTTTCTCATCGTAATTAGGGCACAGAACAGCGCAGCTGACCTGGAGTTCAAGGACTTCAACACAACGGATTTTGAAGGAGCGAAAATAGCATCCCTATATTACTGCACTTACACCAACAGCTTTATGGGAACGATTTCCAAAATCACGTATCTGTTTGCAGAAGGCTCTTATATAAAATAAACGAAATTACGGATTTAACCAGAAGGTTTTTATGGGGAGGTGAATGATATTTCAATGACCCGAATGCAAACAAACACAATCTCCATTATTGGGCTTCTGAGAATCCTCCCTGGTTACGACCACATCACACGCAGGCTCGGTGGGGCGTTAACGTGTGGTACCAATGTGGCTAGATAACTTAAGGTGAGCCACTCCGGGGTGGGAGCTGCCATTGGCTGCCCGCCTGTGACGTAAGTGAGAGTGAAGACGAGCGCGCGGAATACATACACAGCGCAGTGAACACACTAAATTCCTCCCGATTAACTCCTAATTGTTTATTATTAGCACGTTCTTCCAGTTTTGTTTAAAAGGTATACTATTTCAGAGCTTTCTACAAACATTGTGGGCTAGCCATAAAGCAAAACGAATGGAAACTGCATTACATTAGTAATATATTTACGTATAAACCAAACTATTGTACTTCCAGTACTTCAACGTAAACTGTAAGCGCTATAAGAGATTCAAACATACATTACTTTAGTACTAAAGGAAAATTGACAAGTACTCTAAAGGAATCGCTAAATGGATATGCTGGTGTATTTTTTTTTACCGTAAGAAATGAAAACAATAATTCCAGAATACATTATTCTGTTAAAAGATGTAAAAATGAAAAAGACATACCTGCAACATTCCACTTGTACTTGGACTTCACTAAGTGCATATCCATGCCAATTGGGAATGAACTGCTACGGAACTGCATCTGGGAGCAGAATTTTCTTAACCGGCAAACCTAAAAGTTCACTCTTCAAATCCCGTTTATAGTCACTAGGAAGAAAGTGCACTGAACATTCACGTGAATTGTCAGCGTTAAATTTGTCAGTACGCTTACAGCGAGACACCCACACGCGCTTTAATTGCTCATTTTTTTTTTGGAAATGTGTGATAATTCACACCAACCGTTTTAAAACCGTAATTACGATATTGTGCTATAGCACAATACATTCTACTCTTAACGTTCTCACTCATTGCACACCGACTTAAACACTTCACCAAAGCAGAGAAAACTGAATCTATATTCAAGATTCTAGTTTATATATGTGTGTGCAACTTATTTGTTGAAGTGGGGGGGGGTATATGACTGAGTGATAAGGAACAATGCACTTTCGTACATCTGTTATTAAGTTGTGAAGTTTCCGCCAACATACCGAGGTAAAGTAGGATATTTTACCAAAAACAGCTAAAAATATATTATACTTTCAAAATAAAGCCAGTAGCATATATTCCCTTCCGATATATGAGTACATCTTGATTTATTGCACTTGTACGTGACTTTTAAAGCGAAGAGAATCTCAGATTAATATCTGTTGCTTTTTAGGCAGTTGAGCGGCATAATTATTTCAAAGGAAATGCTGTTTGCTTTTACAGCCAAAGTTTAACAACCTTTTTCCGTCCACTGTGGTTCTGTAAAGGATTATATACCTGGAAAAGCTTGCCATTTTCAGGGAAGAATACCTTTGGCCCGCATTACATTTATTTTCATGTACAGACTTATGAGTCGGCCTACCTGCCAAAAAGGAAGTTCTTTATATTCCTCAGGAATGCGTATTAAACAGTAATTATTGTGAGCAGAAGCTATTTGAAGACCAAGTATCATATAAGCATGATCCGCATTCTGATGACATGCCATCTTTTAATTCTTGCAATAAGGGTATTGCTTAAGTGCACATAAATCCTTATCATGGGTCCCATATTAAGAAAATATGTATATATATATATATATTAGGTCATTTTGTAGTTTCAAGTTTTCTATTTTGGATAATCTTTTTTTCGATATTACATCATTAATTTGTAATTTCTATGTCCTTTACCTCTTTATTTGGTAATTTCCTTGCATAAGTATAGAATACTTAGAGATGGGTGTAGAGATGGTTATTGTCAGGGAAACAGGTATAATTACTGTTATGAATTCATGTCCAAAATTAGGGATGAAAAGGTCAGTTTTCCCTTTTTTGCTTAATAAGTGCGTATTGCTCTTATTTATGTATGACATGGACTGTGAAATCCTCTTCATTCGCAATAAACATTGCATATTCTGAGTTCTCAAAAGAGTTAATGCTACACTTTTATAAGACCTGTTTAAAAACACAATAAGTTAGAAAATTAATTGAAAATATATTTGTTCTATGTTCTTGTTTGGAGGATCTGAAAAGCAAAGAAAATAATGTACTTACTTGTTTGAAGAATCTGAAAAGGAAAGTAAGAAAATTTTCTTTTCTTTTCAGATTCTTTGAACAAGAACATTCTCACTGCTCTTTTACTTATTTTTTCTTCTTGTATAGGAGTTATATCAATATATAAATTAATTTATAACTTTCTGTACACTAATTTTAGTAAATCAAATAAATCTCATTTTAGATAATTTTTTGTAATTACAAAGTCATTTTAAAACAAATGTAGTCATTTTTTTTAAAAAAAATAGTCATCAAAATCCGCGCCCTGCTTATAAAACACCGCTCTGACCTTATTTCCTCTCACGTATTTACGTTCATCTGCCCTGTATTTGCTCCCATAATATTGATTTGTTTCGTAAAGCCTATCCTGCCAGTTTGGCGTATTATGTGTCCATGTTTTATACAATATAACGAAAACTAAGATACGAGTAAGTTATTGCACTTTCCTTGCATAAATACTAAATAATATAGGCACCTAATTACAATTGGCAAGTTCCTTAGATCTAGCTCCTTTTAAAAAGATCAGTGTCATATGTTTCAATGATCGCCAGTGCAATACACTAATACACCTCCTTTTAACAACACCCACTTTCCCGTGGGTGAAAGCATTACATTTGTGTGCTTTTAAGGGTATTGGTTGCAAGCGTATACTAAAGCATACAGAAAAGGTTGTTCTAAAATTAATATCTCCAAAATATTAAGGCTAGACGCATCCTTGTTCTTACTCTTTCAAGTAGGAAGGATCAAATGGGAACTATATACAATTAATTATTCATTAATTAAAAAATTAAAACAACTTTATACTAGAAATAATTAAGAAACTAGGTTTATATAAGCACATTCTCAGCCTAAATAATGAAGCCAAAATATCCAAATTCTGAACACATCGTTCGAATGTGCATTACTCTGTAAATTCGGTTTATTTGAAAATTGGAGGATATTTGCAAGACTTGCTGTGCAGATAACTGTTTTTCAGCATGTGGGCACAGTTTCATATGCATAAGTCGATTATTCATTGTTTTATCTAGAAACGAAAAAAAAAAGTCTCGGAAAAAATGCACATATATCAAGTTTTCAGCTATCATGACTTTTAAAACTGCTGTGTTTAAATCATATTACATAATAGCATGATCAACATACAGTTTCTCTCATTAAGCTCCGTTTTTCACAATCCATAAACAAACAATACAATTTAATTTCGAATCAAAGTTTAAGACCCGATAGCGTATAACATTGAATTTTATAAATCGTATAACGTGTTTTATTTTCGTTGCTAAAATTGGCCGAATAATGTGTTATTGGTTTTCTTTAACATAATATAATTAAAGTCAAGCAATAGCATAAACTAAGAAAATGGTTTTAAAGCTTGCAACTTAGAGCTGCTGAACAACTTTAATATAACAAATATCTGTTTTATATCTATATACCTCTCTTTCTTTGAATAACATATATGCTGTAAGTCATCCCTCAAGACCAAATTTCATATATCGACAGATTTTTAGTGAATATTTCAAGGAGAAATGAAATTGGCGCTAGTTGGGTATTTAGCAGTAAAAAGACAGGTTTGTGTTTATTATTTCCAAGACTAAGTCCAGTTATAGATGCGATTTTGTTTCAAGTAGTATAGGGTCGAAACAGATCGTATAATGAGAATATTATCCGAACTTTCATGCCGAAAAGTACGGTGCAGAATACTGGCTAGCTAAAACTTCACTCTCGATGACGTCATGCAGCAGGCGGACGAAAGCAGTACAAGCGAAAACGGTGCGGGAAGAGACCCCCCTGGTGTGTTACGGCGAACGGGGAGACACCAGCGGACCGTTTTATTTGGATCCTAGGCATATTGGGCAGGTTTATTTGTAATTCGTCCAGAATGGGCTTAATATTGAAACATTTCTAAAACACGTCCCGCTTTAGTTAGCTCTAAATCACTGGCTTCGGTACAATGGTACATCATCCCATTATTCTAGAAGAGTTAAACAAAATCTCAACAACGTGTACTCCGGACGGTGGTTGCATTAGTGGCCAATGAGATCTCCCCTGAAATTTTTTTCTTATGGAGTTATACCAAAGCCGGGGTTTGCGAAACGGAGCCAGAAAATCAAAAAAGTTTAAAACAAAAGATAAGTCATGTCTGTGCTTCAATGTCAGCAGAAATGATAAGACGTGTCCATAGTGATACTGAGAGGCGCTTACCTCAATGCATCTACCAAGGCGGACATGTATTTGAACATTTTTATTATGAATGATGCACTAATAGAATATGATTTAATTTTAGCGTAGCTTTAAAGGAACATAAACATAAAAATAGCGTTTTATTTAATCTTGTCAACTGCCAATTGGTGCTATATAGTGCACTAATTGTAGATTAACTGTAATGTGATTATATGACAACATGTGAGCTCAGGCTTTTGCACAGTGACAATCCTGAATTCTTGTTTATAGGCGAATTGGTTATTAAATAAGCGATAAAACTTGCATACACAATCTCGCACACCCATATTCAAACACCGGATCCAGGGCACACCGTGAAATGTTCTTCATTAAAGAGAACTTTCTGGAGCTCGGACGAGAATCGAATGCGGGACCTCTCACGCAGCAGACAGGTGCTCTACCGATTGAGCTACGTGACCAGTAATAGCATTTAGTGTTTATTTTCAAGCATTGGTCTTTTATTCAGCAAGGTCTCCTCTCCGTCGGTCTGCAGTCCCCTATACAGTTCTGCTTAGGCAAACCTTTTGACACCCGCGTAATCCGGGATAAACTAACTTCAACAATGAACGGCTTGTGTGGGCCACCTGGTATATATAGGGATAAGCATTTGTGTAACAGTGAGTAGAGAAAGGTATGTGAATGTATCACATCGGATTTTTTTCTTCAAATTTATGAATGTCAGAGAGGTCTTAACTTTTTTTTTTGACAAACCTTTGTTCAGAGACTAAAGATTAGCGAAAAGTACAAATAATTTCCAACAGCGTTTGATGGGTGCAAAATTACCACTCTGTTAAACAGGGCAGAATATTTTCATTAGGTAACGCTGCTCCATTCTAGATTCAAGGTTAGATACGTATGGTTCAAGTCATTACATTATCATTGGTTTTGGAGAATATATGTGTTTCTGCGTTATTGTAGATAATGTAAAGTTACTTAATCTAAAGAAGTTCAAAATCACGTGTTACATTTATTAAGACTATTCAGCAAATAAAGCGCAATAGGTTATAAAAGCAATAAATACTGTTTGAAGTAGGTGAAGTAATAAAATATATGTTTTAAACAACATATCTATTATTTAAATCTTTGAAGTTGTAGTTAAAAATAAACGATTATTATATGACAAAGAGTTAATCCCCGAAGAAGAAAACCTTTAAAAGAGAAGTCTAAATCGTAGGGTAAGAAAATATAAGAGCAAGTCTTTGCAAGAGCTAAATACAAGTTTGTTCTACACTTGTACACCTATTTGCACCAAGCGGCAATCCTGAATTCTAGTTAATGAGAGAATTTCTTATTAAATAACCGATAACGCCTCCCCACACAAGGTGCTCTCACACTCAAACACCAGACTCTGAGCATACCGTGAAATGTTTTTGTTTAAAGACAATTTCTGGAGCCCAGTCGGGAATCGAACCCGAATCACCTCGTGTAGCAGACAGTTTCTCTACCGAATGAGCTCTGGGACCAGTAATAGCAGTTAAGTAGTTCGTTTCCAAGCATTATTCTTTCATTTAGCAGTCTCCTCTCTGTCGGTATGGAGTCCCCTTTGCAGTTCTGATTAGGCAAACAAACCTTTTGACATCCGCGCTATTCCGCAATAAGCTAACTTATACTTGTGTGGGCCACCTGGTATCGCCACTTTCAAAACCCAAAGATAAGAGAAGTATTCCAAATCGACTATAGGCAATAGTGGGTTGGGAAGGAGACATACTTTAGATTATGTCGGCCTTTCACACCGACAAGGGCCTGCTGCTGCCCAGCGTAATCTAGTAGGCATTAAACTAATCGCTCTTTCGGTTTTACTGGCAGGTAGCAGGCACTATTAGAAAGTTGAATGACTTGAAGAAACCTTGCTAGACGCCCTGTATGCCCGATTCCAGGTTATAGGTCACCCTGTGCTGGCATCAAAATTTAGTAAGTACGCATTGGCTTACTGTTCAAATTAAAAACTCTTTGTTTTGTACTTGCTATTTATGAAGCTAACAAAATATGTTAGTTGAATGCATTTATTATTATATTCTCTTGTTTTCAAAAATTAAAAATGTGTTAGTTGTAATGTCCACTACAATATGAAATGCTATGAAGGAAAATATTCGAGTATTGGTCTTCAAATTATGTTTAGAAAATAATGTGATTTACTGCCACGGCTGTGTGGTTATTATGACAATGAATTACACAATCAATAGCAATTCACAGTTTTATTAGGAGGGTTAATAACTGTATGCTTTGAAATCATATCTGTAAATAATGGCTGTGCCTCTAAAACGTGACCTGATTTTATTCAGAGGTATTATAAATGTAAACGAGAATTTTCCACTGAGCTTGTGCAGAACAGCAAGCGGATTGAGTATGTATTTCTCACTCGTATTCTATCTAGACACCTTTAAAATACTTGAAATGAATGAGTGATTGTTTGATGATTTATGAAATGGAGTATACCATGCTCTTAAGAATTTCGGTCTTAATTATTCAAACATTAAATTAATTGAAGCAGCTGCTCAGTGGAGAAATTATGACATATGAAAATGATATTAAACGTAACTATGAAGCTTACGATAGTTAGACATGTAAATATTTGAATGTAGTGACTTAAATCCTTTTATCTTGATGAATGATATTACTCTAGAAAATTCATTAAGTGGTCAAGAAAAGGAAACAAAATAAGAAAAAAAAAACGAAATTAAAATGATTTAGGTTCATGTTTTACCACACCGCATATACAGAATATTTACATTAATGACGATACTAAAGAAGGGATAATGTAAACAGAAACGGTGTAAATTTAATAACAAAACTAATGGTTTTTCGACGATAGTGTTTTTCTTATCCACATCCCGTTCAGGCTATCATGGCTGAGAAGTTGAAATTCCTGCACTCCGTGCGTTTCGCATTTTTACCGCAGATGTTACTAAAATGTATTTAATATTTCAACTAGTGATATGTATATTTATTGTTGTAGACATACAATAATATCACATTTGATGGTTTAGTTTTGTTATTAAAATCTTACCGCTACTTCCCCTTACTTAACAACACTTACGATTTAATGCATGCAGCATTTAAATATAACTTTTCGGCGCAAGCAGCCATCTTACCTTCAGGCGTGAATAATCGATCACAGTTCGCAGAGGCTAGCGCAGTCGACCTTGATGGTGCTTTTGAACAGCTTACAGTGATTAATTTTATTTTCGTGTAAGCGTTTCTATCAGTTTAAAGCTGGCCGGCATCTGAGAGATGGAGCTCGAATCTGTACTTCCGTCAGCGCTCGGGACAGCCAAGCTTTGTCCACAAGACTGCGCATATTCTTGCAGTAGTTATAACGGGGAACACAACTATCAGCACAAATGTATTCCGAGAATATAATTCATATACGAGATTTCAAACAGGCAGATGTTTCAGAGTGTTTCAACACTGAAACACACTTTATTGATTTTTGATTCTCAAGTGGAGTATGACTAAATCTCATTACAATGGCATGCTTACTGCAGCGCTCTTAGGTCAGTGTTAGAGAGTGAGCTTACTGTTCCTGAGATTGCAAGCTCAAATCTTCCGTGGAGATACTTGACGAATTCCCCTTTAATTTTAAATACATGAGTAAAATTATAACAGGTTTTCCTAAATGTTTATGTATGTGGCGTTAATTTAGTAGTAAGTCGTACCGGTAGATGGAAACCATGGCACTCATTTATCGCTCGGGAGGAGGTTTCATACCCAGTCAATTTAAGGTTTATAACAACAAATTTCACCATTATTGTGTAATTATATTTGTAAGTAAATTGAAGTAAGACGAGCAATATTAATTAACTATGTATATTACAGTAAAATGAGGAGTACAAAATTAAAGTTAATCCACGACGGAGAAGCTAACTCGAGCTATTGGAGTCGAAGTTAAGCTTAACCACTATTCAACGTTAAGCACGGTAGAGGTAGCCCAAATCGGGGCCTCGTGTTATACAGTTAACCAAAGCGGCGCACAGAAGTTGACGGTTGTGAACCACGCGCTCACTCGAAGTGACTTTGAGAAAATGTAACTACTCAAGAGACCGTCACGTTAGTGTACCGAGTGCACCGCACTTGTATCGTAATACACTATTGATGTTAGTGTTTTATTTCGTATTACTTAAGGGGACAAGGTAGTCTGAACTCATGCAAATTACACTTTAAGTGTGTTAAATTACCACTGCTCTTAAAGTTCTCAATGGTATTTTCTGAAATTTTTATGAATTGTTCTATAAATTATGATAATTATTTCAAGCGGTTGTTTGCAATGATAGCTTATGTAGTTGAGTCTGTACAAATTATTTCATTTAGTAGAAAAATAATAAAGTTTACTCTTAAAACATGTGAATTCACGTACTTTTTCTCTGATACTACTTGCAATACAGAATCACACTTTTGCATGATTGTATAATCAGCTATCTTCTGAACCTCAATTATTTAGTTATGTTAGTTAGTTTAGTTATTTAGTTAGTTTAGTTAGGAGTATGTCACCATACCAGAGGCGTAGTTACGGAGGTCCCACAACGGTCTCGGCGACATCTTGAAAAGCAGCACGGCGGCAGGTAAGTTCCTCTCAAGTCAGGAGTCCCATAGGGAAGAAAGCAAAATCGGGCGAGTTATCTATGGTACATCTTATATAGTGTCGCGGTTGCCTATTGAACAGCGCGACACCGTGACGCAGGTTAGCCATATATGGTAAAGCAAAGTATCATGTGCCTAAGTGACAGTGCCGAGTTAAGCATGATTCTGCTTGTTATTAAACGGAAAATGATGTAACTTCGCTGTAAGTCGTCAACAGGTAAACCAGAAAGTTCCGTTTAGGAATGTACAAATGGAGAAAGTTAAGCAAAATTGTAAAATATCAAAGCTTGAAGGAATTTAGACTTAATAAATTTGATAAATACTTAAGTTCCCGCAATTTAGTATACTTCCCAATAGCATATGTGACAATATAACAACTTAAATATTCTCGTAGGACACATTTTGAAAGGCGATGTTGTTAGAGAAGAGAAACTTAACGCAAAAACACTCATTACGTCATCATAGAATGTGCAGATAATCTCAGTTGGTTACATGTATGTAGCACAGCGGATAATTGGTAGGCATTTTTCTCGCCAGATAGTATATTACGTATACCCACAACGCTACACACGATCTCTTGCGGAGGAGATTAATACCGTGCAACAAATTGAGGTAACTAGATGAGCGATGTGAAACCGTTATTGTTTACCGAAAGATGTAAATAATTAAAGAAATAACAGCAAGATAGAGAAATAATTGCGATACATAATTTCCGTATATTAAATCAATGGTACACAGAGCACCAAACAAAATCTTTGGACGATTTTGTATCGTTTCTGGGGTCTTTTGAGGCGTATCCTTCACCTTACCTATCGCAGAGCATGGTGGCTTGATAACATCGCAATAAGGGAGAAAAGAGGGGAGGTTGATGCCTTTGCTTTTTCTGGTGTTATTGAAATCAAAACATGTTTATTGTCTCAGAACCAGTCATGCCGTATACTAGTGAAATTACTCGTGGACGTATCTGGGTATGTGGGAGGCTGGCCGCACTGTTACAGCAATTGTAACGGCAGTGCATAAAAGTGTTTTATAGTAAATTACCGGATAAAAATGTTCCAGGAAAGTGGGGAAGACGGTCCACATACCCGTCAGAAAGTGGGCACTCCCCGTAAAACATCCGCAGATGATTATATTCGTTTACTAAATGCAAATTACTCGTTTGTTATAATTGACTGATCATGTTTAGAAACTAGAGATAAATATGTAGGTATATGTATATGGTTTACCGAATATGACATACATATGAGACCCTCAAGTACAAAACTCGTCTTATCCAAAAATTAAAAAAAAAAACGACTTAGACATGGGATTCAATACTTCTTGCAGTTCTCTACAAACTGGTGAATTTAGGTTTGAACAAAACTCATCTAATACACCTTCAAGAGAGCCCCGAAAACTGCTGTTCAATGCAAAACTCTTCAAATCCATGGTGGTGGTTGATGTAGAATTTGTCTAATCCATCTTGCAATTCAGAGCAAAACTTGCCTTATCCAATACTTGTTTCACTACAATTGTGCTGTGTGAAGAGCAAAACTCGCCTTATCCAGCACTAAGAAATATAGCAGTTTCGCGTCTCTGTTTCCCTACATTGGCAGTCCTGTGTGATTCCAACTGTTGTTAGTTTAGTTTTGACTAGTCTAAGGTGCAGACGTGTTATTATGGAGTCCTCTGATATTCCGAAGTTGGTGGAAAGGGTATAACTACCGTGAATCGAAACATGAAAGAGAGAAGAGGGAAAGGTTTGTATGATCGAACTACAATTAAGTAGTATTTTCTATTGTTGACAGATATGACTCATATAGGAATAAGCAGATGTGTTTACAATACAGTCTCTATTGTTAAAGGCATCCAGCAAGCTTCAGCCCACGCATGCCTGCCTGCAATCACAACAGCAAGTCATTCCAATATAGTAACTTGACACAGAAGGACATAAGGAAATTCCACGAAGCCTTCTACAGCTGCAGCTCTAAAATTAAACAAGACTGCGTTATACTGACTTACAGTTCAACTGATATACCTAAACGGCTGCGTGCAGTCAAAGACGATTCTCGGAAGGGTTTTACAACAAAGTATCACGTGAAAGTGTACTAGGTCTGCCAGTTCAGGTGTGTCAGAAAACCTTTCTGGACATTTTGCAAATATCAAAAGACAGAGTACAAAAGACACCTTGAAAATGGAGTGGCGCAAAGGAATTCCGAGGTGGAGACAGGGTGTCACAAAAAATAGTAATAACAGAGAATCTGTAATTAAATTCACACAGAAGTTTAAAGTACTTGACGTCCATTATTGTAAGAGCAAAACATCAACACGGCAATACTTACCAGGAAATTAAGCATTAATAAAATGAGACGTATGTATAATGCAGAAGCATCTAATTCACTGAAAGTGTCTAAGAGTTTCTTTCGTAATATTTTTAATGCAAAATTTAATATAGGCTTCAAAAGCCCTATTTCTGATGTATGCTCACTTTGTCTTTCTTATGACGAGAAAATATGCTGATAGCTAAACGAATACATAAATTTAGAGCTAAGGCATATTTTGATCTCCTGAAAGAAGATGATAAAGTAGCAACATTTTCATTTGATTGTCAGAAAAATATAGTACTGTCAAGAGTACGGGATCAAGCAGCATTCTACAGCAGGCAGTTATACATGTATAACTTCTACATTGTGCAGGGTTCATCCAAGACAACACTGACAAAAAACCATGTTTGTAATTTTGTTTGGACAGAAAATGAACGTCCTAAAGGTTCAAATGAAATTGTGTCAGCAGTATCCAGTCTTTTGTGCAAATCCGATTATTTTGGGGTTAAGAAAGTTAGGTTATTTGCAGATGGCTGCTGTGGGCAAAATAAAAACACCACTATGATAGGCATGTATAATTAATGGCTTGCTATTCAACGCACCGCAGAACATGTAGGTGATAGAAATGATCTTTCCTATTCCTGGCCATTCATTCATCCCTCCTGATCGTGTTTTCGGGCTAATACAGAAAGAAATAAGAATGAGAAACACTGTCAGTAGACCTGAAGAATATTTTGAAATCTATAAAAACCATGGAAAGGTAATCAGACTAGGGATAGATGTATTTGTACAAGATTGGAAGTATGCTGCAAAGGAAACATTGAAGTCACCAGGACCCTGGTATTTTAAATTAAAGGCGTCTAAACATATTATTTTACAACGTTTTACCTAAGGCAACGTTCTAGTGAAAGGTGAGGCAAATTATCGGGACGATATGTGTGTAGGCAAGACCATTCTGAAGCGAGGTAAAACCTTAGAAATGCTTATTGTAAGGAATATAGATGTAGGTGTAAAAGTAAAGCAGGAAAAAGTTAAAGACGTGAAAAATGTATTAAAAACATTTGGTGATAACTGGGAAGAAAATGAAAGTCTGTATTTTACAAGAAGTTAATATCTAAAAACAATACTGCCAATGAGGTAAAGAAGTAGATGCTGTTTGTGAGAATTTTTCTGTTAGTGAGGAAGTAGAACTTAGAATTTGATATGTTTGTTTTTGAACATTAGTTATTAGTGTTACATTTTAAACATAATATATAAATTTTACAAGTCATAAATGTGTGTGATATAAAAACTGGTCAATTTTAGTGAGCAAACTATGATAAGAGTGATTCATTGACCTTCTTATGCGAAATTGTGAAAAATTGTGAAAATTTAGTTTTTTATAACTAAAATGAAATCAGAAATCGTTATAATTATACAAACATTGCAAGAAGTCATTTATTAACATTGTCAAACACGAATATTGAGAAGTAAATCGAAAATGTTTGCACTTAATTGTAATTTAGTATTGTGTTTGCACCAAAACTTGCCAAATCCACTACCGTTGCGTGCAAAACTCGCCTTATCCAAAATTAATTTTGATTTACGGCCATATTATTTGAGACTGATTTTCAAGAGAATACATGCATCTTTAAGCGTCTAGTCCGGACATTATTACATTAAAATAATTTTCAAATGTTCTGCTGTTTGCCTAATTTTAGTTTTTCTCGTTTTCTGAAAATTCGTTTTACCTGGATAAGGCGAGTTTTGCACTTGACGGCCTCATATTATGGCAATAAAATTGTGTTATGTTTTGTCTATAAATCCTGTTGTATTCCTATGATCAGCAAGATGTTAGTAAAGGCATATTAACGAATTATAGTTTGAATTAGGGGGAAAACATGCTGCTTTATTTATTTATTATTTAGTTATGTTTGCTTCTATGCAGTAACAAGCATTGATACCACTGTGTGAATAAAGTTCTGTTTATTTTTTCTTATAAAGTGCTGCCTTGCTATGTATTCAATGAATACCATTTAAGCTTAAATTTGCACCCCTTGAAAATCTTCTCATACTACACATTCTGCATTTCGCTAACCAGAAATTTCACCCAGATTCGGTAACCGTTAATGGGATAACTAATTACAGTCTTCATTGCTTTGGTAATAATTATTGGGTAACTAGTTACTTTGTATTCATTACTTTTATAACGGTTAATGGGTAACTACTGTTTATCTCCATTACTTCAGTAACCGTTACAATGTAGCTGGCAATTTCGGCCCGTTTTGACCTATTTTTAAGGGGACCGATCTGTAAGTTTTCCAAAACCCAACTCTACTGCGCTTTTCGAATTATTTACATCTCATGACTGTATATAGAACTATGGTTGCAAAATTTGGTGCATATAAATTAAGTCGTTCCTGGATTCTGCATTTCAAAACACAATTTAAAACAATTTTATAAAACATGCTCCTTATGATGCAATGTTCATAACTTTCAAACAATATATCATACTAACATTCCTTATTGTGCTAGAAAATAAGTTTGCTAGGAAGTATGATTTTAAATTAATTGCTTTTGAAAAAAACAATTTCGTTCAGCTCTGAGCCTCGGCTTTTGCAAAAAAATATATACTTATCAAACGTGGGTGAGCTTGCTAGGGTAACACCTTTCACTCGCAATAATAACTGCATAGCAGGCTTAGGCAGTATTTTTAACACTTAAATGATTTCAGCCTAATTATATAATATAAAAAAATAATAACAGCCCGCCTTAAAGCAATATGTGTATAATATAATATATAAATTGTATGTAACAGTCATTGTATTATGTTTATATTATTGTGTACATGTATAATAATGTTACGTGAATGTATTACGTAATTTAATAACGTAGGAGCTGTGAGAATAGGGCTCGAAAGTTGCTAACAATGAGGTAATAATGAGGTAACCTTGAGGCAATAATGAATTGGAAAGTTTAATAATGCTACCAGCAAATCTTGGAACAATAATGTAATTTTTAAAACAGTTTATAAATAGCCAATCAACAACCATAAAAGCTGAAAGCTAAACAAAAGTATTCTATTGGAGTAGGATTAGCTAATCAGAGACTTGAAATAGAGAAATGTACAAATTTAAGCGGTAAACGCCAGTCGCTAGAAGACAAGTACCTGAGCAGTTCATTCGCTCGGTACGTATTCAGTGTGAGACGAAAATTCATTACGGCAAAAAAATAAAACAAAGTTTACGTGTTAAAAAGTGCAAGTAATTAATATATCAGCGAAGTGTTATTTAATCGTGTGAAGGATTAATAAATGGAGTGAAGTAAAAATTATAATTTGTGTAAGCCTACATTCTTTAGCCGCATCACTCCCTGCAAAGAGATACATGTTTCTACAAATTAATACTGACGCAGCCGAGGAAAACATAAATATATATATATATATAAATAATATTTAAAGAAACATAAAAAATACAAATTTGATTCCTAAACGTTGGGGCGAAGGCCACCGGAAAGTAAATGTTGGGGCGAAGGCCACCGGAAACTTTGTATCGTACGTGGGGCGAACACTCCAAGAAACTATCTCAAGTTTTTGGCTCCCCAACAGTCGAACTACAATACAACTCCTAAAAATAAAACCTATCTTCAGGCTTTGGTAAGCATGTATTGAGGAAACTCTTCCTGAAGTTTCACTCTGATAACTTAAATACTGAAGAGTGTCTAAAATACTACGACCAAGAGAATTGCAGTGGAAAATTTGTAGACATTAACCGGTCTAAAATTCTACTTATTTTTCATAAAAGAGTGTAAATATTTACTTAAAATGCATAATTTAGAAACTGATTAACATAAGTGCACCAAATTAAGCAAAGAAACTACTGGAAATTTGAAAAAAGCCTGAAAATAATATAAAAAGTCTCAAATGCCTTAATACCTCCTCCACTCGGATTATTTAAATCGTGAGGTAACTCCCGCATTTAACTCCGATAGAAAAAATATTTACACCAAAGAGTTCCTAGAGAAATTGCCTACAATAAATTAGAACGTCTAAATTGTAATTTTGGATCAGTTTTTATTGATTGCTCCCCTTAAATATCACAAATTTCACAATTAAAAATATGTATTAATATACATCTTATACAGATATTAGATGCCGCATATAATTTTTCTATAAGCATGTGAACGGAATGAGATGGTTCCAACTGGTTTTCTGTGCATGCAGGGCAGTACAAATAGGACGTGTACTGCGCAATTGGATTGTAATTTCCCACACATTTCTCATCTCAAGCTCTGAGTTTCTGCTTCCTCTCTGCTAAAGACATGAGACCAGAGATGTAGAAGTATATAAATAGAATAATCCTTATTGTTTCATCTAACGGTGAATCCTATTAATAAATTCTCTGAATTTATCTTTCAATGTTAACACATTACTGTCTATTCAGCAACGTTTTAGCTAGTGGGTGGGGGAGCCCTTCCAAGCAGGTAGGGGTTTAGCTCCTGAAAGGAGGTAATGTTTATTTGGTCTGAGTCAAGTGAGGTCTAAAGACGCGCGATAGTAAAAAGACTGTTGGCTGTTTTTCACTTTATGCGAAACGTGCGGCACGAGTTCAGCATACTGTGTACCCCTCCCACCAGCTAAAGCTTTACCTGAGAGAAAAGTCATCCCCCTAGCTAAAACATCGTTGAACAGACATACACACAAGTTTTCAATGGATGGTTCTTATATTTGCCGAAAAACAGGGACTTGTAACGTTGACATATCCACTTGAGGTGCCTTCAATGTTTTATTTTGCAGGGGACTTATTATCCTTCATAGATCATAGATTTCTAAACTATTGTGGAATCTCGAATTACAATTTTGGCTTCTGCCCATTCTAACAGGTGTACGCAGGGTAGTGCAGATAGCATAGAATATTTAAAACTTTATTTTCTCCTGATCTGTTCTGTTTAATTTTATTTATTTAGAGTCGTTTGTGCCTCTTGGTCGCAACTTTGTATGATATAGGGCACAGGGGTGTAAGATACTAGTAAGCTTGTTTGCTTTCATGCTTGCCACTTTAAAATGCGTCTCATGCTGCAATTTCTGAACCCAAGGTAGAGCAAGCTTTTTTGGGTAACACGCTGGATCAAGGGAGGGTAAATAATGTCCACCATTATAGTTTACCATTATTGTTGTATTTACAATTTTTGCAAGGTACTATTGCTTCCTTATTAAGTGAATTAAGTAAAAAATTGTACATCAAGAAACAAATGTATATTTTTATAATATACATGTTACCGGCAAAGTTAGCAAACGGGCATTCTGTATAATGACTAGGCAATGTATCGAATGATAAAATGAACAGGTGGAGTAAAATACAAATTACTTTACACACTTCCTAGGCATTTTACAGAATAACAAAACCGAAACAAGCAAAGTATTATTTTTATAATATTTCGTATTTATATTCAAACTGTGGCATTGTTGTGTACCACACACACTTCCTCGCTCGAAGTAGACCTGTATTTCGTGTTTAAATTCAAACTCTGGTTTTGTTGTGTAGCACACTGGCTTCCACGCTCGAAGTAGACCTGTATTTCGTGTTTAAATTCAAACTCTGGTTTTGTTGTGTAGCACACTGGCTTCCACGCTCGAAGTAGACCTGTATTTCGTGTTTAAATTCAAACTCTGGTTTTGTTGTGTAGCACACTGGCTTCCTCGCTCGGCGTAGACCAGTATTTCGTGTTTAAATTCAATCTCTGGTTTTGTTGTGTAGCACACTGGCTTCCTCGCTCGAAGTAGACCAGTATTTCGTGTTTAAATTCAAACTCTGGTTTTGTTGTGTAGCACACTGGCTTCCTCGCTCGAAGTAGACCAGTATTTCGTGTTTAAATTCAAACTCTGGTTTTGTTGTGTAGCACACTGGCTTCCTCGCTCGAAGTAGACCAGTATTTCGTGTTTAAATTCAAACTGCCATTGTTGAGTAGCACACTGGCTTCCTCGCTCGGCGTAGACCAGTATTTCGTGTTTAAATTCAAACTGCCATTGTTGTGTAGCACACTGGCTTCCTCGCTCGGCGTAGACCAGTATTTCGTGTTTAAATTCAAACTGCCATTGTTGTGTAGCACACTGGCTTCCTCGCTCGGCGTAGACCAGTATTTCGTGTTTAAATTCAAACTCTGGTTTTGTTGTGTAGCACACTGGCTTCCTCGCTCGGCGTAGACCAGTATTTCGTGTTTAAATTCAAAGTCTGGTTTTGTTGTGTACCACACACTCTTCCTCGCTCGAAGTAGACCACTATTTCGTATTTAAATTCAAACTGCCATTGTTGTATAGTACAGTGATTTCTTCGCTCGGCGTAGACCAGTATTTCGTGTTTAAATTCAAACTCTGGCATTGTTGTGTAGCACACACACTTGCTCGCTCGAAGTAGACCTGTATTTCATGTTTAAATTCAAACTCTGGCATTGTTGTGTAGCACACACACTTCCTCGCTCGAAGTAGACCAGTATTTCGTGTTTAAATTCAAACTCTGGCATTGTTGTGTAGCACACACACTTCCTCGCTCGAAGTAGACCAGTATTTCGTGTTTAAATTCAATCTCTGGTTTTGTTGTGTAGCACACACACTTCCTCGCTCGAAGTAGACCAGTATTTCGTGTTTAAATTCAAACTCTGGTTTTGTTGTGTAGCACACTGGCTTCCACGCTCGAAGTAGACCAGTATTTCGTGTTTAAATTCAAACTCTGGTTTTGTTGTGTAGCACACTGGCTTCCACGCTCGAAGTAGACCAGTATTTCGTATTTAAATTCAAACTGCCATTGTTGTGTAGTAC
Source organism: Deroplatys truncata (assembly GCA_030765065.1). NCBI lineage: Eukaryota > Metazoa > Arthropoda > Insecta > Mantodea > Mantidae > Deroplatys > Deroplatys truncata. The sequence goes on from CM060990.1 coordinate 619,199,343, forward strand.
ACTGATTTCTTCGCTCGGCGTAGACCAGTATTTCGTATTTAAATTGAAACTGCCATTTTTGTGCAGTACACTGATTTCCTCGCTCGGCGTAGACCAGTATTTCGTATTTAAATTCAAACTCTGGCATTGTTGTGTAGTACACTTTACACTCATACAGTGGAATTGCTCCGCGGCATCACATTTCTTTTTTCAATTCCAAATCTTTCTTTAGGAGAAAATTGGAATAAATGCTTGTCTTATTTCAGAAAATGCGAAACAAGATGCTTACTTTTGTCTGATTAGTTGCAGCAAATCACGTGGGACGAAGATGGGAGCTTGTTAATTGTTCTCTTGGTACTTCCTATGATGAAATCGTCTATACGGGTTTTGTCGTCTTCCATGGTGTAGTGGTTACCATGCTAGCCTCTAGTACCCGAGGTCGCGGGTTCATACCCAGCGGAGGGCGATAAATTTTTTTCGCTCATAAGAATCCTTAGCACAGCTTCCTTTGGAAGGGAAGTAAAGCCGGTGGTCCCCAAGACTGATAAGGGGGCTCTGAGCAAAATTCCCGGTCTTTCATGCCCAATATAGAATGGGCCCTAAGTACAACAGCAGTTACGGAGCGTCTTTAAATTAAAAAAAAATCGTCTTTCATAAGTAAGGAATAATCCAAATAAGGCTAAAATTAACTAATTTAAAAAAAATTAAAAAACGTCAATTTTAATATTTTGGAAGGTAAAATTTACGAAATAGAAACAAAATTTTAAGGCATTTTGTATAAATGTGATGTCATTATACAAAAATTTTAAATGGCAACATAATTTATTTTCTGAAGTATACTTAAATTATTTAGTTGCTTTAATAATTTAATTTGTTTCATATAAAATGTTTGGTTGCTATGGTATCAGTTCTCCCTCTGAGCAAAATTACCGATCTTTTACGCCCAATATGGAATGGGACGCTAAGAACCATAGTAGTTAAAGAGCGTCCATAAATAAAACTCAATTTAATTTAATTTCTCTCCACCTGGTTACTTTTTATGGGAATATTTGAAATATAGAGATTTTGTTACGGGGCCTGCTGATATGGAATAGTTAAAAATGGGGATTAGCAAAGAATACATCAGCAGCGATTGAAAATGTTCCTCAGGAGTCCATGCTTTGACTTAGCCACTGCCAGATTGTAAATGGGGAGCATTTTGAACATCTTATTAAATAGTTATAATTTCATTTGTTATTGTAGTTGTGTAAGTTGTGGAGAAAATTGTTAAACAAACCAAGAATTAAACTGTTGCACCGCTCTTATGAACGCAAAATCTTATCCAAAAAAAATAAGAAAAGCATATGCCACAAAATTCCAGTTAACTTTACTACATGCTAAACAAAGCGAGGCTAATAACTCCCTGATATGCTGGCGATTCTTTTTACAAAGCGTGACAATTGTACCCTATTTAATGGACTCTTAAGTTAATGTGTGTAGTATTTTACTATATTACTTACTCTAAATACCCTCTTTTGAGGGCTGCAGTCGTCCTCCGTGGACTAGTGGTACCGTGCTAGCCTCTAGTTCCCAAGGTCGCGGGTTCAAACCCGGCGGAGGGCGATGGATTTTTTCGGTTGTAAAAATAGTTAGCACGGCTTCCTTCGGAAGGGAAGTATAGCCGGTGGTCCCGTGACGTAGATTTACGGCACCTACAAGAACCTGAAACCTGATAAGAGGCCTCTGAGCAAAATTACCGGTGTTTCACGCCCAATATAGAATGGGACGCTAAGAACCATAGTAGTTAAAGAGCGTCCATAAATAAAACTCAATTTATTTGAAGCCTCCTGAAGCCAAAAAAAAAAAATTAGAAAAAGGTCTGTGTGTGTGTCTGTGTCTGTGAACAGCATAACTCAAAAACGAAAAGTCGAATAAATGCCAAACTTGGTATTTAGGTGCAATATCTCCCAAAGATGTGATACAAAGATTTTCAAGAAAATCCCCCACCCCAGACTACCGTTTATATGAAACATTTTTCAAAAATTTTGATTTTCTCAAAAATGGCTCTAACGATTTTTATTAAAATATCATATATTTAAGATATTTTCAAACTAAATAAAATATATATCTTGAATTTTCTGGATATGTCCCCAAAAGTCCTCTTCTTTCTAAAAGGATATTCCATAATTGTAAACCGTAAGAGATAGACAAACACACAGATTATGTCATATATATCTACATTCTTTTTTTTTGAGTGAACCATTTCCGAGATATTCCTTGTTATTGGTTTGAATTTTCCAATATTTATACTTTACAACTATATACAACTGGGAATTCGTTATTCGTTTTTATTTGTCCTGAACATGCAAAGAGCACGGAATGCTCCACATAGCAACCAGCTCCTAATAGATTTGACAGTCGCTTAAAGCCTACCATATTCCCCTTGCACCTCCAAGAAAATTAACAATAAGATTAACATCCCGATATCTCGATTAATATGAACTAGATGGAGAATAAGCGTTTATAAAAATAGTTCTTACAAGAGTAGAGAAAGTCATGTGAGTGTAACACACTAGATTTATTTATTTATTTGTACTGCTTTTATCCTTCTGTTGAGACCCGGTTACAGCCCTAGCTGTGTGTGTGTAGTAGCATAATAAATAACTGGAATGCATCTACAAAGGTTAATGTTAGCTGGCCCTGTAGCTCAGTCGGTAGAGCACCTGCCTGTTGTGCTAAGGATGCCGGGTTCGATTCCCGGCTAGGGGCTGGGAATGTTTCTCTAGTCAAGATTATTCCTTATCCTCCCGAGAGTCTGGAGGTATGAATGTGTGTATGATCTGATGATTAAAAACCAAATCACGAGAAACCCAACGACAAGAGTAACACAAGATAACACTATTGCCAGCAGGCTATAAGTTCCACAGTAAAGGCCGCCCAAAAGACCAGTACAGTCAAAGGCGGGGTATAAATGGAACTGAAAAGAAATTAATATTACATAATAGAGAACAAACACAAACTAACTTATGTAATACATTCACACGTTTTTCTCTACCAATGACAAATTCACATCAATTATACTGGATGCATAAAAACAATTGCAGAGAAGAAAGCCACTACCAAAATAAGTATTTTGGGAATAGAAACAAGAAGTCGCAGATGTAGTATAATAACACGAGCGCTGCATGCACGTAAATTGAAATCTGACTTAATGACACTTTTTACGTCTTAGTGTTTCTGTTAATAACTCAGAACTGCAGATGGTGTTCGAAATAGGTTCAAAAATGCACAAAATGAGCTTGGTTTTCAACGATTTTGACATTTGTCCGCCAAGGATAAGGCAAATTCTGGAAAAACTCTTATTCCGCCAACCAGATCCAACGGAGATTGAACTCTGACCCCCCCCAGGCTTAAAGGTAGACACTCCAAACCCATCAGCATCGATGACGTCATGGTGGTGGTGATAGTAATATTAAAAGGTGTACTCAAGGTATCCATTAGATATCACAGAGTTATTGTCGCAAATTAGGAAAGCAGGCATAAAACAGTTATTACTCGATTTCAAATATGAAAATCAAAAACAATATATCCAATTCACCCACATATAAAACTCCAGATTTCCCTAGCAACTTGATTCAGATGTGTATTGCCCTTTCTTCACTGATACAAAAAGGAAAATGTATTTGGACAATGTACAATAAGTTCGTGTACATTTAGAACACTGAGAGCATTAAAACACTTCACACTATGAAAACTGAAAGTTGACTTTATCACTAAACAAAATATATTTGAATAATAATTATAAAAGTGACTGAATCGTGGCTTTTTTCTCATCCTTGGGATATTCTCAGAAATGCGCTGACAGCAAACGTCTCAGAAGGCTGAGTGTGAAAACTCATGTAAAATAATGAAGTTGATTTTCTTAAATAGTTCCCGTTGGATTCGACATTTGCGCCCATTGTGCACAGGTGTTTTCTCTCGAAGATAATATAAACGTTTTGAAACGTATGTTATTTTATGTAAAATATTGAAAGAAAGCAGAATATGTCAAATGCAAGGGTACGTAATGAATCAGAAATTTGCGAGAGAGGAATTACTACGCCTCTCGCGGTGACAACTGTAGCATCAAATACAGTATATAACTCGTGAAAGAAGAAGAACTACTTGGAAAGGTCCACGCCTTGGGATTTACTGCTTAATTGTTCGTGCTTAATGCGGGAAATCCACCTAGCGTTCGGGTCTTTCCTTTTAGTTTCTTTAACCATTATGTTTCCGTTCTGGAAACTTTTATAGATGCAGATTTTTACTTTCTATAACCCTCGCAAAATCCATAAGTATTACATTAAAATCAATTCAACAATGTAGTGATTTCCCTGAGAGTCGATGTTTTCGCTTTACCTGAGCTCAAAACTATGTTCTGTAAGCGTCTGTATGACCCATACAATATAAGTAAACTATATATGAATGACAGATTTTGTATTTCCATCAGGAATTTTGTAAGGATGCAAGGCGAAAATATTCGACAAGTAACAACTCTTTACAAGGAAAACTTCGTTACATGAAAATATATAGGATGCTATTTTTCTTTTTTGCTGAAGAGAAACTCACATGTGTAAGGAATATTTATAAATATGGCATTGTTATCATTTGCTGTTTATCAAAAATTGACATTATGTTTATAATTTTAAAAGAAATTGGGAAAATGGAGTTTAAATTAGCATTATTTGATAATAGATTTAATCCCATGATGAAAGAGCCAGCGAAGCCAGAGTGGTGTGTATTTATAGTGTAAGGTGTGTACGGCAGAGCGCATCACTAAGGTCTTTGAGTTACTTCTTGTACATGCCACGACATTCACTTGGTTTGTGGCTTCCATTTTGTTGTGATGACAAAATTGATTGTTAATAAAAATGGGAAATAAGAGTGTAAATAAGGACATAAAATGGCAAGTGATTGGTATGCACAAATGCGGTAACTCATATAGAGATATTACAACTCAACTGGGGATAAGTAAAACCTGTGTGGCACAGACAGTAGGAAAATATAAGAAAAGCGGCAGCGTTTCAGACCTAGAGCGAAGTGGTAGGCCAAGGGTTACGTCAGACCGGGAGGATAGGACCTTAGCAATTATATCCAAACGTGATCGGCAGGCTTCTACTCCAAAAATACAGAGGGAATATAAAGAAAGAACTGGAAAAACAGTCTCACCAATGACTTGTTCTCGTAGACTTCGGAAACAAGGTCTTGATTCCTACGTGGCGCTAAAGAAACCTCTTCTGACCGCAATTTCTCGCCGAAAACGAAGGATTTGGTGCAGAAGTAAGAAGATCTGGGGAATGGAAAGATGGGGTAAGGTTTTATTTAGTGATGAGTCTGGGTTTCAGCTTTATCCCAACCAGAGAGTTCGTGTGAGACGTACAACTACTGAGAGATTTCTCCCAGCCTGTTTGTCGCCAGCTGTTCAAGGTGGTGGTGATGCAGTTATGATCTGGGGATGTATGTCTGCAAATGAAACTGGGATTTTAAGATTCGTTGACTCCAGAGAGTACATTTCTACAATGCAGGACAACATGCTCCCTTCTGCAGAATAGCTCCATGGCCGATACTTTGTGTATCAGCAGGATAATGCACCCTGCCACAAATCAGCAATGACAACGCAATGGTTCCAAGGTAATTAAATACCACGTTTGGATTGGCCAAGCAAAAGTCCTAATCTCAATCCTATTGAGAACCTGTTGAACATAATTGGTAGAAGAGTGGCTGCCTGCAGACCGAAAAATCGCCAAGAACTTCGAGAGGCATTGTCCGTATCTTGGAGCAATATTACCGTACAAGAGTGTAGCAATCTTGTGAACAGCATGCCCAAACGAATAAAACTTTGTTTGAAAGCCAAAGGAGGAGCAATAAAGTATTAAAAACAAGTGCAATGTAAGTTTGAAGCAATACGTAACAAATATGTAATAATGCATAATGTGATGTGTTCTTAGAATAAACGTTTTCAAAATTTTAATGGGTGTCCTAAAACTTTGGGTAGGACCTGTAAGCTTAGGGTATTGGAATTAAGTAAACTCGAAATCGAATTTTAGACAAAATGCTGAAAATGTTACTTTTTAAATATCCTCCTAGAGCATAGATTTCTAAACTATTGTGGAACCTCGAATTACAATTTTGGCTTCTGCCCATTCTAACATCCTAACAGCTGTACGCAGGGTAGTGCAGATAGCTTAGAATATTTAACACTATATTTTCTCCTAATCTGTTCTGTTTAATTTTATTTATTTAGGGTCGCTTGTGCCACTTAGTCATATAGGACCATTCGCAAATTTGTATCATATAGGGCACAGGGGTGTAAGCTACTTGTAAGCTTATTTGTTTTCATTATTGTCACTTTAAAATGCGCCTCATGATGCAATTTCTGAACCTTCGGCGGAACAAGCTTTTTTTGGTAACACGCTGGACCAAGGGTGAGAAGTAAAAATATTGTATATCAAAAAAACAAATGTTTATTTTTACAATATATATGCTAAAGGCAAAGTTAGCAAACGGGCATTCTGTATAATGGCTAGGCAATGTATCGAATGACTAAAATGAACAGGTGGAGTAAAATACAAATTACTTTACACACTTCCTAGGCATTTTACAGAATGACAAAACCGAAACATGCAAAGTATTATTTTTATAATATTTCGTATTTATATTCAAACTCAGGAAATATTGTGTAGTACACTGGCTTCTTCGCTCGAAATACACCCGTATTTCGTATTTAAGTTCAAACTCTGGCATTGTTGTGTAGCACACTGGCTTCCTCGCTCAAAGTAGACCAGTATTTCGTATTTAAATTCAAACTCTGGCATTGTTGTGTAGCACACTGGCTTCCTCGCTCGAGTGGACCGATTGTCGTGTTTAAATTCAAACGCTGGCATTGTTGTGTAGCACACTGGCTTCCTCGCTCAAGTGGACCGTTTGTCGTGTTTCAATTTAAACTCTGGCATTGTTGTGTAGCACACTGGCTTCCTTGCTCGAAGTAGACCAGTATTTCGCATTTAAGTTCAAACTCTGGAATTCTAGTGTAGCACACGGGCTATCTTGCTCGAAGTAGACCAGTATTTCGTATTTAAGTTCAAACTCTTGCATTGTTGTGTAGCACACTGGCTTCCTTGCTCGAGTGGACCGTTTGTCGTGTTTAATTTCAAACTCTGGCATTGTTGTGTAGAACACTGGCTTCCTCGCTCGAGTGGACCGTTTGTCGAATTTAAGTTCAAACTCTTGCATTGTTGTGTGGCACACTGGCTTCCTTGCTCGAGTGGACCGTTTGTCGTGTTTAATTTCAAACTCTGGCATTGTTGTGTAGTACATTTTACACTCTTAGGGTGCAATTTCTGAGCGGCATTACACTATTTTTTTTTTCAATTCCAAATCTTTCTTTAGGAGAAAATTGGAATAAATGCTTGTCTTATTTCAGAAAATGCGAAACAAGATGCTTACTTTTGTCTGATTAGTTGCAGCAAATCACGTGGGACGAAGATGAGAGCTTGTTAATTGTTCTCTTGGTACTTCCTATGATGAAATCGTCTATACGGGTTTTGTCGTCTTCCGTGGTGTAGTGGTTACCATGGTAGCCTCTATTTCTCGAGGTCGGGGGTTCATACCCAGCGAAGGGCGATGAATTCTTTTCGGTCATAAGAACCCTTAGCACAGCTTCCTTTGGAAGGGAAGTAAAGCCGGTGGTCCCCAAGCCTGATAAGGGGGCTCTGAGCAAAATTCCCGGTCTTTCATGCCCATTATAGAATGGGCACTAAGTACCACATCAGCTATGGAGCGTCTTTAAATTAAAAAAAAAAATCGTCTTTCATAAGTAAGGAATAATCCAAATAAGGCTAAAATTAACTAATTTAAAAAAATTAAAAAACGTCAATTTTAATATTTTGGAAGGTAAAATTTACGAAATAGAAACAAAATTTTAAGGCATTTTGTATAGATGTGATGTCATTGACAAAAATTTTAAATGGCAACATAATTTATTTTCTAAGTATACTTAAATTATTTAGTTGCTTTAATAATTTAATTTGTTTCATATAAAATGTTTGGTTGCTATGGTATCAGTTCTCTCTCTGAGCAAAATTACCGATCTTTTACGCCCAATATGGAATGGGACGCTAAGAACCATAGTAGTTAAAGAGCGTCCATAAATAAAACTCAATTTAATATAATTTCTCTCCACCTGGTTACTTTTTATGGGAATATTTGAAATATAGAGATTTTGTTACGGGGCCTGCTGATATGGAATTGTTAAAAATGGGGATTAGCAAAGAATACACCAGCAGCGATTGAAAATGTTCCTCAGAAGTCCATGCTTTGACTTAGCCGCTGCCAGATTGTAAATAGGGAGTATTTTGAACATCTTATTAAATAGTTATAATTTCATTTGTTATTGTAGTTGTGTAAGTTGTGGAGAAAATTGTTAAACAAACCAAGAATTAAACTGTTACACCGCTCTTATGAACGCAAAATCTTATCCAAAAAAATAAGAAAAGCATATGCCACAAAATTCCAGTTAACTTTACTACATGCTAAACAAAGCGAGGCTAATAACTCCCTGATATGCTGGCGATTCTTTTTACAAAGCGTGACAATTGTACCCTATTTAATGGACTCTTAAGTTAATGTGTGTAGTATTTTACTATATTACTTACTCTACAGGGGAAATATTGCATTCCACCCAAAAATTCGATACCTAGATTTCACCAGAAATGTGTGTTTTGAGGCCTCCTGAATCCAAAAAAAAAAAGCATTTTTAGAAAAAAAAATTTGTGTGTGTCTGTGTCTGTGAACAACATAACTCAAAAACGAAAAGTCGAATAAATGCCAAACTTGGTATTTAGGTGCAATATCTCCCAAAGATATGATACGAAGATTTTCAAGAAAATCCCCCACCTCAGACTACCGTTTATATTAAACATTTTTCAAAAATTTTTATTTTCTCAAAAAATGGCTCTAACGATTTTTATTAAAATATCATATATTTAAGATATTTTCAAACTAAATAAAATATATATCTTGAATTTTCTGAATATGTCCCCAAAAGTCCTCTTCTTTCTAAAAGGATTTTCCATAATTGTAAACCGTAAGAGATAGACAAACACACAGATTATGTCATATATATCTACATTCTTTTTTTTCGAGTGAACCATTTCCGAGATATTTCTTGTTATTGGTTTGAATTTTCCAATAATTATACTTTTTCACAACTGGGAATTCGTTGTTCGTTTTTATTTGTCCTGAACATGCAAAGAGCACGGAATGCTCCACATAGCAACCAACTCCTAATAGATTTGACAGTCGCTTAAAGCCTACCATATTCCCCTTGCACCTCCAAGAAAATTAACAATAAAATTAACATCCCGATATCTCGATTAACATGAACTAGATGGAGAATAAGCGTTTATAAAAATAGTTTGTACAAGTGTAGAGAAAGTCATGTGAGTGTAACACATTAGATTTATTTATTTATTTGTACTGCTTTTATCCTTCGGTTGAGACCCGGTTACAGCCCTAGCTGTGTGTGTGTGTGTAGTAGCATAATAAATAACTGGAATGCATCTACAAAAGTTAATGTTAGCTGGCCCCGTAGCTCAGTCGGTAGAGCACCTGCCTGTTGTGCTAAGGATGCCGGGTTCGATTCCCGGCTAGGGGCTGGGAATGTTTCTCTAGTCAAGATTATTACTTATCCTCCCGAGAGTCTGGAGGTATGAATGTGTGTATGATCTAATGATTAAAAACCAAAGCACGAGAAACCCAACGACAAGAGTAACACCAGATAACACCATTGCCAACAGGCTATAAGTTCCACAGTAAAGGTCGCCGATAGGACTAGTGCAGTTAAAGGCGGGGTATAAATGGAATTGAAAAGAAATTAATATTACATAATAGAGAACAAACACAAACTAACTTATGTAATACATTCACACGTTTTTCTCTACCAATGACAAATTCACATCAATTATACTGGATGCATAAAAACAATTGCAGAGAAGAAAGCCATTACCAAAATAAGTATTTTGGGAATAGAAACAAGAAGTCGCAGATGCAGTATAATAACACGAGCGCTGCATGCACGTAAATTGAAATCTGACTTAATGACACTTTTTACGTCTTAGTGTTTCTGTTAATAACTCAGAACTGCGGATGGTGTTCGAAATAGGTTAAAAAATGCTCAAAATGAGCTTGGTTTTCAACGATTTTGACATTTGTCCACCAAGGATAAGGCAAAATCTGGAAAAACTCTTATTCAGCCAACCAGATCCAACGGAGATTGAACTCTGACCCCCCCCCCAGGCTTAAAGGTAGACACTCCAAACCCATCAGCATCGATGACGTCATGGTGGTGGTGATAGTAATATTAAAAGGTGTACTCAAGGTATCCATTAGATATCACAGCGTTATTGTCGCAAATAAGGAAAGCAGGCATAAAACAGTTATTACTTGATTTCAAATATGAAAATCAAAAACAATATTTCCAATTCACCCACATATAAAACTCCAGATTTCCCTAGCAACTTGATTCAGATGTGTATTGCCCTTTCTTCACTGATACAAAAAGGAAAATGTATTTGGACAATGTACAATAAGTTCGTGTACATTTAGAACACTGAGAGCATTAAAACACTTCACACTATGAAAACTGAAAGTTGACTTTATCACTAAACAAAATATATTTGAATAATAATTATAAAAGTGACTGAATCGTGGTTTCTTTTCTCATCCTTGGGATATTCTCAGAAATGCGCTGACAGCAAACGTCTCAGAAGGCTGAGTGTGAAAACTCATGTAAAATAATGAAGTTGATTTTCTTAAATAGTTTGCTGTTGGATTCGACATTTGCGCCCATTGTGCACAGGTGTTTTCTCTCGAAGATAATATAAACGTTTTGAAACGTATGTTATATTATGTAACACATTTGAAGAAAGCAGAATATGCCAAATGCAAAGGCATGTAATGAATCAGAAATTTGCGAGAGAGGAATTACCACGACTCTCACGGAACAATTACATGATAGCCAAGAGTATATAACTCGTGAAAGAAGGAGTGTAGAGCGGAGAAGTCCGAGACTAGGGGAATTTTCTGCTTCGGGGCCTTGCCGCGTCGCTTGCGAGGCTTAAGCCTATTCATATATCTGTCTACGGGACCTAGGTTGCTAATTAGAAGCTGTTGGGTTTCACCTAGCGCTCGGACATCTCTTTTTAGTTTTTTTTTTACCATTATGTTTCCATTCTGGAACCTTTTAGAGGGCCTTTACTTTCTATAACCCTCGCAAAATGCATAAGAAGTATTGCATTAAAATCAATTAAACGATTTCCTTGGGAGTCGATGTTTTCACTTTACTTGAGCTCAATACTATGTTTACAATAAAAGTAAACTGTATATAAATGAGAGAGTTTGTATTTCAATCAGGAATTTTGTAAGGATGTAAGGCGAAAATATTCGACAAGTAAACTCTTACCAGGAACTGTTTACGCACTGAGGTTACCAAACATCCGTATATGAAGGTCTTTCCTCCGTCCATATTTAATAATAATTGAAATAGCTTTTGTCCTTCAACTTCCCCAATTTGAAGGTTATCATTATAAACAAAGCATGATGAACAAGTGATACATACAAATTGTTTAAGGGGACAAGGTAGTCTGAACACATGGAAATTGCACCTTAAGTATGTTAGATTGTCACTGCTCTTAAAGTTCTCAATGGTTTTTCCTGACATTTTTATGAATTATTCTATAAATCATGAAAAGTATTTCAAGTGGTTTTTTGCATTAAAGCGTATGTAGTTGAGTCCATAAAAATTATTTCATTCAGCAGAAAAATACTAAAATGTACTCTTAAAACATGTGAATTTATGTTCCTTTTTCTCTGATACTACTTGTAATACAGAATCACACTTTTGCATGCTTTTTCTTAGTATAACCAGCTATCTTCTGAACCTCAATTATCTAGTTATGGATATCAGTTCACTAGAAATTAAAAAAAAAATATTTTTGCAAGGTCAAAAAAGTAAAAATGTGAAAAATTTGCAACGTTGTTGTTTTCTTAATATCACTAATATGCATTATAAAATTATTCGTTGTTGAAAGATACAAAAACGTTCTAAAAATGTTGCATGGCAACATTAAAGGAATGCAGACTAGCATTGAAATGGAATTTAAATGTCTTTAAAACCTCTTAACCCCCCAAAAGTATATATTTTCTGAAACTGGAAATAATAGAGATTTTATTGGTGCATAAAACAAAAAAAGTGATTTTTGAACATTTCAGAGTACCTTGTCCCCTTAAACCTACGTGAAACTACATAAACGTCTTTAGAAAATATTTATGAAAGAAAAGAAATTGATATAATGTATGTATAATCTAAAAGTAACATAGGGAGAGATATAGCTATTTGTTATAGACGTGATTTTTTTAGAATTAAAGATGACCGTTTTACCGCAGCAACCGCTGTTTCTTGTAGTAGCTTTTATGAATACCAAATTGCCTACAGAAGTTCACCAGCTGGCGAGGTATCGTGCCTCTAGCTCCGACCATGAGTATACAATCATTTGGCTGGAATTGAGATAATATTTCTTCTTGTAATATGTATTTATACGTTTATATATCCTAAATATTTTTGCATGAACTTCTGCCGATTGTTGTTCATTTGATTTCATGGAGCCGAAAGACGAATCTGATGGAATGGCGAGTACGTCTATTCTGCGACAAGATCTATCGATTGCTAGCCCATGAATTTCTTCGTGATTAAAAGGCAGAATCAGACAGAAAAATGCAATGCCAAAGCCGGGATGAACCACAGATCTTTCGGTTTTCATCCGGATCTCCAACCAACTGAATTACCATGGCAACATGCCGGTATGATGATGTTTTCTCGGTGCTTCGGCAATCAGGAACCTAATTTTATGATGACGGCTGTTCCTTAAAGTATCACTGAACGGGCAGAGGCCCAAAACGCGTCCAAGAGTTTCCAACTTACTGTGGAATGCCGACAGTGGTTTCAGCCTTGAGTCCTGCCAGGGCGTATATTCTTAAACAAGATAACTCCGTTCCCCTTCTGAGGTAAGGCACACCAGGAATCATATTCCCTCTCACACAATTGTTTTCCTACTAGGCAGCAATGACAGGAGTGAGGATGTGCAAATATAAATTAGAAATGCCAACTAAATGGATAGAAAGAATGCATGAAGCATTGGTAGAAGCAAGAATGCTATATGCAGTAGAAATTTGCGGGAGATCTGAATTAAGCAGAAAAATAGACCAGAGCTACAGAACGTTCTGTAAAGAGCTATTGGGGTTACCAAGATCAGCACCAGGGGGAGTAGCATTAGGGAATTAGGAAGGACAGGAAGAAAGGGAGTGATACTGGAAAGGATATTAAAATTTTGGTTTAGATGCCTGAGAAAAGATGAAGAGGAAATTTTAAAGATATGCATGGAACAACTAAAGAGTATGAAAAATAAAAATAGCTGGTGGACAGGGGTAGAAAAATTATAGAGAAGATAGGAATGGGAGATATTTGGAGAACAGGAGAAAGAATTAGCAATGGCTTCTGGATAACAGTAAGAAACAGAGTGGAGGACATAGAAAGACAAGAGATTTGGTGAAGCTTAGAGAATAAAAAGTCACTAGGGTTCTATAGATTAGTAAAAAGGAAATGGGGAAGAGAAGGGTATATGGATTATTGCAATAGAGCAAAAAAAGAAGGGTTTGGATGGATGAGATCAGGATCAGTGTATCTGAGAGGGCTAAGAGGTAAAAAGAACGGAATTTGTGAATTATGCGGAGGCAATGAAAGCACAGAGCATTTTATGACAGAATGCAAAGAATTAGCAGAATGGAGACAAGAAGTATGGGAGGAAAATGGGAAAAAATGGATAGAAAAATAATAGCAATTAAAATGTTAACAAGAAAAGAAGAAAAGCAACATACGAATATGGGGGAGTTCTTAAAGAAAGTAAAAGAGAAATGGATTAGAAAAATAAGAGAGATAAGAAAGGTAGAAAGGCAAATGGAGGAAGGAGAGGATTGGCAATAGGGATTAAGGGTAGCAAGGGACGCTCAGATGAGCAAGAAGGCCAGACAAACAGAGCAGCTTAGCTGGCAAGGAAAGTTGTACATAGGTTAAGTTAGTTTATAAGTGGAATATTGTAAAAAGAATTGTGTATAAAAAAATGTACAAATAAAATATCGATCTATCTATCTACTGCTTTCACTCGAAGTTGTCTTCTTGGGCAATAGCAAATTGACTTTATTCAAACACTTTGGATTTATCTGAATTAGTAATCACAGTTCTGAATACTAAGTGACTTCTGCAATATCTTACAAGGATTGATATGCTTCAAGAATGCCTCCCAACTGCATTTTGCAACTTTTTTTCTGTGTATATGCTAGCTGGTGTATCTGATGGAATTTGAAGGTTTTCTTTCAGCGACGATTTAATTAATTCGTCTGAATCGGAGAGGAAATTTGTGTCAGTATTTTAGACGAGTGGTTTAAAATTGTTATATTAATATAGGGCTGATGAAGGATGACAATACATTAAATGTTTGATGGGGCTGCAAAAGTGGAGATAATGCCATGGAATTTAGTTTGTTTTTAAGTGATGGCATACAATTCGAAATATCGAAAATAGAATAATGGTATTTGTTGCTTAGATATTTTATGGCTTCATCTACTGACACTGCAGGTATTATTCATCCTGATTTTAGACTTAAAATGTTATAATTTAGAAGACCGACAAACATTTGGAATGACCAATGTTAATTTCCAGGCCAATTTCGTCGCCCTCCGTGGTGTAGTGGTTACCATGCTAGCCTCTAGCTCCGAGGTCGCGGGTTCAAACCCGGTGGAGGGCGTCGGACGTAAAAATCCTTAGCATGGCTTCCTTCGGAAGGGAAGTAAAGCCGGTGGTCCGGTGTCTTAAATTTACGGCACCTAAAAGAACCTCAAGCCTGATAAAGAGGCTAGGCCAATGGTGGTTTCCTCTAACTCTTTTTCGAGAGACATCATTTTTCACACAGTCAAGGTGTCATCTGCAAAAGTCATAGATGCAATATTTGGAAGACTCGGTTCAACGTTGTAACCATGTTGTCCTGATTTTCTTGACACGAGAGTTATTGGAGTATGTAGTCAGTTGAAATTTTATATAAAGGAGAAAGAGGTAATCCTTGCATAACACCCGTTTATAACTATTGGTTTGCTTTTATGTAATCTTGTTTCAATTTGTGTCACATTGTTTTGTTGATGCTCAACAATCAATCTTGATAGCTTTGTAGGAATTCATATGGATGACAGATATTTATCTGGATGATTATGTCCGACGTTATCGGGGAAATCCTGATGTCATTTTTCAGTGATTTAGCTGATGTTAAAATAGACTCAAGAATAGATGTATTTATGAGGAGGGTGCCTGGAGAGCTGGCAAGTTCTCTTTGGTTGTCACTAAAACTAAACCATGATCTCAGGCATGTGTCAAGTATGTGTTCAATTACTCTCCTGATCACACAACAGATCGTGATTGGCCTCTAAGTTTTCAAATTTTATTCATCACCACCCTTGTAAATTAATATAGTTCTAGTTCGTTTTAGGCATTCAGGAACAACTGTCTTAGTTAGCATTATGGTTGCAATTTCAGCTATAACCTCATAAAAACATATCTTTAATAGTACTTACAATAACATGGTTAGGGCCTGGAGCAGTGTTTACTACACGTGTTGAGGTCCCTTGAAACCAAAGAAACTATGTTTAGAAAAGGTCCATATGTATGTATGTATGTATGTATATATGTATGTATGTATGTATGTCGTCAAGCTGCCACAACACACCTAGACCATTCCTTGATATCCAACAAGATACATATATGCGACCATGATAAAATTGTGAAGCC
This sequence comes from Deroplatys truncata, assembly GCA_030765065.1. Lineage (NCBI taxonomy): Eukaryota > Metazoa > Arthropoda > Insecta > Mantodea > Mantidae > Deroplatys > Deroplatys truncata. The sequence goes on from CM060990.1 coordinate 619,215,229, forward strand.
ACGTATTTTGCATCGCAAAAACTATTCTATTGTGAGCTTTACCAAATGCGGTGTATAAAATGCAGTATACCGAAAAGTCACTATGCGTTAATTAAACATTATCAACAGAAGAAAAGAAACTGTGCTTGCTACATGCGAAAAGCGAACCTGTGGTCTTAACTACAGAAGTAGCCTACGCTTTGCCACAGCGTTAGAGAGGACAGTGATCCGATGGTCTACCAGGGCAAAAGACAAAGCCCAAACCTCCTCCTAATACCCAGGGTGGCCCATCCGAGTATCTCTCCGAAACGTGGGCGTTACCCATGAGACCAATATCTAGAGTCAAAAAAGGCCACCCCCGCTTGCGCGAGGATGGAAGTGTAAACGCCACTTACGCGCGTCTTCTCAGAGGAATGACTACCCAAAATCTCGGTAGGGCCCACAGCAATCTAGCATACCGTCTACTGACTATGCAGGTCGGTATCGGAGGACATTGAGGCATCTCACAACTCCGCCTGCACGGAAAACCGCACAGAAGTATCCAATCTCCCACGGGTCTCGGGAACCACTGCTCCGCCGAGTCCAACCCATTCCAAACGATACCCCTTCGGGTGGGGCTAGGACGTTTGGCCCGGCGTATTTCTAGTCAGAGATACCACGAGTGCTTAGGATCTGCAGCGCCCGCACTATGGCAGTTGAAGGGGTCGGAACCCCCTTCCTTACGGGAGTTGCAGAGAAGACGCATGGAAGGAAGCATGTTTAATAATGCCGTACAACAACTTGCTGCAGCGTCTACACAACTGTATTGAGTATGGTGTAAACAAGGCGCTGTGCAGTGTAGGATTTACAAAAATTTGGCGTTCCAGGCATGACATTTTTTTTTGTCCATAGGTGTATGAAGCAAAAGGTCACTGAGGTAGTGCTTGCTCTCTGCATGTGTTTACTTCGTGGTTTCGTACTGATAAGCGTGGTACCTGCTTGCAGGTCGAGTCAGGCCATTCAGGCAAACAGATAGCAGGTAACATGTTCATCAACAACGAATACACGGATATGGTTATGATCTATAGAAGACGCACCGAAATGCGGCTGAGGCTCGAAGGCTGTATCCCGGCCTGGCTTCTCGCGCGTTATTCGGCGTACAGAGATGCAATTAAGGACTGAGGTATTCATTCCAGGTATTATTATTTCTTAACCATTAATTTTTCTCATCGTAATTAGGGCACAGAACAGCGCAGCTGACCTGGAGTTCAAGGACTTCAACACAACGGATTTTGAAGGAGCGAAAATAGCATCCCTATATTACTGAACTTACACCAACAGCTTTATGGGAACGATTTCCAAAATCACGTATCTGTTTGCAGAAGGCTCTTATATAAAATAAACGAAATTACGGATTTAACCAGAAGGTTTTTATGGGGAGGTGAATGATATTTCAATGACCCGAATGCAAACAAACACAATCTCCATTATTGGGCTTCTGAGAATCCTCCCTGGTTACGACCACATCACACGCAGGCTCGGTGGGGCGTTAACGTGTGGTACCAATGTGGCTAGATAACTTAAGGTGAGCCACTCCGGGGTGGGAGCTGCCATTGGCTGCCCGCCTGTGACGTAAGTGAGAGTGAAGACGAGCGCGCGGAATACATACACAGCGCAGTGAACACACTAAATTCCTCCCGATTAACTCCTAATTGTTTATTATTAGCACGTTCTTCCAGTTTTGTTTAAAAGGTATACTATTTCAGAGCTTTCTACAAACATTGTGGGCTAGCCATAAAGCAAAACGAATGGAAACTGCATTACATTAGTAATATATTTACGTATAAACCAAACTATTGTACTTCCAGTACTTCAACGTAAACTGTAAGCGCTATAAGAGATTCAAACATACATTACTTTAGTACTAAAGGAAAATTGACAAGTACTCTAAAGGAATCGCTAAATGGATATGCTGGTGTATTTTTTTTTACCGTAAGAAATGAAAACAATAATTCCAGAATACATTATTCTGTTAAAAGATGTAAAAATGAAAAAGACATACCTGCAACATTCCACTTGTACTTGGACTTCACTAAGTGCATATCCATGCCAATTGGGAATGAACTGCTACGGAACTGCATCTGGGAGCAGAATTTTCTTAACCGGCAAACCTAAAAGTTCACTCTTCAAATCCCGTTTATAGTCACTAGGAAGAAAGTGCACTGAACATACACGTGAATTGTCAGCGTTAAATTTGTCAGTACGCTTACAGCGAGACACCCACACGCGCTTTAATTGCTCATTTTTTTTTTTGGAAATGTGTGATAATTCACACCAACCGTTTTAAAACCGTAATTACGATATTGTGCTATAGCACAATACATTCTACTCTTAACGTTCTCACTCATTGCACACCGACTTAAACACTTCACCAAAGCAGAGAAAACTGAATCTATATTCAAGATTCTAGTTTATATATGTGTGTGCAACTTATTTGTTGAAGTGGGGGGGGTATATGACTGAGTGATAAGGAACAATGCACTTTCGTACATCTGTTATTAAGTTGTGAAGTTTCCGCCAACATACCGAGGTAAAGTAGGATATTTTACCAAAAACAGCTAAAAATATATTATACTTTCAAAATAAAGCCAGTAGCATATATTCCCTTCCGATATATGAGTACATCTTGATTTATTGCACTTGTACGTGACTTTTAAAGCGAAGAGAAGCTCAGATTAATATCTGTTGCTTTTTAGGCAGTTGAGCGGCATAATTATTTCAAAGGAAATGCTGTTTGCTTTTACAGCCAAAGTTTAACAACCTTTTTCCGTCCACTGTGGTTCTGTAAAGGATTATATACCTGGAAAAGCTTGCCATTTTCAGGGAAGAATACCTTTGGCCCGCATTACATTTATTTTCATGTACAGACTTATGAGTCGGCCTACCTGCCAAAAAGGAAGTTCTTTATATTCCTCAGGAATGCGTATTAAACAGTAATTATTGTGAGCAGAAGCTATTTGAAGACCAAGTATCATATAAGCATGATCCGCATTCTGATGACATGCCATCTTTTAATTCTTGCAATAAGGGTATTGCTTAAGTGCACATAAATCCTTATCATGGGTCCCATATTAAGAAAATATGTATATATATATATATTAGGTCATTTTGTAGTTTCAAGTTTTCTATTTTGGATAATCTTTTTTTCGATATTACATCATTAATTTGTAATTTCTTTGTCCTTTACCTCTTTATTTGGTAATTTCCTTGCATAAGTATAGAATACTTAGAGATGGGTGTAGAGATGGTTATTGTCAGGGAAACAGGTATAATTACTGTTATGAATTCATGTCCAAAATTAGGGATGAAAAGGTCAGTTTTCCCTTTTTTGCTTAATAAGTGCGTATTGCTCTTATTTATGTATGACATGGACTGTGAAATCCTCTTCATTCGCAATAAACATTGCATATTTTGAGTTCTCAAAAGAGTTAATGCTACACTTTTATAAGACCTGTTTAAAAACACAATAAGTTAGAAAATTAATTGAAAATATATTTGTTCTATGTTCTTGTTTGGAGGATCTGAAAAGCAAAGAAAATAATGTACTTACTTGTTTGAAGAATCTGAAAAGGAAAGTAAGAAAATTTTCTTTTCTTTTCAGATTCTTTGAACAAGAACATTCTCACTGCTCTTTTACTTATTTTTTCTTCTTGTATAGGAGTTATATCAATATATAAATTAATTTATAACTTTCTGTACACTAATTTTAGTAAATCAAATAAATCTCATTTTAGATAATTTTTTGTAATTACAAAGTCATTTTAAAACAAATGTAGTCATTTTTTTAAAAAAAAAATAGTCATCAAAATCCGCGCCCTGCTTATAAAACACCGCTCTGACCTTATTTCCTCTCACGTATTTACGTTCATCTGCCCTGTATTTGCTCACATAATATTGATTTGTTTCGTAAAGCCTATCCTGCCAGTTTGGCGTGAAATGTGTCCATGTTTTATACAATATAACGAAAACTAAGATACGAGTAAGTTATTGCACTTTCCTTGCATAAATACTAAATAATATAGGCACCTAATTACAATTGGCAAGTTCCTTAGATCTAGCTCCTTTTAAAAAGATCAGTGTCATATGTTTCAATGATCGCCAGTGCAATACACTAATACACCTCCTTTTAACAACACCCACTTTCCCGTGGGTGAAAGCATTACATTTGTGTGCTTTTAAGGGTATTGGTTGCAAGCGTATACTAAAGCATACAGAAAAGGTTGTTCTAAAATTAATATCTCCAAAATATTAAGGCTAGACGCATCCTTGTTCTTACTCTTTCAAGTAGGAAGGATCAAATGGGAACTATATACAATTAATTATTCATTAATTAAAAAATTAAAACAACTTTATACTAGAAATAATTAAGAAACTAGGTTTATATAAGCACATTCTCAGCCTAAATAATGAAGCCAAAATATCCAAATTCTGAACACATCGTTCGAATGTGCATTACTCTGTAAATTCGGTTTATTTGAAAATTGGAGGATATTTGCAAGACTTGCTGTGCAGATAACTGTTTTTCAGCATGTGGGCACAGTTTCATATGCATAAGTCGATTATTCATGGTTTTATCTAGAAACGAAAAAAAAAAGTCTCGGAAAAATGCACATATATCAAGTTTTCAGCTATCATGACTTTTAAAACTGCTGTGTTTAAATCATATTACATAATAGCATGATCAACATACAGTTTCTCTCATTAAGCTGCGTTTTTCACAATCCATAAACAAACAATACAATTTAATTTCGAATCAAAGTTTAAGACCCGATAGCGTATAACATTGAATTTTATAAATCGTATAACGTGTTTTATTTTCGTTGCTAAAATTGGCCGAATAATGTGTTATTGGTTTTCTTTAACATAATATAATTAAAGTCAAGCAATAGCATAAACTAAGAAAATGGTTTTAAAGCTTGCAACTTAGAACTGCTGAACAACTTTAATATAACAAATATCTGTTTTATATCTATATATCTCTCTTTCTTTGAATAACATATATGCTGTAAGTCATCCCTCAAGACCAAATTTCATATATCGACAGATTTTTAGTGAATATTTCAAGGAGAAATGAAATTGGCGCTAGTTGGGTATTTAGCTGTAAAAAGACAGGTTTGTGTTTATTATTTCCAAGACTAAGTCCAGTTATAGATGCGATTTTGTTTCAAGTAGTATAGGGTCGAAACAGATCGTATAATGAGAATATTATCCGAACTTTCATGCCGAAAAGTACGGTGCAGAATACTGGCTAGCTAAAACTTCACTCTCGATGACGTCATGCAGCAGGCGGACGAAAGCAGGACAAGCGAAAACGGTGCGGGAAGAGACCCCCCTGGTGTGGTACGGCGAACGGGGAGACACCAGCGGACCGTTTTATTTGGATCCTAGGCATATTAGGCAGTTTTATTTGTAATTCGTCCAGAATGGGCTTAATATTGAAACATTTCTAAAACACGTCCCGCTTTAGTTAGCTCTAAATCACTGGCTTCGGTACAATGGTACATCATCCCATTATTCTAGAAGAGTTAAACAAAATCTCAACAGCGTGTACTCCGGACGGTGGTTGCATTAGTGGCCAATGAGATCTCCCCTGAAATTTTTTTCTTATGGAGTTATACCAAAGCCGGGGTTTGCGAAACGGAGCCAGAAAATCAAAAAAGTTTAAAACAAAAGATAAGTCATGTCTGTGCTTCAATGTCAGCAGAAATGATAAGACGTGTCCATAGTGATACTGAGAGGCGCTTACCTCAATGCATCTACCAAGGCGGACATGTATTTGAACATTTTTATTATGAATGATGCACTAATAGAATATAATTTAATTTTAGCGTAGCTTTAAAGGAACATAAACATAAAAATAGCGTTTTATTTAATCTTGTCAACTGCCAATTGGTGCTATATAGTGCACTAATTGTAGATTAACTGTAATGTGATTATATGACAACATGTGAGCTCAGGCTTTTGCACAGTAACAATCCTGAATTCTTGTTTATAGGCGAATTGGTTATTAAATAAGCGATAAAACTTGCATACACAATCTCGCACACCCATATTCAAACACCGGATCCAGGGCACACCGTGAAATGTTCTTCATTAAAGAGAACTTTCTGGAGCTCGGACGAGAATCGAATGCGGGACCTCTCACGCAGCCAACAGGTGCTCTACCGATTGAGCTACGTGACCAGTAATAGCATTTAGTGTTTATTTTCAATCATTGGTCTTTTATTCAGCAAGGTCTCCTCTCCGTCGGTCTGCAGTCCCCTATACAGTTCTGCTTAGGCAAACCTTTTGACACCCGCGTAATCCGGGATAAACTAACTTCAACGATGAACGGCTTGTGTGGGCCACCTGGTATATATAGGGATAAGCATTTGTGTAACAGTGAGTAGAGAAAGGTATGTGAATGTATCACATCGGATTTTTTTCTTCAAATTTATGAATGTCAGAGAGGTCTTAACTTTTTTTTTTGACAAACCTTTGTTCAGAGACTAAAGATTAGCGAAAAGTACAAATAATTTCCAACAGCGTTTGATGGGTGCAAAATTACCACTCTGTTAAACAGGGCAGAATATTTTGATTAGGTAACGCTGCTCCATTCTAGATTCAAGGTTAGATACGTATGGTTCAAGTCATTATATTATCATTGGTTTTGGAGAATATATGTGTTTCTGCGTTATTGTAGATAATGTAAAGTTACTTAATCTAAAGAAGTTCAAAATCACGTGTTACATTTATTAAGACTATTCAGCAAATAAAGCGCAATAGGTTATAAAAGCAATAAATACTGTTTGAAGTAGGTGAAGTAATAAAATATATGTTTTAAACAACATATCTATTATTTAAATCTTTGAAGTTGTAGTTAAAAATAAACGATTATTATATGACAAAGAGTTAATGCCCGAAGAAGAAAACCTTTAAAAGAGAAGTCTAAATCGTAGGGTAAGAAAATATAAGAGCAAGTCTTTGCAAGAGCTAAATACAAGTTTGTTCTACACTTGTACACCTATTTGCACCAAGCGGCAATCCTGAATTCTAGTTAATGAGAGAATTTCTTATTAAATAACCGATAACGCCTCCCCACACAAGGTGCTCTCACACTCAAACACCAGACTCTGAGCATACCGTGAAATGTTTTTGTTTAAAGACAATTTCTGGAGCCCAGTCGGGAATCGAACCCGAATCACCTCGTGTAGCAGACAGTTTCTCTACCGAATGAGCTCTGGGACCAGTAATAGCAGTTAAGTAGTTCGTTTCCAAGCATTATTCTTTCATTTAGCAGTCTCCTCTCTGTCGGTATGGAGTCCCCTTTGCAGTTCTGATTAGGCAAACAAACCTTTTGACATCCGCGCTATTCCGCAATAAGCTAACTTATACTTGTGTGGGCCACCTGGTATCGCCACTTTCAAAACCCCAAGATACGAGAAGTATTCCAAATCGACTATAGGCAATAGTGGGTTGGGAAGGAGACATACTTTAGATTATGTCGGCCTTTCACACCGACAAGGGCCTGCTGCTGCCCAGCGTAATCTAGTAGGCATTAAACTAATCGCACTTTCGGTTTTACTGGCAGGTAGCAGGCACTATTAGAAAGTTGAATGACTTGAAGAAACCTTGCTAGACGCCCTGTATGCCCGATTCCAGGTTATAGGTCACCCTGTGCTGGCATCAAAATTTAGTAAGTACGCATTGGCTTACTGTTCAAATTAAAAACTCTTTGTTATGTACTTGCTATTTATGAAGCTAACAAAATATGTTAGTTGAATGCATTTATTATTATATTCTCTTGTTTTCAAAAATTAAAAATGTGTTAGTTGTAATGTCCACTACAATATGAAATGCTATGAAGGAAAATATTCGAGTATTGGTCTTCAAATTATGTTTAGAAAATAATGTGATTTACTGCCACGGCTGTCTGGTTATTATGACAATGAATTACACAATCAATAGCAATTCACAGTTTTATTAGGAGGGTTAATAACTGTATGCTTTGAAATCATATCTGTAAATAATGGCTGTGCCTCTAAAACGTGACCTGATTTTGTTCAGAGGTATTATAAATGTAAACGAGAATTTTCCACTGAGCTTGTGCAGAACAGCAAGCGGATTGAGTATGTATTTCTCACTCGTATTCTATCTAGACACCTTTAAAATACTTGAAATGAATGAGTGATTGTTTGATGATTTATGAAATGGAGTATACCCTGCTCTTAAGAATTTCGGTCTTAATTATTCAAACGTTAAATTAATTGAAGCAGCTGCTCAGTGGAGAAATTATGACATATGAAAATGATATTAAACGTAACTATGAAGCTTACGATAGTTAGACATGTAAATATTTGAATGTAGTGAGTTAAATCCTTTTATCTTGATGAATGATATTACTCTAGAAAATTCATTAAGTGGTCAAGAAAAGGAAACAAAATAAGAAAAAAAAAACGAAATTAAAATGATTTAGGTTCATGTTTTACCACACCGCATATACAGAATATTTACATTAATGACGATACTAAAGAAGGGATAATGTAAACAGAAACGGTGTAAATTTAATAACAAAACTAATGGTTTTTCTACGATAGTGTTTTTCTTATCCACTTCCCGCTCAGACTATCATGGCTGAGAAGTTGAAATTCCTGCACTCCGTGCGTTTCGCATTTTTACCGCAGATGTTACTAAAATGTATTTAATATTTCAACTAGTGATATGTATATTTATTGTTGTAGACATACAATATTATCACATTTGATGGTTTAGTTTTGTTATTAAAATCTTACCGCTACTTCCCCTTACTTAACAACACTTACGATTTAATTCATGCAGCATTTAAATATAACTTTTCGGCGCAAGCAGCCATCTTACCTTCAGGCGTGAATAATCGATCACAGTTCGCAGAGGCTAGCGCAGTCGACCTTGATGGTGCTTTTGAACAGCTTACAGTGATTAATTTTATTTTCGTGTAAGCGTTTCTATCAGTTTAAAGCTGGCCGGCATCTGAGAGATGGAGCTCGAATCTGTACTTCCGTCAGCGCTCGGGACAGCCAAGCTTTGTGCACAAGACTGCGCATATTCTTGCAGTAGTTATAACGGGGAACACAACTATCAGCACAAATGTATTCCGAGAATATAATTCATATACGAGATTTCAAACAGGCAGATGTTTCAGAGTGTTTCAACACTGAAACACACTTTATTGATTTTTGATCCTCAAGTGGAGTATGACTAAATCTCATTACAATGGCATGCTTACTGCAGCGCTCTTAGGTCAGTGTTAGAGAGTGAGCTTACTGTTCCTGAGATTGCAAGCTCAAATCTTCCGTGGAGATACTTGACGTATTCCCCTTTAATTTTAAATACATGAGTAAAATTATAACAGGTTTTCCTAAATGTTTATGTATGTGGCGTTAATTTAGTAGTAAGTCGTACCGGTAGATGGAAACCATGGCACTCATTTATCGCTCGGGAGGAGGTTTCATACCCAGTCAATTTAAAGTTTATAACAACAAATTTCACCATTATTGTGTAATTATATTTGTAAGTAAATTGAAGTAAGACGAGCAATATTAATTAACTATGTATATTACAGTAAAATGAGGAGTACAAAATAAAAGTTAAATCCACGACGGAGAAGCTAACTCGAGCTATTGGAGTCGAAGTTAAGCTTAACCACTATTCAACGTTAAGCACGGTAGAGGTAGCCCAAATCGGGGCCTCGTGTTATACAGTTAACCAAAGCGGCGCACAGAAGTTGACGGTTGTGAACCACGCGCTCACTCGAAGTGACTTTGAGAAAATGTAACTACTCAAGAGACCGTCACGTTAGTGTACCGAGTGCACCGCACTTTTATCGTAATACACTATTGATGTTAGTGTTTTATTTCGTATTACTTAAGGGGACAAGGTAGTCTGAACTCATGCAAATTACACTTTAAGTGTGTTAAATTACCACTGCTCTTAAAGTTCTCAATGGTATTTTCTGAAATTTTTATGAATTGTTCTATAAATTATGATAATTATTTCAAGCGGTTGTTTGCAATGATAGCTTATGTAGTTGAGTCTGTACAAATTATTTCATTCAGTAGAAAAATAATAAAGTTTACTCTTAAAACATGTGAATTCACGTACTTTTTCTCTGATACTACTTGCAATACAGAATCACACTTTTGCATGATTGTATAATCAGCTATCTTCTGAACCTCAATTATTTAGTTATGTTAGTTAGTTTAGTTATTTAGTTAGTTTAGTTAGGAGTATGTCACCATACCAGAGGCGTAGTTACGGAGGTCCCACAACGGTCTCGGCGACATCTTGAAAAGCAGCACGGCGGCAGGTAAGTTCCTCTCAAGTCAGGAGTCCCATAGGGAAGAAAGCAAAATCGGGCGAGTTATCTATGGTACATCTTATATAGTGTCGCGGTTGCCTATTGAACAGCGCGACACCGTGACGCAGGTTAGCCATATATGGTAAAGCAAAGTATCATGTGCCTAAGTGACAGTGCCGAGTTAAGCATGATTCTGCTTGTTATTAAACGGAAAATGATGTAACTTCGCTGTAAGTCGTCAACAGGTAAACCAGAAAGTTCCGTTTAGGAATATACAAATGGAGAAAGTTAAGCAAAATTGTAAAATATCAAAGCTTGAAGGAATTTAGACTTAATAAATTTGATAAATACTTAAGTTCCCGCAATTTAGTATACTTCCCAATAGCATATGTGACAATATAACAACTTAAATATTCTCGTAGGACACATTTTGAAAGGCGATGTTGTTAGAGAAGAGAAACTTAACGCAAAAACACTCATTACGTCATCATAGAATGTGCAGATAATCTCAGTTGGTTACATGTATGTAGCACAGCGGATAATTGGTAGGCATTTTTCTCGCCAGATAGTATATTACGTATACCCACAACGCTACACACGATCTCTTGCGGAGGAGATTAATACCGTGCAACAAATTGAGGTAACTAGATGAGCGATGTGAAACCGTTATTGTTTACCGAAAGATGTAAATAATTAAAGAAATAACAGCAAGATAGAGAAATAATTGCGATACATAATTTCCGTATATTAAATCAATGGTACACAGAGCACCAAACAAAATCTTTGGACGATTTTGTATCGTTTCTGGGGTCTTTTGAGGCGTATCCTTCACCTTACCTATCGCAGAGCATGGTGGCTTGATAACATCGCAATAAGGGAGAAAAGAGGGGAGGTTGATGCCTTTGCTTTTTCTGGTGTTATTGAAATCAAAACATGTTTATTGTCTCAGAACCAGTCATGCCGTATACTAGTGAAATTACTCGTGGACGTATCTGGGTATGTGGGAGGCTGGCCGCACTGTTACAGCAATTGTAACGGCAGTGCATAAAAGTGTTTTATAGTAAATTACCGAATAAAAATGTTCCAGGAAAGTGGGGAAGACGGTCCACATACCCGTCAGAAAGTGGGCACTCCCCGTAAAACATCCGCAGATGATTATATTCGTTTACTAAATGCAAATTACTCGTTTGTTATAATTGACTGATCATGTTTAGAAACTAGAGATAAATATGTAGGTATATGTATATGGTTTACCGAATATGACATACATATGAGGCCCTCAAGTACAAAACTCGTCTTATCCAAAAATTAAAAAACAATGAGTTAGACATGGGATTCAATACTTCTTGCAGTTCTCTACAAACTGGTGAATTTAGGTTTGAACAAAACTCATCTAATACACCTTCAAGAGAGCCCCGAAAACTGCTGTTCAATGCAAAACTCTTCAAATCCATGGTGGTGGTTGATGTAGAATTTGTCTAATCCATCTTGCAATTCAGAGCAAAACTTGCCTTATCCAATACTTGTTTCACTACAATTGTGCTGTGTGAAGAGCAAAACTCGCCTTATCCAGCACTAAGAAATATAGCAGTTTCGCGTCTCTGTTTCCCTACATTGGCAGTCCTGTGTGATTCCAACTGTTGTTAGTTTAGTTTTGACTAGTCTAAGGTGCAGACGTGTTATTATGGAGTCCTCTGATATTCCGAAGTTGGTGGAAAGGGAATAACTACCGTGAATCGAAACATGAAAGAGAGAAGAGGGAAAGGTTTGTATGATCGAACTACAATTAAGTAGTATTTTCTATTGTTGACAGATATGACTCATATAGGAATAAGCAGATGTGTTTACAGTACAGTCTCTATTGTTAAAGGCATCCAGCAAGCTTCAGCCCACGCATGCCTGCCTGCAATCACAACAGCAAGTCATTCCAATACAGTAACTTGACACAGAAGGACATAAGGAAATTCCACGAAGCCTTCTACAGCTGCAGCTCTAAAATTAAACAAGACTGCGTTATACTGACTTACTGTTCAACTGATATACCTAAACGGCAGCGTGCAGTCAAAGACGATTCTCGGAAGGGTTTTACAACAAAGTATCACGTGAAAGTGTACTAGGTCTGCCAGTTCAGGTGTGTCAGAAAACTTTTCTGGACATTTTGCAAATATCAAAAGACAGAGTACAAAAGACACCTTGAAAATGGAGTGGCGCAAAGGAATTCCGAGGTGGAGACAGGGTGTCACAAAAAATAGTAATAACAGAGAATCTGTAATTAAATTCACACAGAAGTTTAAAGTACTTGACGTCCATTATTGTAAGAGCAAAACATCAACACGGCAATACTTACCAGGAAATTAAGCATTAATAAAATGAGACGTATGTATAATGCAGAAGCATCTAATTCACTGAAAGTGTCTAAGAGTTTCTTTCGTAATATTTTTAATGCAAAATTTAATATAGGCTTCAAAAGCCCTATTTCTGATGTATGCTCACTTTGTCTTTCTTATGACGAGAAAATATGCTGATAGCTAAACGAATACATAAATTTAGAGCTAAGGCATATTTTGATCTCCTGAAAGAAGATGATAAAGTAGCAACATTTTCATTTGATTGTCAGAAAAATATAGTACTGTCAAGAGTACGGGATCAAGCAGCATTCTACAGCAGGCAGTTATACATGTATAACTTCTACATTGGGCAGGGTTCATCCAAGACAACACTGACAAAAAACCATGTTTGTAATTTTGTTTGGACAGAAAATGAACGTCCTAAAGGTTCAAATGAAATTGTGTCAGCAGTATCCAGTCTTTTGTGCAAATCCGATTTTTTTGGGGTTAAGAAAGTTAGGTTATTTGCAGATGGCTGCTGTGGGCAAAATAAAAACACCACTATGATAGGCATGTATAATTAATGGCTTGCTATTCAACGCACCGCAGAACATGTAGGTGATAGAAATGATCTTTCCTATTCCTGGCCATTCATTCATCCCTCCTGATCGTGTTTTCGGGCTAATACAGAAAGAAATAAGAATGAGAAACACTGTCAGTAGACCTGAAGAATATTTTGAAATCTATAAAAACCATGGAAAGTTAATCAGACTAGGGATAGATGTATTTGTACAAGATTGGAAGTATGCTGCAAAGGAAACATTGAAGTCACCAGGACCCTGGTATTTTAAATTAAAGGCGTCTAAACATATTATTTTACAACGTTTTACCTAAGGCAACGTTCTAGTGAAAGGTGAGGCAAATTATCGGGACGATATGTGTGTAGGCAAGACCATTCTGAAGCGAGGTAAAACCTTAGAAATGCTTATTGTAAGGAATATAGATGTAGGTGTAAAAGTAAAGGAGGAAAAAGTTAAAGACGTGAAAAATGTATTAAAAACATTTGGTGATAACTGGGAAGAAAATGAAAGTCTGTATTTTACAAGAAGTTAATATCTAAAAACAATACTGCCAATGAGGTAAAGAAGTAGATGCTGTTTGTGAGAATTTTTCTGTTAGTGAGGAAGTAGAACTTAGAATTTGATATGTTTGTTTTTGAACATTAGTTATTAGTGTTACATTTTAAACATAATATATAAATTTTACAAGTCATAAATGTGTGTGATATAAAAACTGGTCAATTTTAGTGAGCAAACTATGATAAGAGTGATTCATTGACCTCCTTATGCGAAATTGTGAAAAATTGTGAAAATTTAGTTTTTTATAACTAAAATGAAATCAGAAATCGTTATAATTATACAAACATTGCAAGAAGTCATTTATTAACATTGTCAAACACGAATATTGAGAAGTATATCGAAAATGTTTGCACTTAATTGTAATTTAGTATTGTGTTTGCACCAAAACTTGCCAAATCCACTACCGTTGCGTGCAAAACTCGCCTTATCCAAAATTAATTTTGATTTACGGCCATATTATTTGAGACTGATTTTCAAGAGAATACATGCATCTTTAAGCGTCTAGTCCGGACATTATTACATTAAAATAATTTTCAAATGTTCTGCTGTTTGCCTAATTTTAGTTTTTCTCGTTTTCTGAAAATTCGTTTTACCTGGATAAGGCGAGTTTTGCACTTGACGGCCTCATATTATGGCAATAAAATTGTGTTATGTTTTGTCTATAAATCCTGTTGTATTCCTATGATCAGCAAGATGTTAGTAAAGGCATATTAACGAATTATAGTTTGAATTAGGGGGAAAACATGCTGCTTTATTTATTTATTATTTAGTTATGTTTGCTTCTATGCAGTAACAAGCATTGATACCACTGTGTGAATAAAGTTCTGTTTATTTTTTCTTATAAAGTGCTGCCTTGCTATGTATTCAATGAATACCATTTAAGCTTAAATTTGCACCCCTTGAAAATCTTCTCATACTACACATTCTGCATTTCGCTAACCAGAAATTTCACCCAGATTCGGTAACCGTTAATGGGATAACTAATTACAGTCTTCATTGCTTTGGTAATAATTATTGGGTAACTAGTTACTTTGTATTCATTACTTTTATAACGGTTAATGGGTAACTACTGTTTATCTCCATTACTTCAGTAACCGTTACAATGTAGCTGGCAATTTCGGCCCGTTTTGACCTATTTTTAAGGGGACCGATCTGTAAGTTTTCCAAAACCCAACTCTACTGCGCTTTTCGAATTATTTACATCTCATGCCTGTATATAGAACTATGGTTGCAAAATTTGGTGCATATAAATTAAGTCGTTCCTGGATTCTGCATTTCAAAACACAATTTAAAACAATTTTATAAAACATGCTCCTTATGATGCAATGTTCATAACTTTCAAACAATATATCATACTAACATTCCTTATTGTGCTAGAAAATAAGTTTGCTAGGAAGTATGATTTTAAATTAATTGCTTTTGAAAAAAACAATTTCGTTCAGCTCTGAGCCTCGGCTTTTGCAAAAAAATATATACTTATCAAACGTGGGTGAGCTTGCTAGGGTAACACCTTTCACTCGCAATAATAACTGCATAGCAGGCTTAGGCAGTATTTTTAACACTTAAATGATTTCAGCCTAATTATATAATATAAAAAAATAATAACAGCCCGCCTTAAAGCAATATGTGTATAATATAATATATAAATTGTATGTAACAGTCATTGTATTATGTTTATATTATTGTGTACATGTATAATAATGTTACGTGAATGTATTACGTAATTTAATAACGTAGGAGCTGTGAGAATAGGGCTCGAAAGTTGCTAACAATGAGGTAATAATGAGGTAACCTTGAGGCAATAATGAATTGGAAAGTTTAATAATGCTACCAGCAAATCTTGGAACAATAATGTAATTTTTAAAACAGTTTATAAATAGCCAATCAACAACCATAAAAGCTGAAAGCTAAACAAAAGTATTCTATTGGAGTAGGATTAGCTAATCAGAGACTTGAAATAGAGAAATGTACAAATTTAAGCGGTAAACGCCAGTCGCTAGAAGACAAGTACCTGAGCAGTTCATTCGCTCGGTACGTATTCAGTGTGAGACGAAAATTCATTACGGCAAAAAAATAAAACAAAGTTTACGTGTTAAAAAGTGCAAGTAATTAATATATCAGCGAAGTGTTATTTAATCGTGTGAAGGATTAATAAATGGAGTGAAGTAAAAATTATAATTTGTGTAAGCCTACATTCTTTAGCCGCATCACTCCCTGCAAAGAGATACATGTTTCTACAAATTAATACTGACGCAGCCGAGGAAAACATAAATATATATATATATATATATATATATATATATATAAATAATATTTAAAGAAACATAAAAAATACAAATTTGATTCCTAAACGTTGGGGCGAAGGCCACCGGAAAGTAAATGTTGGGGCGAAGACCACCGGAAACTTTGTATCGTACGTGGGGCGAACACTCCAAGAAACTATCTCAAGTTTTTGGCTCCCCAACAGTCGAACTACAATACAACTCCTAAAAATAAAACCTATCTTCAGGCTTTGGTAAGCATGTATTGAGGAAACTCTTCCTGAAGTTTCACTCTGATAACTTAAATACTGAAGAGTGTCTAAAATACTACGACCAAGAGAATTGCAGTGGAAAATTTGTAGACATTAACCGGTCTAAAATTCTACTTATTTTTCATAAAAGAGTGTAAATATTTACTTAAAATGCATAATTTAGAAACTGATTAACATAAGTGCACCAAATTAAGCAAAGAAACTACTGGAAATTTGAAAAAAGCCTGAAAATAATATAAAAAGTCTCAAATGCCTTAATACCTCCTCCACTCGGATTATTTAAATCGTGAGGTAACTCCCGCATTTAACTCCGATAGAAAAAATATTTACACCAAAGAGTTCCTAGAGAAATTGCCTACAATAAATTAGAACGTCTAAATTGTAATTTTGGATCAGTTTTTATTGATTGCTCCCCATAAATATCACAAATTTCACAATTAAAAATATGTATTAATATACATCTTATACAGATATTAGATGCCGCATATAATTTTTCTATAAGCATGTGAACGGAATGAGATGGTTCCAACTGGTTTTCTGTGCATGCAGGGCAGTACAAATAGGACGTGTACTGCGCAATTGGATTGTAATTTCCCACACATTTCTCATCTCAAGCTCTGAGTTTCTGCTTCCTCTCTGCTAAAGACATGAGACCAGAGATGTAGAAGTATATAAATAGAATAATCCTTATTGTTTCATCTAACGGTGAATCCTATTAATAAATTCTCTGCAATTTATCTTTCAATGTTAACACATTACTGTCTATTCAGCAACGTTTTAGCTAGTGGGTGGGGGAGACCTTCCAAGCAGGTAGGGGTTTAGCTCCTGAAAGGAGGTAGTGTTTATTTGGTCTGAGTCAAGTGAGGTCTAAAGACGCGCGATAGTAAAAAGACTGTTGGCTGTTTTTCACTTTATGCGAAACGTGCGGCACGAGTTCAGCATACTGTGTACCCCTCCCACCAGCTAAAGCTTTACCTGAGAGAAAAGTCATCCCCCTAGCTAAAACATCGTTGATCAGACATACACACAAGTTTTCAATGGATGGTTCTTATATTTGCCGAAAAACAGGGACTTGTAACGTTGACATATCCACTTGAGGTGCCTTCAATGTTTTATTTTGCAGGGGACTTATTATCCTTCATAGATCATAGATTTCTAAACTATTGTGGAATCTCGAATTACAATTTTGGCTTCTGCCCATTCTAACAGGTGTACGCAGGGTAGTGCAGATAGCATAGAATATTTAAAACTTTATTTTCTCCTGATCTGTTCTGTTTAATTTTATTTATTTAGAGTCGTTTGTGCCTCTTGGTCGCAACTTTGTATGATATAGGGCACAGGGGTGTAAGATACTAGTAAGCTTGTTTGCTTTCATGCTTGCCACTTTAAAATGCGTCTCATGCTGCAATTTCTGAACCCAAGGTAGAGCAAGATTTTTTGGGTAACACGCTGGATCAAGGGAGGGTAAATAATGTCCACCATTATAGTTTACCATTATTGTTGTATTTACAATTTTTGCAAGGTACTATTGCTTCCTTATTAAGTGAATTAAGTAAAAAATTGTACATCAAGAAACAAATGTATATTTTTATAATATACATGTTACCGGCAAAGTTAGCAAACGGGCATTCTGTATAATGACTAGGCAATGTATCGAATGATAAAATGAACAGGTGGAGTAAAATACAAATTACTTTACACACTTCCTAGGCATTTTACAGAATAACAAAACCGAAACAAGCAAAGTATTATTTTTATAATATTTCGTATTTATATTCAAACTGTGGCATTGTTGTGTACCACACACACTTCCTCGCTCGAAGTAGACCTGTATTTCGTGTATAAATTCAAACTCTGGTTTTGTTGTGTAGCACACTGGCTTCCACGCTCGAAGTAGACCTGTATTTCGTGTTTAAATTCAAACTCTGGTTTTGTTGTGTAGCACACTGGCTTCCACGCTCGAAGTAGACCTGTATTTCGTGTTTAAATTCAAACTCTGGTTTTGTTGTGTAGCACACTGGCTTCCTCGCTCGGCGTAGACCAGTATTTCGTGTTTAAATTCAATCTCTGGTTTTGTTGTGTAGCACACTGGCTTCCTCGCTCGAAGTAGACCAGTATTTCGTGTTTAAATTCAAACTCTGGTTTTGTTGTGTAGCACACTGGCTTCCTCGCTCGAAGTAGACCAGTATTTCGTGTTTAAATTCAAACTCTGGTTTTGTTGTGTAGCACACTGGCTTCCTCGCTCGAAGTAGACCAGTATTTCGTGTTTAAATTCAAACTGCCATTGTTGAGTAGCACACTGGCTTCCTCGCTCGGCGTAGACCAGTATTTCGTGTTTAAATTCAAACTGCCATTGTTGTGTAGCACACTGGCTTCCTCGCTCGGCGTAGACCAGTATTTCGTGTTTAAATTCAAACTGCCATTGTTGTGTAGCACACTGGCTTCCTCGCTCGGCGTAGACCAGTATTTCGTGTTTAAATTCAAACTCTGGTTTTGTTGTGTAGCACACTGGCTTCCTCGCTCGGCGTAGACCAGTATTTCGTGTTTAAATTCAAAGTCTGGTTTTGTTGTGTACCACACACTCTTCCTCGCTCGAAGTAGACCACTATTTCGTATTTAAATTCAAACTGCCATTGTTGTATAGTACAGTGATTTCTTCGCTCGGCGTAGACCAGTATTTCGTGTTTAAATTCAAACTCTGGCATTGTTGTGTAGCACACACACTTGCTCGCTCGAAGTAGACCTGTATTTCATGTTTAAATTCAAACTCTGGCATTGTTGTGTAGCACACACACTTCCTCGCTCGAAGTAGACCAGTATTTCGTGTTTAAATTCAAACTCTGGCATTGTTGTGTAGCACACACACTTCCTCGCTCGAAGTAGACCTGTATTTCGTGTTTAAATTCAATCTCTGGTTTTGTTGTGTAGCACACACACTTCCTCGCTCGAAGTAGACCAGTATTTCGTGTTTAAATTCAAACTCTGGTTTTGTTGTGTAGCACACTGGCTTCCACGCTCGAAGTAGACCAGTATTTCGTGTTTAAATTCAAACTCTGGTTTTGTTGTGTAGCACACTGGCTTCCACGCTCGAAGTAGACCAGTATTTCGTATTTAAATTCAAACTGCCATTGTTGTGTAGTACACTGATTTCTTCGCTCGGCGTAGACCAGTATTTCGTATTTAAATTGAAACTGCCATTTTTGTGCAGTACACTGATTTCCTCGCTCGGCGTAGACCAGTATTTCGTATTTAAATTCAAACTCTGGCATTGTTGTGTAGTACACTTTAAACTCATACAGTGGAATTGCTCCGCGGCATCACATTTCTTTTTTCAATTCCAAATCTTTCTTTAGGAGAAAATTGGAATAAATGCTTGTCTTATTTCAGAAAATGCGAAACAAGATGCTTACTTTTGTCTGATTAGTTGCAGCAAATCACGTGGGACGAAGATGGGAGCTTGTTAATTGTTCTCTTGGTACTTCCTATGATGAAATCGTCTATACGGGTTTTGTCGTCTTCCATGGTGTAGTGGTTACCATGCTAGCCTCTAGTACCCGAGGTCGCGGGTTCATACCCAGCGGAGGGCGATAAATTTTTTTCGCTCATAAGAATCCTTAGCACAGCTTCCTTTGGAAGGGAAGTAAAGCCGGTGGTCCCCAAGACTGATAAGGGGGCTCTGAGCAAAATTCCCGGTCTTTCATGCCCAATATAGAATGGGCCCTAAGTACAACAGCAGTTACGGAGCGTCTTTAAATTAAAAAAAAATCGTCTTTCATAAGTAAGGAATAATCCAAATAAGGCTAAAATTAACTAATTTAAAAAAAATTAAAAAACGTCAATTTTAATATTTTGGAAGGTAAAATTTACGAAATAGAAACAAAATTTTAAGGCATTTTGTATAAATGTGATGTCATTATACAAAAATTTTAAATGGCAACATAATTTATTTTCTGAAGTATACTTAAATTATTTAGTTGCTTTAATAATTTAATTTGTTTCATATAAAATGTTTGGTTGCTATGGTATCAGTTCTCCCTCTGAGCAAAATTACCGATCTTTTACGCCCAATATGGAATGGGACGCTAAGAACCATAGTAGTTAAAGAGCGTCCATAAATAAAACTCAATTTAATTTAATTTCTCTCCACCTGGTTACTTTTTATGGGAATATTTGAAATATAGAGATTTTGTTACGGGGCCTGCTGATATGGAATAGTTAAAAATGGGGATTAGCAAAGAATACATCAGCAGCGATTGAAAATGTTCCTCAGGAGTCCATGCTTTGACTTAGCCACTGCCAGATTGTAAATGGGGAGCATTTTGAACATCTTATTAAATAGTTATAATTTCATTTGTTATTGTAGTTGTGTAAGTTGTGGAGAAAATTGTTAAACAAACCAAGAATTAAACTGTTGCACCGCTCTTATGAACGCAAAATCTTATCCAAAAAAAATAAGAAAAGCATATGCCACAAAATTCCAGTTAACTTTACTACATGCTAAACAAAGCGAGGCTAATAACTCCCTGATATGCTGGCGATTCTTTTTACAAAGCGTGACAATTGTACCCTATTTAATGGACTCTTAAGTTAATGTGTGTAGTATTTTACTATATTACTTACTCTAAATACCCTCTTTTGAGGGCTGCAGTCGTCCTCCGTGGACTAGTGGTACCGTGCTAGCCTCTAGTTTCCAAGGTCGCGGGTACAAACCCGGCGGAGGGCGATGGATTTTTTCGGTTGTAAAAATAGTTAGCACGGCTTCCTTCGGAAGGGAAGTATAGCCGGTGGTCCCGTGTCGTAGATTTACGGCACCTACAAGAACCTGAAACCTGATAAGAGGCCTCTGAGCAAAATTACCGGTGTTTCACGCCCAATATAGAATGGGACGCTAAGAACCATAGTAGTTAAAGAGCGTCCATAAATAAAACTCAATTTATTTGAAGCCTCCTGAAGCCAAAAAAAAAAAATTAGAAAAAGGTCTGTGTGTGTGTCTGTGTCTGTAAACAGCATAACTCAAAAACGAAAAGTCGAATAAATGCCAAACTTGGTATTTAGGTGCAATATCTCCCAAAGATGTGATACAAAGATTTTCAAGAAAATCCCCCACCCCAGACTACCGTTTATATGAAACATTTTTCAAAAATTTTGATTTTCTCAAAAATGGCTCTAACGATTTTTATTAAAATATCATATATTTAAGATATTTTCAAACTAAATAAAATATATATCTTGAATTTTCTGGATATGTCCCCAAAAGTCCTCTTCTTTCTAAAAGGATTTTCCATAATTGTAAACCGTAAGAGATAGACAAACACACAGATTATGTCATATATATCTACATTCTTTTTTTTCGAGTGAACCATTTCCGAGATATTCCTTGTTATTGGTTTGAATTTTCCAATATTTATACTTTACAACTATATACAACTGGGAATTCGTTATTCGTTTTTATTTGTCCTGAACATGCAAAGAGCACGGAATGCTCCACATAGCAACCAGCTCCTAATAGATTTGACAGTCGCTTAAAGCCTACCATATTCCCCTTGCACCTCCAAGAAAATTAACAATAAGATTAACATCCCGATATCTCGATTAATATGAACTAGATGGAGAATAAGCGTTTATAAAAATAGTTCTTACAAGAGTAGAGAAAGTCATGTGAGTGTAACACATTAGATTTATTTATTTATTTGTACTGCTTTTATCCTTCTGTTGAGACCCGGTTACAGCCCTAGCTGTGTGTGTGTAGTAGCATAATAAATAACTGGAATGCATCTACAAAGGTTAATGTTAGCTGGCCCTGTAGCTCAGTCGGTAGAGCACCTGCCTGTTGTGCTAAGGATGCCGGGTTCGATTCCCGTCTAGGGGCTGGGAATGTTTCTCTAGTCAAGATTATTCCTTATCCTCCCGAGAGTCTGGAGGTATGAATGTGTGTATGATCTGATGATTAAAAACCAAAGCACGAGAAACCCAACGACAAGAGTAACACAAGATAACACTATTGCCAGCAGGCTATAAGTTCCACAGTAAAGGCCGCCCAAAAGACCAGTACAGTCAAAGGCGGGGTATAAATGGAACTGAAAAGAAATTAATATTACATAATAGAGAACAAACACAAACTAACTTATGTAATACATTCACACGTTTTTCTCTACCAATGACAAATTCACATCAATTATACTGGATGCATAAAAACAATTGCAGAGAAGAAAGCCACTACCAAAATAAGTATTTTGGGAATAGAAACAAGAAGTCGCAGATGCAGTATAATAACACGAGCGCTGCATGCACGTAAATTGAAATCTGACTTAATGACACTTTTCACGTCTTAGTGTTTCTGTTAATAACTCAGAACTGCGGATGGTGTTCGAAATAGGTTCAAAAATGCACAAAATGAGCTTGGTTTTCAACGATTTTGACATTTGTCCGCCAAGGATAAGGCAAATTCTGGAAAAACTCTTATTCCGCCAACCAGATCCAACGGAGATTGAACTCTGACCCCCCCCCCCAGGCTTAAAGGTAGACACTCCAAACCCATCAGCATCGATGACGTCATGGTGGTGGTGATAGTAATATTAAAAGGTGTACTCAAGGTATCCATTAGATATCACAGAGTTATTGTCGCAAATTAGGAAAGCAGGCATAAAACAGTTATTACTCGATTTCAAATATGAAAATCAAAAACAATATTTCCAATTCACCCACATATAAAACTCCAGATTTCCCTAGCAACTTGATTCAGATGTGTATTGCCCTTTCTTCACTGATACAAAAAGGAAAATGTATTTGGACAATGTACAATAAGTTCGTGTACATTTAGAACACTGAGAGCATTAAAACACTTCACACTATGAAAACTGAAAGTTGACTTTATCACTAAACAAAATATATTTGAATAATAATTATAAAAGTGACTGAATCGTGGCTTTTTTCTCATCCTTGGGATATTCTCAGAAATGCGCTGACAGCAAACGTCTCAGAAGGCTGAGTGTGAAAACTCATGTAAAATAATGAAGTTGATTTTCTTAAATAGTTCCCGTTGGATTCGACATTTGGGCCCATTGTGCACAGGTGTTTTCTCTCGAAGATAATATAAACGTTTTGAAACGTATGTTATTTTATGTAAAATATTGAAAGAAAGCAGAATATGTCAAATGCAAGGGTACGTAATGAATCAGAAATTTGCGAGAGAGGAATTACTACGCCTGTCGCGGTCACAACTGTAGCATCAAATACAGTATATAACTCGTGAAAGAAGAAGAACTACTTGGAAAGGTCCACGCCTTGGGGGGATTTACTGCTTAATTGTTCGTGCTTAATGCGGGAAATCCACCTAGCGTTCGGGTCTTTCCTTTTAGTTTCTTTAACCATTATGTTTCCGTTCTGGAAACTTTTATAGATGCAGATTTTTACTTTCTATAACCCTCGCAAAATCCATAAGTATTACATTAAAATCAATTCAACAATGTAGTGATTTCCCTGAGAGTCGATGTTTTCGCTTTACTTGAGCTCAAAACTATGTTCTGTAAGCGTCTGTATGAACCATACAATAAAAGTAAACTGTATATGAATGACAGATTTTGTATTTCCATCAGGAATTTTGTAAGGATGCAAGGCGAAAATATTCGACAAGTAACAACTCTTTACAAGGAAAACTTCGTTACATGAAAATATATAGGATGCTATTTTTCTTTTTTGCTGAAGAGAAACTCACATGTGTAAGGAATATTTATAAATATGGCATTGTTATCATTTGCTGTTTATCAAAAATTGACATTATGTTTATAATTTTAAAAGAAATTGGGAAAATGGAGTTTAAATTAGCATTATTTGATAATAGATTTAATCCCATGATGAAAGAGCCAGCGAAGCCGGAGTGGTGTGTATTTATAGTGTAAGGTGTGTACGGCAGAGCGCATCACTAAGGTCTTTGAGTTACTTCTTGTACATGCCACGACATTCACTTGGTTTGTGGCTTCCATTTTGTTGTGATGACAAAATTGATTGTTAATAAAAATGGGAAATAAGAGTGTAAATAAGGACATAAAATGGCAAGTGATTGGTATGCACAAATGCGGTAACTCATATAGAGATATTACAACTCAACTGGGGATAAGTAAAACCTGTGTGGCACAGACAGTAGGAAAATATAAGAAAAGCGGCAGCGTTTCAGACCTAGAGCGAAGTGGTAGGCCAAGGGTTACGTCAGACCGGGAGGATAGGACCTTAGCAATTATATCCAAACGTGATCGGCAGGCTTCTACTCCAAAAATACAGAGGGAATATAAAGAAAGAACTGGAAAAACAGTCTCACCAATGACTTGTTCTCGTAGACTTCGGAAACAAGGTCTTGATTCCTACGTGGCGCTAAAGAAACCTCTTCTGACCGCAATTTCTCGCCGAAAATGAAGGATTTGGTGCAGAAGTAAGAAGATCTGGGGAATGGAAAGATGGGGTAAGGTTTTATTTAGTGATGAGTCTGGGTTTCAGCTTTATCCCAACCAGAGAGTTCGTGTGAGACGTACAACTACTGAGAGATTTCTCCCAGCCTGTTTGTCGCCAGCTGTTCAAGGTGGTGGTGATGCAGTTATGATCTGGGGATGTATGTCTGCAAATGAAACTGGGATTTTAAGATTCGTTGACTCCAGAGAGTACATTTCTACAATGCAGGACAACATGCTCCCTTCTGCAGAATAGCTCCATGGCCGATACTTTGTGTATCAGCAGGATAATGCACCCTGCCACAAATCAGCAATGACAACGCAATGGTTCCAAGGTAATTAAATACCACGTTTGGATTGGCCAAGCAAAAGTCCTAATCTCAATCCTATTGAGAACCTGTTGAACATAATTGGTAGAAGAGTGGCTGCCTGCAGACCGAAAAATCGCCAAGAACTTCGAGAGGCATTGTCCGTATCTTGGAGCAATATTACCGTACAAGGGTGTAGGAATCTTGTGAACAGCATGCCCAAACGAATAAAACTTTGTTTGAAAGCCAAAGGAGGAGCAATAAAGTATTAAAAACAAGTGCAATGTAAGTTTGAAGCAATACGTAACAAATATGTAATAATGCATAATGTGATGTGTTCTTAGAATAAACGTTTTCAAAATTTTAATGGGTGTCCTAAAACTTTGGGTAGGACCTGTAAGCTTAGGGTATTGGAATTAAGTAAACTCGAAATCGAATTTTAGACAAAATGCTGAAAATGTTACTTTTTAAATATCCTCCTAGAGCATAGATTTCTAAACTATTGTGGAACCTCGAATTACAATTTTGGCTTCTGCCCATTCTAACATCCTAACAGCTGTACGCAGGGTAGTGCAGATAGCTTAGAATATTTAACACTATATTTTCTCCTAATCTGTTCTGTTTAATTTTATTTATTTAGGGTCGCTTGTGCCACTTAGTCATATAGGACCATTCGCAAATTTGTATCATATAGGGCACAGGGGTGTAAGCTACTTGTAAGCTTATTTGTTTTCATTATTGTCACTTTAAAATGCGCCTCATGATGCAATTTCTGAACCTTCGGCGGAACAAGCTTTTTTTGGTAACACGCTGGACCAAGGGTGAGGGGGTAGATTATGTCCATCATTATAGTTTACCATTATGGTTGTATTTACAATTTATGCGAAGTACTATTGCTTCTTTATTAAGTGAATTAAGTAAAAATATTGTATATCAAAAAAACAAATGTTTATTTTTACAATATATATGCTAAAGGCAAAGTTAGCAAACGGGCATTCTGTATAATGGCTAGGCAATGTATCGAATGACTAAAATGAACAGGTGGAGTAAAATACAAATTACTTTACACATTTCCTAGGCATTTTACAGAATGACAAAACCGAAACATGCAAAGTATTATTTTTATAATATTTCGTATTTATATTCAAACTCAGGAAATATTGTGTAGTACACTGGCTTCTTCGCTCGAAATACACCCGTATTTCGTATTTAAGTTCAAACTCTGGCATTGTTGTGTAGCACACTGGCTTCCTCGCTCAAAGTAGACCAGTATTTCGTATTTAAATTCAAACTCTGGCATTGTTGTGTAGCACACTGGCTTCCTCGCTCGAGTGGACCGATTGTCGTGTTTAAATTCAAACGCTGGCATTGTTGTGTAGCACACTGGCTTCCTCGCTCAAGTGGACCGTTTGTCGTGTTTCAATTTAAACTCTGGCATTGTTGTGTAGCACACTGGCTTCCTTGCTCGAAGTAGACCAGTATTTCGCATTTAAGTTCAAACTCTGGAATTCTAGTGTAGCACACGGGCTATCTTGCTCGAAGTAGACCAGTATTTCGTATTTAAGTTCAAACTCTTGCATTGTTGTGTAGCACACTGGCTTCCTTGCTCGAGTGGACCGTTTGTCGTGTTTAATTTCAAACTCTGGCATTGTTGTGTAAAACACTGGCTTCCTCGCTCGAGTGGACCGTTTGTCGAATTTAAGTTCAAACTCTTGCATTGTTGTGTGGCACACTGGCTTCCTTGCTCGAGTGGACCGTTTGTCGTGTTTAATTTCAAACTCTGGCATTGTTGTGTAGTACATTTTACACTCTTAGGGTGCAATTTCTGAGCGGCATTACACTATTTTTTTTTTCAATTCCAAATCTTTCTTTAGGAGAAAATTGGAATAAATGCTTGTCTTATTTCAGAAAATGCGAAACAAGATGCTTACTTTTGTCTGATTAGTTGCAGCAAATCACGTGGGACGAAGATGAGAGCTTGTTAATTGTTCTCTTGGTACTTCCTATGATGAAATCGTCTATACGGGTTTTGTCGTCTTCCGTGGTGTAGTGGTTACCATGGTAGCCTCTATTTCTCGAGGTCGGGGGTTCATACCCAGCGAAGGGCGATGAATTCTTTTCGGTCATAAGAACCCTTAGCACAGCTTCCTTTGGAAGGGAAGTAAAGCCGGTGGTCCCCAAGCCTGATAAGGGGGCTCTGAGCAAAATTCCCGGTCTTTCATGCCCATTATAGAATGGGCACTAAGTACCACATCAGTTATGGAGCGTCTTTAAATTAAAAAAAAATCGTCTTTCATAAGTAAGGAATAATCCAAATAAGGCTAAAATTAACTAATTTAAAAAAATTAAAAAACGTCAATTTTAATATTTTGGAAGGTAAAATTTACGAAATAGAAACAAAATTTTAAGGCATTTTGTATAGATGTGATGTCATTGACAAAAATTTTAAATGGCAACATAATTTATTTTCTAAGTATACTTAAATTATTTAGTTGCTTTAATAATTTAATTTGTTTCATATAAAATGTTTGGTTGCTATGGTATCAGTTCTCTCTCTGAGCAAAATTACCGATCTTTTACGCCCAATATGGAATGGGACGCTAAGAACCATAGTAGTTAAAGAGCGTCCATAAATAAAACTCAATTTAATTTAATTTCTCTCCACCTGGTTACTTTTTATGGGAATATTTGAAATATAGAGATTTTGTTACGGGGCCTGCTGATATGGAATTGTTAAAAATGGGGATTAGCAAAGAATACACCAGCAGCGATTGAAAATGTTCCTCAGAAGTCCATGCTTTGACTTAGCCACTGCCAGATTGTAAATAGGGAGTATTTTGAACATCTTATTAAATAGTTATAATTTCATTTGTTATTGTAGTTGTGTAAGTTGTGGAGAAAATTGTTAAACAAACCAAGAATTAAACTGTTACACCGCTCTTATGAACGCAAAATCTTATCCAAAAAAATAAGAAAAGCATATGCCACAAAATTCCAGTTAACTTTACTACATGCTAAACAAAGCGAGGCTAATAACTCCCTGATATGCTGGCGATTCTTTTTACAAAGCGTGACAATTGTACCCTATTTAATGGACTCTTAAGTTAATGTGTGTAGTATTTTACTATATTACTTACTCTACAGGGGAAATATTGCATTCCACCCAAAAATTCGATACCTAGATTTCACCAGAAATGTGTGTTTTGAGGCCTCCTGTATCCAAAAAAAAAAAGCATTTTTAGAAAAAAAAATTTGTGTGTGTCTGTGTCTGTGAACAACATAGCTCAAAAACGTAAAGTCGAATAAATGCCAAACTTGGTATTTAGGTGCAATATCTCCCAAAGATATGATACGAAGATTTTCAAGAAAATCCCCCACCTCAGACTACCGTTTATATGAAACATTTTTCAAAAATTTTTATTTTCTCAAAAAATGGCTCTAACGATTTTTATTAAAATATCATATATTTAAGATATTTTCAAACTAAATAAAATATATATCTTGAATTTTCTGAATATGTCCCCAAAAGTCCTCTTCTTTCTAAAAGGATTTTCCATAATTGTAAACCGTAAGAGATAGACAAACACACAGATTATGTCATATATATCTACATTCTTTTTTTTCGAGTGAACCATTTCCGAGATATTTCTTGTTATTGGTTTGAATTTTCCAATAATTATACTTTTTCACAACTGGGAATTCGTTGTTCGTTTTTATTTGTCCTGAACATGCAAAGAGCACGGAATGCTCCACATAGCAACCAACTCCTAATAGATTTGACAGTCGCTTAAAGCCTACCATATTCCCCTTGCACCTCCAAGAAAATTAACAATAAAATTAACATCCCGATATCTCGATTAACATGAACTAGATGGAGAATAAGCGTTTATAAAAATAGTTTGTACAAGTGTAGATAAAGTCATGTGAGTGTAACACATTAGATTTATTTATTTATTTATTTGTACTGCTTTTATCCTTCGGTTGAGACCCGGTTACAGCCCTAGCTGTGTGTGTGTGTGTAGTAGCATAATAAATAACTGGAATGCATCTACAAAAGTTAATGTTGGCTGGCCCCGTAGCTCAGTCGGTAGAGCACCTGCCTGTTGTGCTAAGGATGCCGGGTTCGATTCCCGGCTAGGGGCTGGGAATGTTTCTCTAGTCAAGATTATTACTTATCCTCCCGAGAGTCTGGAGGTATGAATGTGTGTATGATCTAATGATTAAAAACCAAAGCACGAGAAACCCAACGACAAGAGTAACACCAGATAACACCATTGCCAACAGGCTATAAGTTCCACAGTAAAGGCCGCCCAAAAGACCAGTGCAGTTAAAGGCGGGGTATAAATGGAATTGAAAAGAAATTAATATTACATAATAGAGAACAAACACAAACTAACTTATGTAATACATTCACACGTTTTTCTCTACCAATGACAAATTCACATCAATTATACTGGATGCATAAAAACAATTGCAGAGAAGAAAGCCATTACCAAAATAAGTATTTTGGGAATAGAAACAAGAAGTCGCAGATGCAGTATAATAACACGAGCGCTGCATGCACGTAAATTGAAATCTGACTTAATGACACTTTTTACGTCTTAGTGTTTCTGTTAATAACTCAGAACTGCGGATGGTGTTCGAAATAGGTTAAAAAATGCTCAAAATGAGCTTGGTTTTCAACGATTTTGACATTTGTCCACCAAGGATAAGGCAAAATCTGGAAAAACTCTTATTCAGCCAACCAGATCCAACGGAGATTGAACTCTGACCCCCCCCCCAGGCTTAAAGGTAGACACTCCAAACCCATCAGCATCGATGACGTCATGGTGGTGGTGATAGTAATATTAAAAGGTGTACTCAAGGTATCCATTAGATATCACAGCGTTATTGTCGCAAATAAGGAAAGTAGGCATAAAACAGTTATTACTCGATTTCAAATATGAAAATCAAAAACAATATTTCCAATTCACCCACATATAAAGCTCCAGATTTCCCTAGCAACTTGATTCAGATGTGTATTGCCCTTTCTTCACTGATACAAAAAGGAAAATGTATTTGGACAATGTACAATAAGTTCGTGTACATTTAGAACACTGAGAGCATTAAAACACTTCACACTATGAAAACTGAAAGTTGACTTTATCACTAAACAAAATATATTTGAATAATAATTATAAAAGTGACTGAATCGTGGTTTCTTTTCTCATCCTTGGGATATTCTCAGAAATGCGCTGACAGCAAACGTCTCAGAAGGCTGAGTGTGAAAACTCATGTAAAATAATGAAGTTGATTTTCTTAAATAGTTTGGTGTTGGATTCGACATTTGCGCCCATTGTGCACAGGTGTTTTCTCTCGAAGATAATATAAACGTTTTGAAACGTATGTTATATTATGTAACACATTTGAAGAAAGCAGAATATGCCAAATGCAAAGGCATGTAATGAATCAGAAATTTGCGAGAGAGGAATTACCACGACTCTCACGGAACAATTACATGATAGCCAAGAGTATATAACTCGTGAAAGAAGGAGTGTAGAGCGGAGAAGTCCGAGACTAGGGGAATTTTCTGCTTCGGGGCCTTGCCGCGTCGCTTGCGAGGCTTAAGCCTATTCATATATCTGTCTACGGGACCTAGGTTGCTAATTAGAAGCTGTTGGGTTTCACCTAGCGCTCGGACATCTCTTTTTAGTTTTTTTTTACCATTATGTTTCCATTCTGGAACCTTTTAGAGGGCCTTTACTTTCTATAACCCTCGCAAAATGCATAAGAAGTATTGCATTAAAATCAATTAAACGATTTCCTTGGGAGTCGATGTTTTCACTTTACTTGAGCTCAATACTATGTTTACAATAAAAGTAAACTGTATATAAATGAGAGAGTTTGTATTTCAATCAGGAATTTTGTAAGGATGTAAGGCGAAAATATTCGACAAGTAAACTCTTACCAGGAACTGTTTACGCACTGAGGTTACCAAACATCCGTATATGAAGGTCTTTCCTCCGTCCATATTTAATAATAATTGAAATAGCTTTTGTCCTTCAACTTCCCCAATTTGAAGGTTATCATTATAAACAAAGCATGATGAACAAGTGATACATACAAATTGTTTAAGGGGACAAGGTAGTCTGAACACATGGAAATTGCACCTTAAGTATGTTAGATTGTCACTGCTCTTAATGTTCTCAATGGTTTTTCCTGACATTTTTATGAATTATTCTATAAATCATGAAAAGTATTTCAAGTGGTTTTTTGCATTGAAAGCGTATGTAGTTGAGTCCATAAAAATTATTTCATTCAGCAGAAAAATACTAAAATGTACTCTTAAAACATGTGAATTTATGTACCTTTTTCTCTGATACTACTTGTAATACAGAATCACACTTTTGCATGCTTTTTCTTAGTATAACCAGCTATCTTCTGAACCTCAATTATCTAGTTATGGATATCAGTTCACTAGAAATTAAAAAAAAAATATATTTGCAAGGTCAAAAAAGTAAAAATGTGAAAAATTTGCAACGTTGTTGTTTTCTTAATATCACTAATATGCATTATAAAATTATGATTGTGGTTCAGAAAGTTTAAATATGTGTTGTATACATGTACTGAAAATTTCAGCTCTCTACCTCTCATGATTTCTGAGAAAAAAAATGTTGTTTGAGAAAACTGAACTTAAAGTTTGAACATTAAAATTCTGACACACTTCAGTACATTCCAGGGTCGTAATCATTCCTGGATTGCTTCAGTTTTTCTGATTGCCTTCGCTTGATCCTGGCCTCTTTTGTTAATTGCTGAACTGCTCGCTGGGCATGATATAGTCGTTCGTTGTTGAAAGATACAAAAACGTTCTAAAAAGGGGCGTTGCATGGCAACATTAAAGGAATGCAGACTAGCATTGAAATGGAATTTAAATGTCTTTAAAACCTCTTAACCCCCCAAAAGTATATATTTTCTGAAACTGGAAATAATAGAGATTTTATTGGTGCATAAAACAAAAAAAGTGATTTTTGAACATTTCAGAGTACCTTGTCCCCTTAAACCTACGTGAAACTACATAAACGTCTTTAGAAAATATTTATGAAAGAAAAGAAATTGATATAATGTATGTATAATCTAAAAGTAACATACGGAGAGATATAGCTATTTGTTATAGACGTGATTTTTTTAGAATTAAAGATGACCGTTTTACGGCAGGAACCGCTGTTTCTTGTAGTATTTTCATTCATTATCTGTTTACCCTCCTCTTATGTAGGACTTACACCCCCCAGGACTTACAGGCGGGTGCCTGGGGTCAGAGGCCCGTCGAGGAGCAGACACTCATGGATCAGACAGAACAGCCAGGATGGGGGATCAGCCCGATGCCTGGTATGGGATGAAGGAAGTAGATGAAACGAAATGTTGGTGAAATGGATGAAAGGAAAGTGATGATGGAGCAGTTGGTGGAATGAATGGCGGGGGAAACCGGAGAACCCGGAGAAAACCCGCCCAGACGCCGCTTCGTCCACCACAAATCCCACATGCAGGTCCCTGGGATTGAACCCGGGCCGCCTCGGTGGAAGGCGAGCGGTCTAACCACTCGGCCACGGCGCCGCCTGTTTCTTGTAGTAGCTTTTATGAATACCAAATTGCCTACAGAAGTTCACCAGCTGGCGAGGTATCGTGCCTCTAGCTCCGACCATGAGTATACAATCATTTGGCTGGAATTGAGATAATATTTCTTCTTGTAATATGTATTTATACGTTTATATATCCTAAATATTTTTGCATGAACTTCTGCCGATTGTTGTTCATTTGATTTCATGGAGCCGAAAGACGAATCTGATGGAATGGCGAGTACGTCTATTCTGCGACAAGATCTATCGATTGCTAGCCCATGAATTTCTTCGTGATTAAAAGGCAGAATCAGACAGAAAAATGCAATGCCAAAGCCGGGATGAACCACAGATCTTTCGGTTTTCATCCGGATCTCCAACCAACTGAATTACCATGGCAACATGCCGGTATGATGATGTTTTCTCGGTGCTTCGGCAATCAGGAACCTAATTTTATGATGACGGCTGTTCCTTAAAGTATCACTGAACGGGCAGAGGCCCAAAACGCGTCCAAGAGTTTCCAACTTACTGTGGAATGCCGACAGTGGTTTCAGCCTTGAGTCCTGCCAGGGCGTATATTCTTAAACAAGATAACTCCGTTCCCCTTCTGAGGTAAGGCACACCAGGAATCATATTCCCTCTCACACAATTGTTTTCCTACTAGGCAGCAATGACAGGAGTGAGGATGTGCAAATATAAATTAGAAATGCCAACTAAATGGATAGAAAGAATGCATGAAGCATTGGTAGAAGCAAGAATGCTATATGCAGTAGAAATTTGGGGGAGATCTGAATTAAGCAGAAAAATAGACCAGAGCTACAGAACGTTCTGTAAAGAGCTATTGGGGTTACCAAGATCAGCACCAGGGGGAGTAGCATTAGGGAATTAGGAAGAACAGGAAGAAAGGGAGTGATACTGGAAAGGATATTAAAATTTTGGTTTAGATGCCTGAGAAAAGATGAAGAGGAAATTTTAAAGATATGCATGGAACAACTAAAGAGTATGAAAAATAAAAATAGCTGGTGGACAGGGGTAGAAAAATTATAGAGAAGATAGGAATGGGAGATATTTGGAGAACAGGAGAAAGAATTAGCAATGGCTTCTGGATAACAGTAAGAAACAGAGTGGAGGACAT
The DNA here is from genome assembly GCA_030765065.1 of Deroplatys truncata. Lineage (NCBI taxonomy): Eukaryota > Metazoa > Arthropoda > Insecta > Mantodea > Mantidae > Deroplatys > Deroplatys truncata. The sequence continues at coordinate 619,249,037 of CM060990.1, forward strand.
AGAAAGACAAGAGATTTGGTGAAGCTTAGAGAATAAAAAGTCACTGGGGTTCTATAGATTAGTAAAAAGGAAATGGGGAAGAGAAGGGTATATGGATTATTGTAATAGAGCAAAAAAAGAAGGGTTTGGACGGATGAGATCAGGATCAGTGTATCTGAGAGGGCTAAGAGGTAAAAAGAACGGAATTTGTGAATTATGCGGAGGCAATGAAAGCACAGAGCATTTTATGACAGAATGCAAAGAATTAGCAGAATGGAGACAAGAAGTATGGGAGGAAAATGGGAAAAAATGGATAGAAAAATAATAGCAATTAAAATGTTAACAAGAAAAGAAGAAAAGCAACATACGAATATGGGGGAGTTCTTAAAGAAAGTAAAAGAGAAATGGATTAGAAAAATAAGAGAGATAAGAAAGGTAGAAAGGCAAATGGAGGAAGGAGAGGATTGGCAATAGGGATTAAGGGTAGCAAGGGACGCTCAGATGAGCAAGAAGGCCAGACAAACAGAGCAGCTTAGCTGGCAAGGAAAGTTGTACATAGGTTAAGTTAGTTTATAAGTGGAATATTGTAAAAAGAATTGTGTATAAAAAAATGTACAAATAAAATATCGATCTATCTATCTACTGCTTTCACTCGAAGTTGTCTTCTTGGGCAATAGCAAATTGACTTTATTCAAACACTTTGGATTTATCTGAATTAGTAATCACAGTTGTGAATACTAAGTGACTTCTGCAATATCTTACAAGTATTGATATGCTTCAAGAATGCCTCCCAACTGCATTTTGCAACTTTTTTTCTGTGTATATGCTAGCTGGTGTATCTGATGGAATTTGAAGGTTTTCTTTCAGCGACGATTTAATTAATTCGTCTGAATCGGAGAGGAAATTTGTGTCAGTATTTTAGACGAGTGGTTTAAAATTGTTATATTAATATAGGGCTGATGAAGGATGACAATACATTAAATGTTTGATGGGGCTGCAAAAGTGGAGATAATGCCATGGAATTTAGTTTGTTTTTAAGTGATGGCATACAATTCGAAATATCGAAAATAGAATAATGGTATTTGTTGCTTAGATATTTTATGGCTTCATCTACTGACACTGCAGGTATTATTCATCCTGATTTTAGACTTAAAATGTTATAATTTAGAAGACCGACAAACATTTGGAATGACCAATGTTAATTTCCAGGCCAATTTCGTCGCCCTCCGTGGTGTAGTGGTTACCATGCTAGCCTCTAGCTCCGAGGTCGCGGGTTCAAACCCGGTGGAGGGCGTCGGACGTAAAAATCCTTAGCATGGCTTCCTTCGGAAGGGAAGTAAAGCCGGTGGTCCCGTGTCTTAAATTTACGGCACCTAAAAGAACCTCAAGCCTGATAAAGAGGCTAGGCCAATGGTGGTTTCCTCTAACTCTTTTTCGAGAGACATCATTTTTCACACAGTCAAGGTGTCATCTGCAAAAGTCATAGATGCAATATTTGGAAGACTCGGTTCAACGTTGTAACCATGTTGTCCTGATTTTCTTGACACGAGAGTTATTGGAGTATGTAGTCAGTTGAAATTTTATATAAAGGAGAAAGAGGTAATCCTTGCATAACACCCGTTTATAACTATTGGTTTGCTTTTATGTAATCTTGTTTCAATTTGTGTCACATTGTTTTGTTGATGCTCAACAATCAATCTTGATAGCTTTGTAGGAATTCATATGGATGACAGATATTTATCTGGATGATTATGTCCGACGTTATCGGGGAAATCCTGATGTCATTTTTCAGTGATTTAGCTGATGTTAAAATAGACTCAAGAATAGATGTATTTATGAGGAGGGTGCCTGGAAGGCTGGCAAGTTCTCTTTGGTTGTCACTAAAACTAACCAATGATCTCAGGCATGTGTTAAGTATGTGTTCAATTACTCTCCTGATCACACAACCGATCGTGATTGGCCTCTAAGTTTTCAAATTTTATTCATCACCACCCTTGTAAATTAATATAGTTCTAGTTCGTTTTAGGCATTCAGGAACAACTGTCTTAGTTAGCATTATGGTTGCAATTTCAGCTATAACCTCATAAAAACATATCTTTAATAGTACTTACAATAACATGGTTAGGGCCTGGAGCAGTGTTTACTACACGTGTTGAGGTCCCTTGAAACCAAAGAAACTATGTTTAGAAAAGGTCCATATGTATGTATGTATGTATGTATGTATATATGTATGTATGTATGTCGTCAAGCTGCCACAACACACCTAGACCATTCCTTGATATCCAACAAGATACATATATGCGACCATGATAAAATTGTGAAGCCACGTATTTTGCATCGCAAAAACTATTCTATTGTGAGCTTTACCAAATGCGGTGTATAAAATGCAGTATACCGAAAATAAGTAGTCACTATGCGTTAATTAAACATTATCAACAGAAGAAAAGAAACTGTGCTTGCTACATGCGAAAAGCGAACCTGTGGTCTTAACTACAGAAGTAGCCTACGCTTTGCCACAGCGTTAGAGAGGACAGTGATCCGATGGTCTACCAGGGCAAAAGACAAAGCCCAAACCTCCTCCTAATACCCAGGGTGGCCCATCCGAGTATCTCTCCGAAACGTGGGCGTTACCCATGAGACCAATATCTAGAGTCAAAAAAGGCCACCCCCGCTTGCGCGAGGATGGAAGTGTAAACGCCACTTACGCGCGTCTTCTCAGAGGAATGACTACCCAAAATCTCGGTAGGGCCCACAGCAATCTAGCATACCGTCTACTGACTATGCAGGTCGGTATCGGAGGACATTGAGGCATCTCACAACTCCGCCTGCACGGAAAACCGCACAGAAGTATCCAATCTCCCACGGGTCTCGGGAACCACTGCCCCGCCGAGTCCAACCCATTCCAAACGATACCCCTTCGGGTGGGGCTAGGACGTTTGGCCCGGCGTATTTCTAGTCAGAGATACCACGAGTGCTTAGGATCTGCAGCGCCCGCACTATGGCAGTTGAAGGGGTCGGAACCCCCTTCCTTACGGGAGTTGCAGAGAAGACGCATGGAAGGAAGCATGTTTAATAATGCCGTACAACAACTTGCTGCAGCGTCTACACAACTGTATTGAGTATGGTGTAAACAAGGCGCTGTGCAGTGTAGGATTTACAAAAATTTGGCGTTCCAGGCATGACATTTTTTTTTGTCCATAGGTGTATGAAGCAAAAGGTCACTGAGGTAGTGCTTGCTCTCTGCATGTGTTTACTTCGTGGTTTCGTACTGATAAGCGTGGTACCTGCTTGCAGGTCGAGTCAGGCCATTCAGGCAAACAGGTAGCAGGTAACATGTTCATCAACAACGAATACACGGATATGGTTATGATCTATAGAAGACGCACCGAAATGCGGCTGAGGCTCGAAGGCTGTATCCCGAACGTTTTTCGTTGTGAGGCCTGGCTTCTCGCGCGTTATTCGGCGTACAGAGATGCAATTAAGGACTGAGGTATTCATTCCAGGTATTATTATTTCTTAACCATTAATTTTTCTCATCGTAATTAGGGCACAGAACAGCGCAGCTGACCTGGAGTTCAAGGACTTCAACACAACGGATTTTGAAGGAGCGAAAATAGCATCCCTATATTACTGCACTTACACCAACAGCTTTATGGGAACTATTTCCAAAATCACGTATCTGTTTGCAGAAGGCTCTTATATAAAATAAACGAAATTACGGATTTAACCAGAAGGGTTTTATGGGGAGGTGAATGATATTTCAATGACCCGAATGCAAACAAACACAATCTCCATTATTGGGCTTCTGAGAATCCTCCCTGGTTACGACCACATCACACGCAGGCTCGGTGGGGCGTTAACGTGTGGTACCAATGTGGCTAGATAACTTAAGGTGAGCCACTCCGGGGTGGGAGCTGCCATTGGCTGCCCGCCTGTGACGTAAGTGAGAGTGAAGACGAGCGCGCGGAATACATACACAGCGCAGTGAACACACTAAATTCCTCCCGATTAACTCCTAATTGTTTATTATTAGCACGTTCTTCCAGTTTTGTTTAAAAGGTATACTATTTCAGAGCTTTCTACAAACATTGTGGGCTAGCCATAAAGCAAAACGAATGGAAACTGCATTACATTAGTAATATATTTACGTATAAACCAAACTATTGTACTTCCAGTACTTCAACGTAAACTGTAAGCGCTATAAGAGATTCAAACATACATTACTTTAGTACTAAAGGAAAATTGACAAGTACTCTAAAGGAATCGCTAAATGGATATGCTGGTGTATTTTTTTTACCGTAAGAAATGAAAACAATAATTCCAGAATACATTATTCTGTTAAAAGATGTAAAAATGAAAATGACATACCTGCAACATTCCACTTGTACTTGGACTTTACTAAGTGCATATCCATGCCAATTGGGAATGAACTGCTACGGAACTGCATCTGGGAGCAGAATTTTCTTAACCGGCAAACCTAAAAGTTCACTCTTCAAATCCCGTTTATAGTCACTAGGAAGAAAGTGCACTGAACATACACGTGAATTGTCAGCGTTAAATTTGTCAGTACGCTTACAGCGAGACACCCACACGCGCTTTAATTGCTCATTTTTTTTTGGAAATGTGTGATAATTCACACCAACCGTTTTAAAACCGTAATTACGATATTGTGCTATAGCACAATACATTCTACTCTTAACGTTCTCACTCATTGCACACCGACTTAAACACTTCACCAAAGCAGAGAAAACTGAATCTATATTCAAGATTCTAGTTTATATATGTGTGTGCAACTTATTTGTTGAAGTGGGGGGGGGGTATATGACTGAGTGATAAGGAACAATGCACTTTCGTACATCTGTTATTAAGTTGTGAAGTTTCCGCCAACATACCGAGGTAAAGTAGGATATTTTACCAAAAACAGCTAAAAATATATTATACTTTCAAAATAAAGCCAGTAGCATATATTCCCTTCCGATATATGAGTACATCTTGATTTATTGCACTTGTACGTGACTTTTAAAGCGAAGAGAAGCTCAGATTAATATCTGTTGCTTTTTAGGCAGTTGAGCGGCATAATTATTTCAAAGGAAATGCTGTTTGCTTTTACAGCCAAAGTTTAACAACCTTTTTCCGTCCACTGTGGTTCTGTAAAGGATTATATACCTGGAAAAGCTTGCCATTTTCAGGGAAGAATACCTTTGGCCCGCATTACATTTATTTTCATGTACAGACTTATGAGTCGGCCTACCTGCCAAAAAGGAAGTTCTTTATATTCCTCAGGAATGCGTATTAAACAGTAATTATTGTGAGCAGAAGCTATTTGAAGACCAAGTATCATATAAGCATGATCCGCATTCTGATGACATGCCATCTTTTAATTCTTGCAATAAGGGTATTGCTTAAGTGCACATAAATCCTTATCATGGGTCCCATATTAAGAAAATATGTATATATATATATATATATATATATATATATTAGGGCATTTTGTAGTTTCAAGTTTTCTATTTTGGATAATCTTTTTTTCGATATTACATCATTAATTTGTAATTTCTTTGTCCTTTACCTCTTTATTTGGTAATTTCCTTGCATAAGTATAGAATACTTAGAGATGGGTGTAGAGATGGTTATTGTCAGGGAAACAGGTATAATTACTGTTATGAATTCATGTCCAAAATTAGGGATGAAAAGGTCAGTTTTCCCTTTTTTGCTTAATAAGTGCGCATTGCTCTTATTTATGTATGACATGGACTGTGAAATCCTCTTCATTCGCAATAAACATTGCATATTCTGAGTTCTCAAAAGAGTTAATGCTACACTTTTATAAGACCTGTTTAAAAACACAATAAGTTAGAAAATTAATTGAAAATATATTTGTTCTATGTTCTTGTTTGGAGGATCTGAAAAGCAAAGAAAAGAATGTACTTACTTGTTTGAAGAATCTGAAAAGGAAAGTAAGAAAATTTTCTTTTCTTTTCAGATTCTTTGAACAAGAACATTCTCACTGCTCTTTTACTTATTTTTTCTTCTTGTATAGGAGTTATATCAATATATAAATTAATTTATAACTTTCTGTACACTAATTTTAGTAAATCAAATAAATCTCATTTTAGATAATTTTTTGTAATTACAAAGTCATTTTAAAACAAATGTAGTCATTTTTTTTAAAAAAAAAAATAGTCATCAAAATCCGCGCCCTGCTTATAAAACACCGCTCTGACCTTATTTCCTCTCACGTATTTACGTTCATCTGCCCTGTATTTGCTCACATAATATTGATTTGTTTCGTAAAGCCTATCCTGCCAGTTTGGGTGAAATGTGTCCATGTTTTATACAATATAACGAAAACTAAGATACGAGTAAGTTATTGCACTTTCCTTGCATAAATACTAAATAATATAGGCACCTAATTACAATTGGCAAGTTCCTTAGATCTAGCTCCTTTTAAAAAGATCAGTGTCATATGTTTCAATGATCGCCAGTGCAATACACTAATACACCTCCTTTTAACAACACCCACTTTCAAGGTGGGTGAAAGCATTACATTTGTGTGCTTTTAAGGGTATTGGTTGCAAGCGTATACTAAAGCATACAGAAAAGGTTGTTCTAAAATTAATATCTCCAAAATATTAAGGCTAGACGCATCCTTGTTCTTACTCTTTCAAGTAGGAAGGATCAAATGGGAACTATATACAATTAATTATTCATTAATTAAAAAATTAAAACAACTTTATACTAGAAATAATTAAGAAACTAGGTTTATATAAGCACATTCTCAGCCTAAATAATGAAGCCAAAATATCCAAATTCTGAACACATCGTTCGAATGTGCATTACTCTGTAAATTTGGTTTATTTGAAAATTGGAGGATATTTGCAAGACTTGCTGTGCAGATAACTTTTTTCAGCATGTGGGCACAGTTTCATATGCATAAGTCGATTATTCATGGTTTTATCTAGAAACGAAAAAAAAAGTCTCGGAAAAAATGCACATATATCAAGTTTTCAGCTATCATGACTTTTAAAACTGCTGTGTTTAAATCATATTACATAATAGCATGATCAACATACAGTTTCTCTCATTAAGCTGCGTTTTTCACAATCCATAAACAAACAATACAATTTAATTTCGAATCAAGGTTTAAGACCCGATAGCGCATAACATTGAATTTTATATATCGTATAACGTGTTTTATTTTCGTTGCTAAAATTGGCCGAATAATGTGTTATTGGTTTTCTTTAACATAATATAATTAAAGTCAAGCAATAGCATAAACTAAGAAAATGGTTTTAAAGCTTGCAATTTAGAGCTGCTGAACAACTTTAATATAACAAATATCTGTTTTATATCTATATATCTCTCTTTCTTTGAATAACATATATGCTGTAAGTCATCCCTCAAGACCAAATTTCATATATCGACAGATTTTTAGTGAATATTTCAAGGAGAAATGAAATTGGCGCTAGTTGGGTATTTAGCTGTAAAAAGACAGGATTGTGTTTATTATTTCCAAGACTAAGTCCAGTTATAGATGCGATTTTGTTTCAAGTAGTATAGGGTCGAAACAGATCGTATAATGAGAATATAATCCGAACTTTCATGCCGAAAAGTACGGTGCAGAATACTGGATAGCTAAAACTTCACTCTCGATGACGTCATGCAGCAGGCGGACGAAAGCAGTACAAGCGAAAACGGTGCGGGAAGAGACCCCCCTGGTGTGGTACGGCGAACGGGGAGACACCAGCGGACCGTTTTATTTGGATCCTAGGCATATTAGGCAGTTTTATTTGTAATTCGTCCAGAATGGGCTTAATATTGAAACATTTCTAAAACACGTCCCGCTTTAGTTAGCTCTAAATCACTGGCTTCGGTACAATGGTACATCATCCCATTATTCTAGAAGAGTTAAACAAAATCTCAACAGCGTGTACTCCGGACGGTGGTTGCATTAGTGGCCAATGAGATCTCCCCTGAAATTTTTTTCTTATGGAGTTATACCAAAGCCGGGGTTTGCGAAACGGAGCCAGAAAATCAAAAAAGTTTAAAACAAAAGATAAGTCATGTCTGTGCTTCAATGTCAGCAGAAATGATAAGACGTGTCCATAGTGATACTGAGAGGCGCTTACCTCAATGCATCTACCAAGGCGGACATGTATTTGAACATTTTTATTATGAATGATGCACTAATAGAATATAATTTAATTTTAGCGTAGCTTTAAAGGAACATAAACATAAAAATAGCGTTTTATTTAATCTTGTCAACTGCCAATTGGTGCTATATAGTGCACTAATTGTAGATTAACTGTAATGTGATTATATGACAACATGTGAGCTCAGGCTTTTGCACAGTGACAATCCTGAATTCTTGTTTATAGGCGAATTGGTTATTAAATAAGCGATAAAACTTGCATACACAATCTCGCACACCCATATTCAAACACCGGATCCAGGGCACACCGTGAAATGTTCTTCATTAAAGAGAACTTTCTGGAGCTCGGACGAGAATCGAATGCGGGACCTCTCACGCAGCCAACAGGTGCTCTACCGATTGAGCTACGTGACCAGTAATAGCATTTAGTGTTTATTTTCAAGCATTGGTCTTTTATTCAGCAAGGTCTCCTCTCCGTCGGTCTGCAGTCCCCTATACAGTTCTGCTTAGGCAAACCTTTTGACACCCGCGTAATCCGGGATAAACTAACTTCAACGATGAACGGCTTGTGTGGGCCACCTGGTATATATAGGGATAAGCATTTGTGTAACAGTGAGTAGAGAAAGGTATGTGAATGTATCACATCGGATTTTTTTCTTCAAATTTATGAATGTCAGAGAGGTCTTAACTTTTTTTTTTGACAAACCTTTGTTCAGAGACTAAAGATTAGCGAAAAGTACAAATAATTTCCAACAGCGTTTGATGGGTGCAAATTACCACTCTGTTAAACAGGGCAGAATATTTTCATTAAATAACGCTGCTCCATTCTAGATTCAAGGTTAGATACGTATGGTTCAAGTCATTATATTATCATTGGTTTTGGAGAATATATGTGTTTCTGCGTTATTGTAGATAATGTAAAGTTACTTAATCTAAAGAAGTTCAAAATCACGTGTTACATTTATTAAGACTATTCAGCAAATAAAGCGCAATAGGTTATAAAAGCAATAAATACTGTTTGAAGTAGGTGAAGTAATAAAATATATGTTTTAAACAACATATCTATTATTTAAATCTTTGAAGTTGTAGTTAAAAATAAACGATTATTATATGACAAAGAGTTAATGCCCGAAGAAGAAAACCTTTAAAAGAGAAGTCTAAATCGTAGGGTAAGAAAATATAAGAGCAAGTCTTTGCAAGAGCTAAATACAAGTTTGTTCTACACTTGTACACCTATTTGCACCAAGCGGCAATCCTGAATTCTAGTTAATGAGAGAATTTCTTATTAAATAACCGATAACGCCTCCCCACACAAGGTGCTCTCACACTCAAACACCAGACTCTGAGCATACCGTGAAATGTTTTTGTTTAAAGACAATTTCTGGAGCCCAGTCGGGAATCGAACCCGAATCACCTCGTGTAGCAGACAGTTTCTCTACCGAATGAGCTCTGGGACCAGTAATAGCAGTTAAGTAGTTCGTTTCCAAGCATTATTCTTTCATTTAGCAGTCTCCTCTCTGTCGGTATGGAGTCCCCTTTGCAGTTCTGATTAGGCAAACAAACCTTTTGACATCCCCGCTATTCCGCAATAAGCTAACTTATACTTGTGTGGGCCACCTGGTATCGCCACTTTCAAAACCCCAAGATAAGAGAAGTATTCCAAATCGACTATAGGCAATAGTGGGTTGGGAAGGAGACATACTTTAGATTATGTCGGCCTTTCACACCGACAAGGGCCTGCTGCTGCCCAGCGTAATCTAGTAGGCATTAAACTAATCGCTCTTTCGGTTTTACTGGCAGGTAGCAGGCACTATTAGAAAGTTGAATGACTTGAAGAAACCTTGCTAGACGCCCTGTATGCCCGATTCCAGGTTATAGGTCACCCTGTGTTTGCATCGAAATTTAGTAAGTACGCATTGGCTTACTGTTCAAATTAAAAACTCTTTGTTTTGTACTTGCTATTTATGAAGCTAACAAAATATGTTAGTTGAATGCATTTATTATTATATTCTCTTGTTTTCAAAAATTAAAAATGTGTTAGTTGTAATGTCCACTACAATATGAAATGCTATGAAGGAAAATATTCGAGTATTGGTCTTCAAATTATGTTTAGAAAATAATGTGATTTACTGCCACGGCTGTGTGGTTATTATGACAATGAATTACACAATCAATAGCAATTCACAGTTTTATTAGGAGGGTTAATAACTGTATGCTTTGAAATCATATCTGTAAATAATGGCTGTGCCTCTAAAACGTGACCTGATTTTATTCAGAGGTATTATAAATGTAAACGAGAATTTTCCACTGAGCTTGTGCAGAACAGCAAGCGGATTGAGTATGTATTTCTCACTCGTATTCTATCTAGACACCTTTAAAATACTTGAAATGAATGAGTGATTGTTTGATGATTTATGAAATGGAGTATACCCTGCTCTTAAGAATTTCGGTCTTAATTATTCAAACATTAAATTAATTGAAGCAGCTGCTCAGTGGAGAAATTATGACATATGAAAATGATATTAAACGTAACTATGAAGCTTACGATAGTTAGACATGTAAATATTTGAATGTAGTGAGTTAAATCCTTTTATCTTGATGAATGATATTACTCTAGAAAATTCATTAAGTGGTCAAGAAAAGGAAACAAAATAAGAAAAAAAAAACGAAATTAAAATGATTTAGGTTCATGTTTTACCACACCGCATATACAGAATATTTACATTAATGACGATACTAAAGAAGGGATAATGTAAACAGAAACGGTGTAAATTTAATAACAAAACTAATGGTTTTTCGACGATAGTGTTTTACTTATCCACTTCCCGCTCAGACTATCATGGCTGAGAAGTTGAAATTCCTGCACTCCGTGCGTTTCGCATTTTTACCGCAGATGTTACTAAAATGTATTTAATATTTCAACTAGTGATATGTATATTTATTGTTGTAGACATACAATATTATCACATTTGATGGTTTAGTTTTGTTATTAAAATCTTACCGCTACTTCCCCTTACTTAACAACACTTACGATTTAATTCATGCAGCATTTAAATATAACTTTTCGGCGCAAGCAGCCATCTTACCTTCAGGCGTGAATAATCGATCACAGTTCGCAGAGGCTAGCGCAGTCGACCTTGATGGTGCTTTTGAACAGCTTACAGTGATTAATTTTATTTTCGTGTAAGCGTTTCTATCAGTTTAAAGCTGGCCGGCATCTGAGAGATGGAGCTCGAGTATGTACTTCCGTCAGCGCTCGGGACAGCCAAGCTTTGTCCACAAGACTGCGCATATTCTTGCAGTAGTTATAACGGGGAACACAACTATCAGCACAAATGTATTCCGAGAATATAATTCATATACGAGATTTCAAACAGACAGATGTTTCAGAGTGTTTCAACACTGAAACACACTTTATTGATTTTTGATCCTCAAGTGGAGTATGACTAAATCTCATTACAATGGCATGCTTACTGCAGCGCTCTTAGGTCAGTGTTAGAGAGTGAGCTTACTGTTCCTGAGATTGCAAGCTCAAATCTTCCGTGGAGATACTTGACGTATTCCCCTTTAATTTTAAATACATGAGTAAAATTATAACAGGTTTTCCTAAATGTTTATGTATGTGGCGTTAATTTAGTAGTAAGTCGTACCGGTAGATGGAAACCATGGCACTCATTTATCGCTCGGGAGGAGGTTTCATACCCAGTCAATTTAAAGTTTATAACAACAAATTTCACCATTATTGTGTAATTATATTTGTAAGTAAATTGAAGTAAGACGAGCAATATTAATTAACTATGTATATTACAGTAAAATGAGGAGTACAAAATAAAAGTTAATCCACGACGGAGAAGCTAACTCGAGCTATTGGAGTCGAAGTTAAGCTTAACCACTATTCAACGTTAAGCACGGTAGAGGTAGCCCAAATCGGGGCCTCGTGTTATACAGTTAACCAAAGCGGCGCACAGAAGTTGACGGTTGTGAACCACGCGCTCACTCGAAGTGACTTTGAGAAAATGTAACTACTCAAGAGACCGTCACGTTAGTGTACCGAGTGCACCGCACTTTTATCGTAATACACTATTGATGTTAGTGTTTTATTTCGTATTACTTAAGGGGACAAGGTAGTCTGAACTCATGCAAATTACACTTTAAGTGTGTTAAATTACCACTGCTCTTAAAGTTCTCAATGGTATTTTCTGAAATTTTTATGAATTGTTCTATAAATTATGATAATTATTTCAAGCGGTTGTTTGCAATGATAGCTTATGTAGTTGAGTCTGTACAAATTATTTCATTCAGTAGAAAAATAATAAAGTTTACTCTTAAAACATGTGAATTCACGTACTTTTTCTCTGATACTACTTGCAATACAGAATCACACTTTTGCATGATTGTATAATCAGCTATCTTGTGAACCTCAATTATTTAGTTATGTTAGTTAGTTTAGTTATTTAGTTAGTTTAGTTAGGAGTATGTCACCATACCAGAGGCGTAGTTACGGAGGTCCCACAACGGTCTCGGCGACATCTTGAAAAGCAGCACGGCGGCAGGTAAGTTCCTCTCAAGTCAGGAGTCCCATAGGGTAGAAAGCAAAATCGGGCGAGTTATCTATGGTACATCTTATATAGTGTCGCGGTTGCCTATGGAACAGCGCGACACCGTGACGCAGGTTAGCCATATATGGTAAAGCAAAGTATCATGTGCCTAAGTGACAGTGCCGAGTTAAGCATGATTCTGCTTGTTATTAAACGGAAAATGATGTAACTTCGCTGTAAGTCGTCAACAGGTAAACCAGAAAGTTCCGTTTAGGAATGTACAAATGGAGAAAGTTAAGCAAAATTGTAAAATATCAAAGCTTGAAGGAATTTAGACTTAATAAATTTGATAAATACTTAAGTTCCCGCAATTTAGTATACTTCCCAATAGCATATGTGACAATATAACAACTTAAATATTCTCGTAGGACACATTTTGAAAGGCGATGTTGTTAGAGAAGAGAAACTTAACGCAAAAACACTCATTACGTCATCATAGAATGTGCAGATAATCTCAGTTGGTTACATATATGTAGCACAGCGGATAATTGGTGGGCATTTTTCTCGCCAGATAGTATATTACGTATACCCACAACGCTACACACGATCTCTTGCGGAGGAGATTAATACCGTGCAACAAATTGAGGTAACTAGATGAGCGATGTGAAACCGTTATTGTTTACCGAAAGATGTAAATAATTAAAGAAATAACAGCAAGATAGAGAAATAATTGGAACACATAATTTCCGTATATTAAATCAATGGTACACAGAGCACCAAACAAAATCTTTGGACGATTTTGTATCGTTTCTGGGGTCTTTTGAGGCGTATCCTTCACCTTACCTATCGCAGAGCATGGTGGCTTGATAACATCGCAATAAGGGAGAAAAGAGGGGAGGTTGATGCCTTTGCTTTTTCTGGTGTTATTGAAATCAAAACATGTTTATTGTCTCAGAACCAGTCATGCCGTATACTAGTGAAATTACTCGTGGACGTATCTGGGTATGTGGGAGGCTGGCCGCACTGTTACAGCAATTGTAACGGCAGTGCATAAAAGTGTTTTATAGTAAATTACCGGATAAAAATGTTCCAGGAAAGTGGGGAAGACGGTCCACATACCCGTCAGAAAGTGGGCACTCCCCGTAAAACATCCGCAGATGATTATATTCGTTTACTAAATGCAAATTACTCGTTTGTTATAATTGACTGATCATGTTTAGAAACTAGAGATAAATATGTAGGTATATGTATATGGTTTACCGAATATGACATACATATGAGGCCCTCAAGTACAAAACTCGTCTTATCCAAAAATTAAAAAACAATGAGTTAGACATGGGATTCAATACTTCTTGCAGTTCTCTACAAACTGGTGAATTTAGGTTTGATCAAAACTCATCTAATACACCTTCAAGAGAGCCCCGAAAACTGCTGTTCAATGCAAAACTCTTCAAATCCATGGTGGTGGTTGATGTAGAATTTGTCTAATCCATCTTGCAATTCAGAGCAAAACTTGCCTTATCCAATACTTGTTTCACTACAATTGTGCTGTGTGAAGAGCAAAACTCGCCTTATCCAGCACTACGAAATATAGCAGTTTCGCGTCTCTGTTTCCCTACATTGGCAGTCCTGTGTGATTCCAACTGTTGTTAGTTTAGTTTTGACTAGTCTAAGGTGCAGACGTGTTATTATGGAGTCCTCTGATATTCCGAAGTTAGTGGAAAGGGTATAACTACCGTGAATCGAAACATGAAAGAGAGAAGAGGGAAAGGTTTGTATGATCGAACTACAATTAAGTAGTATTTTCTATTGTTGACAGATATGACTCATATAGGAATAAGCAGATGTGTTTACAATACAGTCTCTATTGTTAAAGGCATCCAGCAAGCTTCAGCCCACGCATGCCTGCCTGCAATCACAAAAGCAAGTCATTCCAATACAGTAACTTGACACAGAAGGACATAAGGAAATTCCACGAAGCCTTCTACAGCTGCAGCTCTAAAATTAAACAAGACTGCGTTATACTGACTTACTGTTCAACTGATATACCTAAACGGCTGCGTGCAGTCAAAGACGATTCTCGGAAGGGTTTTACAACAAAGTATCACGTGAAAGTGTACTAGGTCTGCCAGTTCAGGTGTGTCAGAAAACTTTTCTGGACATTTTGCAAATATCAAAAGACAGAGTACAAAAGACACCTTGAAAATGGAGTGGCGCAAAGGAATTCCGAGGTGGAGACAGGGTGTCACAAAAAATAGTAATAACAGAGAATCTGTAATTAAATTCACACAGAAGTTTAAAGTACTTGACGTCCATTATTGTAAGAGCAAAACATCAACACGGCAATACTTACCAGGAAATTAAGCATTAATAAAATGAGACGTATGTATAATGCAGAAGCATCTAATTCACTGAAAGTGTCTAAGAGTTTCTTTCGTAATATTTTTAATGCAAAATTTAATATAGGCTTCAAAAGCCCTATTTCTGATGTATGCTCACTTTGTCTTTCTTATGACGAGAAAATATGCTGATAGCTAAACGAATACATAAATTTAGAGCTAAGGCATATTTTGATCTCCTGAAAGAAGATGATAAAGTAGCAACATTTTCATTTGATTGTCAGAAAAATATAGTACTGTCAAGAGTACGGGATCAAGCAGCATTCTACAGCAGGCAGTTATACATGTATAACTTCTACATTGTGCAGGGTTCATCCAAGACAACACTGACAAAAAACCATGTTTGTAATTTTGTTTGGACAGAAAATGAACGTCCTAAAGGTTCAAATGAAATTGTGTCAGCAGTATCCAGTCTTTTGTGCAAATCCGATTATTTTGGGGTTAAGAAAGTTAGGTTATTTGCAGATGGCTGCTGTGGGCAAAATAAAAACACCACTATGATAGGCATGTATAATTAATGGCTTGCTATTCAACGCACCGCAGAACATGTAGGTGATAGAAATGATCTTTCCTATTCCTGGCCATTCATTCATCCCTCCTGATCGTGTTTTCGGGCTAATACAGAAAGAAATAAGAATGAGAAACACTGTCAGTAGACCTGAAGAATATTTTGAAATCTATAAAAACCATGGAAAGGTAATCAGACTAGGGATAGATGTATTTGTACAAGATTGGAAGTATGCTGCAAAGGAAACATTGAAGTCACCAGGACCCTGGTATTTTAAATTAAAGGCGTCTAAACATATTATTTTACAACGTTTTACCTAAGGCAACGTTCTAGTGAAAGGTGAGGCAAATTATCGGGACGATATGTGTGTAGGCAAGACCATTCTAAAGGAGGTAAAACCTTAGAAATGCTTATTGTAAGGAATATAGATGTAGGTGTAAAAGTAAAGGAGGAAAAAGTTAAAGACGTGAAAAATGTATTAAAAACATTTGGTGATAACTGGGAAGAAAATGAAAGTCTGTATTTTACAAGAAGTTAATATCTAAAAACAATACTGCCAATGAGGTAAAGAAGTAGATGCTGTTTGTGAGAATTTTTCTGTTAGTGTGGAAGTAGAACTTAGAATTTGATGTTTGTTTTTGAACATTAGTTATTAGTGTTACATTTTAAACATAATATATAAATTTTACAAGTCATAAATGTGTGTGATATAAAAACTGGTCAATTTTAGTGAGCAAACTATGATAAGAGTGATTCATTGACCTCCTTATGCGAAATTGTGAAAAATTGTGAAAATTTAGTTTTTTATAACTAAAATGAAATCAGAAATCGTTATAATTATACAAACATTGCAAGAAGTCATTTATTAACATTGTCAAACACGAATATTGAGAAGTAAATCGAAAATGTTTGCACTTAATTGTAATTTAGTATTGTGTTTGCACCAAAACTTGCCAAATCCACTACCGTTGCGTGCAAAACTCGCCTTATCCAAAATTAATTTTGATTTACGGCCATATTATTTGAGACTGATTTTCAAGAGAATACATGCATCTTTAAGCGTCTAGTCCGGACATTATTACATTAAAATAATTTTCAAATGTTCTGCTGTTTGCCTAATTTTAGTTTTTCTCGTTTTCTGAAAATTCGTTTTACCTGGATAAGGCGAGTTTTGCACTTGACGGCCTCATATTATGGCAATAAAATTGTGTTATGTTTTGTCTATAAATCCTGTTGTATTCCTATGATCAGCAAGATGTTAGTAAAGGCATATTAACGAATTATAGTTTGAATTAGGGGGAAAACATGCTGCTTTATTTATTTATTATTTAGTTATGTTTGCTTCTATGCAGTAACAAGCATTGATACCACTGTGTGAATAAAGTTCTGTTTATTTTTTCTTATAAAGTGCTGCCTTGCTATGTATTCAATGAATACCATTTAAGCTTAAATTTGCACCCCTTGAAAATCTTCTCATACTACACATTCTGCATTTCGCTAACCAGAAATTTCACCCAGATTCGGTAACCGTTAATGGGATAACTAATTACAGTCTTCATTGCTTTGGTAATAATTATTGGGTAACTAGTTACTTTGTATTCATTACTTTTATAACGGTTAATGGGTAACTACTGTTTATCTCCATTACTTCAGTAACCGTTACAATGTAGCTGGCAATTTCGGCCCGTTTTGACCTATTTTTAAGGGGACCGATCTGTAAGTTTTCCAAAACCCAACTCTACTGCGCTTTTCGAATCATTTACATCTCATGACTGTATATAGAACTATGGTTGCAAAATTTGGTGCATATAAATTAAGTCGTTCCTGGATTCTGCATTTCAAAACACAATTTAAAACAATTTTATAAAACATGCTCCTTATGATGCAATGTTCATAACTTTCAAACAATATATCATACTAACATTCCTTATTGTGCTAGAAAATAAGTTTGCTAGGAAGTATGATTTTAAATTAATTGCTTTTGAAAAAAACAATTTCGTTCAGCTCTGAGCCTCGGCTTTTGCAAAAAAAATATATACTTATCAAACGTGGGTGAGCTTGCTAGGGTAACACCTTTCACTCGCAATAATAACTGCATAGCAGGCTTAGGCAGTATTTTTAACACTTAAATGATTTCAGCCTAATTATATAATATAAAAAAATAATAACAGCCCGCCTTAAAGCAATATGTGTATAATATAATATATAAATTGTATGTAACAGTGATTGTATTATGTTTATATTATTGTGTACATGTATAATAATGTTACGTGAATGTATTACGTAATTTAATAACGTAGGAGCTGTGAGAATAGGGCTCGAAAGTTGCTAACAATGAGGTAATAATGAGGTAACCTTGAGGCAATAATGAATTGGAAAGTTTAATAATGCTACCAGCAAATCTTGGAACAATAATGTAATTTTTAAAACAGTTTATAAATAGCCAATCAACAACCATAAAAGCTGAAAGTTAAACAAAAGTATTCTATTGGAGTAGGATTAGCTAATCAGAGACTTGAAATAGAGAAATGTACAAATTTAAGCGGTAAACGCCAGTCGCTAGAAGACAAGTACCTGAGCAGTTCATTCGCTCGGTACGTATTCAGTGTGAGACGAAAATTCATTACGGCAAAAAAATAAAACAAAGTTTACGTGTTAAAAAGTGCAAGTAATTAATATATCAGCGAAGTGTTATTTAATCGTGTGAAGGATTAATAAATGGAGTGAAGTAAAAATTATAATTTGTGTAAGCCTACATTCTTTAGCCGCATCACTCCCTGCAAAGAGATACATGTTTCTACAAATTAATACTGACGCAGCCGAGGAAAACATAAATATATATATATATATATATAAATAATATTTAAAGAAACATAAAAAATACAAATTTGATTCCTAAACGTTGGGGCGAAGGCCACCGGAAAGTAAATGTTGGGGCGAAGGCCACCGGAAACTTTGTATCGTACGTGGGGCGAACACTCCAAGAAACTATCTCAAGTTTTTGGCTCCCCAACAGTCGAACTACAATACAACTCCTAAAAATGAAACCTATCTTCAGGCTTTGGTAAGCATGTATTGAGGAAACTCTTTCTGAAGTTTCACTCTGATAACTTAAATACTGAAGAGTGTCTAAAATACTACGACCAAGAGAATTGCAGTGGAAAATTTGTAGACATTAACCGGTCTAAAATTCTACTTATTTTTCATAAAAGAGTGTAAATATTTACTTAAAATGCATAATTTAGAAACTGATTAACATATGTGCACCAAATTAAGCAAAGAAACTACTGGAAATTTGAAAAAAGCCTGAAAATAATATAAAAAGTCTCAAATGCCTTAATACCTCCTCCACTCGGATTATTTAAATCGTGAGGTAACTCCCGCATTTAACTCCGATAGAAAAAATATTTACACCAAAGAGTTCCTAGAGAAATTGCCTACAATAAATTAGAACGTCTAAATTGTAATTTTGGATCAGTTTTTATTGATTGCTCCCCTTAAATATCACAAATTTCACAATTAAAAATATGTATTAATATACATCTTATACAGATATTAGATGCCGCATATAATTTTTCTATAAGCATGTGAACGGAATGAGATGGTTCCAACTGGTTTTCTGTGCATGCAGGGCAGTACAAATAGGTCGTGTACTGCGCAATTGGATTGTAATTTCCCACACATTTCTCATCTCAAGCTCTGAGTTTCTGCTTCCTCTCTGCTAAAGACATGAGACCAGAGATGTAGAAGTATATAAATAGAATAATCCTTATTGTTTCATCTAACGGTGAATCCTATTAATAAATTCTCTGAATTTATCTTTCAATGTTAACACATTACTGTCTATTCAGCAACGTTTTAGCTAGTGGGTGGGGGAGCCCTTCCAAGCAGGTAGGGGTTTAGCTCCTGAAAGGAGGTAATGTTTATTTGGTCTGAGTCAAGTGAGGTCTAAAGACGCGCGATAGTAAAAAGACTGTTGGCTGTTTTTCACTTTATGCGAAACGTGCGGCACGAGTTCAGCATACTGTGTACCCCTCCCACCAGCTAAAGCTTTACCTGAGAGAAAAGTCATCCCCCTAGCTAAAACATCGTTGAACAGACATACACACAAGTTTTCAATGGATGGTTCTTATATTTGCCGAAAAACAGGGACTTGTAACGTTGACATATCCACTTGAGGTGCCTTCAATGTTTTATTTTGCAGGGGACTTATTATCCTTCATAGATCATAGATTTCTAAACTATTGTGGAATCTCGAATTACAATTTTGGCTTCTGCCCATTCTAACAGGTGTACGCAGGGTAGTGCAGATAGCATAGAATATTTAAAACTTTATTTTCTCCTGATCTGTTCTGTTTAATTTTATTTATTTAGAGTCGTTTGTGCCTCTTGGTCGCAACTTTGTATGATATAGGGCACAGGGGTGTAAGCTACTTGTAAGCTTGTTTGCTTTCATGCTTGCCACTTTAAAATGCGTCTCATGCTGCAATTTCTGAACCCAAGGTAGAGCAAGCTTTTTTGGGTAACACGCTGGATCAAGGGAGGGTAAATAATGTCCACCATTATAGTTTACCATTATTGTTGTATTTACAATTTTTGCAAGGTACTATTGCTTCCTTATTAAGTGAATTAAGTAAAAAATTGTACATCAAGAAACAAATGTATATTTTTATAATATACATGTTACCGGCAAAGTTAGCAAACGGGCATTCTGTATAATGACTAGGCAATGTATCGAATGATAAAATGAACAGGTGGAGTAAAATACAAATTACTTTACACACTTCCTAGGCATTTTACAGAATAACAAAACCGAAACAAGCAAAGTATTATTTTTATAATATTTCGTATTTATATTCAAACTGTGGCATTGTTGTGTACCACACACACTTCCTCGCTCGAAGTAGACCTGTATTTCGTGTTTAAATTCAAACTCTGGTTTTGTTGTGTAGCACACTGGCTTCCACGCTCGGAGTAGACCTGTATTTCGTGTTTAAATTCAAACTCTGGTTTTGTTGTGTAGCACACTGGCTTCCACGCTCGAAGTAGACCTGTATTTCGTGTTTAAATTCAAACTCTGGTTTTGTTGTGTAGCACACTGGCTTCCTCGCTCGGCGTAGACCAGTATTTCGTGTTTAAATTCAATCTCTGGTTTTGTTGTGTAGCACACTGGCTTCCTCGCTCGAAGTAGACCAGTATTTCGTGTTTAAATTCAAACTCTGGTTTTGTTGTGTAGCACACTGGCTTCCTCGCTCGAAGTAGACCAGTATTTCGTGTTTAAATTCAAACTCTGGTTTTGTTGTGTAGCACACTGGCTTCCTCGCTCGAAGTAGACCAGTATTTCGTGTTTAAATTCAAACTGCCATTGTTGAGTAGCACACTGGCTTCCTCGCTCGGCGTAGACCAGTATTTCGTGTTTAAATTCAAACTGCCATTGTTGTGTAGCACACTGGCTTCCTCGCTCGGCGTAGACCAGTATTTCGTGTTTAAATTCAAACTGCCATTGTTGTGTAGCACACTGGCTTCCTCGCTCGGCGTAGACCAGTATTTCGTGTTTAAATTCAAACTCTGGTTTTGTTGTGTAGCACACTGGCTTCCTCGCTCGGCGTAGACCAGTATTTCGTGTTTAAATTCAAAGTCTGGTTTTGTTGTGTACCACACACTCTTCCTCGCTCGAAGTAGACCACTATTTCGTATTTAAATTCAAACTGCCATTGTTGTATAGTACACTGATTTCTTCGCTCGGCGTAGACCAGTATTTCGTGTTTAAATTCAAACTCTGGCATTGTTGTGTAGCACACACACTTGCTCGCTCGAAGTAGACCTGTATTTCATGTTTAAATTCAAACTCTGGCATTGTTGTGTAGCACACACACTTCCTCGCTCGAAGTAGACCAGTATTTCGTGTTTAAATTCAAACTCTGGCATTGTTGTGTAGCACACACACTTCCTCGCTCGAAGTAGACCAGTATTTCGTGTTTAAATTCAATCTCTGGTTTTGTTGTGTAGCACACACACTTCCTCGCTCGAAGTAGACCAGTATTTCGTGTTTAAATTCAAACTCTGATTTTGTTGTGTAGCACACTGGCTTCCACGCTCGAAGTAGACCAGTATTTCGTGTTTAAATTCAAACTCTGGTTTTGTTGTGTAGCACACTGGCTTCCACGCTCGAAGTAGACCAGTATTTCGTATTTAAATTCAAACTGCCATTGTTGTGTAGTACACTGATTTCCTCGCTCGGCGCAGACCAGTATTTCGTATTTAAATTCAAACTCTGGCATTGTTGTGTAGTACACTTTACACTCATACAGTGGAATTGCTCCGCGGCATCACATTTCTTTTTTCAATTCCAAATCTTTCTTTAGGAGAAAATTGGAATAAATGCTTGTCTTATTTCAGAAAATGCGAAACAAGATGCTTACTTTTGTCTGATTAGTTGCAGCAAATCACGTGGAACGAAGATGGGAGCTTGTTAATTGTTCTCTTGGTACTTCCTATGATGAAATCGTCTATACGGGTTTTGTCGTCTTCCGTGGTGTAGTGGTTACCATGCTAGCCTCTAGTACCCGAGGTCGCGGGTTCATACCCAGCGGAGGGCGATAAATTTTTTTCGCTCATAAGAATCCTTAGCACAGCTTCCTTTGGAAGGGAAGTAAAGCCGGTGGTCCCCAAGACTGATAAGGGGGCTCTGAGCAAAATTCCCGGTCTTTCATGCCCAATATAGAATGGGCCCTAAGTACAACAGCAGTTACGGAGCGTCTTTAAATTAAAAAAAAATCGTCTTTCATAAGTAAGGAATAATCCAAATAAGGCTAAAATTTACTAATTTAAAAAAAATTAAAAAACGTCAATTTTAATATTTTGGAAGGTAAAATTTACGAAATAGAAACAACATTTTAAGGCATTTTGTATAAATGTGATGTCATTATACAAAAATTTTAAATGGAAACATAATTTATTTTCTGAAGTATACTTAAATTATTTAGTTGCTTTAATAATTTAATTTGTTTCATATAAAATGTTTGGTTGCTATGGTATCAGTTCTCCCTCTGAGCAAAATTACCGATCTTTTACGCCCAATATGGAATGGGACGCTAAGAACCATAGTAGTTAAAGAGCGTCCATAAATAAAACTCAATTTAATTTAATTTCTCTCCACCTGGTTACTTTTTATGGGAATATTTGAAATATAGAGATTTTGTTACGGGGCCTGCTGATATGGAATAGTTAAAAATGGGGATTAGCAAAGAATACATCAGCAGCGATTGAAAATGTTCCTCAGGAGTCCATGCTTTGACTTAGCCACTGCCAGATTGTAAATGGGGAGCATTTTGAACATCTTATTAAATAGTTATAATTTCATTTGTTATTGTAGTTGTGTAAGTTGTGGAGAAAATTGTTAAACAAACCAAGAATTAAACTGTTGCACCGCTCTTATGAACGCAAAATCTTATCCAAAAAAAATAAGAAAAGCATATGCCACAAAATTCCAGTTAACTTTACTACATGCTAAACAAAGCGAGGCTAATAACTCCCTGATATGCTGGCGATTCTTTTTACAAAGCGTGACAATTGTACCCTATTTAATGGACTCTTAAGTTAATGTGTGTAGTATTTTACTATATTACTTACTCTAAATACCCTCTTTTGAGGGCTGCAGTCGTCCTCCGTGGACTAGTGGTACCGTGCTAGCCTCTAGTTCCCAAGGTCGCGGGTTCAAACCCGGCGGAGGGCGATGGATTTTTTCGGTTGTAAAAATAGTTAGCACGGCTTCCTTCGGAAGGGAAGTATAGCCGGTGGTCCCGTGACGTAGATTTACGGCACCTACAAGAACCTGAAACCTGATAAGAGGCCTCTGAGCAAAATTACCGGTGTTTCACGCCCAATATAGAATGGGACGCTAAGAACCATAGTAGTTAAAGAGCGTCCATAAATAAAACTCAATTTATTTGAAGCCTCCTGAAGCCAAAAAAAAAAAATTAGAAAAAGGTCTGTGTGTGTGTCTGTGTCTGTGAACAGCATAACTCAAAAACGAAAAGTCGAATAAATGCCAAACTTGGTATTTAGGTGCAATATCTCCCAAAGATGTGATACAAAGATTTTCAAGAAAATCCCCCACCCCAGACTACCGTTTATATGAAACATTTTTCAAAAATTTTGATTTTCTCAAAAATGGCTCTAACGATTTTTATTAAAATATCATATATTTAAGATATTTTCAAACTAAATAAAATATATATCTTGAATTTTCTGGATATGTCCCCAAAAGTCCTCTTCTTTCTAAAAGGATATTCCATAATTGTAAACCGTAAGAGATAGACAAACACACAGATTATGTCATATATATCTACATTCTTTTTTTTTGAGTGAACCATTTCCGAGATATTCCTTGTTATTGGTTTGAATTTTCCAATATTTATACTTTACAACTATATACAACTGGGAATTCGTTATTCGTTTTTATTTGTCCTGAACATGCAAAGAGCACGGAATGCTCCACATAGCAACCAGCTCCTAATAGATTTGACAGTCGCTTAAAGCCTACCATATTCCCCTTGCACCTCCAAGAAAATTAACAATAAGATTAACATCCCGATATCTCGATTAATATGAACTAGATGGAGAATAAGCGTTTGTAAAAATAGTTCTTACAAGAGTAGAGAAAGTCATGTGAGTGTAACACACTAGATTTATTTATTTATTTGTACTGCTTTTATCCTTCTGTTGAGACCCGGTTACAGCCCTAGCTGTGTGTGTGTAGTAGCATAATAAATAACTGGAATGCATCTACAAAGGTTAATGTTAGCTGGCCCTGTAGCTCAGTCGGTAGAGCACCTGCCTGTTGTGCTAAGGATGCCGGGTTCGATTCCCGGCTAGGGGCTGGGAATGTTTCTCTAGTCAAGATTATTCCTTATCCTCCCGAGAGTCTGGAGGTATGAATGTGTGTATGATCTGATGATTAAAAACCAAATCACGAGAAACCCAACGACAAGAGTAACACAAGATAACACTATTGCCAGCAGGCTATAAGTTCCACAGTAAAGGCCGCCCAAAAGACCAGTACAGTCAAAGGCGGGGTATAAATGGAACTGAAAAGAAATTAATATTACATAATAGAGAACAAACACAAACTAACTTATGTAATACATTCACACGTTTTTCTCTACCAATGACAAATTCACATCAATTATACTGGATGCATAAAAACAATTGCAGAGAAGAAAGCCACTACCAAAATAAGTATTTTGGGAATAGAAACAAGAAGTCGCAGATGTAGTATAATAACACGAGCGCTGCATGCACGTAAATTGAAATCTGACTTAATGACACTTTTTACGTCTTAGTGTTTCTGTTAATAACTCAGAACTGCGGATGGTGTTCGAAATAGATTCAAAAATGCTCAAAATGAGCTTGGTTTTCAACGATTTTGACATTTGTCCGCCAAGGATAAGGCAAATTCTGGAAAAACTCTTATTCCGCCAACCAGATCCAACGGAGATTGAACTCTGACCCCCCCCCCAGGCTTAAAGGTAGACACTCCAAACCCATCAGCATCGATGACGTCATGGTGGTGGTGATAGTAATATTAAAAGGTGTACTCAAGGTATCCATTAGATATCACAGAGTTATTGTCGCAAATTAGGAAAGCAGGCATAAAACAGTTATTACTCGATTTCAAATATGAAAATAAAAAACAATATTTCCAATTCACCCACATATAAAACTCCAGATTTCCCTAGCAACTTGATTCAGATGTGTATTGCCCTTTCTTCACTGATACAAAAAGGAAAATGTATTTGGACAATGTACAATAAGTTCGTGTACATTTAGAACACTGAGAGCATTAAAACACTTCACACTATGAAAACTGAAAGTTGACTTTATCACTAAACAAAATATATTTGAATAATAATTATAAAAGTAACTGAATCGTGGCTTCTTTTCTCATCCTTGGGATATTCTCAGAAATGCGCTGACAGCAAACGTCTCAGAAGGCTGAGTGTGAAAACTCATGTAAAATAATGAAGTTGATTTTCTTAAATAGTTCCCGTTGGATTCGACATTTGGGCCCATTGTGCACAGGTGTTTTCTCTCGAAGATAATATAAACGTTTTGAAACGTATGTTATTTTATGTAAAATATTGAAAGAAAGCAGAATATGTCAAATGCAAGGGTACGTAATGAATCAGAAATTTGCGAGAGAGGAATTACTACGCCTGTCGCGGTCACAACTGTAGCATCAAATACAGTATATAACTCGTGAAAGAAGAAGAACTACTTGGAAAGGTCCACGCCTTGGGGGGATTTACTGCTTAATTGTTCGTGCTTAATGCGGGAAATCCACCTAGCGTTCGGGTCTTTCCTTTAGTTTCTTTAACCATTATGTTTCCGTTCTGGAAACTTTTATAGATGCAG
This sequence comes from Deroplatys truncata, assembly GCA_030765065.1. Taxonomy (NCBI): domain Eukaryota; kingdom Metazoa; phylum Arthropoda; class Insecta; order Mantodea; family Mantidae; genus Deroplatys; species Deroplatys truncata. The sequence goes on from CM060990.1 coordinate 619,275,029, forward strand.
ATTTTTACTTTCTATAGCCCTCGCAAAATCCATAAGTATTACATTAAAATCAATTCAACAATGTAGTGATTTCCCTGAGAGTCGATGTTTTCGCTTTACTTGAGCTCAAAACTATGTTCTGTAAGCGTCTGTATGAACCATACAATAAAAGTAAACTGTATATGAATGACAGATTTTGTATTTCCATCAGGAATTTTGTAAGGATGCAAGGCGAAAATATTCGACAAGTAACAACTCTTTACAAGGAAAACTTCGTTACATGAAAATATATAGGATGCTATTTTTCTTTTTTGCTGAAGAGAAACTCACATGTGTAAGGAATATTTATAAATATGGCATTGTTATCATTTGCTGTTTATCAAAAATTGACATTATGTTTATAATTTTAAAAGAAATTGGGAAAATGGAGTTTAAATTAGCATTATTTGATAATAGATTTAATCCCATGATGAAAGAGCCAGCGAAGCCGGAGTGGTGTGTATTTATAGTGTAAGGTGTGTACGGCAGAGCGCATCACTAAGGTCTTTGAGTTACTTCTTGTACATGCCACGACATTCACTTGGTTTGTGGCTTCCATTTTGTTGTGATGACAAAATTGATTGTTAATAAAAATGGGAAATAAGAGTGTAAATAAGGACATAAAATGGCAAGTGATTGGTATGCACAAATGCGGTAACTCATGTAGAGATATTACAACTCAACTGGGGATAAGTAAAACCTGTGTGGCACAGACAGTAGGAAAATATAAGAAAAGCGGCAGCGTTTCAGACCTAGAGCGAAGTGGTAGGCCAAGGGTTACGTCAGACCGGGAGGATAGGACCTTAGCAATTATATCCAAACGTGATCGGCAGGCTTCTACTCCAAAAATACAGAGGGAATATAAAGAAAGAACTGGAAAAACAGTCTCACCAATGACTTGTTCTCGTAGACTTCGGAAACAAGGTCTTGATTCCTACGTGGCGCTAAAGAAACCTCTTCTGACCGCAATTTCTCGCCGAAAACGAAGGATTTGGTGCAGAAGTAAGAAGATCTGGGGAATGGAAAGATGGGGTAAGGTTTTATTTAGTGATGAGTCTGGGTTTCAGCTTTATCCCAACCAGAGAGTTCGTGTGAGACGTACAACTACTGAGAGATTTCTCCCAGCCTGTTTGTCGCCAGCTGTTCAAGGTGGTGGTGATGCAGTTATGATCTGGGGATGTATGTCTGCAAATGAAACTGGGATTTTAAGATTCGTTGACTCCAGAGAGTACATTTCTACAATGCAGGACAACATGCTCCCTTCTGCAGAATAGCTCCATGGCCGATACTTTGTGTATCAGCAGGATAATGCACCCTGCCACAAATCAGCAATGACAACGCAATGGTTCCAAGGTAATTAAATACCACGTTTGGATTGGCCAAGCAAAAGTCCTAATCTCAATCCTATTGAGAACCTGTTGAACATAATTGGTAGAAGAGTGGCTGCCTGCAGACCGAAAAATCGCCAAGAACTTCGAGAGGCATTGTCCGTATCTTGGAGCAATATTACCGTACAAGAGTGTAGCAATCTTGTGAACAGCATGCCCAAACGAATAAAACTTTGTTTGAAAGCCAAAGGAGGAGCAATAAAGTATTAAAAACAAGTGCAATGTAAGTTTGAAGCAATACGTAACAAATATGTAATAATGCATAATGTGATGTGTTCTTAGAATAAACGTTTTCAAAATTTTAATGGGTGTCCTAAAACTTTGGGTAGGACCTGTAAGCTTAGGGTATTGGAATTAAGTAAACTCGAAATCGAATTTTAGACAAAATGCTGAAAATGTTACTTTTTAAATATCCTCCTAGAGCATAGATTTCTAAACTATTGTGGAACCTCGAATTACAATTTTGGCTTCTGCCCATTCTAACATCCTAACAGCTGTACGCAGGGTAGTGCAGATAGCTTAGAATATTTAACACTATATTTTCTCCTAATCTGTTCTGTTTAATTTTATTTATTTAGGGTCGCTTGTGCCACTTAGTCATATAGGACCATTCGCAAATTTGTATCATATAGGGCACAGGGGTGTAAGCTACTTGTAAGCTTATTTGTTTTCATTATTGTCACTTTAAAATGCGCCTCATGATGCAATTTCTGAACCTTCGGCGGAACAAGCTTTTTTTGGTAACACGCTGGACCAAGGGTGAGGGGGTAGATTATGTCCATCATTATAGTTTACCATTATGGTTGTATTTACAATTTATGCGAAGTACTATTGCTTCTTTATTAAGTGAATTAAGTAAAAATATTGTATATCAAAAAAACAAATGTTTATTTTTACAATATATATGCTAAAGGCAAAGTTAGCAAACGGGCATTCTGTATAATGGCTAGGCAATGTATCGAATGACTAAAATGAACAGGTGGAGTAAAATACAAATTACTTTACACATTTCCTAGGCATTTTACAGAATGACAAAACCGAAACATGCAAAGTATTATTTTTATAATATTTCGTATTTATATTCAAACTCAGGAAATATTGTGTAGTACACTGGCTTCTTCGCTCGAAATACACCCGTATTTCGTATTTAAGTTCAAACTCTGGCATTGTTGTGTAGCACACTGGCTTCCTCGCTCAAAGTAGACCAGTATTTCGTATTTAAATTCAAACTCTGGCATTGTTGTGTAGCACACTGGCTTCCTCGCTCGAGTGGACCGATTGTCGTGTTTAAATTCAAACGCTGGCATTGTTGTGTAGCACACTGGCTTCCTCGCTCAAGTGGACCGTTTGTCGTGTTTAAATTTAAACTCTGGCATTGTTGTGTAGCACACTGGCTTCCTTGCTCGAAGTAGACCAGTATTTCGCATTTAAGTTCAAACTCTGGAATTCTAGTGTAGCACACGGGCTATCTTATTCGAAGTAGACCAGTATTTCGTATTTAAGTTCAAACTCTTGCATTGTTGTGTAGCACACTGGCTTCCTTGCTCGAGTGGACCGTTTGTCGTGTTTAATTTCAAACTCTGGCATTGTTGTGTAGAACACTGGCTTCCTCGCTCGAGTGGACCGTTTGTCGAATTTAAGTTCAAACTCTTGCATTGTTGTGTGGCACACTGGCTTCCTTGCTCGAGTGGACCGTTTGTCGTGTTTAATTTGAAACTCTGGCATTGTTGTGTGGCACACTGGCTTCCTTGCTCGAGTGGACCGTTTGTCGTGTTTAAATTTAAACTCTGGCATTGTTGTGTAGCACACTGGCTTCCTTGCTCGAAGTAGACCAGTATTTCGCATTTAAGTTCAAACTCTGGAATTCTAGTGTAGCACACGGGCTATCTTATTCGAAGTAGACCAGTATTTCGTATTTAAGTTCAAACTCTTGCATTGTTGTGTAGCACACTGGCTTCCTTGCTCGAGTGGACCGTTTGTCGTGTTTAATTTGAAACTCTGGCATTGTTGTGTAGTACATTTTACACTCTTAGGGTGCAATTTCTGAGCGGCATTACACTATTTTTTTTTTCAATTCCAAATCTTTCTTTAGGAGAAAATTGGAATAAATGCTTGTCTTATTTCAGAAAATGCGAAACAAGATGCTTACTTTTGTCTGATTAGTTGCAGCAAATCACGTGGGACGAAGATGAGAGCTTGTTAATTGTTCCCTTGGTACTTCCTATGATGAAATCGTCTATACGGGTTTTGTCGTCTTCCGTGGTGTAGTGGTTACCATGGTAGCCTCTATTTCTCGAGGTCGGGGGTTCATACCCAGCGAAGGGCGATGAATTCTTTTCGGTCATAAGAACCCTTAGCACAGCTTCCTTTGGAAGGGAAGTAAAGCCGGTGGTCCCCAAGCCTGATAAGGGGGCTCTGAGCAAAATTCCCGGTCTTTCATGCCCATTATAGAATGGGCACTAAGTACCACATCAGTTATGGAGCGTCTTTAAATTAAAAAAAAATCGTCTTTCATAAGTAAGGAATAATCCAAATAAGGCTAAAATTAACTAATTTAAAAAAATTAAAAAACGTCAATTTTAATATTTTGGAAGGTAAAATTTACGAAATAGAAACAAAATTTTAAGGCATTTTGTATAGATGTGATGTCATTGACAAAAATTTTAAATGGCAACATAATTTATTTTCTAAGTATACTTAAATTATTTAGTTGCTTTAATAATTTAATTTGTTTCATATAAAATGTTTGGTTGCTATGGTATCAGTTCTCTCTCTGAGCAAAATTACCGATCTTTTACGCCCAATATGGAATGGGACGCTAAGAACCATAGTAGTTAAAGAGCGTCCATAAATAAAACTCAATTTAATTTAATTTCTCTCCACCTGGTTACTTTTTATGGGAATATTTGACATAAAGAGATTTTGTTACGGGGCCTGCTGATATGGAATTGTTAAAAATGGGGATTAGCAAAGAATACACCAGCAGCGATTGAAAATGTTCCTCAGAAGTCCATGCTTTGACTTAGCCACTGCCAGATTGTAAATAGGGAGTATTTTGAACATCTTATTAAATAGTTATAATTTCATTTGTTATTGTAGTTGTGTAAGTTGTGGAGAAAATTGTTAAACAAACCAAGAATTAAACTGTTACACCGCTCTTATGAACGCAAAATCTTATCCAAAAAAATAAGAAAAGCATATGCCACAAAATTCCAGTTAACTTTACTACATGCTAAACAAAGCGAGGCTAATAACTCCCTGATATGCTGGCGATTCTTTTTACAAAGCGTGACAATTGTACCCTATTTAATGGACTCTTAAGTTAATGTGTGTAGTATTTTACTATATTACTTACTCTACAGGGGAAATATTGCATTCCACCCAAAAATTCGATACCTAGATTTCACCAGAAATGTGTGTTTTGAGGCCTCCTGAATCCAAAAAAAAAAAGCATTTTTAGAAAAAAAAATTTGTGTGTGTCTGTGTCTGTGAACAACATAACTCAAAAACGAAAAGTCGAATAAATGCCAAACTTGGTATTTAGGTGCAATATCTCCCAAAGATATGATACGAAGATTTTCAAGAAAATCCCCCACCTCAGACTACCGTTTATATGAAACATTTTTCAAAAATTTTTATTTTCTCAAAAAATGGCTCTAACGATTTTTATTAAAATATCATATATTTAAGATATTTTCAAACTAAATAAAATATATATCTTGAATTTTCTGAATATGTCCCCAAAAGTCCTCTTCTTTCTAAAAGGATTTTCCATAATTGTAAACCGTAAGAGATAGACAAACACACAGATTATGTCATATAGGTATATCTACATTCTTTTTTTTCGAGTGAACCATTTCCGAGATATTTCTTGTTATTGGTTTGAATTTTCCAATAATTATACTTTTTCACAACTGGGAATTCGTTGTTCGTTTTTATTTGTCCTGAACATGCAAAGAGCACGGAATGCTCCACATAGCAACCAACTCCTAATAGATTTGACAGTCGCTTAAAGCCTACCATATTCCCCTTGCACCTCCAAGAAAATTAACAATAAAATTAACATCCCGATATCTCGATTAACATGAACTAGATGGAGGATAAGCGTTTATAAAAATAGTTTGTACAAGTGTAGAGAAAGTCATGTGAGTGTAACACATTAGATTTATTTATTTATTTATTTGTACTGCTTTTATCCTTCGGTTGAGACCCGGTTACAGCCCTAGCTGTGTGTGTGTGTAGTAGCATAATAAATAACTGGAATGCATCTACAAAAGTTAATGTTGGCTGGCCCCGTAGCTCAGTCGGTAGAGCACCTGCCTGTTGTGCTAAGGATGCCGGGTTCGATTCCCGGCTAGGGGCTGGGAATGTTTCTCTAGTCAAGATTATTACTTATCCTCCCGAGAGTCTGGAGGTATGAATGTGTGTATGATCTAATGATTAAAAACCAAAGCACGAGAAACCCAACGACAAGAGTAACACCAGATAACACTATTGCCAACAGGCTATAAGTTCCACAGTAAAGGCCGCCCAAAAGACCAGTACAGTCAAAGGCGGGGTATAAATGGAACTGAAAAGAAATTAATATTACATAATTGAGAACAAACACAAACTAACTTATGTAATACATTCACACGTTTTTCTCTACCAATGACAAATTCACATCAATTATACTGGATGCATAAAAACAATTGCAGAGAAGAAAGCCATTACCAAAATAAGTATTTTGGGAATAGAAACAAGAAGTCGCAGATGCAGTATAATAACACGAGCGCTGCATGCACGTAAATTGAAATCTGACTTAATGACACTTTTTACGTCTTAGTGTTTCTGTTAATAACTCAGAACTGCGGATGGTGTTCGAAATAGGTTAAAAAATGCTCAAAATGAGCTTGGTTTTCAACGATTTTGACATTTGTCCACCAAGGATAAGGCAAAATCTGGAAAAACTCTTATTCAGCCAACCAGATCCAACGGAGATTGAACTCTGACCCCCCCCCCAGGCTTAAAGGTAGACACTCCAAACCCATCAGCATCGATGACGTCATGGTGGTGGTGATAGTAATATTAAAAGGTGTACTCAAGGTATCCATTAGATATCACAGCGTTATTGTCTCATATAAGGAAAGCAGGCATAAAACAGTTATTACTCGATTTCAAATATGAAAATCAAAAACAATATTTCCAATTCACCCACATATAAAGCTCCAGATTTCCCTAGCAACTTGATTCAGATGTGTATTGCCCTTTCTTCACTGATACAAAAAGGAAAATGTATTTGGACAATGTACAATAAGTTCGTGTACATTTAGAACACTGAGAGCATTAAAACACTTCACACTATGAAAACTGAAAGTTGACTTTATCACTAAACAAAATATATTTGAATAATAATTATAAAAGTGACTGAATCGTGGTTTCTTTTCTCATCCTTGGGATATTCTCAGAAATGCGCTGACAGCAAACGTCTCAGAAGGCTGAGTGTGAAAACTCATGTAAAATAATGAAGTTGATTTTCTTAAATAGTTTGCTGTTGGATTCGACATTTGCGCCCATTGTGCACAGGTGTTTTCTCTCGAAGATAATATAAACGTTTTGAAACGTATGTTATATTATGTAACACATTTGAAGAAAGCAGAATATGCCAAATGCAAAGGCATGTAATGAATCAGAAATTTGCGAGAGAGGAATTACCACGACTCTCACGGAACAATTACATGATAGCCAAGAGTATATAACTCGTGAAAGAAGGAGTGTAGAGCGGAGAAGTCCGAGACTAGGGGAATTTTCTGCTTCGGGGCCTTGCCGCGTCGCTTGCGAGGCTTAAGCCTATTCATATATCTGTCTACGGGACCTAGGTTGCTAATTAGAAGCTGTTGGGTTTCACCTAGCGCTCGGACATCTCTTTTTAGTTTTTTTTTACCATTATGTTTCCATTCTGGAACCTTTTAGAGGGCCTTTACTTTCTATAACCCTCGCAAAATGCATAAGAAGTATTGCATTAAAATCAATTAAACGATTTCCTTGGGAGTCGATGTTTTCACTTTACTTGAGCTCAATACTATGTTTACAATAAAAGTAAACTGTATATAAATGACAGAGTTTGTATTTCAATCAGGAATTTTGTAAGGATGTAAGGCGAAAGTATTCGACAAGTAAACTCTTCCCAGGAACTGTTTACGCACTGAGGTTACCAAACATCCGTATATGAAGGTCTTTCCTCCGTCCATATTTAATAATAATTGAAATAGCTTTTGTCCTTCAACTTCCCCAATTTGAAGGTTATCATTATAAACAAAGCATGATGAACAAGTGATACATACAAATTGTTTAAGGGGACAAGGTAGTCTGAACACATGGAAATTGCACCTTAAGTATGTTAGATTGTCACTGCTCTTAATGTTCTCAATGGTTTTTCCTGACATTTTTATGAATTATTCTATAAATCATGAAAAGTATTTCAAGTGGTTTTTTGCATTGAAAGCGTATGTAGTTGAGTCCATAAAAATTATTTCATTCAGCAGAAAAATACTAAAATGTACTCTTAAAACATGTGAATTTATGTACCTTTTTCTCTGATACTACTTGTAATACAGAATCACACTTTTGCATGCTTTTTCTTAGTATAACCAGCTATCTTCTGAACCTCAATTATCTAGTTATGGATATCAGTTCACTAGAAATTAAAAAAAAAATATATTTGCAAGGTCAAAAAAGTAAAAATGTGAAAAATTTGCAACGTTGTTGTTTTCTTAATATCACTAATATGCATTATAAAATTATGATTGTGGTTCAGAAAGTTTAAATATGTGTTGTATACATGTACTGAAAATTTCAGCTCTCTACCTCTCATGATTTCTGAGAAAAAAAATGTTGTTTGAGAAAACTGAACTTAAAGTTTGAACATTAAAATTCTGACACACTTCAGTACATTCCAGGGTCGTAATCATTCCTGGATTGCTTCAGTTTTTCTGATTGCCTTCGCTTGATCCTGGCCTCTTTTGTTAATTGCTGAACTGCTCGCTGGGCATGATATAGTCGTTCGTTGTTGAAAGATACAAAAACGTTCTAAAAAGGGGCGTTGCATGGCAACATTAAAGGAATGCAGACTAGCATTGAAATGGAATTTAAATGTCTTTAAAACCTCTTAACCCCCCAAAAGTATATATTTTCTGAAACTGGAAATAATAGAGATTTTATTGGTGCATAAAACAAAAAAAGTGATTTTTGAACATTTCAGAGTACCTTGTCCCCTTAAACCTACGTGAAACTACATAAACGTCTTTAGAAAATATTTATGAAAGAAAAGAAATTGATATAATGTATGTATAATCTAAAAGTAACATACGGAGAGATATAGCTATTTGTTATAGACGTGATTTTTTTAGAATTAAAGATGACCGTTTTACGGCAGCAACCGCTGTTTCTTGTAGTAGCTTTTATGAATACCAAATTGCCTACAAAAGTTCACCAGCTGGCGAGGTATCGTGCCTCTAGCTCCGACCATGAGTATACAATCATTTGGCTGGAATTGAGATAATATTTCTTCTTGTAATATGTATTTATACGTTTATATATCCTAAATATTTTTGCATGAACTTCTGCCGATTGTTGTTCATTTGATTTCATGGAGCCGAAAGACGAATCTGATGGAATGGCGAGTACGTCTATTCTGCGACAAGATCTATCGATTGCTAGCCCATGAATTTCTTCGTGATTAAAAGGCAGAATCAGACAGAAAAATGCAATGCCAAAGCCGGGATGAACCACAGATCTTTCGGTTTTCATCCGGATCTCCAACCAACTGAATTACCATGGCAACATGCCGGTATGATGATGTTTTCTCGGTGCTTCGGCAATCAGGAACCTAATTTTATGATGACGGCTGTTCCTTAAAGTATCACTGAACGGGCAGAGGCCCAAAACGCGTCCAAGAGTTTCCAACTTACTGTGGAATGCCGACAGTGGTTTCAGCCTTGAGTCCTGCCAGGGCGTATATTCTTAAACAAGATAACTCCGTTCCCCTTCTGAGGTAAGGCACACCAGGAATCATATTCCCTCTCACACAATTGTTTTCCTACTAGGCAGCAATGACAGGAGTGAGGATGTGCAAATATAAATTAGAAATGCCAACTAAATGGATAGAAAGAATGCATGAAGCATTGGTAGAAGCAAGAATGCTATATGCAGTAGAAATTTGGGGGAGATCTGAATTAAGCAGAAAAATAGACCAGAGCTACAGAACGTTCTGTAAAGAGCTATTGGGGTTACCAAGATCAGCACCAGGGGGAGTAGCATTAGGGAATTAGGAAGAACAGGAAGAAAGGGAGTGATACTGGAAAGGATATTAAAATTTTGGTTTAGATGCCTGAGAAAAGATGAAGAGGAAATTTTAAAGATATGCATGGAACAACTAAAGAGTATGAAAAATAAAAATAGCTGGTGGACAGGGGTAGAAAAATTATAGAGAAGATAGGAATGGGAGATATTTGGAGAACAGGAGAAAGAATTAGCAATGGCTTCTGGATAACAGTAAGAAACAGAGTGGAGGACATAGAAAGACAAGAGATTTGGTGAAGCTTAGAGAATAAAAAGTCACTAGGGTTCTATAGATTAGTAAAAAGGAAATGGGGAAGAGAAGGGTATATGGATTATTGTAATAGAGCAAAAAAAGAAGGGTTTGGATGGATGAGATCAGGATCAGTGTATCTGAGAGGGCTAAGAGGTAAAAAGAACGGAATTTGTGAATTATGCGGAGGCAATGAAAGCACAGAGCATTTTATGACAGAATGCAAAGAATTAGCAGAATGGAGACAAGAAGTATGGGAGGAAAATGGGAAAAAATGGATAGAAAAATAATAGCAATTAAAATGTTAACAAGAAAAGAAGAAAAGCAACATACGAATATGGGGGAGTTCTTAAAGAAAGTAAAAGAGAAATGGATTAGAAAAATAAGAGAGATAAGAAAGGTAGAAAGGCAAATGGAGGAAGGAGAGGATTGGCAATAGGGATTAAGGGTAGCAAGGGACGCTCAGATGAGCAAGAAGGCCAGACAAACAGAGCAGCTTAGCTGACAAGGAAAGTTGTACATAGGTTAAGTTAGTTTATAAGTGGAATATTGTAAAAAGAATTGTGTATAAAAAAATGTACAAATAAAATATCGATCTATCTATCTACTGCTTTCACTCGAAGTTGTCTTCTTGGGCAATAGCAAATTGACTTTATTCAAACACTTTGGATTTATCTGAATTAGTAATCACAGTTGTGAATACTAAGTGACTTCTGCAATATCTTACAAGGATTGATATGCTTCAAGAATGCCTCCCAACTGCATTTTGCAACTTTTTTTCTGTGTATATGCTAGCTGGTGTATCTGATGGAATTTGAAGGTTTTCTTTCAGCGACGATTTAATTAATTCGTCTGAATCGGAGAGGAAATTTGTGTCAGTATTTTAGACGAGTGGTTTAAAATTGTTATATTAATATAGGGCTGATGAAGGATGACAATACATTAAATGTTTGATGGGGCTGCAAAAGTGGAGATAATGCCATGGAATTTAGTTTGTTTTTAAGTGATGGCATACAATTCGAAATATCGAAAATAGAATAATGGTATTTGTTGCTTAGATATTTTATGGCTTCATCTACTGACACTGCAGGTATTATTCATCCTGATTTTAGACTTAAAATGTTATAATTTAGAAGACCGACAAACATTTGGAATGACCAATGTTAATTTCCAGGCCAATTTCGTCGCCCTCCGTGGTGTAGTGGTTACCATGCTAGCCTCTAGCTCCGAGGTCGCGGGTTCAAACCCGGTGGAGGGCGTCGGACGTAAAAATCCTTAGCATGGCTTCCTTCGGAAGGGAAGTAAAGCCGGTGGTCCCGTGTCTTAAATTTACGGCACCTAAAAGAACCTCAAGCCTGATAAAGAGGCTAGGCCAATGGTGGTTTCCTCTAACTCTTTTTCGAGAGACATCATTTTTCACACAGTCAAGGTGTCATCTGCAAAAGTCATAGATGCAATATTTGGAAGACTCGGTTCAACGTTGTAACCATGTTGTCCTGATTTTCTTGACACGAGAGTTATTGGAGTATGTAGTCAGTTGAAATTTTATATAAAGGAGAAAGAGGTAATCCTTGCATAACACCCGTTTATAACTATTGGTTTGCTTTTATGTAATCTTGTTTCAATTTGTGTCACATTGTTTTGTTGATGCTCAACAATCAATCTTGATAGCTTTGTAGGAATTCATATGGATGACAGATATTTATCTGGATGATTATGTCCGACGTTATCGGGGAAATCCTGATGTCATTTTTCAGTGATTTAGCTGATGTTAAAATAGACTCAAGAATAGATGTATTTATGAGGAGGGTGCCTGGAGAGCTGGCAAGTTCTCTTTGGTTGTCACTAAAACTAACCCATGATCTCAGGCATGTGTCAAGTATGTGTTCAATTACTCTCCTGATCACACAACAGATCGTGATTGGCCTCTAAGTTTTCAAATTTTATTCATCACCACCCTTGTAAATTAATATAGTTCTAGTTCGTTTTAGGCATTCAGGAACAACTGTCTTAGTTAGCATTATGGTTGCAATTTCAGCTATAACCTCATAAAAACATATCTTTAATAGTACTTACAATAACATGGTTAGGGCCTGGAGCAGTGTTTACTACACGTGTTGAGGTCCCTTGAAACCAAAGAAACTATGTTTAGAAAAGGTCCATATGTATGTATGTATGTATGTATATATGTATGTATGTATGTCGTCAAGCTGCCACAACACACCTAGACCATTCCTTGATATCCAACAAGATACATATATGCGACCATGATAAAATTGTGAAGCCACGTATTTTGCATCGCAAAAACTATTCTATTGTGAGCTTTACCAAATGCGGTGTATAAAATGCAGTATACCGAAAATAAGTAGTCACTATGCGTTAATTAAACATTATCAACAGAAGAAAAGAAACTGTGCTTGCTACATGCGAAAAGCGAACCTGTGGTCTTAACTACAGAAGTAGCCTACGCTTTGCCACAGCGTTAGAGAGGACAGTGATCCGATGGTCTACCAGGGCAAAAGACAAAGCCCAAACCCCCTCCTAATACCCAGGGTGGCCCATCCGAGTATCTCTCCGAAACGTGGGCGTTACCCATGAGACCAATATCTAGAGTCAAAAAAGGCCACCCCCGCTTGCGCGAGGATGGAAGTGTAAACGCCACTTACGCGCGTCTTCTCAGAGGAATGACTACCCAAAATCTCGGTAGGGCCCACAGCAATCTAGCATACCGTCTACTGACTATGCAGGTCGGTATCGGAGGACATTGAGGCATCTCACAACTCCGCCTGCACGGAAAACCGCACAGAAGTATCCAATCTCCCACGGGTCTCGGGAACCACTGCCCCGCCGAGTCCAACCCATTCCAAACGATACCCCTTCGGGTGGGGCTAGGACGTTTGGCCCGGCGTATTTCTAGTCAGAGATACCACGAGTGCTTAGGATCTGCAGCGCCCGCACTATGGCAGTTGAAGGGGTCGGAACCCCCTTCCTTACGGGAGTTGCAGAGAAGACGCATGGAAGGAAGCATGTTTAATAATGCCGTACAACAACTTGCTGCAGCGTCTACACAACTGTATTGAGTATGGTGTAAACAAGGCGCTGTGCAGTGTAGGATTTACAAAAATTTGGCGTTCCAGGCATGACATTTTTTTTTGTCCATAGGTGTATGAAGCAAAAGGTCACTGAGGTAGTGCTTGCTCTCTGCATGTGTTTACTTCGTGGTTTCGTACTGATAAGCGTGGTACCTGCTTGCAGGTCGAGTCAGGCCATTCAGGCAAACAGGTAGCAGGTAACATGTTCATCAACAACGAATACACGGATATGGTTATGATCTATAGAAGACGCACCGAAATGCGGCTGAGGCTCGAAGGCTGTATCCCGAACGTTTTTCGTTGTGAGGCCTGGCTTCTCGCGCGTTATTCGGCGTACAGAGATGCAATTAAGGACTGAGGTATTCATTCCAGGTATTATTATTTCTTAACCATTAATTTTTCTCATCGTAATTAGGGCACAGAACAGCGCAGCTGACCTGGAGTTCAAGGACTTCAACACAACGGATTTTGAAGGAGCGAAAATAGCATCCCTATATTACTGCACTTACACCAACAGCTTTATGGGAACGATTTCCAAAATCACGTATCTGTTTGCAGAAGGCTCTTATATAAAATAAACGAAATTACGGATTTAACCAGAAGGGTTTTATGGGGAGGTGAATGATATTTCAATGACCCGAATGCAAACAAACACAATCTCCATTATTGGGCTTCTGAGAATCCTCCCTGGTTACGACCACATCACACGCAGGCTCGGTGGGGCGTTAACGTGTGGTACCAATGTGGCTAGATAACTTAAGGTGAGCCACTCCGGGGTGGGAGCTGCCATTGGCTGCCCGCCTGTGACGTAAGTGAGAGTGAAGACGAGCGCGCGGAATACATACACAGCGCAGTGAACACACTAAATTCCTCCCGATTAACTCCTAATTGTTTATTATTAGCACGTTCTTCCAGTTTTGTTTAAAAGGTATACTATTTCAGAGCTTTCTACAAACATTGTGGGCTAGCCATAAAGCAAAACGAATGGAAACTGCATTACATTAGTAATATATTTACGTATAAACCAAACTATTGTACTTCCAGTACTTCAACGTAAACTGTAAGCGCTATAAGAGATTCAAACATACATTACTTTAGTACTAAAGGAAAATTGACAAGTACTCTAAAGGAATCGCTAAATGGATATGCTGGTGTATTTTTTTTTACCGTAAGAAATGAAAACAATAATTCCAGAATACATTATTCTGTTAAAAGATGTAAAAATGAAAATGACATACCTGCAACATTCCACTTGTACTTGGACTTCACTAAGTGCATATCCATGCCAATTGGGAATGAACTGCTACGGAACTGCATCTGGGAGCAGAATTTTCTTAACCGGCAAACCTAAAAGTTCACTCTTCAAATCCCGTTTATAGTCACTAGGAAGAAAGTGCACTGAACATACACGTGAATTGTCAGCGTTAAATTTGTCAGTACGCTTACAGCGAGACACCCACACGCGCTTTAATTGCTTATTTTTTTTTGGAAATGTGTGATAATTCACACCAACCGTTTTAAAACCGTAATTACGATATTGTGCTATAGCACAATACATTCTACTCTTAACGTTCTCACTCATTGCACACCGACTTAAACACTTCACCAAAGCAGAGAAAACTGAATCTATATTCAAGATTCTAGTTTATATATGTGTGTGCAACTTATTTGTTGAAGTGGGGGGGGGGGTATATGACTGAGTGATAAGGAACAATGCACTTTCGTACATCTGTTATTAAGTTGTGAAGTTTCCGCCAACATACCGAGGTAAAGTAGGATATTTTACCAAAAACAGCTAAAAATATATTATACTTTCAAAATAAAGCCAGTAGCATATATTCCCTTCCGATATATGAGTACATCTTGATTTATTGCACTTGTACGTGACTTTTAAAGCGAAGAGAAGCTCAGATTAATATCTGTTGCTTTTTAGGCAGTTGAGCGGCATAATTATTTCAAAGGAAATGCTGTTTGCTTTTACAGCCAAAGTTTAACAACCTTTTTCCGTCCACTGTGGTTCTGTAAAGGATTATATACCTGGAAAAGCTTGCCATTTTCAGGGAAGAATACCTTTGGCCCGCATTACATTTATTTTCATGTACAGACTTATGAGTCGGCCTACCTGCCAAAAAGGAAGTTCTTTATATTCCTCAGGAATGCGTATTAAACAGTAATTATTGTGAGCAGAAGCTATTTGAAGACCAAGTATCATATAAGCATGATCCGCATTCTGATGACATGCCATCTTTTAATTCTTGCAATAAGGGTATTGCTTAAGTGCACATAAATCCTTATCATGGGTCCCATATTAAGAAAATATGTATATATATATATATATATATATATATATATATTAGGGCATTTTGTAGTTTCAAGTTTTCTATTTTGGATAATCTTTTTTTCGATATTACATCATTAATTTGTAATTTCTTTGTCCTTTACCTCTTTATTTGGTAATTTCCTTGCATAAGTATAGAATACTTAGAGATGGGTGTAGAGATGGTTATTGTCAGGGAAACAGGTATAATTACTGTTATGAATTCATGTCCAAAATTAGGGATGAAAAGGTCAGTTTTCCCTTTTTTGCTTAATAAGTGCGTATTGCTCTTATTTATGTATGACATGGACTGTGAAATCCTCTTCATTCGCAATAAACATTGCATATTCTGAGTTCTCAAAAGAGTTAATGCTACACTTTTATAAGACCTGTTTAAAAACACAATAAGTTAGAAAATTAATTGAAAATATATTTGTTCTATGTTCTTGTTTGGAGGATCTGAAAAGCAAAGAAAATAATGTACTTACTTGTTTGAAGAATCTGAAAAGGAAAGTAAGAAAATTTTCTTTTCTTTTCAGATTCTTTGAACAAGAACATTCTCACTGCTCTTTTACTTATTTTTTCTTCTTGTATAGGAGTTATATCAATATATAAATTAATTTATAACTTTCTGTACACTAATTTTAGTAAATCAAATAAATCTCATTTTAGATAATTTTTTGTAATTACAAAGTCATTTTAAAACAAATGTAGTCATTTTTTTTAAAAAAAAAATAGTCATCAAAATCCGCGCCCTGCTTATAAAACACCGCTCTGACCTTATTTCCTCTCACATATTTACGTTCATCTGCCCTGTATTTGCTCACATAATATTGATTTGTTTCGTAAAGCCTATCCTGCCAGTTTGGGTGAAATGTGTCCATGTTTTATACAATATAACGAAAACTAAGATACGAGTAAGTTATTGCACTTTCCTTGCATAAATACTAAATAATATAGGCACCTAATTACAATTGGCAAGTTCCTTAGATCTAGCTGCTTTTAAAAAGATCAGTGTCATATGTTTCAATGATCGCCAGTGCAATACACTAATACACCTCCTTTTAACAACACCCACTTTCAAGGTGGGTGAAAGCATTACATTTGTGTGCTTTTAAGGGTATTGGTTGCAAGCGTATACTAAAGCATACAGAAAAGGTTGTTCTAAAATTAATATCTCCAAAATATTAAGGCTAGACGCATCCTTGTTCTTACTCTTTCAAGTAGGAAGGATCAAATGGGAACTATATACAATTAATTATTCATTAATTAAAAAATTAAAACAACTTTATACTAGAAATAATTAAGAAACTAGGTTTATATAAGCACATTCTCAGCCTAAATAATGAAGCCAAAATATCAAAATTCTGAACACATCGTTCGAATGTGCATTACTCTGTAAATTCGGTTTATTTGAAAATTGGAGGATATTTGCAAGACTTGCTGTGCAGATAACTGTTTTTCAGCATGTGGGCACAGTTTCATATGCATAAGTCGATTATTCATGGTTTTATCTAGAAACGAAAAAAAAAGTCTCGGAAAAAATGAACATATATCAAGTTTTCAGCTATCATGACTTTTAAAACTGCTGTGTTTAAATCATATTACATAATAGCATGATCAACATACAGTTTCTCTCATTAAGCTGCGTTTTTCACAATCCATAAACAAACAATACAATTTAATTTCGAATCAAAGTTTAAGACCCGATAGCGTATAACATTGAATTTTATATATCGTATAACGTGTTTTATTTTCGTTGCTAAAATTGGCCGAATAATGTGTTATTGGTTTTCTTTAACATAATATAATTAAAGTCAAGCAATAGCATAAACTAAGAAAATGGTTTTAAAGCTTGCAACTTAGAGCTGCTGAACAACTTTAATATAACAAATATCTGTTTTATATCTATATATCTCTCTTTCTTTGAATAACATATATGCTGCAAGTCATCCCTCAAGACCAAATTTCATATATCGACAGATTTTTAGTGAATATTTCAAGGAGAAATGAAATTGGCGCTAGTTGGGTATTTAGCTGTAAAAAGACAGGTTTGTGTTTATTATTTCCAAGACTAAGTCCAGTTATAGATGCGATTTTGTTTCAAGTAGTATAGGGTCGAAACAGATCGTATAATGAGAATATTATCCGAAGTGCACTACGGTGCAGAATACTGGCTAGCTAAAACTTCACTCTCGATGACGTCATGCAGCAGGCGGACGAAAGCAGTACAAGCGAAAACGGTGCGGGAAGAGACCCCCCTGGTGTGGTACGGCGAACGGGGAGACACCAGCGGACCGTTTTATTTGGATCCTAGGCATATTAGGCAGTTTTATTTGTAATTCGTCCAGAATGGGCTTAATATTGAAACATTTCTAAAACACGTCCCGCTTTAGTTAGCTCTAAATCACTGGCTTCGGTACAATGGTACATCATCCCATTATTCTAGAAGAGTTAAACAAAATCTCAACAACGTGTACTCCGGACGGTGGTTGCATTAGTGGCCAATGAGATCTCCCCTGAAATTTTTTTCTTATGGAGTTATACCAAAGCCGGGGTTTGCGAAACGGAGCCAGAAAATCAAAAAAGTTTAAAACAAAAGATAAGTCATGTCTGTGCTTCAATGTCAGCAGAAATGATAAGACGTGTCCATAGTGATACTGAGAGGCGCTTACCTCAATGCATCTACCAAGGCGGACATGTATTTGAACATTTTTATTATGAATGATGCACTAATAGAATATAATTTAATTTTAGCGTAGCTTTAAAGGAACATAAACATAAAAATAGCGTTTTATTTAATCTTGTCAACTGTCAATTGGTGCTATATAGTGCACTAATTGTAGATTAACTGTAATGTGATTATATGACAACATGTGAGCTCAGGCTTTTGCACAGTGACAATCCTGAATTCTTGTTATTAGGCGAATTGGTTATTAAATAAGCGATAAAACTTGCATACACAATCTCGCACACCCATATTCAAACACCGGATCCAGGGCACACCGTGAAATGTTCTTCATTAAAGAGAACTTTCTGGAGCTCGGACGAGAATCGAATGCGGGACCTCTCACGCAGCAGACAGGTGCTCTACCGATTGAGCTACGTGACCAGTAATAGCATTTAGTGTTTATTTTCAAGCATTGGTCTTTTATTCAGCAAGGACTCCTCTCCGTCGGTCTGCAGTCCCCTATACAGTTCTGCTTAGGCAAACCTTTTGACACCCGCGTAATCCGGGATAAACTAACTTCAACGATGAACGGCTTGTGTGGGCCACCTGGTATATACAGGGATAAGCATTTGTGTAACAGTGAGTAGAGAAAGGCATGTGAATGTATCACATCGGATTTTTTTCTTCAAATTTATGAATGTCAGAGAGGTCTTAACTTTTTTTTTTGACAAACCTTTGTTCAGAGACTAAAGATTAGCGAAAAGTACAAATAATTTCCAACAGCGTTTGATGGGTGCAAATTACCACTCTGTTAAACAGGGCAGAATATTTTCATTAAATAACGCTGCTCCATTCTAGATTCAAGGTTAGATACGTATGGTTCAAGTCATTATATTATCATTGGTTTTGGAGAATATATGTGTTTCTGCGTTATTGTAGATAATGTAAAGTTACTTAATCTAAAGAAGTTCAAAATCACGTGTTACATTTATTAAGACTATTCAGCAAATAAAGCGCAATAGGTTATAAAAGCAATAAATACTGTTTGAAGTAGGTGAAGTAATAAAATATATGTTTTAAACAACATATCTATTATTTAAATCTTTGAAGTTGTAGTTAAAAATAAACGATTATTATATGACAAAGAGTTAATGCCCGAAGAAGAAAACCTTTAAAAGAGAAGTCTAAATCGTAGGGTAAGAAAATATAAGAGCAAGTCTTTGCAAGAGCTAAATACAAGTTTGTTCTACACTTGTACACCTATTTGCACCAAGCGGCAATCCTGAATTCTAGTTAATGAGAGAATTTCTTATTAAATAACCGATAACGCCTCCCCACACAAGGTGCTCTCACACTCAAACACCAGACTCTGAGCATACCGTGAAATGTTTTTGTTTAAAGACAATTTCTGGAGCCCAGTCGGGAATCGAACCCGAATCACCTCGTGTAGCAGACAGTTTCTCTACCGAATGAGCTCTGGGACCAGTAATAGCAGTTAAGTAGTTCGTTTCCAAGCATTATTCTTTCATTTAGCAGTCTCCTCTCTGTCGGTATGGAGTCCCTTTTGCAGTTCTGATTAGGCAAACAAACCTTTTGACATCCGCGCTATTCCGCAATAAGCTAACTTATACTTGTGTGGGCCACCTGGTATCGCCTCTTTCAAAACCCCAAGATAAGAGAAGTATTCCAAATCGACTATAGGCAATAGTGGGTTGGGAAGGAGACATACTTTAGATTATGTCGGCCTTTCACACCGACAAGGGCCTGCTGCTGCCCAGCGTAATCTAGTAGGCATTAAACTAATTGCTCTTTCGGTTTTACTGGCGGGTAGCAGGCACTATTAGAAAGTTGAATGACTTGAAGAAACCTTGCTAGACGCCCTGTATGCCCGATTCCAGGTTATAGGTCACCCTGTGCTGGCATCAAAATTTAGTAAGTACGCATTGGCTTACTGTTCAAATTAAAAACTCTTTGTTTTGTACTTGCTATTTATGAAGCTAACAAAATATGTTAGTTGAATGCATTTATTATTATATTCTCTTGTTTTCAAAAATTAAAAATGTGTTAGTTGTAATGTCCACTACAATATGAAATGCTATGAAGGAAAATATTCGAGTATTGGTCTTCAAATTATGTTTAGAAAATAATGTGATTTACTGCCACGGCTGTGTGGTTATTATGACAATGAATTACACAATCAATAGCAATTCACAGTTTTATTAGGAGGGTTAATAACTGTATGCTTTGAAATCATATCTGTAAATAATGGCTGTGCCTCTAAAACGTGACCTGATTTTATTCAGAGGTATTACAAATGTAAATGAGAATTGAGTATGTATTTCTCACTCGTATTCTATCTAGACACCTTTAAAGTACTTGAAATGAATGAGTGATTGTTTGATGATTTATGAAATGAAGTATGCCATGCTCTTAGGAATTTCGGTCTTAATTATTCAAACATTAAATTAATTGAAGCAGCTGCTCAATGGAGAAATTATGACATATGAAAATGATATTAAACGTAACTATGAAGCTTACGATAGTTAGACATGTATATATTTGAATGTAGTGACTTAAATCCTTTTATCGTGATGAATGATATTACTCTAGAAAATTCATTAAGTGGTCAAGAAAAGGAAACAGAATAAGAAAAAAAAACGAAATTAAAATGATTTAGGTTCATGCTTTACCACACCGCATATACGGAATATTTACATTAATGACGATACTAAAGAAGGGATAATGTAAACAGAAACTGTGTAAATTTAATAACAAAACTAATGGTTTTTCGACGATAGTGTTTTTCTTATCCAGACTGTCATGGCTGAGAAGTTGAAATTCCTGTACTCCGTGCGTTTCGCATTTTTACCGCAGATGTTACTAAAATGTATTTAATATTTCAACTAGTGATATGTATATTTATTGTTGTAGACATACAATATTATCACATTTGATGGTTTAGTTTTGTTATTAAAATCTTACCGCTACTTCCCCTTACTTAACAACACTTACGATTTAATTCATGCAGCATTTAAATATAACTTTTCGGCGCAAGCAGCCATCTCTCCTGCAGTCAAAACTACTAGGCGTGAATAATCGATCACAGTTCACAGAGGCTAGCGCAGTCGACCTTGATGGTGCTTTTGAACAGCTTACAGTGATTAATTTTATTTTCGTTTAAGCGTTTCTATCAGTTTAAAGCTGGCCGGCATCTGAGAGATTGAGCTCGAATCGTGTACTTCCGTCAGCACTCGGGACAGCCAAGCTTTGTCCACAAGACTGCGCATATTTTTGCAGTAGTTATAACGGGGAACACAACTATCAGCACAAAAGTATTCCGAGAATATAATTCATATACGAGATTTCAAACAGGCAGATGTTTCAGAGTGTTTCAACACTGAAACACACTTTATTGATTTTTGATTCTCAAGTGGGGTATGACTAAATCTCATTACAATGCCATGCTTACTGCAGCGCTCTTAGGTCAGTGTTAGAGAGTGAGCTTACTGTTCCTGAGATTGCAAGTTCAAATCTTCCGTGGAGATACTTAACGTATTCCCCTTTAATTTTAAATACATGAGTAAAATTATAACAGGTTTTCCTAAATGTTTATGTATGTGGCGTTTATTTAGTAGTAAGTCGTACCGGTAGATGGAAACCATGGCACTCATTTATCGCTCGGGAGGAAGTTTCATACCCAGTCAATTTAAAGTTTATAACAACAAATTTCACCATTATTGTGTAATTATATTTGTAAGTAAATTGAAGTAAGACGAGCAATATTAATTAACTATGTATATTACAGTAAAATGAGGAGTACAAAATAAAAGTTAATCCACGACGGAGAAGCTAACTCGAGCTGTTGGAGTCGAAGTTAAGCTTAACCACTATTCAACGTTAGGCACGGTAGAGGTAGCCCAAATCGGGGACTCGTGTTATACAGTTAACCAAAGCGGCGCACAGAAGTTGACGGTTGTGAACCACGCGCTCACTCGAAGTGACTTTGAGAAAATGTAACTACTCAAGAGACCGCCACGTTAGTGTACCTTGTGCCGCACTTGTATCGTAATACACTATTGATGTTAGTGTTTTATTTCGTATTACTTAAGGGGATAAGGTAGTCTGAACTCATGCAAATTACACTTTAAGTGTGTTAAATTACCACTGCTCTTAAAGTTCTCAATGGTGTTTTCTGAAATTTTTATAAATTGTTCTATAAATTATGATAATTATTTCAAGCGGTTGTTTGCAATGATAGCTTATGTAGTTGAGTCTGCACAAATTATTTCATTCAGTAGAAAAATAATAAAGTTTACTCTTAAAACATGTGAATTCACGTACTTTTTCTCTGATACTACTTGCAAAACAGAATCACACTTTTGCATGATCGTTCTTAGTATAATCAGCTATCTTCTGAACCTCAATTATTTAGTTATGTACACCAGTTCACTAGAAATTGATACAAAATTACTTGCAAAGTCAAAAAAGTAAAAATGTGGAAATTTTGTAATGTTGTTGCTTTCTTAATAGCACTAATATACATTATAAAATTATGATTGTGGTTCAGAAAGTTTATATATGTGTTGTATACATGTACTGAAAATTTAAGCTCTCTACCTCTCATACTTTCTGAGAAAAAGGTCCATAAGTATCCAAAAATGTTGTTTTGAGAAAACTGAACATTGACACACATCAGTACATTCCAGGGCCATAATCATCTGCACCTTCATTCCTGGATTGCTTCAGCTTTCTAATTGGCTTCTCTTGGTCCTGGCCTCTTTTGTTAATTGCTGAACTGCTCGCTGGGCATGATATAGTCGTTCGTTGTTGAAAGACACCAAAATGTTCTAAAAGGGGCGTTGCATGACAAGTTTAAAGGAATGCAGACTAGCATTTAAATGGAATTTAAATGTCTCAAAAACCTCTTACCCCCCAAAAGTATATATTCTCTGAAACTGGAAATAACAGAGAGTTTATTAGTGCATAAAACAAAAAATGTGATTTTTTTTACCATTTCAGAGTACCTTGTCCTCTTAATACTTTTATTGAATCGTTCTCGTATTTATTTAATAGTTATAGCATGTTTCGATTTTTGCTCCAAATGTTAATAGCTCTACCTAATATTTCTAACCTTTCGGAAGTCTGTATTACTTCATCGTGGAGTTGCTTGCAGTTCTGAGTAGTTACTCAAGTGTTGTCCATGGAAATGTTTCTCGGACATGAGCCATGTTTTTGTCTGGTTTTGGATTACTTGTGTGACTCAAACGTTTTCACGCCATTGTCTGTGCAGACCGAAGATTTAACGTTCTAAAACAAAGCTTTGAGAGAAACAGGGAAGTACGGTACGAGTATCGGCTCCATTCTAAAGCAGTCATTTATTTTCTATATTTTGTCTACCGCCATCAAATACTGTCATTTACAAGCCTGCTCGCTCTTCCTTTGAAGTTAGCTAATGTTATGAAGCACTCAGCTGTAACGCGGTTTTGCTCAAAGGAGCTCTTGCTGAGAATTTGTTCAAGCAAAAAGACGTGACGGTCAGCGTCATTCAACGTTCGGAACAATAAAATTGCGGTTCTACGCTCGCGGAGATTACAGTGGCAGTTTTCTTTTTGGTGTAAAGGTGAGTATTTCTAAACCTTAAAACACGTTAGCGGTAACATTTATCGGAGCGTTATCTTTGTAACCAGGGGCGCATTTAGTGGGTGTTTAGGGTTCAAACACCCCGAAACTACTGACACTTTTATTTATTTAAATCCATATCAAATCAATACGGGAAAATTTCATAAGATAACAGTAGGTCTATTGCTAGTAACACATTTACAAGGAAAAGGGAAACTTAATATTGTCGCCTTACATTGGTAAGCTGACATACGTCCCGGCGGTTTTGTGTTGTAAGGTGGGAAATCTTCATTCTGGTGAGTTTTTCCTTTCTATATAATTCCTCCAAGCCATTCTCTTGTCCACACAAGGTCTATATACTACAGAGTGGGTACATGGCAACTGTGTAGGGTACTTGGAAGTTTAGATCTAGTTCTGGAACCCCGTCCCCGACACTTTTTTCTGAGTACGGGTGTGTTTGTATCCGTCATCTGCGGTTCATCTTTGGCGACTGTGTGCTCTGTGATATCCTGTCGTCCTCTGATTGATCTATGCTGACTAGGACTGTGACAAACAGTAACGGTTACAACTGTCACAGTTTCAGTGCGTTAATAGTTACATGTAGCGGTTACCAGTAACGAACAGGTTATCTGTTTTCACAGTTATCACGTTCGTCGTTACATTACATTAATGGTTACTAGTGATGATTAGTTATAACTACTTTTCAATATGAACGATGTCGATACAAACTTACTTTGTTATTTGATGCAATTTAAAAAGGGATTTCTCTAACTGTGCCAACACTTTGATTACTACAGTGGGTTTATAATGTCAAAATGCACTCGTAATTCTGCATTCCTGCACATATACACAGTTTGTACAGGAACTGAGCTATATAGGAACCAAAATATAAACATCATGTGATGCAGATGCAGCAAACGGAAAATACATCATTATTGCCAACATAAATATGACCGAAGTTGAGCATATTGTCACGGTTTAATTTGTGACTAGGAGGGCGTAGGCGAAGGATTAGATAGGAGAGCAAAAAGGTCAAATGGCATACCATATTGTTTATTAAATAGGATAGAATATTACAAGCTTAGGGCCACTAACTGTAAGGGAAGAACCTAACTGTAAAAGCGATTGTTGCAAGCGCTAGTCTAGTAGTAGCAAAGGTTGGTTAACAAAAAATTACATAATACAGAATACAGATACCTTACCCTTAGGAGTATGTCACCATGCCAGAGGCGTAGTTACGGGGGTCCCACAACGGTCTCGGCGACATCTTGAAAAGCAGCACGGCGGCAGGTAAGTTCCTCTCAAGTCAGGAGTCCCATAGGGAAGAAAGCAAAATCGGGCGAGTTATCTATGGTACATCTTATATAGTGTCGCGGTTGCCTATGGAACAGCGCGACACCGTGACGCAGGTTAGCCATATATGGTAAAGCAAAGTATCATGTGCCTAAGTGACAGTGCCGAGTTAAGCATGATTCTGCTTGTTATTAAACGGAAAATGATGTAACTTCGCTGTAAGTCGTCAACAGGTAAACCAGAAAGTTCCGTTTAGGAATGTACAAATGGAGAAAGTTAAGCAAAATTGTAAAATATCAAATCTTGAAGGAATTTAGACGTAATAAATTTGATAAATACTTAAGTTCCCGCAATTTAGTATACTTCCCAATAGCATATGTGACAATATGACAACTTAAATATTCTCATAGAACACATTTTGAAAGGCGATGTTGTTAGAGAAGAGAAACTTAACGCAAAAACACTCATTACGTCATCATAGAATGTGCAGATAATCTCAGTTGGTTACATATATGTAGCACAGTGGATAATTGGTGGGCATTTTTCTCGCCAGATAGTATATTACGTATACCCACAACGCTACTCACGATCTCTTGCGGAGGAGATTAATACCGTGCAACAAATTGAGGTAACTAGATGAGCGAAGTGAAACCGTTATTGTTTACCGAAAGATGTAAATAATTAAAGAAATAACAGCAAGATAGAGAAATAATTGGAATACATAATTTCCGTATATTAAATCAATGGTTCACAGAGCACCAAACAAAATCTTTGGACGATTTTGTATCGTTTCTGGGGTCTTTTGAGGCGTATCCTTCACCTTACCCGTCGCAGAGCGTGGTGGCTTGATAGCACAGCAATAAGGGAGAAAAGATGGGGGGGGGGAGGTTGATGCCTTTGCTTTTTCTGGTGTTATTGAAATCAAAACATGTTTATTGTCTCAGAACCAGTCATGCCGTATACTAGTGAAATTACTCGTGGACGTATCTGGGTATGTGGGAGGCTGGCCGCACTGTTACAGCAATTGCAGCGGCAGTGCATAAAATTGTTTTATAGTAAATTACCGGATAAAAATGTTCCAGGAAAGTGGGGAAGACGGTCCACATACCCGTCAGAAAGTGGGCACTCCCCGTAAAACATCCGCAGATGATGATATTCGTTTACTAAATGCAAATTACTCGTTTGTTATAATTGACTGATCATGTTTAGAAACTAGAGATAAATATGTAGGTATATGTATATGGTTTACCGAATATGACATACATATGAGGCCCTGAAGTACAAAACTCGTCTTATCCAAAAATTAAAAAACAATGAGTTAGACATGGGATTCAATACTTCTTGCAGTTCTCTACAAACTGGTGAATTTAGGTTTGAACAAAACTCATCTAATACACCTTCAAGAGAGCCCCGAAAACTGCTGTTCAATGCAAAACTCTTCAAATCCATGGTGGTGGTTGATGAAGAAATTGTCTAATCCATCTTGCAATTCAGAGCAAAACTTGCCTTATCCAATACTTGTTTCACTACAATTGTGCTGTGTGAAGAGCAAAACTCGCCTTATCCAGCACTAAGAAATATAGCAGTTTCGCGTCTCTGTTTCCCTACATTGGCAGTCCTGTGTGATTCCAACTGTTGTTAGTTTAGTTTTGACTAGTCTAAGGTGCAGACGTGTTATTATGGAGTCCTCTGATATTCCGAAGTTGGTGGAAAGGGTAGAACTAGGAAATGGGCATCCCATGAATCGAAACATGAAAGAGAGAAGAGGGAAAGGTATGTATGATCGAACTACAATTAAGTAGTATTTTCTATTGTTGACAGATATGACTCATATAGGAATAAGCAGATGTGTTTACAATACAGTCTCTATTGTTAAAGGTATTCAGCAAGCCTCGGCCCCCACTTTCCTGCCTGCAATCACAACAGCAAGTCATTCCAATACAGTAACTTCACACAGAAGGACATAAGGAAATTCCACGAAGCCTTCTACAGCTGCAGTTCTAAAATTAAACAAGACTGCGTTATACTGACTTACTGTTCAAATGATATACCTAAACGGCAGCGTGGAGTCAAAGACGATTATCGGAAGGGTTTTACAACAAAGTATCAGTGAAAGTGTACTAGGTCTGCCAGTTCAGGTGGGTCAGAAAACTTTTCTGGACATTTTGCAAATATCAAAAGACAGAGTACAAAAGACACCTTGAAAATGGAGTGGCGCAAAGGAATTCCGAGGTGGAGACAGGGTGTCACAAAAAATAGTAATAACAGAGAATCTGTAATTAAATTCACACAGAAGTTTAAAGTACTTGACGTCCATTATTGTAAGAGCAAAACATCAACACGGCAATACTTACCAGGAAATTAAGCATTAATAAAATGAGACGTATGTATAATACAGAAGCATCTAATTCACTGAAAGTGTCTAAGAGTTTCTTTCGTAATATTTTTAATGCAAAATTTAATATAGGCTTCAAAAGCCCTATTTCTGATGTATGCTCACTTTGTCTTTCTTATGACGAGAAAATATGCTGATAGCTAAACGAATACATAAACTTAGGGCTAAGGCATATTTTGATCTCCTGAAAGAAGATGATAAAGTAGCAACATTTTCATTTGATTGTCAGAAAAATATAGTACTGTCAAAAGTACAGGATCAAGCAGCATTCTACAGCAGGCAGTTATACATGTATAACTTCTCCATTGTGCAGGGTTCATCCAAGACAACACTGACAAAAAGTATGTTTGTAATTTTGTTTGGACAGACAATGAACGTCCTAAAGGTTCAAATGAAATTGTGAAAGCAGTATCCTGTCTTTTGTGCAAATCCGATTTTTTGGGGTTAAGAAAATTAGGTTGTTTGCAGATGGCTGCTGTGGGCAAAATAAAGACACTACTATGATAGGCATGTATAATTAATGGCTTGCTATTCAACGCATCGCAGAGCAAGTAGGTGATAGAAATGATCTTTCCTATTCCTGGCCATTCATTCATCCCTCCTGATCGTGTTATCGGGCGAATACAGAAAGAAATAAGAATGAGAAACACAGTCAGTAGACCTGAAGAATATTTTGAAATCTATAAAAACCATGGAAAGGTAATCAGACTAGGGATAGATGTATTTTTACAAGATTGGAAGTATGCTGCAAAGGAAACATTGAAGTCACCAGGACCCTGGTATTTTAAATTAAAGGCGTCTAAACATATTATTTTACAACGTTTTACCTAAGGCAACGTTCTAGTGAAAGGTGAGGCAAATTATCGGGACGATATGCGTGTAGGCAAGACCATTCTGAAGCGAGGCAAAACCTTAGAAATGCTTATTGCAAGGAATTTAGATGTAGGTGTGAAAGTAAAGGAGGAAAAAGTTAAAGACGTGAAAAATGTATTAAAACATTTGGTGATAACTGGGAAGAAAATGAAAGCCTGTATTTTACAAGAAGTTAATACCTAAAACAATACTGCCAATGAGGTAAAGAAGTAGATGCTGTTTGTGAGAATTGTTTTGTTAGTGAGGAAGAAGAACTTAGAATTTGATATGTTTGTTTTTGAACATTAGTTATTAGTATTGCATTTTAAACATAATATGTAAATTTTACAAGTCATAAATGTGTGTGATATGAAAACTGGTCAATTTTAGTGAGCAAACTATGATAAGAGTGATTCATTGACCTCCTTATGCGAAATTGGTGGAAAATTGTGAAAATTTAGTTTTTTATAACTAAAATGAAATCAGAAATCGTTATAATTATACAAACATTGTAAGAAGTCATTTATTAACATTGTCAAACACGAATATTGAGAAGTAAATCGAAAATGTTTGCACTTAATTGTAATTTAGTATTGTGTTTGCACCAAAACTTGCCAAATTCACTACCGTTGCGTGCAAAACTCGCCTTATCCAAAATTAAATTTTGATTTACCGCCATATTATTTGAGACTGATTTTTCAAGAGAATACATGCTTCTTTAAGCGTCTAGTCCGGACATTATTACATTAAAATAATTTTCAAATGTTCTGCTGTTTGCCTAATTTTAGTTTTTCTCGTTTTCTGAAAATTCGTTTTACCTGGATAAGGCGAGTTTTGCACTTGACGGCCTCATATTATGGCAATAAAGCTGTGTTATGTTTTGTCTATAAATCCTGTTGTATTCCTATGATCAGCAATATGTTAGTAAAGGCATATTAACGAATTATAGTTTGAATTAGAGGAAAAACATGCTGCTTTATTTATTATTTAGTTATGTTTGCTTCTATGCAGTAACAAGCATTGATACCACTGTGTGAATACAGTTCTGTTTATTTTTTCTTATAAAGTGCTGCCTTGCTATGTATTCAATGAATACCATTTAAGCTTAAATTTGCACCCCTTGAAAATCTTCTCATACTACACGTTCTGCATTTCGCTAACCAGAAATTTCACCCAGATTCGGTAACCGTTAATGGGATAACTAATTACAGTCTTCGTTGCTTTGGTAATAATTATTGGGTAATTAATTACTTTGTATTCATTACTTTTATAACGGTTAATGGGTAACTACTGTTTATCTCCATTACTTCAGTAACCGTTACAATGTAGCTGGCAATTTCGGCCCGTTTTGACCTATTTTTAAGGGGACGGATCTGTTAGTTTTCCAAAACCCAACTCTACTGCGCTTTTCGAATTATTTACATCTCATGCCTGTATATAGAACTATGGTTGCAAAATTTGGTGCATATAAATTAAGTCGTTCCTGGATTCTGCATTTTAAAACACAATTTAAAGCAATTTTATAAAACATGCTCCTTATGATGCAATGTTCATAACTTTCAAACAATATATCATACTAACATTCCTTATTGTGCTAGAAAATAAGTTTGCTAGGAAGTATGATTTTAAATTAATTGCTTTTGAAAAAAACAATTTCGTTCAGCTGTGAGCCTCGGCTTTTGCAAAAAGAATATATACTTATCAAACGTGGGTGAGCTTGCTAGGGTAACACCTTTCACTCGCAATAATAACTGCATAGCAGGCTTGAGGCAGTATTTTTAACACTTAAATGATTTCAGCCTAATTATATAATATAAAAAATAATAACAGCCCGCCTTAAAGCAATATGTGTATAATAAAATATATAAATTGTATGTAACGGTCATTGTAGTATGTTTATATTATTGTGTACATGTATAATAATGTTACGTGAATGTATTACGTAATTTAATAACGTAGGAGCTGTGAGAATAGGGCTCGAAAGTTGCTAACAATGAGGTAATAATGAGGTAACCTTGAGGCAATAATGAATTGGAAAGTTTAATAATGCTACCAGCAAATCTTGGAACAATAATGTAATTTTTAAAACAGTTTATAATTAGCCAATCAACAACCATAAAAGCTGAAAGTTAAACAAAAGTATTCTATTGGAGTAGGATTAGCTAATCAGAGACTTGAAATAGAGAAATGTACAAATTTAAGCGGTAAACGCCAGTCGCTAGAAGACAAGTACCTGAGCAGTTCATTCGCTCGGTACGTATTCAGTGTGAGACGAAAATTCATTACGGCAAAAAAATAAAACAAAGTTTACGTGTTAAAAAGTGCAAGTAATTAATATATCAGCGAAGTGTTATTTAATCGTGTGAAGGATTAATAAATGGAGTGAAGTAAAAATTATAATTTGTGTAAGCCTACATTCTTTAGCCGCATCACTCCCTGCAAAGAGATACATGTTTCTACAAATTAATACTGACGCAGCCGAGGAAAACATAAATATATATATATATATATATATATATAAATAATATTTAAAGAAACATAAAAAATACAAATTTGATTCCTAAACGTTGGGGCGAAGGCCACCGGAAAGTAAATGTTGGGGCGAAGGCCACCGGAAACTTTGTATCGTACGTGGGGCGAACACTCCAAGAAACTATCTCAAGTTTTTGGCTCCCCAACAGTCGAACTACAATACAACTCCTAAAAATAAAACCTATCTTCAGGCTTTGGTAAGCATGTATTGAGGAAACTCTTCCTGAAGTTTCACTCTGATAACTTAAATACTGAAGAGTGTCTAAAATACTACGACCAAGAGAATTGCAGTGGAAAATTTGTAGACATTAACCGGTCTAAAATTCTACTTATTTTTCATAAAAGAGTGTAAATATTTACTTAAAATGCATAATTTAGAAACTGATTAACATATGTGCACCAAATTAAGCAAAGAAACTACTGGAAATTTGAAAAAAGCCTGAAAATAATATAAAAAGTTTCAAATGCCTTAATACCTCCTCCACTCGGATTATTTAAATCGTGAGGTAACTCCCGCATTTAACTCCGATAGAAAAAATATTTACACCAAAGAGTTCCTAGAGAAATTGCCTACAATAAATTAGAACGTCTAAATTGTAATTTTGGATCAGTTTTTATTGATTGGTCCCCATAAATATCACAAATTTCACAATTAAAATATGTATTAATATACATCTTATACAGATATTAGATGCCGCATATAATTTTTCTATAAGCATGTGAACGGAATGAGATGGTTCCAACTGGTTTTCTGTGCATGCAGGGCAGTACAAATAGGACGTGTACTGCGCAATTGGATTACAAGTTCCCACACATTTCTCATCTCAAGCTCTGAGTTTCTGCTTCCTCTCTGCTAAAGACATGAGACCAGAGATGTAGAAGTATATAAATAGAATAATCCTTATTGTTTCATCTAACGGTGAATCCTATTAATAAATTCTCTGAATTTATCTTTCAATGTTAACACATTACTGTCTATTCAGCAACGTTTTAGCTAGTGGGTGGGGGAGCCCTTCCAAGCAGGTAGGGGTTTAGCTCCTGAAAGGAGGTAATGTTTATTTGGTCTGAGTCAAGTGAGGTCTAAAGACGCGCGATAGTAAAAAGACTGTTGGCTGTTTTTCACTTTATGCGAAACGTGCGGCACGAGTTCAGCATACTGTGTACCCCTCCCACCAGCTAAAGCTTTACCTGAGAAATAAGTCATCTCGCCCCCTAGCTAAAACATCGCTGAACAAACATACACACAAGTTGTTAATGGGTAGTTCTTATATTTGCCGAAAAACAGGGTCTTGTAACGTGGACATATCCACTTGAGGTGCCTTCAATGTTTTATTTTGCAGGGGACTTATTATCGGGTCCAAACGTACTAACGTTTGAGGCGTGTCCACTAAAACGGCAGTAGCGAATAGCAGAGGTGCGACGTTGCCTCATACGGGCAGTACAGCTTACCGCTTGTGAACTCTCAATATCATGTGTGCGCATGCCTAGTTAATGTTATAGAAAAGCACCTTGTATCTAGGATAAAAGGCGACATTCTTCTGAACAAGTAAAAAAAAATCATATTTTTACACCCAGTGGTTCAAATTTTATTTTTCGTGATGTATAATCACAGACTTTTAGTTATAGTTGTGCTTAAATACGTTGTTGGTATAAATTTCCTTGGAATTACCCCGTTGAGTTCTACAATTCTTTTAACGCACGAAGAATTATCTGCACACGGCGCGGTTGGGCCTACTGGTATAATGAAACCTTAGTTGACCTTTTTTGCTGATTTTGAATTTTGGATGAATAACACTAGCGTGTATAAATAGTCTGCCCTGAAGTCAAAAACAGGATTTTCTTTAAAAAAAAAATGTGCGCGCGCGTGTGTATGTGTTACGCTTTCACACAAGGATGGCCAAACCGGATGTTTATTATAAAACTTACTATGTGGTTTGCATTAGATCCTTCATAGGAAATAGGCTATAGGGCATCTTAATTACTTTCCCCAAAGTGTGGGGTGTTTCTGATTGAACGCACAAATAAAAGTATCTCACTTATATTGTCAGTTTATTAAACATGTTACATAGTAAACGTTTACAGACATTATGTTTTTGAAAACTCTTGCTATTTACAGTATTTCGATAGGATAAATATTTAAGAAAGTATATAACTTTACGTCACCGTTATACACTATGTGATCAAAAGTATCCGGATACCCCCACAAAGATACGTTTTTCATCTTAGGTGCATTGTGCTGCCACCTACTGCCTGGTTCTCATTATCCGCGACCTCAGTAGTCATTAGACATCGTGAAACAGCAGAATGGGACGTTCCTTGGAAGTCACGGACTTCGAACGTGGTCAGGTGATTGGGTGTCATTGTGTCAGAAGTCTGTATGCGAGATTTCCACACTACTACACATCCCTAGGTCCACTGTTTCTGATGTGATAGTGAACTGGAAACGTGAAGGGACATGTACAGCACAAAAGCGTACAGGTCGACCTCGTGTGTTGACTGACAGAGACCGCCGACATTTGAAGAGGGTCGTAAAGAGTAATAGACATACATCTATCCAGACCATCACACAGGAATTTCAAACTACATCAGGATTCACGCCAAGTACTATGACAGTTAGGCGTGAGGTGAGAAACCTTGGATTCCATGGTCGAGCGGCTGCTCATAAGCCACACATCACGCAGGAAAATGCCAAACAACGCCATGCTTGGTGTAAGGAGCGTCAACATTACACGATTGAACAGTGGCAAAACGTTGTGTGGAGTGACGAATCACGGTACACAATGTGGCGATCCAATGGCAGGGTGTGGATATGGCGAATGCCCGGTGAACGTCATCTGCCAGCGTGTGTAGTGCCAACAGTGAAATCCGGAGGTGGTGGTGTTATGGTGTGGTCGTGTTTTTCCTGGAGGGGGCTTGCACCCCTTGTTGTTTTGCGTGGTACAATCACAGTGCAGACCTACATTGATATTTTAAGCTCTTCCCACTGTTGAAGAGCAATTCGGGGATGGCGATTGCATCTTTCAACACGGTCGAACACCTGTTCATACTGTACGGGTTGTGGCGGAGTGGTTACACGACAATAACATCCCTGTAATGGACTGGCTTGCACAGAGTCCTGACTTGAATCTTACAGAACACCTTTGGGATGTTTTGGAACGCCGACTTCGTGCCAGGCCTCACCGGCCTACATCGATACCTCTCCTCGGTTCCGCACTCCGTGAAGAATGGGCTGCCATTCCCCAAGAATCCTTCCAGCACCTGATTGAAAGTATGCCTGCGAGAGTGAAGCTGTCATCAAGGCTAAGGGTCGGCCAACACCATATTGACTTCCAGCATTACCGATGGAGGGCGCCACGAACGTGTACGTCATTTTCAGCCAGGTGTCCGGATACTTTTGATCACGTAGTGTATGTGTATGTAAAACGATTATCACGAGAAACAATCTAGTCCCGATCGCATCACAAGCAAACGGAAGAGGCAGAAGTTTGTGTGCTTCAAAGCCTTTACTTATGGTTTAATTTTTATTAACATTCCGGATAAACTGTTGAGTTTCCAAAGCATTGTATATCATGTTCCACAGTAGTGAAGTAAGAATAAAACGAGAGATGAATAGGACGAATTTGGGAAAAATCTGAAAGCTCTTTTGCAAGTTCTATACTTAGAAATTTTAATTTAAATATGTCGTGCGGTCCGAAAATCGCCAATGATGTATTGGATGTTACTTAACTTAGTGGGAAGCTCAGAATTTAATATTCTGTATTGTGTTCTAAACATACATATCTGTGGGAAAAGCCAACAAATTGCCAAAACTTTCATACAAATAGATTTTAGTGTTATTAAGTACTGGAAACTTTCTACGTTGAGGCAGTATTTTTAACACTTAAACCATATCAGTCTAATTATATAATATAAAATATAATAACAGCCCGCCTAAAAGCAACATGTGTATGATATAATATATAAAATGTATGTAAGTCATGCTATTATGTTTATATTATTATGTACATGCATTATAATGTTATGTGAATGTATTACGTAATTTAACAATGCAGGAGCTATGAGAATAGAAGCCGAAAGTTGCTAACAGTGTGGTAACCTTGAGACAACAATGAATTAGAAAGATTAATAATGCTACTAATAATTCTTGGAACAATAATGTAGTATTTAAAACAGTTTATAATTAGCCAATCAACAATTAGAAAAAAGCCTAAGTTAAATAAAAGTATTCCATTGGAGTAGGATTAGCCAATCAGAGACTTGAAATAGAGTAAAATGTGCAAATTCAAGCAGCAGTCGCTAAAAGACAGCGTTCCCAGCCGTGCGCTATTAGGCAGCTTTCCCGAGAAGTTCGACATATAAAATTCATTACGGCGAGAATATAAAGTTTACGTGTTAAAAAGTGCTAATAAAAAAACTCTCACAGCTCTACAGTAAGATATATCAGTGAAGTGTTATTTAATCGTGAGAAAGATTAATAAAACGAAGTTAAATACCATTATAATTTGTGTAAGCCTTCATTCTTTAGCCGCACCAACCCCTGCTAAGAGATACGTGTTTGTGCAAATTACTACTGACGCAGCCGAGGCAAACACGCATATATATAATATTTAAATAAACATTAAAAATACAAAGTTGATATTTAAACGTGGGGGCGAAGGCCACCGGAAAGTTTGTATCGTACGTGGGGCGAACACTCCAAGAAACATATCTCCCGCAATACGTGGCACAAACAGCAGTAATAATCATCTTCAAGTTTGGCTTCCCAACAGTGGAACTACAATACCTTCTTCAGCGTTAGTTAGATTTTATAGATGTAGATCATTTTAAAGCATGTCATGTATCGGTTTAAATGTCTGCCTGTAAGCCTACTTTCCTATAAAATTGTAGTAAAAGCAATTGTAGTTTTGCCTATATAAAAAAGAACAAACCATTCAAGAGAAGCCTCAGGAATCCTCAAGTACCAAATTAGTTGCAGAGGAGCAGAAAAAGATGAAAGGCCTCTGTATGCACTAAATACTTTTTTTAAGAGCATTAAGTCAGAGAGCGTTAGCATTTTTAAACTCTCTTTTCTCGATTTTTCATTTGCGACACACTCATTTTCAGATTGTTCCATATGATGCACTTTTCGGTATAAATAAATGGAATTTTGTACACCTCCTCCTTAATGACAGAATAAAAAGATGAGATGAATTTTTTGTTTACATGCATAGTTGTGACGTCATTAAACAATAATGTTCATATGTGTACATTTTAAAGCAGAAAATTTAAGGCTGATGTTTAAGTTTTATTTTCTTACAAAGTAGTAGGATAATTAAAAATCATTAAATTTTTAAATATAAAATGCTATTTTTTCAAAAAATAATTTCTTCGTGTGGAGAAAATTTTCAAAACAGTAAAAAAATAGTAAAATCATAGATATCTCTGGAACTAATTAAAGATATACAAGACATTTGATGTACATATTATACGTTAAGCCCTGATTGCTGCATTGAAATTTCAAATGAATCGACCTAAAATTCTGGATTTTTTAAATTTTGACGATGGTATCCTTAAGTTATTTATAAGAATATTCAATACTGTTCTTTAGGAAAACTTTTACAGGCACCCTAAAATCATTTGTGTACTCTTTCGCATATAAAAATCCAAATTCAAGTATAATTTGAAACTGAGATGCTAGGCTATTTGAAGTGAAGATAACAGCCCAAAGGGCTAGGACACTACCACTGCGTGTGGCATTCCTACAGTAACTTTACTTCTTGGACTTAACAGTAAACTCACTCCCTCTCGAATGAAAAGCCAGGCTTACAAACAAAACACTTGAGCGTTAGTGCACCTGGATGGGCCCAAACTGTCGGATCGATAGAGCATGAGCAACGAACGGACCATTTTCGTCAATTTTCTTGCAGAGAAGCAGAGATGCCCTTGCAGGTCTCTGTAGTAATTCAGTAAACATACAACTTTCCTGTATTCCATGTCCAACTGCATTTTTAAAAGTGAAAACACAAACTGTAAGCATAATTTCTGTAGAAGATGAAGCTGTATCCTTTCGATGTATCAGGGAAAAACGGCTTAAGAACAGAAACAACGTTATTCATATTTTCATCTGAAAGAAACACAGTAAATTATATACCATCCATTTAACATATATGGTTTACAAACCATTAATACTTTAACGAATACACACAGGTATTTATCGTCTCTGCAATTTGGTTACAGAGGACAATATGTTTTTACTTTCATGGAGGCCTTTTAGGTCCCTAATGACGGTTTAATCAGTTTTATTTATCCCCCTATGCAATGCTTTAGCAGAAGCTTTAATGTTTTTTGTCCCTTACAGTACAAAAACCGACTGTTAAATTGGACGAAAAACTGTGAAAAACTAAAAAAATTAGAGTCCTTCGCAATAAAATAATATGAATTCCAAAGTTTAAGAAAATATATCGTTTTTTTACACTTGGCGCATTTAAACTACGAATTAAGTGAAGCTACAAATGGACAGGCGTGTGCTTATTAATACACGCGTCCAAATTTATACCTCGTTCCCTTGCAAACATTTTTTTCAGCATTTCTCAATACTCACAATGCTCTACACGAAGCAATTTTTCAGTAATTTGTTTCAAACGTTTTGTACTGCCTCTCAAAAGTACATTAAAAATGACCATAAAACGTTTTAAAATAATGCTCCCATTTTTAGAAATAAATTAGCTTTTGAAAACTCAAGAATTCTGGAGATTACAAAAAATAATCATTTTTCTTCAATGATTTTGATGTGAATATTTTTAAAAATATATCGTATGGTGCATTTTGATTAGAACAATTCATTTACACAATAACAAATTAATATTTAAATAACCATGGAAGCTAGAATTTTGAAGCACGACAAAAACGTTACTGTTATTGTGTGTAATACCTAGCATAAATTTCAAAAAGATATCTTATATGCTGTAGATTTTCCAAATTTCACAGGTGAATTACCTTAAAGCTGTATTTTGTAATGTCCTGTGATAATCATAATAATAAATCCTTAACATTCAAGGGAATGAGAGTTAAATATCGGCGGATGTTGTAATTTTGAACTCCTTACCCTCCACGCAACAATATCCCAAATACCGGAGCTACTGTGCAGCCTGCAAGTATCGTTTAATTGCAAAAGAATTATCCATTTACGAAGCGTGTTTTTAAAGTAAGTAACGATATTTTTTTAAAAAATAATAGAAGATTATTTTCCAAATACTTTATTGTCATTCATTACCTTACACTACTTCTCCACATAGTCACCGCCGTTATGCAGGCAATTGTCGTAACGGGAAACTAGTTTTTTTATGCCTTCGTCAAAGAATGATGCCACCTGTGATGAAAGCCAAGCCTGCACTTCTCGTTTCACAACATCATCGTCATTGAAATGTTTTCCACTAAGGAATTTCTCCAGATGAAGAAACAGATGGAAATTGCCTAGTGGTGCCAAATCTGGACTGTAGGGAGGGTGGTCGAATTGTTCCCAACCAAATGATGCAATCAGATCTTGAGTTTGTTTGCCTGTGTGTGACTAGGCATTGTCACTCATTATTGCTTCCCCATAAACCTCCCACAATTGGCGATGAATGTTTCCTGGCATAACATTTCTCGCATTCAAGAAAACGAATCATTGATCTGACTTCACATTCGATGGGTCGTTCGATTGTTTTGAGCATTTCGAAACGCTCTAACAACAGGAAAACACAGAGTGATGATCGCTCACAGCTGCGACTGGCTTCCCAAAGAATGGAAGAGGTGATCGCGCATGCTCAAAATCGCGACTGCAGTGGCAAAATATTAAAACGGTACTTATTTTAAAAACACGCCTCGTATTCCAATAATTATGTAAAACCTTCTGGTCCAGAATTATATGGTAGAGAATTAAAAAGATGTAAACTTAGGAGTTCGTCCGTGACTTCAGAGCCAGCAACTAAAACATTTGAACTTGGTACGTAATTTATAATCTTCTAGAAAATAATTCTCTGAGTTGTCAATAATTTATAAAATAACCGAGCGAGATAGCTGCGCCGTAAAATGAGGCTCGCCTTCGGGAGGTTCCGCATTCGATTACCGCCGACCGCCCACCGACTTTGGGATTTTTCGTGGTTTTCCCTGGTCCGTAGGCGAATGCTGGGGTGGTTTCTACTCCACTACGATTTCCTTTCCCTAATTCCGTTCTTCTCATCTTTAAGCTGTGCTTCTAGGTTTCGTGGTGTGTGGCGGTGCCGGATAGATGGCGCGGATCTTGCTCCAAGGAAAGAGTATTACCCGTGGCCACTAGAGGGCTGCTTGGGTGGACGGTTCTTTCATCGCCTTCTCTAAGTAGCTCCAGTAGTGGGATGGTTCTTCGAGCTAGGAACTGTTAGGGACATCCGCGCGTCTCTTTGACCTGTCTTCCTGCGGCATTTAGCCTCTTGTGCTTCCTTCACTTCATCATTTCCTCCGGGGGATGGTAGTCACAGTAGATCTCCCTTGGGTTGCAGTACGTGAGGTGTCCCATACGTTCCGTACCTATATCATATAATTACAACAAAGAGGAAATACCACAAAATTTAATAAGGTTACTAATAGACTTTGACATTCAGGTACTTCACTGCATACATCTGTATACACACTAGAATAAAAGTTACTCAGAGGTTTGATACTGTTTCATTACACACATGTCGTAGTTCTTAAATGTCAAATAAATAAATTAATATGAAATAATTATCGTGCTGTGGATAAGGGATTCAATCGCGCTTTACTTTTATAGTATTCCTCCAAAGCTTAGCTGTTGGTAGTCAGTCAAGATATGAGTGCATGCAGTGGAATGTGGAATTAAACAGTTACGAAATAAGTGGGCGGGGCATCGGAAGGACAGTCAACCCTCCCAAAAAAACAAAACAAAAAACAAAAAACATCCGCAGTTCCGAGTTGCATTTACTAGTGAAGCTGATACTGCAAATATATTATGGTTTTCTTTGTGCAACTGTACATTCCCCTATCGCCTTGCCCCTCACTCCCCTCTGATCTCTAGCCTTGATGACGTCCGCATTGTTAACAAAAACAGTGGCGCTTTCCTCCAAGCGCACTCATATCGGTCTGACTAGTACTTCATGCCCAACTGTGTATCTTGCTTGGGATAAAATATAATCTGCTTTTGTTTTTATACCATTTTCTGTGCAGTAACAACAACTCGAGAGGTCAAAGCCATTATAGCAGGTTTCTTCTGTTGTCAATGAAATGCACAATTATATCTCCTAATTTAAATTTGGTGATAACATTCTTTAAACCTCACATTGACATTCAGAATTATATTAGCAATTAACTTTTTTTTACACATTTGCAACTTCAGAATAACGTTGTGATACGTGCATGTTTGGTACTTTTGTATTCTTTTAATGTGAGCATGACCAGGAACACAAATCAAATTGTATTTAAAACATTTTGGTTTGGTATTATGTATTTTTCTTTCTCTATCACGTATCTAATAGGTAGAGAAACTATTGCATTCCACTCAAAAATTCCATTGGGGATTTCACCATAAGTACATACTGTAACAAATGAGAACACCAGTTATTGCTAAATACACTTTATTTGTCACTTAGCTGCTCAGTTAGCACAAACTTCACACTTGAGACACTTTTAACACACACTCAGAACAAAACAAAACTGGTCCGTCGAATCGAATCACAACTGGACTTCTGAGTCACAACTAACAACCGAAAAGCAGAGTCACAACTCACAACTGAACTGTACTCAGCACTGTCCACTTTTAGCTGTGCAAACTCTTCGACTTCTTGACTGCACTTAACTTCTTCACTAACTACCAGGCAAGAGCAGCCCCTTATATAAGCCCCGCATACAAAGCGGGATGTTCTAGAAATGGAGGCCACTAGAATATGTTGAAAGGAATGTTCTGTACAATCACCAGGTGGACTGTGCCCCCATGCGACTCTGGGAGGAGGGCGTCATCCGAGTGGCTCTCCCTCCCCCGAGAGCTTTTCCAGTAGGCCGGCACCTGAAAATGAAATCCGGCCCCGCATTACAGGGTGGAAGTCGATACGCCACTTACGCGCGTCAACCCCCCAAAATGGGAAGACTACCGAGACCTCGGCGGGGACGACGGCAACCTAGTAGACAGTCTACCGGCTCTCCAGGGCGGTACTGGAGCACCTTGAGACGTCTCACAACCCCCGCCTGGACGGAAAACTGCACACACGTACCAAATCTTCCGTGGGTATCGGGAACCGTTACCCCGCCAAGTCCAACGCAATCCAAACGACACCTTCACGGGTGGGGCTCGGAGGTTTGGCCCAGCGTACTTCTAGTAACGTCAGAAGTACCACGAGTGCTCAGGGTCCGCAGCGCCCGCACCACGGCAGCTGAAGGGGTCAGAACAGAATGAAGCGAAGGTCTACCAGGACAAGAGCCGAAGCACAAGTGGCTCTCCAACCGTGGAGGTTTCCCATGAGGCCAATACATAGAGTCTAAAAAGCCCTCCCCCCCCCCGCTTGCGCGGAGATGGAAGTGGATACGCCACTTACGCGCGTCATCCCCGAAGGGCGACTACCGATAACCTCGGTGGGGCCGACAGCAATCTAGCATGCCGTCTACCGGCTCTCCAGGGCGGTACCGGAGGACATTGAGGCGTCTCAAAACCCCGCCTGCATGGCAGCCCATACAGACGTACCCAATCTCCCACGTGTATCAGGAACCACTGTCCCGTTGAGTCCAACCCAATCCGAACAACTCCCTGACGGGAAGGGCTCAGACGTTCGGCCCGACGTACTTCTAGTAACGTCAGAAGTACCACGAGTGCTTAGGGTCCGCAGCTCCCACTGAAGGGGTAGGAACCCTCCCCCTACGGGGAATGTTCCTGTACAGTAAAATCTGCGGGGAAGCGGCACATAATGGGTTTGTTACGCGTCTATTATTCTGAAGGGACCGGTCATTAGCCGAGCCCAGTCGGTCAGGTAGGCGAGTCGGGATGCACTTGCATCATTGGCCCATAGGTAACTTCCTGCGCGCGGTCACAGTACGTGTTTTGAGTCCCCCTTAATAATAATAGAAATATTTTTGGATACAGGTCCGTGTGCAGGTGTGTGAGTGAGTGAGTGAGAGAGAGAGAGAGAATATACAAAAGTTGATATAAATGTTCAGTATCTCCCAAAGATACGACACAAAGATTTCGAAGAAAATCTTCCCAACCCAAACTACTCTTTACATGGAAAATATTTTGGTATTTTTAGTTTTATCAATAATGATTATCACGATTTTGATTATTATACCACACATTTAAGATATGTACATGATAAATAAAATGTGTATCTTGAATTCTCTGGAATGAAATTATTGAAGAATTAAAAACAATAAAAACGAATATCTCGGAAATAGCTAATGCCAAGAAAGAATTATTTGAAATAAAATGTGTGTTTTAAAGTGTTCAACATATCATTCTGTAGTAATTTTTAGCTACCTCTTGTGATTTACCAGGTATATAACATTATATAAGTTTCTACTGAAAGAGGCGGAAATATTCCCAGAAAATTCAACATATATATTTTTTTGCTTTGCAAATATCTTAAACATATAGTATTTTATTCAAAATCGTTGGAGCTATTTTTGAGAAAATCGACTAATACCATGTTTTGTATTTTTTGGACATTTCGTTTTTTAGACATGCTGTGCGCGCACACACATACTCACATACGCGGATGTTTTTAGGATTCAGGGTCCTCAAACATGTACTTCCAGTGTAACCTTGATATCGAACTTTTGGATGGAATGCAGTATCTTCTCTACCCAAAAGTGCACTGTAATGCATAAAAAGTGGTCCATTCCCCTAGATCGACTTAGTGCTTTTCTCTCCGTAAGGTTTTCACCTTCAGGTAACTAACTTTTGACTTCACCCAACCGTTATCAGTTCTCTATGGGACTGGCCTGAAAAACAATTCAGGGATATACAAACTAACCAATGAACGATGTTTATAATCTATGTGTGATGAAGGGGTGGTTCTGATACCACCTATATGTAAACGTTTCGCTACGATTGGCACAAGGAAAGGCTAAACCAATTCCAAAAAATTCGGCGTTCTAGAAGAAGGAGTAAGAATTATTTGAGTGTGCCGTAAAACTGAACGATAGCTACGACATTTACATATATGAGAGCTTTCATCAGCGACATGGAGATGAAGGTTAAAGTTGTTGCTGCTACTAAACGGCAATAAGAAAACGGTCATGTAGCACAAGAATATAAGGTTTAAGAGGACAAGGTACTCTGAAATTGTCAAAAATCACATTTTTTGTTTTAGGCACCATAAAAAGCTCTATTATTCCCAGTTTCAGAAAATATATACTTTTGGGGGGTTAAGAGGTTTTTAAGACATTTGAATACCATTTAAGTGCTAGTTTGCATTCCTTTAAAGCTGTCATGCTACGCCCCTTTTTAGAACATTTTGGTATCTTTCAGCAACGAACGACTATATCATGCCCAGCGAGCAGTTGAGCAATTAACAAAAGAGGCCAGTACCAAGAGAAGGCAATCAAAAAAGCTGCAGTAATCCAGGAATGAAGGTGCAGATGATTATGTCCCTGAAATGTGCTGTAGTGTGTCAGAATTTTAATGTTCAAAATTCAAATTCAGTTTTCTCAAAACAACATTTTTGGATACGTACCTTTTTCTCAGAAAGTATGAAAGGTAGATAGCTGAAATTTTCAGTACATATATACAACACATATTTAAACTTTCTGAACCACAACCATAATTTTATAATGTATGTTAGTGATATTAAGAACGCAACAACGTTGCAAATTTTCACATTTTTACTTTCTTGACTTTGAAATTAATTTTTTTTTTCAATTTATAGTGAACTGATATACATAACTAAATAATTGAAGTTCAGAAGATAGCTGATTATACTATAAACAAGCATACAAAAGTGCGATTCTGTATTACAAGTAGTTTCAGAGGAAAATGCACATGAATTCACATGTTTTAAGAGTAAATTTTATTATTTTTCTGCTGAATGAAATTATTTTTACGGACTCAACTACATATGCTATCAATGCAAACAACCACTTGAAATAAATGTCATGACTTGTAAAATAATTGATAATAATTTCAGGAAAAACCATTGAGAACTTTAAGAGCAGTGGTAATTTAACACACTTAAGTGTAATATCCATATCCTTAAATTATAACGTTACCCTTCGGCAGTTCGGCCATACTTTCGATGAGATAAAGTACCCTGCCATCCAGTGGCTAGAATTATGCTCGGAA
The DNA here is from genome assembly GCA_030765065.1 of Deroplatys truncata. Lineage (NCBI taxonomy): Eukaryota > Metazoa > Arthropoda > Insecta > Mantodea > Mantidae > Deroplatys > Deroplatys truncata. The sequence goes on from CM060990.1 coordinate 619,319,051, forward strand.
AACAGAGGTGGTCACACTGGTAAGGGGTGGGGCTAGATTTTACCGGTAGCAACATAAGCAGCTCCGTTCCAATAAGGACCACATTTTATGCACGCCAGTATACGTGCAGAGAAAATAAAAATATATATAGCCACCAATGCTGTTAGTCTGGTACTAAGTTCATCGCTGCTTACCACGAACATCCCAGAAATTTGTACTGTAAATTTGACAACATAGAATTGCAAAGCAGTTCAGCATCTGTCCTTTCAGAGCGGAATAAAAGCCACAACTGCAGGTTCATCTTGCTGACTTCTCATTGATTTTCGTTTAAGGGGATAACAGCTTCTCGATAGCTTGTGTTCCCAGAGGGAGAAAACTTGAAATTCTTCTGCAACTCTAAAAAGGAATTGCTTTGTATCTAAAATATCTGACTACTTTAAACCAATGCAACGTTCGAGCGGCTATTCTAACATCTGGCGTCAGATGTTAGAATAGCTTTTACAGCCCGTTTATGTTTAAACCGAACTTTTACAGAATCTGAAAGAGGGTTCATTTGTAGACCAATATTTTCGAAGCTTCAGTCATATTGCTCTTATTCCTACTGTTAATTTATTAAGGCAATGTATTTGTGAAACTTGGTAAATACGTGAACATTTTGGATTTGTTTCCTTTTTGCATTTTTATTATTGTTATAAGTTGTACTTTCATGCTACACAATTTGTATTTGTAATATTAACAATTTTGAAGCTACAAATGGTTAGTTAATCGGTCCTTTACCATTTATATAAGCACGCCATAGGGCTTTAAAAGCCGTTTTTCTCACTTCCTTTTTTCAGCATTTTTCACTAGGTATTTAAAATCTTCCTTGGACCACAATTTATAACTTATTAGCTTGAAATTTTCAGCAGAGCTTCAGGAATCACGGATTTAAACATATTTGCACTGGTTAAAAATATTAAATAGTTCAGTTGAAATTAGTTATTTTCCAGAACTAACATTGAACAATTTGAGAAATTCAACAAAATGCACAGACATTTTGTTCTGTTAAACTAATTAAAATTAAGAAATACTTGCATAATATTGTTTTTAATTTTTTAAACTAAGCTGAAGTGAATAATCTGGGAGGGATATGATAAACCATAGGGTGTAAGGAGGATTTCATATTAGCATATCCAAAAGTGATCAATTATGAATAAAAAAATTAATATCTTTAAAACGGTTTGATGTAGCTAATTAAATGTAGTATACAGTTTTATGTCTTATGTTCTGAATATACAGTAAAATATCAAAGCAATCAGAATAAAACGGCAGATTTTTTGGATTTTCACATATCCATTGTCTTAAATCGCCAAACCCCTCACGAGGTGTATGGATTATCCTATTGTCCTGCTCTTTATTTGGGTATTTCGTCTCTAAGCTCTGTTCACTTTAGGCTTTCGGTTGTTTTATGGTCATTTGGCTAAGATTGATTTATCAGAGGATTTATTTTTATTTGTTGGTACATACACAATCAAAGGTTTGTGAAATTCCAGATCAGAGAAATGGAAGAGAAAACTCCCCGTTCCATAATTCTGAATAGCTGAATACACAGATGTTATGAGCGGAGTAAGCAAACAAAACCGAAAAGACGACCACAAAAGAGATCGCTCAGGCGGATATATCTGCTCTTAGATTTGAAAGGGTTAATCACGTGTATGCAAAAGCTACTATCTACTCCTTCATGAATAAGTGTTATCTTCATCTCATTGACGGTCTAATGTGGCACGAGCTCCATTTGCTTTAACACTTAATTTCTCCAGTGCGGACCATTTCAAACCTGTCGGCATTCTAGCAGGACGAACGGCAGGGGAAATGCGAGCGCGCTCCCGCACGATACAAAAACGTATGTGCGGTGAATGTCGGAGATTAGGCCTACCGTCACATATAAATTAAATTAAATTAAGTTTTATTTATGGACGTTCTTTAATACATTGGTTCTTAGCGTCCTATTCTATATCGGGCGTGAAAGGCCGGAAATTTTGCTCAGTCTCTTTATCAGGCTTTGAGGTTCTTTTACGTGCCGGCTTTACTTCCCTTCCGAGGGAAGCCATGCTAAGACTTTTTACGCCCGAGCATTTTCCATCGCCCTCCGCCGGGTTTGAACCCGCGACCTGGGGAACTAGAGGCTAACATGGTACCCCTAGACCACGGAGGACGACACCCATACAAATAATACGCCAGTAGGAGGTAATAAGTAAACGTAACGTTGATCTTAACTTTTATTAAAGCATATGCTGAAAATGATGTCTCTCTTTTTGAATGACAGATCACACCTAGAAAATTCTGAAACACCATCTGCAATTCTCTATATGTAACTTCACTGAGCACACTCCTATTTTATTCTTAAGCCCTTGAAGAGTGTGTGGATTGTTTACATACACTTTCTGCTTTAAATCCCCCCACAGTTTAAAATACCACTATTCGTTGCTCGACACTGTACCGCAACACTGCAAACAAGAGATTTTCTGTAACTCGCGTGTTTTCAACAAGACGTTGGAATGACAATGAGCGTCGGGAGGATGGCCGGCCGGTACGGCCTGCGTGCCGATTGGTTTTCTTCCCGTGAGGCAGCGTCGGTTCTCCCCAGTAAAAGCGTGCCTTACGGCCCGCTGGAACGCGATGGGTTTGAAATTGTCCGCACTGTATTTACTGTGAGCTTGGCGTTTATAACGTCACAGTTACTGAAGTATATGGAAATCTTAAAAGCATTAGACAATTTAACTTTTCATAAATTATATTCTGCAAGTTACACAAGAATTTCATAACTGTATTTTAAAAGACTAAAAAGCCTGGCCCTGGTGAGTATACTCGAACGTTTTGGTGATGTTACAAACCGCATTTAGGTTTTCTAATTAATGCATACAAATAAGTCAAAAGTGCTCATTTTTAAGGAAACAAAAATATCAGTTTACAGTGTTACTGTTTTACGCACACCTTGTCGTTATCTTTCGATAGAAATCTTTCTGAAGTGATGTTATGTGACCATTGTTAATGACAGAGTGACTCCAGAAAGTATTCGTTTTCACTTTAAGACATTCCAGCAGCCAATTTAACGCAGAGAAAGTTCTCAATTTTAATATTCAGAAAGAACAACAATATTACTGTTCACGGGCATTTATCAAGATTTTGAATTTTAACAGTTGTATAAGATTTTAAAAGTTTCACGTATATTTAAACTTTTTTCTTGAATTTAATTCAACTAAAATAAAAAAAGGTCCTTTTTTTGCCTTTTGAAGCCTTTTTTTTAAAACTTTTTATTTTACATAGGCAGGATATGGTTTTCATCTCACCTTGATTTACTTGTAAAAAATATATCATTTTTAAAAATAAATAGTACAATTTTTTTACAGAAAACTCTAGCAATACCCTTTTTTCGGTCCTTTTTTTAAGAGTGGAGGGCCTTTAAAGTCACATTTGGATATATTTAGGTTCAACAGGTTTCACACATTAGGATCTAATGACTACGAAGCACGTAAGTTTACTAATAAATACGTAAGGAAAAACTGTGTTAAAAACTATAAATTTGGACTTAATAACTACAATGATATGAGAAGGAGATCAATGTGGGATCGGTTGATTGTGGCGAAATCTCTCTGTTCTGACAGATTTTAAAAAGTGTTTATTTGAAGTAAAATAATTAAACCAGCTGATGGTGTCCTCTGAAGTAAATTCATGGATGTCTGAGCTATTGGAAGTTCTGGGCCTTCTTGGATACACATTTCGAATGTTGTGTAACACGCTCTGCGGCTGTTTCTTATTGATTTGAAATATAGGAGTAAAGTGAGCGTTTCCACTGCTACATTTTGATAATTTCCGACGGAAGCAGCTCGTGCCGAACGTTCTCTTGCTCCATCCTCAGTATATTGTTCTGTGAGCCAGCCTGCAAATAGTAACCATATTCAATCCTCTTAGTGAAGACGTAAATCTTTCTGCGCAGAACGCTGGATTCATCAATGAACACGATATACGTAACATCAAGTCTTCACGATATTTTCTTTTGTAATTGAAGCTTTTGTAGCTGCTTCACTGTGTAGCATACAGCAATCAAAGTATTTAACAGTTTATGAGAAAGAAGATTTAGTTTGGTGTTAAGAAACCATTACAATGAAAAGTCCTGTTAGAAAATGCAATTTCAGCAGGATCGCTTTTCTGTTTAGAGTTTTAACAGCACGTATAAAAACGCTGCGTCGTTCTGCACCTACATGTGCATGGACGGGTAATTACGTTTTGCTAAATGTCGGTCATTTTGTACTTTAATACGAGGACGGTATTATGACCTCAAAAGCAATCAAGAGAATATTGCCCAATTAGGTTTATACGAGGGTTGAATATGTTTTCGGGTGCGAAAACTCCTGAAAAGACATCGTCGTCCCCTTTATTAGTAGATATTATTATTATTATTATTATTATTATCATTATTATTATTACATTTGATTTTTAAACATTGAAATTTACAAGGTTTTGATTCAGATTTTATTATTTTATTTTCAGGTGCAGGATGAAACGTGTTTGTAAATTTACTCCGGAAGAGTGATTCGAAATTCTTTACCACATCAACAGCTTTGGTGGTAAAAACTCTCAGGCTAGTTTCCTATATTCACTTATTGATTGCGAAAATATCCACAGAACAAGCAGATCTGAAAGTGAAGAAATAAAATCTAAGCCTAAAGGAAAGATTTATTAAACAAAAGTATGTAAACACACATTTGTTGTTTTATGTGGCATAACTAAATCTTGTGATGCACGCCTTTAGGGACATGCTATAATGGGTAAATCACCAGTTGATCTTAGAAATCTCAATGCTGGATCCAAGCATAATTTAATGAGCAATGATACTTCTTCAAATATTCATGAATTCATTAGCGCTTTAGAAATTAAAGAAGTCCATTACTCAAATAATGTCAAGAATAAATATTTATCCAGTCGTTTGAGCATAAAAGTGTTTCAACAAATGTTCCGTGAGAAAGTATCCTGAAGCTAAATTCACCTACCATTTCTTCTGACAGCATTTTCGTGAAAAATACAATATAGCTCTTGGAAGACCACAAACAATTGTGTGTAGTTGTTGCGAAGAATTGTCAACTAAATTGAAGGACCCAAATTTATCTGATAATGGAAACTTAATGTTGCAGCTGAGCGTTTGGTGCCAGGAGATGTGCCAATAAATTTTATGATAAAATTGATGGGGTAAAGAAACTGTGTAGCCGTGAAGATACGATTGGCATCGTAACTGACTTCATGCAAAATACAGACAATTATGGGTGAATGAATTTTGCATTCATGACCTGAAATTAAATAGATCTGTCTTCTCTTCCTATCATAAAGGAATAATCAATAAAGGACCGAATGAAGTCTGTTCGTTTTTGTTAGACTACTTAAAGACATTGATAGAAGATATCAAGATACATTATAGTTTTTGTGGCGGCTTCCCAGGGAAGAATCGCAGTCACACAGTAGAGAGATTTCCAATGTTCCTGAGGTAGCGGAGTCAAATCCGGCAGAGGGCAATGGATTTTTTTCGGGCGTAAAATTCCTTAGTATGGCTTCCTTCGGAAGGTGAGTAAAGCCGGTGGTCCCGTGTCGTAGATTTACTACACGAAAGAACCTCAAGCTTGATAAACAGGCCTCTGAGCAAAATTTCCGGTCTTTCACGCCCAATGTAGGTAGAATGGGACGCTAAGGACCACAGCAGTTAAAGAACGTCCATAAATAAAACTCAACATTATTTTCTTGTTGATCAATGATCACTTTGATGAGATTCACCACTTTTCCCCCACTCTTGGGCATTCGTTTAACTCTTGTGATCATGATTTTGAGGATGTGAGGAGAAAAATCCAAAGGGAAGACTATTTTTTTTCCGTGGGGGGAAAAATGCATTATTGCATTCGACCCCCAGCCGGCGTGCAATGGCTAGGGGGATATGTGGGGCTCGCCGCTCGGAAGCGGAATACCCACTAAAAAACCCTACCACGTGTTAATCGTGTAATGCTGTGTATGATTGTGCATTCATGCTTGCATGCTTTAGTCGGGTCCCGCATAGCACCCCGGTTAGTAAGTGAATAGCTACTTAGCTGGCATGCATTGCATGCGAGCGCGTTAAATGTTACTTGCTGGTATTGCCCATGAAACCTGAACAATACCAGTGGGTTATATGCGTAGTCTCTTATGTGGTTATATGTGCTTAATCTATGCTTAAGGTCTAATTTGTGTGTTGTTTGCAGGGAGTACCTGCGTGTCATGCGATTTAACTTTAACTTACTGCTAAGTTAGTTGTATATAGAGCTAATTCTATGCATTATTGAATGATGTTACTATATATACATTCCTCAACAATATGCCACAGTGATAGAAGCATCAACCTAGTCGCAGAAGTTTACTGTAAAAGAGGCGACTTCAAATATGCTAGTTGAACTTGAAAGCTGGTGGCCGGAGAATCATAAGAAAACTGTGTTATCATAATGTTCCTACGGAAAAACAAGATACGAGAAACACAATTTTCAGGAGTCAAATTATAGCAATTTTACTTAAAAAAGTTCGACACTTGCTGAAGCTGAAGTGTCCTATTTCATTGGTGATTTATGCAAATTTATATTTGCTCTGTACAAAAAAATACACTAAAAGTGACTCCACTATCAGAAAAGGAAGCGTGTTCTAGAAAAGTTGCCATAAACCAAAAGAAAATTACAGACATCGAAAAGGTGTTAAAATGCATCCCAAATGAGATTCTGTGTTTCTACAAAAATCTGTATGTCGCCCAGCATAGACTGTTATGATCCAGAAGAGGATTTCTTAATCTATAGACTTAGTTTGCTACCATTGATTGTAATCATGTCCCTAGTGGATTTCTGAGCCTATAGATTTAGTTTGGCTGTTTCATACGTACTTTGTTAACTGTTTATACTATTTGAGTGACAGAATGGTCCATACACTTTGGGAAGACGCTAACATTGTCATTGAGTGTTTATATAGAAATCGTTTTATTCTACAGCTCGTTACTGTATAAGTTAAACATTATGAATATTTTTTATAATCTAAGACATACATAATACATTTCTGAGTCAAGAATTACTCATATTTCCACTTTCTTAAAACATAACGTGAAGTACATTTTAAGACGTTGTAAGAAAACAAGTCATCTCCAAATTCTATTTATTTATTTTATAACAAAGTAAGTGTTACTATTACAAAATAGTGATGAAATGTTTAGTAGCCAGGCATAATCTAACATAAAAATGAAAATACCCTGCATGTCACATGAGTATTGAAATTTTAGGGTTTTTTTTGTCTCATATAAAATTAGTCCTAAGGAGGTGATTGATTTTCGCACTCATTGATTCAATGGTGCTATAAATTCTTAATTTTGCACTTGTCTCAAACACACCGCAATATTATCCAGAACATTCCTGTGCCCCTCGCCCAAATTAATATACTTTTAACAATAATTTTAGGGTAATAAGATCAGAATAAAGAATTTGTTTTAGCAGTTTCAGGATAGAAGTCAGTGCAGTAATCACAGTCGTATTGTTGCGTGTTTTATGTAACAGGAATAGAGATGCATTACTGATTACATTTTAATTTATGACCAAACGGACCGGCATGAAGCAAAATAGAATCGGATATTTTCCTCACCTTATTACGAGGAATTAAGGGTGATTCACAATAACCCGAGAAATAAAACCAGAACGGAAACGAGAACGGGAAGCAAAACAACATACAACATTTTGGTTCACAACATCCCGGGAACGAGAACGGGAACGCATATCAATGACCACATCGACAGCAGAGTGGAAAGTCACTTTTGCGCATTGGGATGTCATTGTTTGTAACTGACCGATGCCACTTTTCCCCTTCTTCCAATTTAGCCAGCATAATGCAGGTTAGCCAATGTAAAAATCCAATGGAGTGAACAATGTTTACTTACATATATACAGGGCGAATTACCTAAACCTTGCAGCGCAAATATTTCGGAAATGCAAAGTGCTATTGACGTACAGTTTTCACAGCATTGATTGGTAGTCAGGGGCTGTACATTTAGCCTATAAACAGATATTAATAATACTGAGAAAGTGTATTTTTTGAGCAAACATAAAATTTTTTAAATATATATATAGGCGCCGTGGCCGAGTGGTTAGACTGCTCGCCTCCCACCGAGGCGGCCCGGGTTCAATCCCAGGGACCTGCATGTGGGATTTGTAGTGGACAAAGCGGCGTCTGGGCGGGTTTTCTCCGGGTTCTCGGTTTCCCCCGCCATTCTTTCCACCAACTGCTCCATCCTCACCTTTCCTTTCATCCATTTCACCAACATTTCGTTTCATCCACTTCCTTCATCCCATACCAGGCATCGGGCTGATCACCCATCCTGGCTGCTCTGTCTGATCCATGAGTGTCTGCTCCTCGACGGGCCTCTGACCCCAGGCACCCTCTTGTAAGTCCTGGGGGTGTAAGTCCTACATAAGAGGAGGGTAAACAGAGAATGAATATATATGTAGGTAAACATCTTCTGCAGATATCACTATTTGAGATTCCTCTAGTCGCTTTCATTCCTTTATTAATAGCGTGCATTAAAGTTCTTTTGGCTCCATTTGTACCCCGCCTTTTAACTACACTGGTCTGGCCTTAACTTGTCTTCGCTTGTCGTTGAGTTTCTTGCACTTTGGGTTTTTATCATTAGATCACACACACACACTGACACTCTCATTCATACTTCAAGACTCTGAAGAGGATAGGGCATAATCTTGGCTAGAGAAAAAATCCCACCCCCAGCGGGAATCGAACCCGGGATCTCGTACAGCAGACAGGCTCTCTACCGACTGAGCAACGGGGCCAGTCCGCATTAAAGTTGTTTGCCGTTGATATTGCTTTGAGGCAATAGGCAATTTTGGGTTGCATATAAGCAAACTGCAGATGACGTTTTCGCTAGAAGAACCAACGCTCAACGGATTTTAGGGAGTCAGGATCTGTGGTCAGGACGCACATTTGCTGGAATTTCTTCCAGTTTATTTCCCAGCCTGCGACTAGAGAGAGCTCTAGCAGTGTTTTATGTCAAGACTGCCTTGAATAATTTCTACAGTAAAGAGGCTAATATGCACAAATTGGGTATGGTATGCATTGTCCGAGAACGAGAAGGTGCTTGGCCAAGTCTTCTTTTCCGGGAGCCGGGAAAGCTTGCCGTTAATTGTTAATTCTTACACTATAAAACACGTATTTTAACTTTATCGTTCTCGTTCTGTTTTCGGTTCTCAGTTATTTCGAACCAGCCGTTACTCCTTGTTAGAACATGCTATAATCCATCCCATCTAGTATGTATTTAGTGAGAATATATAAACGACTACGTGAAAACAATGTTCGCCGTTGAGCATAATTCACCAAAAGCTTGAATGTAAACCAGTTAACATAATACATACGAATATTACCCGAAGTTCTCGCCTGACTTATTTTTTGTATGTTCATTGTAAATTTCACAGCGGATAAATGTGCAGCGCATAAATCATGTAAACTAATGTGTTCATTGTAATCCAGCAGAATCGTGGGTGGTGGGGTTGCATGGCACAGTGGACCCGATCTAGGGGGACTTGTGTATGGCATCCCCGCGGGGGTTCCTGTGACCGGCATTCCCCCAAATCGGTAGCCTGCAGTGATAACTTTCACCTCATCCATCCCTCCTGCCAGAGATTCAGCAGGTACAAAAACTCAGCACGGTGTGGGTGCCAGAATCCTCCTGTTCTCCGTCCACTTACAAGGGGTATGCACGAGGGTAATCCAGGAAGTAACGACCGTTTGGCTTTAATGTATTCAGAAAATGATATTTTGTTAAACAAAATGTCGCTTACAAAATTAAAGCTTACTTTATTTCTCCACATCATCACCTCCGTTATTTAAGCATACAGTTACTCAAGGGAGTATTCGTCTACACTTTAAAATACTCTAGCAGCCAAATTAATGGTGGTAAAATATAATTTTTTGGACATAAGATCAAATGGTAATACAGTTTACGTGTTTAGGCAGTTTTCAGATCGTTCATTTTATCAGTTTTATACATTTTTGAAAAATATGCCAAAATTGCAACTCTTTTGTGTGTGGTGTTTTCAAAATTATCTTACATGCATTGAGTAGAGAATTTTTTTGTATTACTTGATTTTGCGGTGAAAATATAATTTTATTTAGCGCAGGAATAGAATGTCAAATTTGGGAATTTTCAATGTTTTTGCCTTAATTCCTAATTTTCGGCTCACTTTTTACGACTTCACGAATTTATTTCTGCAGTTTAAGCTACATGTCGGTGAAAGTGTGTGAATGTATGCACAAAAAACACTCTACACAATGCATGAAAGATAATTTTGAATACACCACGTACAAAAACTGCAATTTTGGCATATTTTTCAAAAAAATTATGTAATTGATAAAATGAACGATCTGAAAAACTGCCAAAACATGTAAACTGTATTACTATTTGATCTTTATGGCTAAAAAAATTTAGATTTTTCCCTGTATTAATTTGACTGCTAGAATTTTTTAAAGTGCAGACGAATACTTTTTTGAGTTAACTGTACATATATGTTCACGAACTTTAGAATTCCGGTGCTGTAGTCGGCTGCCGTCAGTCCATGAAGCCAAGATTCTGACACAATTTCACCCAGAAAAGAACGAGAAATTTTTGGGAAAGGTATCTATGACTCATCTAGGGCTACACGTCATTTTTGCAACATTTTATTGTTCGCTTGATTCTTGTAATGTATGTGATAACGATGATGAATGACGGTCGTCCGGGTTGAATTTCGTCATGCACATTTGCTCGTCCATTTTTGGACATTTCACACACTTTCTCACATTTCTTTCGCTCATTACTGCATCACTATACACTTTCTTTAGTTTAGGGTACATTTCTGGAACGCATGCTTTCTCGGTCCCGTTATCTTCGTGAGCAAAATGTCAAAAACCCAACTCGGTCCCGTAGCAATGTGAAAGTTGTTAGTTTAAAATGTCTCCCAGTTACAAGCCATTAACGTTTGCCCATGTGGTAAATATTTTATGGCGTGCATTAAGCTAAGATTTTTAACTATAAACTGAACAATACATACTTTTTAACCATACCTGTACACTTACAGTGACTGCATAAAATGTTCGTACACTTGAGAAATTCTAGCAGCCATCTTAATGAAGGACTTACACAAAAGAAGAAATGTTATTACAGATTACGTATTTTGGCGTTTTTCAAAACCTGTTATTTGATTAGAATTACAATATTTTTAATAATGCACCGATTTCATCTATTTTGTGTGTGGAGTTAACAAAATTGTTACATGCATTTAGTAAATCAAAATGTTTTGCATAACATCTGATTTTGTAGTTAAAATTGGTTTTGATGAAACATGAAACTGCAATATCGTTTTGCAGTCACTATAAGTCTGCTGAAAGTCCTAAGGCTTTTAAAATAGGAATGGAAATTATGCATTATGAATTAGATTGAGATTAGTTTCTTACAGGACCGAGTTAGGTTGTTTACATTTTGGGATACGGGGCCGATTTAGGATTCGAAAGTTGAAAATGGGACCGAGATGGGTTTCATCCATTTCTGTAGGATTCAACTTCCGAGTATTCAAAAGTCGAATACCTCTCAACTGACATTTGAGGGTTTTTGTATCTCACAGTTAATTTTGAGCAATCACAGAATGCACAATAACTTATTTAGACTGCCATTCACACAGCACTGAGAGAAGATACCGAGGAAACCATTAGACCTTGGATATAGGCATGGCAGCGATCTGCGCAATGGGAATGCGTAAATGGTGGTTACTTCCTGGATTACTCTCGTATCTATATTTTGAAAGAAGTCTCCATTAGCTGAAATCTGCTTTTATGTTAAAATTCCGTAAAAAAAAATCACCTGCAGTCAACAAACCCATAATTCTAGCCGACCTTTTAAAGCACCAGATTTATGTGCTCTTGTAAACTGGCTTACCGTTTTTATACTTCATTTGTCAATTTCTATAAACTTACACTTCCAATTTCAATGTGATTGGTGCTTAAGGGAGGACAAAGTGTTGAAAATTCATTTTAGCTTTCTATACAGTCTTGTTAATTGGGATTTCCTCCTTAATTTCATATACAGAGTGGACCATTTAAGTTAAGACTGTCAATATCTCCAAAACTAAGCGTTGTAGAAAGAAATATCTTGAATAAAGGCTGCTTGATATTATGGGGGAAAGTACATGCCATTAATCGTGTTTTATTTGTAGGACGCTAGATGGCCATTTTAGGGTCAATTTAATTTCTTTAAATGGGAACCTACCTTTTTATATTGTTTTCTCACTTCTTATAAGAAACTAAACAACATTTGTCTAAAGCACTTTGCAAGTGTTCTTACACCAACGTAAATAACGAAAGCTCTGAATGGCTGTGTACGCAGAGCGCAAGAATGGTTGGACCATCCATGGATGCTCATTTGAGGTTACGTTTCGTAATGGGGAACCAACATTTTTTATTTTGTTTCCTTATTCCTCATCACAAAATAAACATCTTTTTATAAACAATTTTCTAATGAGAAAACAACGTACAAAAATTAACTCTCAACTTAAATGGCCCAGCCTGTATATTTTATGATTATGGGGACAATAATTATATTTTAAATATGTTTTGAAAAATTGTACTACATATGCCACTTTGTACTCTGATTTCTGCACCACTTCACACAAATCAATAATTCCTACACACATTAGAGTAGTGAGGTATACTTTAGCCCATCTTTTAGGAGATGTTTTGTTCTACAAGTCTGTATTCTGTCAAGTATGGCAGCTTCCGTGTCTCAAGTTATGTGATTTAATTCTTTGCAAATATATGAGAGCTTTTTTTCTCCTTTTTTGCTTTCAACAGCTTTTTCCGTGGATGACCTCTGCCATAAATGATCCGTTTTCTCAGAAAATATTTTTAGGAACATGCATTTCCGGTATCGAATTTTTAGTGGAATACAATACTTCCTTGACCTATTGGGTAGGTAGGTAGGCAGTGTTTAATACCCCTTCTTATCACATAGGGCAACAAAAGCGGTGGACACTGATGATACATGAAATTAGATAGATAGATAGACAAGGTATCTTTATTGGTTTAAAATCATTGAAGTTATTACACAAGTATTTAGTGCATGGGTCATTGACCGTACATGCATATTTAAGATACAAGGTATGGTGACAAAATAAACAACAGAAAAAGAAAACAAAACAAAAAAGGAACAAGAAAAAGGAAAATAGAGATAAATTACCTTTGACTAACTGAACAAATTTGACCTAACTTCGCGTACTTTAGCCAAGAAATTGCCCATGTTTTGCCAGTTCCTCTGGTCAGCCACTAGATCCCAACATACCAATCTCCTTCTAGCAGGACTTAAGAATTTTTCTTTGAGTTTAATTGTTCGCTGGTTCTCCCACTGTGCGCATTCCGCCAAAATATGTACCCAGTCTTCATCTAAATCACAGAATGGGCAGATTCTCCTGCCAGAATCGTCAGTCATTTTCTGTGTCCTTCAGCCTCCTAGTCTAAACCATGCCATACCTGATCTTTCCTTTCTTCCTAAGTTAAGTATATATGCCTCTTTACCCCAATTCAGTTTTATTTCATTTACTAGACTGAGAGAAGGTTTAATTTTACAATCCGATTCTATTTCCTGTTGGTTGATGTCTCTTAGTCTTCTTTTGATTGAATTATATTTGGGGAACGAAATTTTGGAAGTAAGGATTACAGGCCTACGTTTTAGGCAACTCCCCGGCATTTGCCAGTTATAAAGACTGAGGAAAACCCAGAAAAATCCTTAGCCTGGAAGGACATGGCGAGAGTTGAAACACGAACCCCTCGTTCACGAATCTATGTCTAGCGACTGCGGCCACCCGTCTCGGTGCCTACTAGGTTTGTGGTAGGGAAAGTTAAGATAGAGAATTACAGAAACATTTCGATTACAAACGGGTTATTATTATAATTAATTATTTATTTCAACATATAATTTATGTTGTTTTCCTTCCGAGTAAGTTGTCTAACCTCCCATGGACATCTCACGCCTCTACCTCAGTACTGTATCAACGGATTAAAAGAGAAACGTAACCTGTGTGACCTGGATTTTAGGATTATTTGGCATAAAGGTGGCAATGTGTTTGTTTCATTTTGTAGAATATCGTTTGCCTTTAGTAAACATTCCACTGTTCCACACAAAGCTTTCCGACTGCTAGGGGAAATGTCGCAGTGTCCCGAATTGGGAATTTATGGGCGACGTTTGCTGGATAAGGAGCCAACTCCGGTTTAATGTAGCGAAACTCTAGAAATTTAGCTGTATGGGGGAGAGACCGCCCTGAAACAGGTCACAGGTACTTCAGACATCCGGAGAAAACTTCGCAATGCGATAAAAATGTGGATACCGACAAGAAAACTTCACACAGCTATCGACAACCTCTGCTGGTGTGCGGTAAGACTGGTATGTTACTAGTAGAGACAGGCAAAATATGAAATAGCATATTCTAAATCATCTTGCTATCATTATTGCTACAAGTATTTTTAGCTTTCCGGTGTGTATTCAATGCACGTGGTTAAAAAAAATTCGGTTTCATAATATTTTGGTAAAATCTTCATCTTTTGTAAGATTTACGATTTGTCACTGTTAAAATAATTTGTTATAAATGAACATGGCTTTGCAAATATTCTATTCGGGCAGTTTTCTGTGAAACGCAATAACCCGAAAACTAAAACCAAACGGAAGGTAGTTTCCGAGGTCGCGGGTTCAAACCGGCGGGAACCATTGATTTTTTCGGGCGTAAAAATCCATAGCATGACTTCCTTCGGAAGGGAAGTAAAGCCGGTGGTCCCGTGTTGCAGATTTACGGAACCTAAAAGAACCTCAAGCCTGATAAAGAGGCCTCTGAGCAAAATTACCGGTCCTTCACGCCCAATATAGAATGGGACGCTAAGGACCACAGCAGTTAAAGAGCGTCCATAAATAAAGCTCAATTTAATTTTAGAACGGCAGGTAAAACTGCATACAAAACTTCACTTCACAATACCCCGGTAAAGAACGGGAATGCATATCGATGACCATATCGATATCAAAGTTGAAAGTCGATTTTGCCCATTGGGACATCATTTGCTTGTAACTGCCCAGTGATATATTTTCACCTACGTCCAATTCGGCTACCATAATGCAGGTTAGCCATCGCCAAAATTCGATAGAATAAACATTTTCAGACTCCTCTAGTCGTACCAAAATTCATTCCTTTATTAATGGCGTACATTAAAGTTGTTTGTTGTTCTTTGTTAATTTCTAGCTGTTATTGCTATTCTTTGTAGATTTTGCTATTGTTTTTTATGCAAAAGCCAGTTTTGAGTTACATATAAACAAACTACATATCACGTTTTTGCTAGATGAACCAGTGTTCAAGAGGGAGTCATGATCTGTGGTCAGGACGCACATTTACTAGAATTTCTTCCAGTTTCATTTTCCCAGTTTGCGACTGGAGAGTGTTCTAGCCGCTGTTTCAGCTCACGGCCGCCTTGAATAATTTCTACAATGAAGAGTCTAATATGCTTTATATGGATCTTATATGCTGTGCCCGGGAACGAGAAAGAGAAATTTAAAACCTAACCAAATCTTCTATCCCGTTCCCGGGAACTGGAAAGCTTTCGTTAATTGTGAACGCTCGCATTACTTTGTCGTTCTCGTTCTGGTTGCCGTTCTCGGCTATTGTGAACCAACCTTTAGAAAACCCAAATCAACCTTTCTAAGGAGTCTGATAGATTTGAGAAAATGTAGCATTTCCTCTATGTGACGTCATGCGTGAAATTAAATGCCCTCTATTCTTGAAGAGTTTTCATTTTCGCGAAACTGTGTTTTTAGGGCATACTGTAATTAGTATTAAGCAAGTGCAAAGCAACCAGTAACATTTGTCTAAGTTTAAAAGATTTCACAACGATTACTATAAACTCCATATAATTTATTGTATTGCATTTGGTACTTTATTATTAAACATGAACAATATTGTGATCCCGCGCGCGAGTTACCTAAAGGCCGGCGGTGCGAGCGCATCCCGGCTCGCCCACCTGGCTGGCTGGGTACGGCTAATGATCGGTCCCTTCAGAATAATGGTCGCGTAACAAGCTCATGTGCCGCTTCCCCGCAGCTTAAATAATTACTGTTCTAGAAGATTCCTTCGGGCCGGTTCTAGTAACGTTCCTTACTAGAACGTTCCGTTTTGTATGCGGATCTTACATAAGGGGTTGCTCTTGCCCGGACAGAGCAGTTCAGTTGTGAGTTGTGACTCGACAGATCAGTTGTGTTGTGTTCCGAGTGTGTGCCAAAGGTAACTCAAGTTAACGTTTGTGCTACGCTGAGTTCCTAAGTGATAAATAAAGTGTGTTTCGCGGTAACTGGTGCTCTTATTTGTTACAATATATACAAAGCTTATTTTTTAGAATAAGAAACAAACCTGCTCCAAACCCTTAAAGTATATGGTGTTTTGGCGTAAAACATATGTCATAACACTTTGGAATTTTCTTAATATTATCTGTTTTGGCAAACAATTTTATATTATGGCAAATTTTTCTTCATAATGCAAAGAGAATAATGAAATAATGAAACTAAACTGTATTCATTCTTAGGTTGATCCGCGCCAAAACAAAACCCAGGTGACCAGTGCACCGTTGTAGTGTATCCTTACGCCATTCGCGCCAGAAATACGTTATACACACGTAATGCAAAAAGAACAGAGCCCTAATTCCGACAACTTTAACGGTGGCTAGCATATTATTTTAGGGGTTAAAGGAGATAAGATTAACAGTTACAATAAAATAAAAGTTTGCACACATAATAGTAGTTAATTCTAAAAGAAGCAGCGAAAAAGAAAGTAACAGGTATGCGATAACTTGCATTTATTCACTCTCTGGAAGCGCACTTTATGAACTGTTGCCGGCTCATTAAAAAAAACAAAAACAAAAAAACGAAATTGTGCACTGTTACGCAAACTGCACTCTTCATAAAATCGTTACATTCTTGCATTGCGTATTTCACACGCTTTCAAATTTTTCTTTACGACTACTGTTTATACTTGAACTCGAAACACCGGTGAGCTCAGAAGTTAATATCACCACGTTTTTCACGGGAAGTGTTGGATATTTCTCATATAACATATAATAAACATTAAAAACTATTTTTTCCACCACTAGTCGATGGTTTGCCTGGCTTATGCTTTATGTAAGTCGACGAAGACGCGAGAACAAATTCACCATCCTCTATGATGCTAACAAAAACTGCTGGTTTCAGGCTGTAAACAGTATTTTATTCATACTCGGATCAGGTGACGCATAGGAATTGCATATTGGGACTTGTGGCTCTGTTTAACAGTATAAATCAGTGTTAATTAAACTCTTAGGTATTTGTATAGGATATTATACCATTTAAGGGTAAATTTGTTCTAAAATTTAGATTATTAACATAGAACTACTTTACGCGCATTGCTACCGTATTGTATCACGGTGCATTGGTCACGTGGGTTTGTTTTGACGCGGATAAACCTAAGAGTGAATACAGCATAGAGACATGGATGTCTCTAGTTGTTAGATCTGCTGGAAACCTACAGTTCCCAACTTATTCTTCCGTTTTTTTGGGGGGGGGGGAGAGGACGGGTCCTTGATTAGTCGGACGAGCTTCATATGCAAACCTCTTGTTGCTCATTCAGAGGTCAACCTTTACAAAAAACGGGCCACTTCAGTTTTTTCTCAGCTGATAAAGTTAGAATACGTCACTAAATACGTTTAAAGATCCTTCTCGTAATATAATGGAATGTAAAGGCTTTTACGTTGGCTTATGAGGCCCTTTCCTCTTATTCAAATGAAGTGCAGAGGGGTTGGCTAACCTGGGGAGAGGAGGTAAGGGAAGGTGAATTTCATTCTCTTTTGCTTCCGCTCTCCAAACGGTTTTAAGGACGAGCACCAAGGGGTTCATGACCTCGCAAAACACAAGGGGCGAAGAACTCTGCCTCTCTCCTGAAGAACCTTTCATTGTGCTCTTGCTTATTTTTAGAGCGGGACCCAGTTAGTGTCCTCTACCCTTCTGACTACCTCAAATATTTGTACTTTAAATATACAACAACTGCAAACAAGAGCTATACTTCGCAACGCTGTCCAACCTGCCGCATGCTTCGCGCGATTCGCGAATTTAGAAAAAGCTCAAACGATATTGTACGCTTAAAGAAAGTGAACAAATTTCCCATTCTATTCTGACCATACAGATTCACAAGGTTTATTTTGACTTCATATCCCATACAACAAACACACGTCCTTATTTGAGAAGGCCCATTCCAAACCGTATTAAGTCCACCGATGTAAAGAGACAAGAATCACTGATTATGTGTAAACTAATGGGTGTAAATTAGAATACTAAAATTATTAATTACTAGAAGGACTTCGTTTATCAGAATCCATTCTATTTGAAATCACTTGTACAGCAGAGTTCCCTCAAATTCAGAAAAACTCTTGGACATAATATGGTTTGACGTGCACATGAGAAATAAGAAGTAAACATTTAACCAAATAAAATTGCTTAAGTAATCTGTAACACTACTTGAATTCCCCTAGCTAATTTTGACTCACAAAGGTAATATTTCCATTTTCACAGATATCACAGGCACAACTGACTCACTGAACTGACTCTAAGGTCCACACCAGTCAATACTGTAAATTGGCACCAATTTTTCTAAGTGTAGGAAACCTGAGAGTTGACATACAACCTTGCCATGAACATTTAATGTAATGCAATTTGATGCGGAAAATTTGGACATAATGTTGTTTGCAATGAACAACGACTTCAAACCTTCTTACCTCCGTCCGTTTCACTCTTACAATAATCACCCTATTTGTACAAGGTGATAATAAATAGCGTTGGTTTACTTCCTGGTAATATCTAGCAGATATAACCAATACTGAGAAATTGGAATGAGTTATATAATTACGAAATACATGAGGCATAGCATGTCGTAATGATTACATATCCTTCATTACATCTCACAAATGTGCCCTCTTCGCTTGACATAGTGTGTGAGGAACGTACTGTGCTAGTCTTTGTTTTATTTTTTCCCGCCATCCATAACATTCCTCTGTGTTTTTCAATGAAACACTAGTAGCTTATATCATGGGCTAGCTCCTGGTGAAAGAACAGGGCAGGGGATTGTGGTCTGAATACATGACAGCTCATTCACCCACGCGCTGTCAGTTAGGTGTGAATCCTTCAGAAAATTACACACGGTCGGCATCAACGTTTGTGCAGAATTAAGCATCAGAGAAAAGCGCACAAAAACACCCTACCCTCCCAACAGCACCCTTTTAAAGACGATGCCTTCTGAAACGCCTATTCAGTGGGATCTGGAGAGACTGTACACACCTTACTAAAGGAATAATATTATTTTGAAATGAGGTACTTTATATTAGGTTTTATATTGTGTAATTATAAGCAAAAAACATGAAGTGGAAATCATTATTGTACTCGTAAAACTCACTATTATTGTTTTCTTTCTTCAGCAATAAGATATAAAACACAACTGAGAAAGGCTAAGTGGTATGCAGAATCAGTCATATTTAGTTATTTGTCAGACTTTCAGTTTATACAGTAAGATAATCTAAATGTTGTGACTCGAGGACATATGGGGAAACCCTGCAGCTGTTATATATTTATACTACAGCAGATCATTCAGAAACCTCTGAATTTACCTGATAAACTCATATGTTATATGGACCACAAATATTATGAGAAATAAGGGGTGGTAGTCATATCATTTCACTCAGTAGGGGTAATCAAAGATTCTTCTTCTTTAACGGTTTACCCTCCACTTTGTAGGACTTACAGCCCAAGAACTTAAGAAAATTAGTGTATCAAATAATCTAATCCAGCATTCGTCTAGCAACCCAGGAAAAACGCGAAAAAAAACTATAGGTCAGATTAGAAAGCCCCGGGGGTTTGTACCCGGTACCTCCCGAATGCAGGCCACAAACGTAATCGCCTGAGCCATCCCGTTTGGTGGTAATCAAAGATACGTACAGAAATTCCAAAATAAAACTATTATAATGGTTTTAATGACAATACAACATTAATCTTGAATTAAGCTACAATTGCAGTGACTCTCGATAATTTTTTAGCATTTTTATGATTTAAATGAAAATAAAATCAATACACATAACTTTAGTCAAATATTATGGCACTCCTGCTACAGAGGATCAGCAGCAACAGTGAACCTAGAAAGTATGTTAAAAATATCAATATATCAAATGAATGAAATATATATATTTCCGGTTTTACAATGTACAAACATTTTTCCGGCACCCAAGACTACAGTTTTTAACATCTTATTACTTTTCTCCTTTCTTGCCGCTTGGACCATAAATCTTCCTCAATTTCCCAATCTATCGTTGCCCCTCTAATTCCTTGAATCCACGTGCTATGTGGTCTGCCTTTTCTTCTCTTTCCTGGTGGCGTCCACTCCGTTATTCTTTTGGGTAAACTTTCACCTTCCATTCTTTTATCGTGGCCATACTACTATAATTGTTTCTGTTGAATAAAATTTATAATTGAATTTTGAACATTCATGTTTTCTTTTATAATCTCATTTCTAATTTTTTCTGTTTTAGATATCCTAGCAGATCTCCTCCAATAATCCATTTCGGTTACCAATAATTTCCTTTTTAAGTGATAATTCAGAGTCCACACGTCTGAGCCATAGGTTATACTATGAGAAACAGATAATAATTAGCCCCACGCTGGGCGCCAATTTGAGAAAGGTTTGTTGTTTCACGTATGGAAAAGCCGATTTGAAGTAGGAGTTGTATTGTATTTCAACTGTTGGGGAGCCGAACTTGTAGTAGTTGCAACCGCATGTAGGGTACCCGCTTTCCGGTAGCCTTCGCCCCAAATGTACTTTCAGGTGGCCTTAGCCCCAAGTTTAAAAAATATTAACTTTGCAATTAAACTGTTTCTTTAAATATTTAATACTTATGTTTGCCTCGGCTGCGTCAGTATTATTGTTAGAGACACGTTTCTCTTAGCAGGGTTGAGATGCGACAAGAATGTAGGCTTACAAGATTATAATTTTATTCACTGCTTTTATTAATGCTTGACACGATTTAAATAACACTTCACTGATAGAGAGAGAGAGAGAGCTGTGAGATTCTTTTTATTAATTAATTACACTTTTTAACACGTAAACTTATTTTTCGTCTCACACGAAAACGTATTGAATCTCTCGAGGACGTATCTCGCATCCGGTTACAATCACTGTCTGCAGGCAACTAACTTCTAAATTTGTAAATGTTTCTCCTTTTCAGTTTCTGATTGGCTAATCCTACTCCAATAGAGTACCTTCATTAAACTAAAGCTTTTTCTGGTTGTTGATTGGCTATTTTATAGATTGTCACTAAAATTACATTACTGATACTCCAAGAATCACAAGTAGTACTGTTAAACTTTCTTACTCATTATTGACTCAAGGTTACATCATTGTTAGCAACTTTTAACTTTTTATTCTCACAACTCCTACATTATTAAATTACGTAATACATTCACATAACATTATTACACATGGATACAATAATATAAGCATATGCAGTGACTATTACATACATTTTACAAATTATTACATACATATATTGCTTCAAGGCGGGCTGTTATTGAATTTACATATTATATAATTAGACTGAAATTATTTAAGTGTTAAAAATACTGCCTCAACTACTTCTAACTATTGTTTCAAAAATTGTAGTCTTAGTTTCTTTTGAGATCTGTTTATCCCATAATACACCATTCAAAGCAGAAATAGCATACTTTCCTGAGTTTATCTTTGATGTTATTTCATTTTCTTGTTTCCCATCTTGTGTAATCTTTACTCCTAGGTATTTATATTCCCCAGTGTGTTTAATTATCCCCATTTCGTCTTCCAGTACGAAATCTTGATGAACATCTCCAATGGCCATATATTTGGATTTAAGTGAATTAAATAATAAAACTATATAGGCTATAAAACACAATTACTTTGACTGTTTCTGTCGATATACGTAGCTTTAGTAAGTGAATTATATAATAAAACTATATAGATAGAAACAACCAAAGTCAGTATGTCTTATGGAAATTCGGAATGTGGTGTTTCGAATTTCGGCTGATTAACACAACTAAGCTTATACGAAAGGGTAAACAAATGTGTTTGTGCTGTTTTCCTTTAATTTGCCGCCAGGTAGTTTAGAGTATATGCCATTACTCCACGAATCTCTTGCAAATAGAGTTCCTTAGATATCCGCAAATATTTTATGGTGTGTTATGCAGTATCAGAGAAAATATTGGCAGCGAGTGGGGAAAAGAGAGCGGAAATTGCATTAAGCTGACGATGAAAATTGGATTTGATCTATTAAAGAGATTGGATAAAGGAGAGAGCATGAATAAGATTCTTACGTTTTGAGTGACTTTACAAGCAAGAAGAAAGTGACTATGATCTGCGATTCTCTGATCTTCTACTTTTCCCCTTGCTCTCAAATGTTAAAGTGGCCAATTTCAGTGGTTCATCGCCATTAAATCCGCCTGTGAGAGGGAGAGAGAGTTTGAGAAGGAGAAATACCGAGTGTTCATTTTATTTTGTCCGTTGTGCAGCATATTGGGGAGGATATGCCAGCCCTAACTGGGATCCTTTAGTCTTCAAATATTAATGAATACATACGCAAGATGGCAGCAACTGCTACATGAGTAAGTTGTAGGGTGGAGGGAAAAGGGGGAAGGTGTTCGAAACTTGGGGTTCATGACATAATACTTTGGGGTTTTCTGAAGCATTATTTTTTTTTAATTACAGAGTGACAGTAAGAGAAGATAGTAAAATAAATACTTTTACATGTTTTGAACAGTAAATAAATTGTTTGCAAGAAACATACAAAACAGCCCCAATTCTGAAAGATTTTCCAAGAATTAACATACAAAGGTTTGAAAGTTTGACGCTGATAAACAGACAAACAGTTCTGTTGCGATACAGCAATCGAAATGGACAGTAATGTAAACAGTACCTTGCCCTTCCTTGGGGGTTGAGCTCCATCGTTTGATTAACAGAGTACGCCATAAGTGTGAGTGCCGTTATAGAACGTTGCTATGCCGTGGGAACTAGGTATGTTTTGAGTCAGTCCTCGCCTCTCTATGCTTCGAAGACTTCGCCGTTGGTGGCAGTCCCGGGTTCGATGCCCGCTCGGGTTGGAGTCGAACGCGGTGTAGTGGAAGATACCGAAGTAATGGTAAAATTCACTGTACCTGCTTTCTCCATCCGACGTGGCTTCGTCTTGTTGTCCTGGCTGGTTGATTTAATTGTACGGTAATTCTCGCTGTTGCCCTGTCTAGTTGGTTCTCAGCGGAGATGTCTGCATGGACTTTGCCTAACAGGATTGCTAATAAGCTCGTCGATCTCGGTTGTGGTACAAAGGAGCTCAGAGGTGAATTCACTACTCATCATAATGTTGAGTTTATCACTATTTATTGCCACTTCACTCTAACACTACATAATGTTCCTGTTTACTTATCACTTTATATAGAACGCCATTTGCGCGCAAACTTTGTTTGACGGAGAAACGTGGATTCCTTAACTCTCAATTTTTGTGGTAAATCTCGACTATTTAAAGACCACGATCTCCCACCTAAAATTTTGGGATCTGATTTCTCATTGGAGGAATTTTCGCGGTTCTCTCAGCGTGGCTAAATATTTTTAATTTATATAGATTCCTATTGGCTAGTTTGTATATATCATGTGACCTTTTTCCCGAGCTTCTCTTGGTAAACTGCCGTTCTGTGTTATTTTCCTTCACTCCATACTTCCGGAGCCGAGAAAAATAAAGTCATAAAATTTTACCCTTCGATTCTAACACAAAAGATCCCGTTTTCGCTGCACATGTGAACAGCATATTTCTAGCAGAGTTCAAGACATTCTAAACTTAAACAGGAACATTATGTACAAGACAAATATTACGTTGTACAAAAAATTACTATTTACATGTTGTTCACATTGTACACTATATCATTTATATATCAAATTAAACACTAAATAAATTAGCACATAATGTAATTAATTCGGGCACATTCTGTCTCAGTTTTTCGACATAAACCTACTCCGCTTTTGCAACCTCTGAGGAGGTGAAACTCGCAACAAAATAATGACGTAATTTAGAGCAAGAGCAATCTATGGCAGTACCAATTTAAATCGAACACCTTGTGATTACTGGAAGGCGTTAGCAGTGAAAGAGATTTTGTCAAACTGTAGCCAAACATTCGTGACACAGAACCAATTATTACATTTCGTAAAGTAAAGCAACACTCTCCTACTTTTGTAAAAGAAATCTTATTTCCTCGTAAGGTTTAGGTCAAGTCCTGGTCAGAACCATAAAAGTGGATCGCCGAGTGGATCATTCATATTTAAAAGGCTTTCTCAAGACCTACACAGGAAGACGTAATCTGTCTGCCGAAAGTCGCTTATTCATGGAATATCTGCGTGAACTAATGGAAAAGAGATGTCTATTCTTTCCTCCTCTTTTTTATTTTCTCTACCACGTACTTGTATTGTATTCCACCTAAAAATTAGAAATGGATATTTCACCGGAAGTATGTATTTTGAGGTCCCCTGAGTCCAAAATAAAGTATTTGTTGTAAAAGATCCGCGAACGCGCGTTATGAGTGTGTGTGTGTCTGTGAATAGCATAACTCTCTCACCAAGGGAACCGCATGTGGGATTTGTGGTGGACAAAGCGGCGTCTGGGTGGGTTTTCTTCGGGTTCTCCGATTTCCCCCGCCATTCAGTCCATCAATGGCTCCATCATTACCTTTCCTTTCATTCATCTCACCGTCATTTCATATCATCTCCTTCCTCGCTCTCATACCAGGGTCCGGGCTGATCATCCATCCTGGCCGTTCTCTCTGATTCATAGTCTTTGCTCCTCGACAGGCGTCTCACCCCAGGCACCCGCTTGTAAGTCCTGAGGCTGTAAGCCATAACAATGGAGAGGGTAAACCGAGATATAATAATAATAATAATAATAATAATAATAATAATAATAATAATAATAATAATAATAATAATAATAAAACATTTTTAGAAAAAGGTCCGTCCGTGTGTGTATATTTGTTTGTTTGTGTGTGTAAGAACAGCATAATCCAAAAACGAAAAGTCAGTTAAATACCAAACTTGGTATTTAAGTTCAGCATTCTCCAAGGAAGCGACAAGAAGATTTTCAAAAAATCCTCCAAATCCAAACTAGTCTTTACATGTAAACACTTTCGTTATTTTTTGTTTTCTCAAAAATGGCTCTAATGATTTAGGTTAAAATACCATATGTTTAAGACACTTGCATGACAAATGAAATGTATATTTTGAATTTTTTAGGAATAGTCTGTGAAGTCCTCTTCATTCTGAATGACTTGTATAACCAGTAAACAATAAGGTATAGACAAAATAATATTGCACAAAAAATGTATATCTTGTTAAAGTGTACAATTATGTGAAATAAACGTTTACGACGTTAACCAGTTCCGAGATATTCCTTGTTATTAGTTTGAATTTTCAAATATTTACAATTTTGTTAGTGGCAAGTCGCTGCTCGTTTTTCTCGTGTGAAGCAAAGGGAATGAAATTTCAAAGCCATCACGTAGCGACACGCTTTTTAGAAATCTTGCTATCCCTTTACCTACTGTATCGTTATACCTAATACGAAATATCTAAATGTTCAACGAAAGTATATCTCGATTAACAAGGAGTAGATAGAAGATCAACCCTCTATAAGAATAGTTTGTAGACGAGTTAGTGGAGAAAGCCACGTGAATACAACACATCAAATTTTTTGAAGTGCTGACGCCATTCAGTTGTTTCTCGCGATGTTATGCAAAGTTCGAGCCTCATTTAAACTAACTGTCGCTTTGGTTTCCTACACAACCTTTGTACCTACAACGAAATGTGTAATGAACAGGTAGCGGTGCTTTAATAAGTATGAATCGTCAAGTTAGGAACGCATCGAGGGTTGGTAACGAGGGAAGGTGGAAGCGCTTGTGACCTTGCAATGTTCTCTGTAAACAAATATGATGTACGGTTTGAAGGCAGTACACCCTACTAGATAGCAGGTAGAACAGAATTAAGGAGTATTAGAAGGAAAAAACGCAATGTATGTTTAGTATTGATAGTGTGCAATAAAGCTACCTCATGATTTAATTAAGGAATTAATATACAGAAATCTGAGTGACATTGTCTTTTCCTTTACTTCGAAAGCTGTAAACTTTTTAAAGCAATATCCATTCTTATTAGCGTATGACACAGATCCTCGAAAAATTCTGACCCATAATTTGAAGTTGAGGTTGAAAGCCACTTTCCTCATTGTTCTTTTCTAATAATGTCACATGTTCCTTGTGTTTAATTGAATTACAGGTTGTTTTAAATGTCCTTTGAACTCCAGTGTTACGTTTGATGGTTTCGCCATTTGTGCTGGACTATTCCATGCCAAATTCCTACAAGTGATGCTTTTTTATGCATAAACTCTTCTTTACTATAGACATACTGCAACAGTTCCTCATCTATGCATGGAGGGAGTAAAAATAAATGGAGGTAACAAATGGGAGAAACAAAAGAAGTTTGCACTGGCAAAGGGTAAAGGGGCTATGACAGCAATTAGAAGCTGCAAATATAGAGTACCCAATATAAATGTTAAATGGCTGGAGAAAGTTTATGAGATGGTTGTGGAGGTTAAAATGATGTATGGTATAGAAATATGGGGGTTAGATCGAGGATGGGAAAGTATAGATGAGGTGCACAGGATGTTTTGTAGAGAAATACTAGGGTTACCGAATGTAATTGTAAGACAGGTAGCACAATTAGAGATGGGCAGGGTGCCAACTAAGGGGAAGATAATGGAAAGAGTTTTGAGATTTTGGTTTAGAATTTTAAACTTAGGAAAAAGTAATGTGTTAAGACAATGTATAGCATACCAAGAGAATAGTATAAAGAATGGTGGATGGGTAAGTAGTTTACGGAACATTTTGGAGAAAAATGGGTTAGGAGACATGTGGAGAGAATAATGCGAATAACTTTTGGAAAAAGGCAAGGAAAAGACTGGAGGATATAGAAATACAAAACATGTTTAGTGAGAAGAATTCATTGGTTTGTTATATGCCAATGAAAAACACATGGGGTAGGGAAAATACATAGATATAGTAAATAAAGAAGAGAGAGAATCTATTGCATGGGTAAGAACAGGAGCATGTA
Organism: Deroplatys truncata; assembly: GCA_030765065.1. Classification (NCBI taxonomy): domain Eukaryota; kingdom Metazoa; phylum Arthropoda; class Insecta; order Mantodea; family Mantidae; genus Deroplatys; species Deroplatys truncata. Next base: position 619,346,344 of record CM060990.1, read on the forward strand.
GGCTAAGAGGGTCCTCAAAACTAATGTCCGATATCTGGTGGAAATGAAAACATTGAACACATAATATTTATGTGCCAAGGAACAGAAAATTGGAGAAGGGAATTTATTAAAAAGAAGTGGTTGAAGGGGGATAGAGATATAGCTATAATTGAAATGGTGTGTAAAGACGGTAGGAGCATTGGACAGTTTTTGTGCAAAGTCAAAAATAAATGGCTTTGGACAATGGATAGAGATAAGTAAGGGGTAGTGTAGCTTACGAATAAGAATATGGACAGAGCTAGAGAGAAATCATAAATTCAATGAAATAAAGTGCTGAAATGTTGATTGGAAAATTGTGGTGAATGCTTGATGGTAAAGTAATTAAAGTGACAAGTGAAAAGTAACTGGAAATGGGACATGAAAAACAGGAGCAAGATAATTTATTGATGGGTAATTGTAAAATGTAGATAAACTGTAGCGGATGTCTACTGAATGAGTGGCCAGGGCCAAATTTCAGTAGACAATCTAATTGTAAATTTCTTAGCACTGTGACAATATGCATGGAGTTGGGGAGGAGAGTGTCCGCCACAATACCTGACGTTACCTATACCCCGTGAGGTAACGTGATTGCTCTCTTTACTTATTAAAACCCCTCTGTCTGGTAGGGAAATCAATTCAGCAAACGTTTATTTGGCAACATGAAGCAGACAGCAACATTTAGTTTTGTAAGTATAGTTGTAGAAGGTATCTAAAAAAATCTGATGTGTTACACTCACATGACTTTCTCTACTCTCGTACAAACTATTTTTACAAACTCTTATTCTCCATCTATTTCATATTAATCGAGATAAATATTTGCAGAAACGATCTTTTGACATGCACAGAGAATTACATTTTACACATAGCGACCAGTTATAAAAATATTTGATTATCGCTTAAGGCGTAGGTACTATGTTCCCCTTGTTTTATATTTGCAACGGCAATATAGAAATACAGTAGCCTTTAAGCATAGACATTACTCTTAATAGCTGGTTGCTATGTGCAGCAACATTCTCTTTGCCACAGATTAATTAATACTCTTTGCATATCCAAGACAAAAAAATGAATAACGAATTTCCATTTGGGAAAATAAATATTGAAAAATTTAAGGGAATAACAAGCAATATCTCGAACATGGTTCACTCAACAAAAAAAAATGTATATGACATAAATTGTGTATTTTAACGCGATCTACATTTTTTGTGCAGTAAAAGTTTGTCTCTCTCTTATGGTTTACCAGTTACGCAAAAGTCGTTCACAATGAAGAATATTTTTGGGGACATTCCCAAAAAACTAAAGATACAATTTATTTGTCATGAACATATCTTAAAAATATGATATTTTAATCAAAATCGTTAGAGCCATTTTTGAGAAAATTAAAATATTCGAAAAATGTTCCATGTAAAGGGTAATCTGGGGTGGGGGGATTTTCTTGAAAACCTTCGTGTCGCATCTCTGGAAGATACTGAACCTAAATACCAAGTTTGGTGTTTACCCGACTGTTCGTTTCTGAGTTATGCTGTTCACAGACACACACACACACACACACACACACACAGACACGCACACGGACATGTTTCCAAAAATGATTTTTTTTGTATATTCAGGGGGTCTCAAAACATATATTTCCGGTGAAATCTCGGTATCGAATTTTTGGGTGGAATACAATACTTCCCCTACTTACTATACGTAGTAGAGAAAGTAAAAAGGCTGGTGGTTAGAGAAAGTCATGCGAATATACCGCATCAGACTTTTTTAACATAGTGTAATGTTTACAGGAGTCTAAATGTATAAGGCATCTCAGTAATTTTATGTTGAAGTAAACACGAACGGATTGCCTTTTCCAATGAGTGAGTTCGAAGGATAAACAAAAGAATTCAGAGTCCTATGCTGACGCTTCAAACGCAATGGAGGATAGGTTATTCAGAGATTTAAACTTTTAATATTAATTTATTATCTATTAAAGCCACGACACCACAATTCGGTTTAAACAACGAATATTGAATTATAAATGTATGTACTTTAATACTTTTGTGGGTTGTAGAAATACGTTTTACAAAATTAGGATGTTTTAAAACTTTCAACCACTCAAACCAAATCTACTGATTACGTTACATCTTTACGATACATTTTAACTAGGAAATTCGACAATTTGAATAACCTTAAACACAGGAGATATGAATTGTAATTCTTACCTATAATAGTTTCAAATTATACAGGCCGACACAGGGAGTGTATACATTTTTGATGGGACTGTACTCGGAGAGGATGCAACGTGGGCGGAGTGGGGAGTAAGCATTTTATTCTGTCAGGTGTGCCATTTCAGTAAACGTGGAGCCGTGGTCAAGGCAACATTGCGTGATCGATGCGTACGTTAGAAACGGTGACTCAGTGGTTGCAGTTCAAAGGTTACTCCATCGCCATTCCAGTGTCGGGCAGCATGGATCAGTCCCAACACGCAAAATAATCGTCAAATGAGTTCGACATTTTCGAACCAATGGTGCTGTAAATCCAAAAGCTCACCAGGGGCTTAACATGCTGTGAGAAAGTCAGAGAATATTGAGAGAGAGAGAGAGAGAGAGAGAGCTACAATGCAAATGGCCATCACCTTCAAGATGTGATTTTTGGTTAAAATAAATGACATCAGTTCACAAACATGTTAAAAGAAAAATAATAAAGTTTGGTGAAAAATTAATGTTTTACTGTTCATTTGAAAATGAGTACACTCCCCTGGGTCACCCTGTATAATCAATTAGTCAAACATAGCTTTGGTGTTTAATTGTTCTTCTACACAAGCCGTGTGTAGGAAAATGTTGGAAAGGCAACTGAAAATGCCGGCTATGGCACTGAATTTTTCAGTCGTCTGATGCTACCTTTCCAACATTGCCCTACGCACAGCTTGTGTGGAAGAACAATTAATTACCATTGATTGGCCTAATAGTTGGTTGAAGTATGAAGCCGGGACTTAAAGTACTTACGACAGTATTACTCTATTTTAAGTCACTTTAACTACAGGCTCATATCGCGACGGATCTGTTAGTGGATAACTCTTAGATCGAGGTGTGGCGGACAGTTAGCCTTCTAGGTCTCATCAATGTAACCATACGCTTCGTCGTGTCCACAGAGACCCTAGTGTATAGCAACCGGATCTTCTGCTTCGTGCCGTGCAGATGGCATTACCAGTCTAACTGACGCTTTCATAAGAAAAGTGGACATTTAGCCTTCTAGTACTTACGGCATTATAAGTCGTCATTGGGGTATATCATCTCAAAGTAATTTGAAATCTCCTTGTAGTTTACCGGCAAAAATGCGAGTCATTTGGGGAATTTAATGTCGACTGGCATGTTGCCATGGTAGCTCGATTGCTTAGAGTAACCTGACGGAAACTGGAAGTTCCTGGTTCAAATCCCGGTTATGGCACTGAATTTTTTAACGTGTGATTCTACCTTTCCAAAAATACCTTCCTCCGCAAGAGCAGTTCATTGAATCTATACCCAGTCACCTCTACTCTTTCATATTTTCCACTTTCTTCGTTGTCTCCATTTCTGAATGAAAATTCTCTGGATATATAAGAGCAAACTTGAAAGATTAGTGAGAGGAAAATTGCAGAATGGAGAGGTTAGTGTTTATTGCATCCTTCAATGTCACATTTTGCTGTTGTTTTTAATACACTTCAAAAGCCCCTTCCCCAAAAACAGTGACGTCGCGGTCAGTAATATTATTAATATTAATTAATGCATTACATTAATTCATTCATTCATTATCTGTTTACCCTCCTCTTATGTAGGACTTACACCCTCCAGGACTTACAGGCGGGTGCCTGGGGTCAGAGGCCCGTCGAGGAGCAGACACTCATGGATCAGACAGAACATCCAGGATGGGTGATCAGCCCGATGCCTGGTATGGACTGAAGGAAGTAGTTGAAACGAAAATGTGGGTGAAATGGATGAAAGGAAAGGTGATGATGGAACAGTTGGTGGAATGAATGGCGGGGGAAGCCGGAGAACCCGGAGAAAATCCGCCCAGACGCCGCTTCGTCCACCACAAATCCCACATGCAGGTCCCTGGGATTGAACCCGGGCCGCCTTCTATTAAATATTTATATTTAATTCTAATAATTCTCGCATACTATTTCTGAACGAGAGTAGATAGCGAAACTATCAGCAATGATCCGAAATGTAAGAGAAACTTATGTGAAGGTGAACAGTTTCCTTTAGTAGACGTTAAGTGTGTGGTGAATATCATATGTCAAATAGAAATCGAATATTGCTATATAAAACTACTTTCGACTAAAAATGAAAATGTCTTTGGCTTTTTTGGTCTGGCCTATTTTTTCAATGTAACGTGATACATTCGTGCTCGTGAGTCCTATGCAATGTTTTTTAGCTCCATTTTTACTCCGCCTTTATATACATTGCGCTTATCGGCGGCCTTTCCTTTGGAACGTGTTGCCTATTGGCAATGGTGTTAACTCGTATTCTCTTGTCGTTGGGTTTCTTGTACTTTTGGGGTTTTTATTATTAGATAACACACGCATTTACACTCTCATGCATACTACCAAACTCTGGGGAGGATAGGGAATAGCCTTGGCTAGAGAAAAATTCCCACCGCCAGCCGGGAATCGAACCGGGGACCCCTCACACAGCAGGCAGGTGCTCTACCTACTGAGCTACGGGGCAATGCAATACTATTTTTACTTCCCTACTACGTTTAGTAAGTAGGGGAAGTATTGTACTCCACCCAAACATTCGATACCGAGATTTCACCAGAAACATATGTTTTGAAGTCCCCTGAACTCAAAACAAGCATTTTTGATAAAAACGTCCGTGTGTGTGTGAGAGCGACTGTGAACAGAAAAAGTTTAAAAAAAAACAACGAAAAGTTGGATAAATATCAAACTTCGTATTTAAGTTCAGTATTTTCCAAAGATGCGACACGAAGATTATGAAGAAAATTCCCCACCCCAATTACCTTTTGCATAGAATATTTTTCGAAATCTTTGATTCTCTAATAAAGATGCCTCTAACGATTTTGATTAAAATACCATATATTAAATATGTTTACATGACAAATAAAATGTATATCTTGAATTTTCTGGTAATGGCCTGTGAAGTCTTAACTCGGAAGAAATTTTGTATAGTCTTGTATAACTGGTAAACGTTAAATGATAGTCGAAAACCTAGCACACAAAAAATGTATTTCTTTTCACAAACATAATTTATTTCAAATAACTTTTTGTGGCATAAGCTGTTTCTGAGATATCCGTTATTAACGGTGCGAATTATTCAATACTTTGTTATTCTTTTAAAGTCCTATCAATTTTCAGTTCTTGCTTGCGATGTCATAGAAACAGTATGGAATTTTAGGGCCCGCATATAGCGCCCAGTGCTGAAACATTTGACTATCACTTTTCTCTTTGTATCAATAAAGAAACGCGTAATCTAGCTGTTTCTGGAAAGGTTTATCTTGGTTATAATTAATTAGATAGGAAAATAAACCTCAGTGTGAATGCTTTCTATGTAATTAATTGTTCCTCCACACAAACTGTGTGTAGGACAAGGTTGGAAAGGTAGAATCAGACGACTGAAAAATTCAATGCCACAGTCGGGATTTGAACCACGGATCTTCCGGTTTCCGCCCGGTTGCTCTTACCAGCTGAACTACCATGACAACTGAAAGATCCGTGGTTCAAATCTCGGTTATGACACTGAGGTACAGATGTGTTATGCGAATGCAAGACAGATTTCTATAAATTACGCCCCACCAACTAAAATGTGCATCAGCCGCCTACATTTTCATAGACAGTCATACAACTTTGCCATCAGTGCACACAGTTGTACAACCTGAGCTATAGCACTTGGAGAAAATTGTAGGATACTTTAAAGCTTAATCAACCACTCCTTATGTACTCGTATTTACGTACGAGTAAAACTTTTAGCCTTTTCGTGACTTTGGTTTTAGTTTGCAACAATTTGTATCGTTACGATTATTAGGAAGTGGGAAGGCCAAAAACTCCCAAAATGTATAAATATGTGTTTTAGTGTAAATAAAAACTACAAACCTTTAGTTCTACGTAAACTACGTGATCAAAAGTATCCGGACACCTGGCTGAAAATGACGTACAAGTACGTGGCGCCCTCCATCGGTAATGCTGAAAATCAATATGGTGTTGGCCCACCCTTAGCCTTGATGACAGCGTTCACTCTCGCAGGTATACTTTCAATCAGATGCTGGAAGGTTTCTTGGGGAATGGCAGCCCATTCTTCACGGAGTGCGGAACTGAGGAGAGGTATCGATGTAGGTCGGTGAGGCCTGGCACGAAGTCGGCGTTCCAAAACATCCCAAAGGTGTTCTATAGGATTCAAGCCAGGACTCTTGCAGGCCAGTCCATTACAGGGATGTTATTGTCGTGTAACCACTCCGCCACAGCCCGTGCAGTATGAACAGGTGCTCGATCGTGTTGAAAGATGCAATCGTAATCCCCGAATTGCTCTTCAACAGTGGGAAGCAAGAAGGTGCTTAGAATATCAATGTAGGTCTGCGCTGTGATCGTGCCACGCAAAACAACAAGGGGTGTAAGCCCCCTCCAGGAACAACACGACCTCACCATAACACCACTACCTCCGAATTTCACTGTTGGCACTACACACGCTGGCAGATGACGTTCATCGGGCATTCGCCATACCCTGCCATTGGATCGCCACATTGTGTCGTGATTCGTCACTCCACACAATGTTTTGCCACTGTTCAATCGTGTAATGCTGACGCTCCTTACACAAAGCGAGGCGTCGTTTGGCATTTTCCTGCGTGATGTGTGGCTTATGAGCAGCCGCTCGACCATGGAATCCAAGGTTTCTCACCTCACGCCTAACTGTCGTAGTACTTGGAGTGGATCCTGATGCAGTTTGGAATTCCTGTGTGATGGTCTGGATAGAAGTCTGCCTATTACACTTTACAACCCTCTTCAAATGTCGGCGGTCTCTGTCAGTCAACAGACGAGGTCGGCCTGTACGGTTTTGTGCTGCACATGTCCCTTCACGATTCCACTTCACTATCACATCAGAAATAGTGGACCTAGGGATGTTTAGGAGTGTGGAAATCTCGCGTACAGACTTCTGACACAAGTGACACCCAATCACCTGACCACGTTCGAAGTCCGTGAGTTCCACGGAGCGTCCCATTCTGCTAATGATTACTGAGGTCGCATGCAGTAGGTGGCAGCACAATGCACCTAAGATGAAAAACGTATGTTTGTGTGGGTGTCCGAATACATTTGATCACATAGTGTAGCTCTTACAGTTGTATAGCCTGTTAAAGCATGCCATATAGCGATTTAAATGCCTGCTTGAGTTTTGCCCACAATAAAGTGTACAAAACATTCAAGAGGGGTCTCTGGAATCTTCAAATACTAAATTAGCTGAAGAGGAGTAAAAAAAGACGGGGGTCTGTGTATGCACTAAATTCTTTTTAAATAGCATTAAGTCAGTAACGTCTTATTTCACCGTTAAAATTTTAAGCTGTCTATTCTTCGGCATATTTTCATTTTCAAATTGTCCCACGTGATGTACTTTTCGGCATAAATCAATAAAATTTCGAATACCTTCTCATAAATAATAGGGACGAGATGAAGTTAAGATGAGAAGAAGTACATTTAACTGCTTATGATTTTCTGACACATCAGTGTGCTAAAAAGCTTCCTTGTGGCATGCATTGTTTTAGATACCAGCAAGAAATTTTGTATACATGTTTTTAATGTGAAGTAATGATCAACATTAATTGGTGTGGAGTTTAAACCCCGAGTTTAGGACCATGGCCACTCGGCATCGAGAGGAAATTGAGCAGCTGCGATAGGTAGCGACCCCGATCTCGAGAGCCAACATTCTGGCTGGGGGATGCGTGATGCTAGCCACATCTCCTCCTGTATCGGTTGGATGATAGCCCACCTCTACCGTGCGTATGTGGCGTCAGGACGGCAGTCGGGTTGGCTGGGCAAGGCCCCTCATGGCCCGTAGCGCCAAAGGGTTTAGTTTTTTAATGATAAACATTTAGGCTAAAATGTTGCTATGTCCCCATGCCAAGATATAATTCTAGATAAAATTTGAATCTATATTCAAATTTATAGAATTACTCAATTTAAGTGCTTCCAGAATTTTGGTTTTCTAAATAAGGTAATGGACAAATGTGAGATATTGAAAATTTCGTAATCATACAACTAATAAATGAACTCATATTTTAAAATCATCCAAGTTGGAAACCATGACGCAAAGAGCATTTTTATCCCAGCATAATAAAACCATTTATTTTGTTTTTTTTTATCAGAAAGTATTCACAATAAAAGGTTTAAAATATAACTTGATTTTGAACTGGACAAAAAGTGCGTATCCTTCAAATTTCACACATAGGTTACCGTAAACCAGGGTTACTTGGACCCTAGGGTGTTACTTGAACCCAAAACGTTACAGAGATTAAGTCGTTCCTGGATACTGGTTTATTGAAATATTTGACTTAGTTCTTATTTCATCTGCCAGGTAACAGCACTCTGCCGGCTCTATCACAGTCCACGTAGTTCCACAATTTGCCGCTAGAGTTCAGTGGAGGTTTTGTTAATGCTGCGACACGTGTACTGTTTTTCTAGTCTTACAACTTCTTTGTCCAGCGTGCGGAGAATCAACAGTTTGAATACAGTAAGTGGACAGTTTTATTCCTTAAACAGTACTTGATGTAATTTTTATGTAAATGTTTAACTATATATTACCTTAAAACTGTTATTCATCAAAGAGTATGCTGGCCTACTGATAACCGAAAACAAGGGCTACTTGGACCCACTATCGGCTTGGGTCCAAGTAAGCCTTAGATACGTATATTCGACTAATACGTCTAAATAAAACTCTGTTACGGATTGTGAAAAGCTATTTGCAATTTTTACATAATACAACATATGTTTGAAACTATTTAGGTTTTTTCTTTACAGGTTTAAGACTCACTATGCCATCTAAATACAAAAGATTGCCTGGGAGCCGCAAGTACAAAGATTTTTCAGATGAACAGCTGGAGAAAAACCTAAACGCCATCAGATCGGGTGTAATGTCCCATGCTTTCAAAATCAGCAGGTCAATCATAAAACGTAGGCTAAAATATCTTCTTCCTAACAATCCTGGTCATCCAAAAGTTTTCACGGTGGAAGAAGAGCTAGCATTTGCAAGCCACCTAGACAAGATTTGCGATTATGGATTTCCAGTTGATGAGCTGGATTTTAGATTCATTGTAAAATCATATCTAGAACTGCATGGGAGGACTGTAAATGCTTTTAAGAAAAACCTTCCAGGAAGAGACTGGGTTAAATCTTTTCTGAGTAGACGTCCCCAGTTATCAGTAAGATTTGCCAGCAATATAAAAAGAGTTAGAGCTTCTATTGATGACAAGGTACTTAATGAGTATATGGATAATTTAAGTCTCTCAATTGAAGGTGTTCCCCCACAAAACATCTACAATTATGATGAAACTGCTATGTCGGATGACCCTGGAAGGAAAATGATTATTTGTCGTAGAGGCTGTAAATACCCAGAAAGTATAATAAACTCTACGAAAAGTAACATATCAGTCATGTTTTGTGGGAATGCTGCTGGGAATTCGATTCCTCCATACATAATTTATAAGGCAGAACATCTGTGGACCACGTGGACAGAGAATGGCCCAGTAGGTGCCAGATATAACAGAAGTAAAATGGCTGGATTGACCTGGGAATATTTGAAGACTGGTTTACATCTCATGTACTGTCGATAATTAAGAAACAAGAAGACCCAAAGCTCATTATTGGGGACAATTTAACCTCTCATCTGAGTGTAAATGTTCTGCAATTCTGTGAAGATAACAGCATCAGATTTGTGTGTTTGCCTCCAAATTCAAGCCACTTGACACAGCCCCTAGATGTCGCCTATTTTAGACCTCTTAAGTCCAAATGGAGGGATATTCTTACCAGATGGAAAGAATCTGATGGTAAAAAAGTACCAGCACTCCCGAAAGACCAGTTTCCATGTTTGGTGAAAACAGCGTTGCAAGAGCTGGAACCTTTAATGTCAAATAATTTACAGGCAGGATTCAAAAAAGTCGGCATATATCCACTCGACAGGCAGGAATTATTTAAACGTTTTCCTAACGAAGAAAGATCCGCGAATCTTGATTTAGTAGCAGATTCATTCATTGCACATCTTGAAAATACGCGACATGACTTTGTCAAGACTCGGCCAACTAAAAAGAGAAAACTGCAAGTCCCAGCCTTAAAAAGCATTTGTGCTGATAACATTGTTGCAGCTGAACAGAGTAAAACGTTAGAACAGTCAAAATCGGCTGCAGAAAACGGGAAGGCTACATGTAAGAAGAATATCAAGAAAACGAAGAAACCATCAAAACAAGTTGATAGTGAGTTAACATCAGAAGATGCTGATGATTTCAGCCTGCAATCGTCAGAGACCGTGATTTTACGTCTTTTAACAGTGAGGATGAAGCGTCTGACCTGAGGGACTTTGATGTGCCACCTACTAATGAAAAAAGCGAGAAGAAAAAAGAAGACAGTGGTTCAAAAGAGAGAAGGCTTAACAGACATTGGAAGAAGGCAACTTTGTAACGGTTGTATGGCAGGATATTGAATTTCCTGGCATAGTGTCAAGTGTAGACAACAACGGAGCTGTTGTCGAGTGTATGCAGCGAACCAAAAAGTGCTGGAAGTGGCCTGAACAAAAAGACATTCTACATTATAAATGGTGCGATATTAAGGAGAAGATTAACCCTCCAAAACCTGTCAAAAGGGGCTTATTTTCTGTTCCATCAATCAAAGAAAATGTTTAAGAGTTGGTTAAAGTTCTGTAACTTTTCACAGTTCTACCTTTTTCATTACCTATTTGATTGTGTTATTAAAATAATTTTCCGAATTAAATAATTGTTCAAATGCATCTCTAGACATTATTTAAGGATCCTATATTTTTCTTGAATACAACACAGGTTTATAATGCATTTCATAGAGAAACAGAATATGGGTTCAAGTAGCCCAACCTAAGGTACTTGAGCCCAAATTTTGTTTTATTTTTTAAAATCATGAAATGCAAAAAGAAGGTAAAAACTGTCATAAATAGTCAGTATAAATGTTTTAGATTAAGCACAATTTGATTATGAGTACCAGTCTTTTAAAATTATGGTTTCAAAAGAAAATATATCAGAAATATGTAAAAAGTGGGTCCAAGTAACCCTGGTTTACGGTACCTTAATACTTGCATAACAAGCAGCCATAACTGTTAATATTGTAATTGTTTTCGGACAAGGATGGATACCGGAACCTTAAACGAGGAATAAATGGCAAAGAACTTCCTGAAAAAAGCTGCTAGAACACACAGATGCAAGAAGCAGATGGTTTTCTCAAGTTGTCTGAACTCGCTGGACACGAAGCCCAAGCTCTCTTCAAAAACAACTTAGTAAGATATGCACGTAAAGAGACGTGCTGATGTTATTTTGAAAGTTGAACACATGGGAGCAGCTCTTGTGGGTTTCGAAAGAGCCAGAAGTTGCGTCTCTTGATGCAATGTTTCAGTTTCTCCCTCCTTGGAGACAAATGTTAAATCTTCTCAAGTCGCGTTTTGTACGTAATGCAGATATGATGTGAGAGAACTAAGGAAGGGAAATTATTTAAAGAATGTATGTTTGAAAATCAGCGAAACACTGTTAACCCTCTCACTGATAACGACGGGCATGTCGTCACTGTGGTCGTGATTTGTGATTCAGATTACGTATTATCTCCTTCCCTCTGGAATGTGCTGTCTTTCCTCTGAATGATCTGTAATTATAACTTTTAACTGTTTTTGGAGGGTGCTTCCATTTTATACAGATTCGATTTTGGATTTCTCTGTTTACACAATAACGTGCACACAGAGATAGTACAAATACTCTCAGTTTTGCTCACGTTACGTGGAGACACCCTTTCTCTCCCACAAATGACACGGTTGTCCAGGGTCGTTAAAGCATAGACTCGTGAACGGGAAGTCCATGGTTCAAATTCCGCTAGGACCGTCCTCCCTGACTGAGGGAAGGTATTCCTCAGTCCTCATACCTAGCAAATGCTGGTGAGATACCCTTTTCATTTCATATATCATTCAGTGTGCACCGTCTGTGGTGCCGTATAAGTAAGAACGGGCGTTAAACACCACTTTCTCTACCTCTCCCACTCCCATTTTCTCCCTCTCCATCTCTACATATTTCTCCCTCTCTCACCCTTCATCATTCTCATCCCTTTATCTCTATTTCTATGCAATTTACATGTCATGCGGCATTTTAAAAACCGACGTTCTAATTACTAGGGTATGAAGTAACATTATTACTTATAATGTTTGTGTATTTGTGTTTACTTCACGCGTTGAAGCCATCTTGTGACGTCATTCATTTGTTAGGTTTGTTAGCTCCATCTGGTGTTAGCAATTTGCGGCAGTATTAGTTTTTTGTTTAAAAAAATATTGCTAGTTATTTTATTTAATTTTGGTTCTTTGTCCTCCGGCTAGCTCTGATCTTTTGGGTCACGCACTTCTCTATATACAGGTTGTGTAAACGGAAAGGAATCTTTTATCCAAAGATAACACTGATGAAGAAATTTGTTTTACACTTTTATTGTCGAACACGTTAACTATCACATTTACACATTGATCGTGACACTCGCCAAACTGAAACTGTTATAATAACTTCATTACTGATAATTCTTAATTCGCGTACTTCAACTTTTTGTATAATTAACTTTATAACACTTGAGATTTTTCATAACTCTGTTACGCGTAACCTGCAAATTGACATCCGAAGTGTGCCGTACAAATACTTTCGATGAACTCACGGGAATGCGACGTGTAGTGTACAAAGAATTTTGATGAACTGACCGACTGAAGACGACGTGTAATGTATTGAGATTTTCGATGAACTGACGGGAATGCGACGTGTAGTGTACAAAGAATTTTGATGAACTGGCGGGGTCTTTACCTCTAACCTACCTTTTATACACTTTCACCCAGATATGCCTAAAGATTATAACTGAACTGCAATTGGCTAATAAAACGCGCCAACTTTAGCGTCTATTTTAATATCCAATGAAAATTATGAATACATATGCTCTAGGAAAATGTTCCAGAAGATTCTAAAAGAAAAACGCGCCAACATTACGTAACTTCCTCGTTTCCAATAATGATAAACAGCTCACCCCCTCGCTGCATTATTGCACGCTATTATTGTCAGTTTCAGTAAGGCGGTATAAACTTACTTCCCAACAATAATTACAATCAATAAACATCTCAAATCAATGTCACATAAAAATGCATATTCATATTACAATCATTATTTACATTTAAGTAATTTGTGATACAAATTACTGCATCAGGTATTAATGCAAATTGAAATGCAAGTAAAACGTTCAACAGCACACAAAAGTCTTCCTTCTCCTTATCCTTGCAAAGCGATCGGAACTACCGGTTAATCAAATTTATTCGGAACTTATAGTGATTAATTTTTTATGCATAATATAATAGCTACGGAGCGACCAATGTCAAAAAAAGAGTAAAGGTCTTATGGAAAAAGCGTAGCAATATGTTAGCATACGCAAGGCACTAGCGTTAATTTGGTTTCTACTTAAGTACACTTAAATTTTTGCAATACTCGGCCGTGAAATGCTTTGCTGTTTGCTTATTATAAATATAATAAATCCTGTGGCGTTACAGCTCGCGCGTGGACTGGGCCTGCCAACCCGACTGCCGTCCTCAAGCCCACTTACCCACGCCAGATTTGGGCGATCATACAACTGATACGAAGAGGTGATGTGGCCAGCATCACACTTCTACCAGGCGGAAAGTTGGCTCACGAGGCCAGGACCGCTGCCTGTCGCAGCGCCTCACTTTCCTCACGCTGCTTAGTCCTATACCCCGGACCTAAAATCCGCACCACCATGGGTGGGAACGAATTCGGGCGCATTCAGTGACCGGAAACCAAGGTTCCACGCTATAGCCTATAGCACTACGTCACAGGACCTTGCCTCTGATTATATCCCGCTATTTCACTTTGCACTACACAACGCATGTGTAACCAGCGAATATTACAGAGAGCTCTGCACAAGGAATGCGTGTGGCTTGAAAGCAATGGCATGGCTATTCCATCTGATTTGCTGGGTACCACTGGCGATCGCTGAGGTATTCTATTGGCGGTGCCAAAAAAATGGAAACAAATCCTTCAAATATATGTTTACCAACTTCCTGCAGTGGCATCAAACGTATTAGGCCACTGACAAGAATTGAATGCACTTTTAGTTTAGACCATATCAGTTATTCCGGTCTTATACCAATGGACATCTCCCCCAAATAACACGTAGGGAAAATGAAAAAGGAACACTGTTTTCCCCACAGGCACAAATCCATTTACTCTTTTGGTACACATCCGGATTGAACTTACGATATCGATTTTTGATGCTGCTGCTGCAGATTTGGGAGTGGCCTACCCAATGTTTTCACCTAAATCAGAGTCTTGTTGCTAAAAGGAGATTTTAATAATTCACTTACTTTGTTATGTTTGTAACTTTCATATACAACTGGACACTTACTTAAAGAAAGCATTCTACACTCTGCTAAACTGTTTTAGTTACCTGACTTCGCGGTGAACTACACCGTCTTTGGACTGAACTGTTACTACATGAACATAAATAGAAATACTTGAATATTGTTTTGAAAACAGGTGCTCAACACGTAGTAAATACGTTAGTTTTTTTGGTCTGTGGTGCATAAGATACCATTTATTCAATCATTATCAATAAACCTGCTGCTGTGAAATACACAAATACTGAAATAGTGCCCTTTAGTTTCAAAATCTAATGACATAATTATATACAAAACCACATATTTGTATTTAGGATATTTTGGTGTATCCATTTAAGCATTAATTTGCGTTTCCAAATGCATTCGCATTGACTTGTATCAGGATGATGACACTGTATTAAAGGTAGGTGGGTATTCTTCCCTTGTCGCTAGGATCTGTGCTATACTGCGCTCTAGCGGGTTGAACGTAAGGTCTGAGTCAGAGGAAAATTGGCTTCATCTCTCTCACAAGAACCGTGTAGAAACGTCCACCCTTGCCTTATATACAGTGCTTATGAGCATAGGCGGTGTCAATCTAGAATTGGCTCCAAGCTTCAGAAAACTACCGGCAGAGCGCGCGCTGCTTAACGCGCCTGTTCAAATAATCGAACACATACTCGGAAACAATGCATTATGCGCGATTTCTATACACTTCCCTTCTTTCCTTTTGACACAAGTGGTGCCACGGCACAGCGGCACTACCCCCAGAAGCCGCCCCTATATTTTAGAAGAAAATTCTTTATCGTAATACCAAATTACCATTTGGTATGTTCAATATGCAATTCCCTTTCTAACCATATAAGTGTACAGTAAAATTTATCCCCATAAGCCTTGTACTATTTACTCAATAGTCAGCAAACTCTACTCTGAAATGCTCTTATGGGTATCAGAAAAAAACATCTTCAAGAATACAGCGCAACAGCCGGTTTAGTAATTGCCTAAGAGCTAAATATGGGAGACAAGGTGAACGACTTTGAGATTAAGGTAGATTATAAGATCTCGCAGATGCTTCAGGAACTTCTAAGATTCATTTCGGCAGCAAACTTGTTTACGATGAGATAACTATGTTGCGTTGGTTCAGTTAAGTTGTACAGGGAGAGTCAAAAGACTACGAACCGGCTGCGTAGCGTTTTTCCTGTCCGCGTCCTCGGCGCTCGTTGCCGCCTGCCGCTGTCATAGAAAGGCGCGGATGAAGCCATACAACATCTTTAAAACTACGTTTAAAGGCTTTACTTAACAACTTTATGAAAGTGTCTTTGAGGACAGAATTATTAGTAGAGGTTTGTGACTCCCTCGGTCCCCCGACCTAACCCCCTGCGAATTCTATCTCTGGGGTAACTTAAAACAAAGTGTACAAGACAAACCCACACACCCTGCAAGAATTAAAACAAAATATCCGCCAGGAAATTTCTCAACGTGAACTACGGCGAGTGATGGTGTAGTAGTTGAATTATTAGTTGCCCCACGTAGTACGCCAATTTGAAGTACATATATCTTTTCGTTATTAGCCCCACGTTTAGGGCGTCTATTTGAAGGTTGTATTGTTGTAGTTGTTGCACCACGTATGGGGGCCAATTTGAAGTAGGTTATCTTTACGTTATTTGCACCACGCTTTGGGCGTCAATTTGGAGTAGGCTGTATTGTAGTTCTACTGTTGGAGAGCCAAACTTGATGAAGTAACTGCCCCACGTATGCAGGCGCGGCTCGTCAGTATGTGCTACAGTGCTACAGCACAATGGTTATTTTGTTGAAAGTTGTGCCCCATCACGTGTGTAAGCATATCTTCAATTATTGTTGCATATTTTTTCACTTTCATAGTTTTAACCGATTTTATATTTGCCGCGCGCTAGCATTGCTTGCTCATCATGTGCAGAGGTGATTCAGGCCTCACATACATGTGATCGGTGCTGCTTTAGGTGCTACACAGATCCTCAGTTCGTTGGCAGGAATGCAGACCAATCTACGCACATGATACATCGATGTGCTACTTGAAATCTCTTCTCTTATTGGCTGCTTTTACCTAGAATTGTGCTAACATCGACTGGAGCACAAACGCGTTACTGCTGCTTGCCGTAGTATAACTACTGCCATCTATGTGGTGTTGATACAATTACCCTGCTGCTATGCATGATACCAGCGGCAGTGGATCTTATATTGCCTGCAACATAGCTCAGGGAGAATAAAGCTCTCTGGAGATGCACATATGGAGCTGATACAATTTTAGCTGTTGGTATCACTTGTTTTCGATAACAAGTAAGGCAAAATATTTGATTCAGCTTAAAAACTCAGGTTATGTCCGACAGTAATAGTTCTGTTGTGTGCGCTAACATGAATTCTGTGAGTAGTTTGATTAATTATCCTTTCTCTAGGAGGATCCTAGAGGAAAAAGTCCAAGTGAAGCAGCTAGTGAGGCAAACTCCAGCTCTAAACATTACGCAATCTGCAAAAGGAGGGAGAAATAATTCCTACATTAGGCGGTTTAACCCCAAAATCTATGAACATGCATGGATATGTGGATGCCAAGTAAGAAATGTCCTTTTCTGTTTTCCATGCTTGCTGTTTGGAAACAGTGATTCTTGGAGTACGACGGGAGTGACAGACCTAGGACATATTAATGTTCTTATCAACAAACACAAACAAAATGTAAATGTTGAACAATGTCCTAGATTTAAGTGCTTTAGGCAATATAAATATTGCGACTCAGTTAAGTCGTGCTTATCAAGAAGCGAAGCTGAAACATAACCAGCAAGTTGAAAGAAACAGGCATGTTTTGTCGCGCATTATTGACTAAGTCTTCTGGTGCGTTTGAGCTGGCTTTAAGAGGATATGATGAGTCTGAATCTTCTGAAAATCCTGGCGTATTCTTAGGATTAATTGATTTAGTAAGTAATATTGATAGTGCTGTGAAGGAATGCATGAACCATATTTTCAAAGGGACCTCCAAAACCATCCAGAACGAACTCCTGGACTGTATGCTAGAAGTTTGTCTTGAGGTGATTGCGGAGGAAATGAAAGAAGCTGATTTTGTGGCTGTTATGGCAGATGAAACAACAGATGTTTCTCATCAGTCACAGCTTGTATTAGTATTTAGATACGAGAAAAATGGTTTTCCATATGAAAGATTTGGAGTTTTTTTTAATCCAGAGGGACAAAATGCAGAATCAATTTCTGAAAGCATATTAAAAGTGCTTAATGAGTTATTCAGAGACAACCCTCATAAACTAATTGCCCAAACTTACGATGGAGCCTTGGTAATGAGTGGTGCAATTGGAGGAGTACAAGCCAAAGTCAAATCTCAGTTTCCAAATGCGCAGTATATTCACTGCTACGCACATCAGTTGAATTTAGTGATGGAACGTGCAGCTTCACAGAATAAGCCTGCGATAATATTTTTTCTTAACCTGTCAGCTTTTCCTGCCTTTTTCTCAAGATTCCCACAACGTTTAGCCGCCCTAGAATCTGCGGTGGCCAGAAGAGTTCCTGGTGGCTCTGCAACTAGGTGGAATTTTAGATCCAGAACTGTTAATGTAGTATATGAAAATCAGGAAGAATTGTTACAGTGGTTTTTGGATTTGGAAAATTCTGCCCTTGATAAGACTTGCCTGGAAGCAAATGGATTTCGGCGGTATTTAAAAGATAGAAAATTCCTTTCTTGGTTGAAATTCTTTCACAGAGTAATGCCTAATGTTGATATCCTTTATAGTCAGCTGCAGTCTAGATCAACTGAGGCAATTAAAGTAGAAAATGCCGTGTCTTCATTCATTCAGTGTGTATGTGATATTGAGAAGCAGCCGACAGTATATTTATGTTTTCTTCTGAACCAATGAGCAAACGACAGAAAGTGGAGTCTCTGAATATAGAGGCCAAAGAAGTGTGCGATCGCATTATTGAGGAAGCTAGACGTCGTTTTCAGTCCTTGAGTCATCTCGATGCAGCAAAGCTGTTAATCAGTAAAATTTTTGCAACTTTTTAAATCAGTTTCCCCAGAGTGAACTTCAAACTGCTGTGGGCACATATACAATACTGAACAAGAAGCATGCGTGCAGACGGAGGGTATTAGGAAAAAACTATTACCGGAAGTATTTTTGGCTTCCAACAGACGGAGGACAGCATGCTGGGACATGATTCTAAACAGCCAAAACTGGCCAAGCTTGGGCACATACTTAATGGAAGTACGTGTACTAAGAGATAAGCTGTTTATGTAATCTATCTTTAAACATACGTGGTGCTTGAGTACTTGTGCGCGACTGTGTGTGTGTGTGTGTGTGTGTGTGTGTGTGTGTGTGTGTGTGTGTGTGTGTGTGTGTTTGAGTGTGTGATTCAGTGTGTTTTTTTTCAATTTTATATGTATGTATGTATATAGTGCGGTGATTGTAAAAAAATAGTTGTTTTCTGGTTGATACTGCAAGTCACGTATACAGACCAGGTATTTATCTAGAGAGCATGTACGGTCTTATGACCCATGCGACTGTGTTATGCAATTAATGTAATACTAAATACTTAATAAATACCACCACTACTACTGAACAAGAAAATGTTAAAAACACAGCTCAGTGTTCTGTATGCAAGATCTGACTTCAGAAATATTGATGGGTCAGTGCAATTATTACAATACATAATCTCTAACAGCTTGCAAGATTCATTTTCTGAAGTGACAACTTTGCTAAAAATTTTTATCACAACGCCAATGACCACTTCTGAGCCAGAAAGATGTTTTTGTTTTTAAAACGCGTTAAAACCTTCTTGAGAAACAACATGTCGCAAGATCGTCTTACTGCTTTGGCAATGTTGCCCATGGAGAAGAACATAGTTTCTAAGATTTAGGGATTCAACATCAGAGTGATTGATAAGTTCTGCAGTAGGAAGGAGCGCCGTATGGACTTCATATTTCGCCATTAGGTAAGAGAATTTGCAAAAATGTGTACATATTGTATGGTACTGTAGCACACACATTATTTTGCTCACCAGCCGCCATTGCACGTATGGTACAAAGTTTCCGGTGGCATTCGCCCCAAGTTCACTTTCCGGTGGCCTTCGCCCCAACGTTTAGAAATCAACTATCAACTTTGTATTTCAATGTTTCTTTAAATGTTATATATATGTTTGCCTCAGCTGCGTCAGTAGTAATTTGTAGAAACATGTATCTCTTTGCAGGGGGTGATGCGGCTAAAGAATGTAGGCTTACACAAATTATAACTTTTACTTCACTCCTTTTATTAATCCTTCACACGATTAAATAACACTTCACTGATATAGAGAACTGTGAGATTATTTATTAATGAATTGCACTTTTTAAAACGTAAACTATATAATATTCTCGCCGTAATGAATTTTATGTCTCACACTGAATACGTACCGAGCGAATGAACTGCTCAGGTACGTTGCCTTCTAGCGACTGGCGTTTACCGCTCAAATTTGTAAATTTCTCTATTTCACGTCTCTGTTTGGCTAATCCTACTCCAATAGAATACTTTTATTTAACTTTCAGCTTTTCTAGTTTTTGATTGGCTATTTATAAACTGTTTTAAAATATTACATTATTGTTCCAAGAATTACGAGTAGCATTATCAAACTTTCCAATTCATTATTGCCTCAAGGTTACCTCATTGTTAGTAACTTTCGGCTTCTATTCTCACAGCTCCTACATTATTAAATTACCTAATACATTCAGATAACATTATTATACATGTAACACAATAATATAAACATAATACAATGACTGTTACATACATTTTATATATTATATTATACACATATTGCTTTAAGGCGGGCTGTTATTGAATTTATATATTATATAATTAGACTGAAATCATTTAAGTGTTAAAAATACTACCTCAAATGTATTAAAAATACTGTCTCAATGGACAGTTTCTTAAAGAGGTGCCAAAAATACATGGACGACAGTAGCCAATTTCATCATCTCCTTTCATAAAGTTGATAAGTAAAGCCTTTAAAAGTAGTTTTAAAAATGCTGTATGGTTTCATCGCGCCTTTCTATGATAGCGGCAGAAGGCAACGAGCGCCGAGAACGCGAACAGGAAAAACACCGCGCAGCCGGTTCGTAGTTTTATGGCTCTCTCTGTATTAGTGGTATTGATCTCACTAACGAGTACCGCGTTTTCATGTTAGAATTTATTTTTGAACTGGAATGCTAATCCAAAGTGTTTAGAATTAAGGTATCAGCCAGTAGCTAAACAACTTTCACCTGCCTTTTACTAATTTTTTCGAATTTCTAGAAAAGAAACGCCTTAAAAATAAGCTTAACGGGTTAATTGACATGGTATTGACTATAAATGTAGGCCATATCCACATGTGTATATTTATTGCCTGTCGCTTTCTAGGGCACGACTGATTCAGTTACAAAGGACCGGACGTAATTATAAACTGCTTTTTTCTTTAAATTGTGCTTAACGCCTGCTATTTCTACGTACGGCAACACGAGCGGTGTCACTGGTAAGCAATTTTCCTAGTTAAAGTGCGCGAAGCCAGATCAAATTTGTTCAGTTAGTCAGAGACAATTTATCCCTATTTTGTCTTTCTTTTCATTTTGTTTCTTTTCCGCCTTTAACTTTTATCTTAAATATGCACGTACAATCACTGACTCAGAGTGTCGTCCTCCGTGGTGTAGTGGTTAAATGCTAGACTCTAGTTCTCGAGGTCGCGGGCTCAAACCCGGCGGAGGGCGATGGATTTTTTCGGGCGTAAAAATCCTTAGCATGGCTTCCTTCGGAAGGGAAGTAAGGCTCGTGGTCCCGTAAATTTACAGCACGTAAAAGAACCTCAAGTCTGATAAAGAGGTCTCTGAGCAAAATTACCGGTATTTCACGCCCAAAATAGACTGGAACGCTAAGAACCACAGCAGTTAAAGAGCGTCCATAAATAAAAAAAACTGCTCAGAACCAAGTATTTGTGTCAAAACTTTAACAGTTTGACACCAATAATGATTATCTACCTGTCTGTCTGTCTGTCTGTCTGTCTGAAATTAAAATTATAGTTGAGAAATAAAATTTTGGAAAGAAAACGTTCCACATCAAGTTTAGGATACCTCCCCGGCATTTGACAGTTATGAGGATTGAGGAAATTCTGGAAAAATAAAAACCGTAGTCATGGAGGACGGTCCTGGTGGGATTTTAACCGTAGACCTTCCGTTCATGAGTCCTGCCTTTACGACGTTAGCTACCCGTGTAGCTATTATAAACTTCAAATATTACCGAGAATAGAATACGGAGAATTATGAAAAAGAGGACACGAACACCGTCGGCACAGATTAGCAGCGAAACTGGGTTGTTTTAGGGCTCGTGCCGTAAAGAAACAAAATGTATCCAATGTAAACAATGCCTACGACAAGGTAGCGGAGAGGAACACCTCTCACCTAGACCGTTTTCATATATTTCATAGATTTCTTAGTGGCAATAAAGCGAGTAATAACATTTTTATATGGATTTTTATTTCTGATCAAACATTTGCCCCCAACTTTGCGGTCACCCAGCAGAATGGGACGCTAAGGACCATAGTAATTAAAGAGCGTACATAAACAAAACTCAATTTCGTGGTAGAAGAGGAAGCATCGCAGCATTCACCTACCAACCCGGGGAAACCACGAAAACACCCAAGGTCAGGTGGCCCGGGACCTCCCGAATACGTTACCGCGGAGACACCTCCCTCGGTATTTCAAGGAGTGAAGAAACACATTCCAAGATATTAACGCCCTGAAACCATAACTTACTCTCTTCTAAAACCGTAGGAAGCTGATGTGAGCCAGGTGTCCTCTGACGTTCAAATGGAGATATACTCATCCACTCTCTCGAGTCAAAAAGAGAGATGTTATTGAGAAACTGTTCTCAAAACAGCGTTTTCCTAAACTGTACAAATTCTCGCATCAAATACTGTCACTATTAAATATTTTGGAAGTACTCAAGTGTATGAAAGTGTCTGTTTAGCCCTTAAAGCAATTAATAGAAAACGACAATCGCACTGAAACGGCTTTACTGGAATCAAGTCTGAGACTCCCTGACAGAGCGTATATGGTGAAAATTTCCAAAAAATTACTTCTAAGATTCTTTTGTAAAATTATGAATTGAAATTTTCTGTTTAATTTTACATATATCTTATCGTTTTAGGCAAAATACCTATTTTTAAATACATTCTTACCTTCTCTACTACGTATAGTAAGTAGGGGAAGTATTGCATTCCACTCAAAAATTCTATATCGAGATTTCACCGAAAATATTTGTTTTGAGGCCCCCTGAATAAAAAAACATTTTTAGAAAAAGGTCCGTGTGTGTGTCTGCGAACAGCATAACTCAAACACGAAAAGTCGGATAAATTCCAAAATTGGTATTTAGGTTCAGTATCTTTCAAAGATGCAACACGAAGATTTTCAAGAAAATTCCCCCACCCAGACTACCCTTTACATGGAACATTTTTCAAAAATTTTGATTTTCTCAAAAAAAGCTCTAACGATTTTGATTAAAGTGTATGTTTAAGATACTGTCATGGCAAATGAAATGTATATCATGAATTTTCTGGGAATATCTCCAAAAGTCCTCTTCATTCTGAATGACTTTTGCATAACTGGTAAACCGTAAAAGAGAGAGAGAGAGAGAGAGAGAGAGAGAGAGAGGGGGGGAGAGAGAGACACATTTTACTACACAAAGAATGGAGATCTTGTTTAAACACACAATTTATGTCATATACATTTTTTTTGTCGAGTGAACCATTTCCCAGATATTCTTTGTTATTTGTTTGAATTTTCTAATATATGCGAAGAGAATGGATTGCTCCACATAGCCACCAGCTCTTAAAAGATTTGACTATCGCTTATAAACCTACTGTATTTCCATATCCCCCTTGTAACTATAAGGATATTAACAATAACTCTATTATCTCGATTAACATGGATTAGATGGAAAATAAGCGTTTGTAAAACTAGGTTGTACAAGGGTAGAGAAATTCACGGGAGTGTAACCCACCAGATTTTTAAAAAATGTTATTGCATTTGACTTTTGTATTGAGAATTCTGCACCACTGCACAGAAAAAAAATTCATAACGTCTACACAGTTTGGAGTATAGTGGTAAAACTTAGGGCATCTTTTAGAGGAAGTTTTGCCCTACAAATTGGTATTACTGCTAAGTATGGCAGCTTCTATGTACTCAAGCCATGAGGTTGCCTTCTTTGCAAATATATGCAAGTTTTTCTGTTTTTGCTTTGAAGAGCTCTTTGTGCGAATGACATAAATAACCCTTCTTCTCAGAAACTATTTAAGGTAGTTAAATAAATTTTAGAATGATAAGACAGCTGTAAGTGTTGTTATGGATCCGCCTTGGTGTTAATAATAATAATAATAATAATAATAATAATAATAATAATAATAATAATAATAATAATAATATGTGTGGTTACATATAAAATAAAATGATTGCTGATAAATTTTAATCAAAGGATGCTATTATTGATGAAAAAATTCTGTCCCCTTAAATAAATCACACTATTACATAAAAGTAGGTAGGTGAACTTAGAAGGCATTCATCTTTATCCTGTAAAAACTTCATAGCGATATCTTAAAAAGTTTCCGAGATAATAAGTCCTGAATTTAGCAAAATTTAACATCGGTGAGATAGCACTTTTAACTTCCTTTTAAAGTGAACATTGAAGAAGGTTTAATTTAGGAGGAGTTGTATTGTAGTTCAAATGTTGGGGAGCCGAACTTGAAGTAGTTTCAACCACACGTATTGTACAAAGTTCCGGTAGCCTTCGCCTCAAGTTTAAAAATACTAACTTTGTAATTTGACTGTTTCTTTAAATATTATATATTTATGTTTGCCTCGGCTGCGTCAGTATTATTGTTAGAGACATAAATTTCTTTGCAGAGAGTGATGCGGCTAAGAATGTAGACTTACACAGATTATAATTTTTACTTCACTCCTTTTATTAATTCTTGACACGATTTAAATAACACTTCACTGATGTAGAGAGCTGTGAGATTATTTATTAATTACTTGCACTTTTTAACACGTAAACTTTTGTCCCACACTGAATACGTATTAAACTTCTCGAGGACGCGTCTCGCGTCCAGTTAGGAACACTGTCTACAAGCAACTGACTTCTGAATTTGTAAATTTTGCTCCATTTCAGTTTTTTATTGGTTAATCCTACTCCAATAGAATACTTTTATTTAACTTAAGCTTTTTCTGCTAGTTGATTGGCTATTTAATAAACTGTCTCAAAAATTACATTATTGTTGCTCCAAGAATGACTAGCAACATTATTAAACATTCTAATTCATTATTGCCTCAAGGTTACCTCATTGTTAGCAACGTTTAACCTATTATTCTCATAGCTCCTACATTATTAAACTACCTAATACATTCACATAACGTTATTGAACATGTACATAATAATATAAACATTAATACAATGACTGTTGCATGCATTTTTATATATTGTTAAATACACGTATTGCTTTAAGGCGGGCTCTTATTATATTTTATATTATATAATTAGGCTGAAATCATTTAATTGTTAAAAATACTGCCTCGACGTTGGGAAACTTATGCCAGAAAAGCAGTGATAACCTTTATATTAAATTTCGTAATTATAAATTGTGTCAGATGCTTAAATTTGTATTTGATATGAACGTTTTCTTTTAAATTATCTGCCTATTTACAAAAGAAATTGGAATTATACCAGGTGGCCCACACAAGCCGTCCTTAGTTGAAGTTAGTTTATACCGGATAGCGCGAATGCCAAAAGCTTTGTATAAATAGAACTTCAAAGGGGACTCCATATCGACAGAAAGGAGACCGCTAAATGAAAGACCTATGCTTGAAAACGAACACTTTAATTGCTATTACTGATCCCAGAGCTCTTTGGTAGAGAAATTGCCTGTTATACGAGGTGTTCCGAGTTCGATTCCCGACTGGGCTCCAGAAAATTGTCTCTAAACAAAAAAATTTCACGTGTTGCCCAGAGTGTGGTGTTTGAAGGTGTGCGTGTGTGGGTTGATTGTTATCGGTTATTTAATAACCTATTCGCCCATTAACAAGAATTCAGGATTGTCGCTTGACGCAAACCTGAGCACATGTGTTAAGTCATTTAGTTTTATGACAGTAAATCTACACTCAGTACAACTATGTGGCACCAATTGATGCCGCAAAGTTAACAACATTAAAGAAAATTCTATTTTTATTATATTTATGTGCCTTTAAAGGGGCGTTAGAATTAAATTATTTTCTATTAGTGCACCTCCCGGACCCACGTTCTTGCTGGAATGATCCATCATTTCTTAATATTATTTCAGTACAACCCCTCAAAAAACAAACACAACAAAAACAACCCCCCCAAAAAAACGGGCGCAAAAGACAGTGCCGGTTCTGAAAATGTTCAGAACACAACCTCGAGCCTTTGCTGCATTTTGGTGCGTCTCCGCACACATCGTAACCATATCCACGTGTTCGTTATTGGTGAACGTTACCTTTTTGTCTGAATGACCTGGCTCGAACTGCATGCAGGCGACCACGCGACGCTTATCAGTACGAAACTACCACGTAAACAGAAGACAGCAGCACTACCACCTCAGTGACCTTTCGCTTTGTATCTGCACTGCCCCTTTGAACATTAGTGATGCGGCAAATTTTTGCACTATTTGCGAGAAACATAAAATTGCAAAGGACGGGTTGTTTGGGCCACCTGGTATATAATTTAATCTGTTTTTATCATTAATGGTTAAACCGAAACCTCCATAAATCATTGATAGGCCAGCTCAACTTTAAATACCGAGCCAGGTGGCGCCGCGGTAACGTCTGCGACTCGCATTCGCGAGGTCCCGGGTTCGATCTTCGGCGACCGCCCACTCTGACCCATGGATATTTCGTGATTTTCCCGGGGTCGGAAGTCAATCCTGGAGTGGTTTCTTCCCTACCACAATTTCGTTTCCATTATTTCCCTTTCATTCCGTTTCTTCTCATCTTTCAGGTGTGCTTCTAGGTTTCGTGGAGTATGGCAGTGCCGGATATATGGTGCGGATACATGCTCAATAGAAAGAGTACTCCCCGTGGGCACCAGAGTGTTGCTTGATTTGTGGGTCGTTCATTGCCCTCTCTTGGCGGCTCAAGTAGTGGGACGGATCTGCGAACTTGGAATTGTTGGCGCGTCTCTGTGACCTGTCTGCCTAGGCCTGTAGCCTCCTGTGGTTCCTTCACCTCATCCGTTCTTCCTGCGGGGTGGTAGCCGCAACAGTTCTGTGCAGGTCGCAGCGTGCAAGGTGCCCCCCTCTGTTGAATCATCTAACATACATACGTAACTTTAAATACTTCTATAAAACCAATGTGGCATATCCTATTTTTTTTTCTGTACTCTTCAGCTAGATAATTGAAAAGGTGGCCCTAGCCCTCTAATAAGAAGTTCCTATCGGCCATTAGCTAATGAAAGGTTTAACCCCACTGGCTTACATAACCGCAAAGTGCGTAGGTACTTATTGGATTAATTCGCTTTCAGTGTTTAGCGTACTGTAAAGCGTGATCATGGCTTACAGTTTGTAGTTATTAGATAACTATTCGCAAATTTCGATCAGCGGGAATAAAATAACTGAGCATCTTCCTTTGGCCTTTACGTTGAGACATTTTCAGATATTTGAATGCACCGTGATAATAACAGGCACGTGGTCACTCTACGCGATGTAATTGAAACAAATGAAAGACCGGAAACTATTTAATGAATAGCTAGGATTTAAACCACGGATCTTCGGTACAGCTGTTCTAAACAATTGAGCCAACATGCTGCCACCACCTTAAATACTGACACGTGTAGCCGAGGTGGTTAAGGTTCCTAAACTCGTTTTTACAATAATAATAATAATAATAATAATAATAATAATAATTATTATTATTATTATTATTATTATTATTATTATTATTATTATTATTTTACATCACTTATAATCATTGCCCATCGCCTGTGGTGCTGTATGCAGCAAGAACGGGTGTTAAACTACCATATTAAATTCCCCAACAGACTCACCTTTTTTCTCCCCGTAGACCACAAGGCGCTCTAAATGTTCATTTTGATATAAATTCAGTTTTTTTTATTATTTATGGACGCTCTTAACTGCCATGTTCCTTAGCGTCCCATTCTATGTTGGGCGTGAAAGACCAGTAATTTTGCTCAGAGGCCCCTCTATCAGGCTTGAGGTTCTTTTACGTGCCGTAAATCTACGACACGGGACCACCGGCTTTATGGTCATCGCAGCCTTCGGATCCCCAAGCGGCGACCTTTGTGCAGTAGCCAAACACTTGTTCCCTACCCTCCCTAACCGCAAGCACCATAAAATCTTAGTGACATCCATGTGCATATGCGCGTTGTTGCCAAAATTAAAAATAGTATTTAAAAGCAAAACTTTGCAGGTGATTTCCACATGTACAGAATACAATCATGCAGTTTGTCTGCTTGCTTTACACACAAAATAACTATGTAAATAACTATGAATCGCATAGTAATTACATTTAAGTTGCAAACGCTTTAAAATATAACTGAACTAATGAATGATCTGAACTAATATACTGCGCTACAAGAATAGAAATGCATGTTAACATATCCGAGAGAAGCTTAGAAACATGTTCCGAATAAACTATACATTGTTGGACTATCATTAAATAATTAAAATACATAAATATTAATTTATTTTGAAAGGAACTCTTACTCCCAAATCAAAGCATCATTTTTGATTATGCTGTGCGCGGAGCTATGGTAAAAAGTTTTTTATCACTTGTATCACAACAATGTTTTATTAATATAAAGCTAATACAAGAAGTTGTGTATTGTTTAAGGTGTAAGATTTATAAGCATGACATCTTCTGTTTACTTAAATGAATAGCTTTATTATAAAATGCAGGATAAGTAAAAATACGAAGGCAAAAGAAAGAAAATAAAAATAAATCTTATGTATTATATTCACAAGATTATCTCTACTCACTCTTCTACAAACTACTTTCACAAAAGCTTATTCTATCTACTTCTTAAATAATAAGATAAAATTTCATTGCACATATCGTTGTAAATATAAGGATACATAGGCTAAAGCGATAGTCAGATTTTTAAAATACAGATGACTATATGATGACTTTGAAATTCCATGCTCTTAGCATGACCACGAGGAAAATACAAACAGAGACTTCCAAATTGTATTTCAAAATTCAAACCAACAACAAAAAATTTCTCGGAAATGGTTAACACAATTTGACCTAAAATTTGTCCTTTACCGAGATTGCATTTTACACAGAGTAAGATTTTGTCTCTCTCTTAGAATTTACCAGTAATACAACAAGTTGAGAACGAGGAAAATTTTACAAGTTATTCCCAGAATATAAAATTCATGATACAAATTTTATTTTTCCTGCAAATATCTTAAACTTGCGGTATTTTACTAAAAATCGTTAAGCTGTTTTTGAGAAATTCAAAACAATAACAAACATTTTTCCACATATAAGGTTCTTTTCTACATGTTCTTGAATATTACACATAAAAATCTGGCTTTGCTTATTCAGTTTTTGTAGCCCTTTTCTTCCTGGTCTTGGCATTACTGATATTCGGCAGAGGGTCACTTGCTGGTGCGACCGGAGGGGCATCAACTTGGTTCGTTTCCCAAGGTCTCCACATCTTAATTAAACTATTAAACGCTAATAACTATTAAACACTGCTAAACTTACAAAACTGCACTAAGTAAAACACTATATAACTTCTCTGAAGAAGTAATATAGAAGCTTAGCTGAACATGGAAGAAAAGCACGAGCGAACAGTCACAGCTGCTAAAACAGCAGAAATGACATTGCAACAACGCTTTGCTTTGGTGGAGCTGGAGAAAGGACCACGTGTTGTGTTTAAGGGATGGGAAGACCCTACTAATCGTTTACTGATGGGTTTATGGTCAGGCTTCAAAGCTTTCCGTTCGCTTTGAAGCCGGTTGGGGAAAGGATGCCCGCGACTAGTTTACTTCACTTCCGAAGGAAGCCATGCTAAGGATTTTTACGCCCGAAAAAATCCATGCCCTCCGTCGGGTTTGAACCCGCGACCTCGGAAACTAGAGACTAGCATGGTAACCACTACACCACGGAGTACGACATTTTGAGATAAGATACCTCAATGGCAGCTTCGTAAATATTTTAACTCGTAGGCTTCATAGTTAACCACTATGAGGTCAATTACTATTAATTCATTGTTCTTGAAATGTGGATATCTTTGAGACAATTTCTTTCGTCACATTTTTGTGGCATCTGTCATATCCTAGAGATCAATTGTGATTGATTTGAATTTTTCATTACTTTTCTGATATTTTAGCAATCAGCATCCAGTAACATCTAATGAAGTCTTGGAAAGAAAATGGAATTTTACGGCCAGCATATAGCGACCCGATTATTAAAATTTTGACTATCCCTTCGATTTTCTGCATATTACTTGTACACAAGTGATTTATCGATTCTGCTTACTCTATTCCCCTTTTAAACACTGGACAAAAAATTAGTCATGTCTTGAAAGTCAAATTTTTCTAAGTTCTACACGGACGCCTTGTTTATACCATACGCAATACCATTGTGTAGCCGCTGCAGCAAGTAGTAGTACGGCGTTATTAAACACGCTAACTTTCATGTGTCTCCTCTGTAGCGCTGTGGCAAAGTGTAGGGCACTTCTGTGATTAAGACCGCCGGTTCGCTTCTCGCATGTAGCAAACACTTCTGTTTTCATCTGCTAATAATGTTTAATCAACACACAGTGACTACTTATTTTCGATTTACTGCATTTCATACCTGGTATTTGATAAAGTTCGTAATAGAGTAGTCATTACGATGCAAGAGGTGACTTCACAATTTCATCATGGTCGCATATCTGTATCTTGTTGAGGAACGGTCTAGGTGTGTTGTGGCAGCTTGACGATACGCTGAATAGTGCGCAATACACAGTAATAGTTGAGAATACTTTGATCCCCTCTGTGAGGATGAGATATCCTGATGGAATTGTTGAATTCGTATAGGATAATCATCCTGTCCACATATGTCGAAAGGTTTCAAATTGCTTCTCAGAGAGGTAGGATATCAGAGTGATAGACTGGCCTCCCTGTTCACCAGATTTGAACCCTACTGAAAATGTGTGGGCTGAGGTGAAAAAGGAGCGGCGCTCGAATTTCCCTGCAGATGGACAAAAGATGGCTTTTGGGCACAAATTCAAGAAGCCTGGGATGTTGTAGCTTCGCGTCCATGTTACTAGAGGAATTTAATTTCATGTATTACCCGAAAATGATGGCAGTTATACGTGCTCAGGGTTCATACAACTTATATGAATTTGTTTGTTGTTTTATTATTTGTTATCTGTTTTAGTTTTGGAAGATAATAGTTTATTTGTATTTATTTCTTCAGTTATTTAAAACGAGTGTTTTAGTAGAATGGTGTTTTGTGTGCATAGATATGCCTAAAACTTAAAATGCTAAAGTTATATTAATGCAATATTATGTTCTACACATCCAGTCATAAAATTAATAATATAAAAATAGCAGTAACTAATGATTTGAAAGGGGCTTATGAGCGCAAGTAGTGCCTTCTTAACCTCTCGGTCAACGAAACGTTGTGCCATGCTGTGTTTTCAGTAGCTTATAAGCGTCACCGCTGAGAAACACCGTTATAAGGTTTCCATTGCGCTCACAGGGTAGAGACCATTGTACAGCTCCTGCATGTGCGTTGTGAACACAGCTATTACGGAGGTACACGAATCCCTACGATCGTCACATGAAATCTGGGAATTATTTTTTTTTGTCCACGGATGTACCTACAACAAAATGTATAATGGAACTATTTCTGCAAAGGTTTTTCTCGATTAAGATGAAGTAGACAGAAAAATAAGCTTGTGTAAGAAAAGCTTCAGAAGCTAAATCAAAATAAACAAAAGTGGCTAGAGAAAGTTGTATGAATGTAACCATCAGGCAAGTGTCATCTGTTAGCAGAATACGATGTTGCTGTTGTAGCAGCGCATGCGTGGCACCTCATGTCGGTTTGTTTAGAGATAACAGGATAATTTCCTAGCTGCAGTCTCCACACCATTAGGATGGGAAATCTGACTCTAATCAATACTCTTGTATTAGTGGCGGGATGTGTATACATATGTTCCCCGTTTTTGGGGGAGGCATCTGGTACCTTCAGTGCGTATTAAACAAGCTCATACAGAGAACCTTTTTCACCGAGAATGCCAAGTTCGTACCTCGAACACTTTGCCTCACAAACCGCTATGTTACATGTGCATCATGTTTGTAATAGCAGCAATTAATAATGTATAAAATTACATGGACACATAATAATAAATATGGCGCGATATTTAATCTAGTAGCACTGAAGCCATTAGCTAGCTTGCTGCAAAACCGTATTACTTGCGTTGTTCCTTCTATGCTTTGTAAGTTCACTGTCGATAACATTCATTGTCTTCCAACTGGATTTTTGCTAAGACGTATAACCTCATTTCAATCGAGCCTGGTTCGGACTTAATTTTAACAATGTTTGTCGGGCTCGTAAATGCACTTATCACCTAGTTCCCGAGGTCGCGGGTTCAAACCCGGTGGAGGGCGATTTATTTTTTCGGGCGTAAAAATCCTTAGCATGGCTTCCTTCGGCAGGGAAGTAAAGACGGTGGTCCCATGTAGATTTACGGCACGTAAAAGAACCTCAAGCCTGAAAAAGAGGCCTCTGAGCAAAATTACCGGTCTTTAACGCTAAGGACCACAGTAGTTAAAGAGCGTCCATAAATAAAACTCAATTTATTTACATTTATCACATTCAACATATGCAGTTTATACTTGTATAAGTATCCTAAACATGTGGAATTTTATTAAAAAAAACATTAGTGCGTTTTTGAGAAAATAAGACATAACGAAATGTTTTACCTGTAAAGGGAATATAAAGACTAAAAAAAGTAATTTATTACATTTTTTGGTAGCGATGCCCGAAATAGCATAATTATACCAGCTTGCGTATATTCATAGTATAGTAGTAATAATAAATAAATGCCCGCTTCGACCAATTCGGAGAAGGTTACAACAAGCACGACAGCTGAAAGCACCCTCTCCCTCCATCCGCCCTCACCCAGGACTTCCTGCGCAGAGTGCAGCAACAGGGACAGTATGTGGTCAATAAGACAACATGCCATCAGCATGTCCCGTATCACAGGCGGATTCCAGGACCTCAGCCGCCACTATTTCCGTAAAGTGAGCCCTAAGTTAGTCTCAATGACCTGAGCGCATCCCTGCCTCACAGCACGGGAAAAAATCCTTGGAAATCGAACCTGAGTCCCTTCGTGCAGCAGGCAGCAGCGCAAACGCAAACGCATAATTAATAACGCAAAAGATTTTATTCAAAGCAAAATTCGACAACTTAAGAATTTCGGCCCTTGCAGAGCTCTAATTTCCAATACCCTTTAGTACTATGTTATAAAATTACCAAGCGAGACCGTGCGAGGATCGCATCGGGAGGTCCCGGGTACGATTCTCGTCGATCGCCCACTCTAACTTTGGGTTTTTTCGTGATTTTCTCTTGGGAATGCTGGGGTAGTTTCTCATTTAACACGATTTCCTTTCCGTCATTTCCCTTTCATTCCGTTTCCTTCTTATCTTTCAGGCGTGCTTCTAGGTTCCGTGGCGTATGGCGGTGCCGGACACAGCCCTGTGGACACAAGAGGGCTGCTTGGTCGACGGTCGTTCATCGCCGTCTATAGGTAGCTCCAGGAGTGGGACGGATCTTCGAGTCTGGGACTGTTAGGGACTTCCGCGCGTCTCTATGGACTGTCTGCCTCTGGCCTGTAGCCTCCTGTGATTCCTTCACTTCGTCCCTTCCTCCTGGGGGCTGGTAGCCACAATAGTTCTATGTAGGTCGCAGTGCGCGAGATGCCCCCTCCGTTGTATAACCTATATCTACGCTATAAACTTCACTGGCTTTTGTAGTTTTCTGTCAGTTTTAAGCGCGTTCGTATATATTTCTACACAATAAGAGCTGCGGACAATAAAATCGACACGCCTGTCTAAATGTCTATGTACACCAAACATAAAATTAAGACAGCATTTGGCAAAACGCCCTGACAAGATTTCCTGTAAGTTTTTTATCTTATGTATTATTACAAAAATTAACCAAATAAGAAGCTCAAGACTACAAACGCTTTCAAATTTTGGTTTTGGAAATGCACAGTTGGCTCTTTATATCACCTCCCGTCTAAGAAATACAGTCTCAACTTTTCATTTCAACAATATTCATTTCCACCACGCTTCAAGACTAACAAACTACCAATTTTTTTTATATTGAGACTAAAGAAAAGATTTATGTTTTTGTTGTAGAAGGGCATAAATAACTAGTAGGCATGGGAATTTACTACAAGGACGAAATGAAATAAAGTTGAAATGTTACTGGACAATAGACGGGTTGTAGCAGGTAACAAACCGCCCCATCCCTCGTACTGTCTGTTGGCGTTTGCTGACAACACTCACTAAACCTGTTTACGTGCTGTCTGCGATCCTTGGCCGTTGCTGTTTACATTCTTTGTACTGCCATAAGGTTTTGAGTGGAGATAACTTGAAAGCAACTACTTAAGAATTCCTATGTATGGTTCTTGGAATTAACTAAGCAAGATGGCTCCGCTATAGAGTCTGAAGCTGACATTCAGGAGGTTCCATGTTCAGAGCACGAAGTGATCGGCCATCCTGGCCAAGGCCTTTTCGTTGTCCTCCTTTGTCACTAGAAAATCCTGGGGCGAATTACCATACACCACGAATTTTCCCATCCCTCATTCCCTCTCATTTCAATTCCTCTTTCAGGTTTGCATGGCCAAGCGCGGAAGACGGTGTTATATGGTGATGTCCTCTGAGAGAGGGTTTCTACACGGGCGTCTGGCATACAGCCCTTTGTCCAAAGCTGTCATGCTTGTAGGGGATTTTAAAGGGACCTGGCAGCATGTTGCAAAAACACATGATACTGAATTTTTCAAGTCTGCTTCAAACTTTCAACTTCCTGCCTACACACAATTAGTGTGAAAGATCAAATAGGCACTCATTAACCCTAATAACGGTTGTAGTTATCAGGAAGCGAAGGAGAATTTCGACACGTTGCTCACATGAAGGTCTTATGTGCTTCTGGAAACCTCCGGGAGGAAGGGGTGAAGCGAACGACACAGAGGGCGACTAGATCACGGGCGGCAGGTTCAGACACGGCGGGGTCCCTAACGTATCCAGATGTGACATCGGTGGGAACCCCCAAAGTCCTACATTTCCCCACAGCGAGGACTCCCTGCTGACACATGATAAGAAAATGAAATGACAGGAAATGAGGGATAGGAAAATACGCGGCATTAGACAATCTAATCCAGCATTCGCTTACCAACCAGATGATACCATAATTATTGACGGGAATACATAAATAATTAAATAAAGAAATGATATTAAGATAAAGAAATAAATGAATAAATTTTTTCCGTATATTAAATCAATGTATAATGCAACAAGCTTGAGTTGAAAAGATTTGCCACAAAAAGAAGGTAATTAGCGAGCCATGTAACGAAAGTCATTAGTATCAGCCGAATAGAGAACACATTAACTTAAGGATTTCTGGGAACGCAGTTAGGTTATAAGTTCAGTGCGTTTAAACAGCCACGTAGGTATAAATTCTGAAAAAGAAAAGTGAAAGGTATTTCCAAGGTTTTAGCCAGGCCCCTAACAACCAAAGACAAAAATACGCATAAAGAGAGGTGAATATTGGCCCGGGCGTGAAATAAGGCTGGTGAGATTAATTCTAATCTACGCGTGGCTTAAGTAATATAGAGGCGGGCATCTAAATCAGAGAGTTACTTTCTCCCTGGTACCGTCAGCGGTACTTATGTGTGTGAGTTTAAGTGCCTAGTGACGCGCTTGTGAGAATAAGATTTCGCGAGGGATCTTTCCGAGCAACATTTTAGCGCTTCATGGCAGTTATACTTCTAGCTTCTTTTATTGCGGAAACAATTATTTCCAACCATAATTTTGGTACTGTAGAATTAGATGGTATAATAATTCAACTGTCATAACTTCGAGTGCTACAATTCAGAATTAGACCATCTCTTCATTTCAAACGGTCGGCAACTGACTTCAATAATTCAAATATTAGTTCACAATACATTTCTCAGTCAAATTAAACTGTTGTTCTCCTTCACAATACAACCATGCATACCCTGAGGTAAAATACTCATAGCTCAACCACTGGAACAGCCGGCAGCAGCATCAACATCAGATATTGAAGATAACGAGAAAAGGTGGCAACTACATTCGTGTATCAAACTGGCGCACCATCATCACAGCATCGTTGATACTGTTTCACAGGGAAAACCAAAAAGAGCTCTTATGTCCGAGTGACCGAACCAACAGTAATCGTACCCGGGACCTCCCGAATGCGAGCCTCACACGTTACCAGGGAGTCATTTCGCTCGGTGGCGTCAGACATACAGGCTGGTAAAGTCCGTTGCAAAATGATAACACCAACTTATGAAACTTGTCATGTATAGAGAAAAAATCAAATCAAATATATTTTTACTTACGTACACAAAATTATAAAACTTTTATAGTATGATTAGTTACAAACAAAAGCATTCCTTCCACACATTGCTGAATACAAATAACAATTCTGTTGCAAAATAATAAGATCACTAGTCTTTAATATCCTATAAATAGACCTTTTTTCAGAACTAACTGAAACACACGACCCGCCATGCTCTCTACAAGTTTTTGTAACACTGGCAGTTCAAATTCATTCCATGCAGATATCACAGAGGTCTTTAATTCCTGCACATTGGCAGATTGCTTTCCATCACGATAACTGATCTGAATAAGATTCCCCATACGTTCTCCATAGGGTTTAGGTCTGGAGAAATGCCAAGGCATTCCATAACACTTGACAGCTTTGCGACGAAAGAAATTTCTTGTGGATTCAGTGAGGATTCTTGCATTGCCCTGCTGAAATTACCAATCCACTGTGCCAATCCTCTGTGCAGTCGGTAAAAGGCGCTCTTCAGGCAATGTCTGATAGTGTATGGCTTTCATACGACCTGCAAAGAATGCAAAATGTACTTTCCCTCCGTATTCGAATTCGCCTCATACCATCAGAGACTTTCCTCTTTGCTACGTCCTTGAAAACACTTTCTCTTCTTTTCTGAGGTCATGCCAGTAGTATGCCCAGCCATCAGGGCCATCTAAGTTGAATTTCTCTTCATCACTGAACATTACACGCTTCCATTCTTCCTCCCAAGTGACATGTTCCTTAGCCCAGTCAACACGTCTCTGTTTATGACGCACTGTCAAACGGGGTTGCGTTTCCCGTTCCTTGTATTTCAACAGGTTTGTTTGTCTGACTAGCCTGGTCAAAGGCGATTTGTGAATACTGACGGTGGGATCACGAGCAATTTGTCGAAGCGAAGAATCACCACACTGAGTCTTCTAATCATTTACCTCTTCTGTCGAGGAGTAAGTTTTTTTTAGGTCTTCCAGAGACCTTTTTGTTCCATAATTATTCCTAGCTTCAGGAAGTTATTTATCACTCATGGTGATCCGCCAAACCTTCTTGCTATTTATCGAGACGAATATTCTTCTTTTAAGGCTTTAACTTGACCTTGTTCGAAGCTGGACAATCCTGTTTTCCTACCCAAACTCACTTCAATAGTTACCGTTTATTCCTCACAAACACAACTGATATGAAGCTACTCCCTGTGTAGATGCAGCATAGCGTAACAGTACGAAGGTCGCAGAATATTCGGTCTGGTATTATCGTTTTGCAACAGGATTATTTTCTGTCTTCCAACCTTTGTGCAACGAATGCGTCTGTTTGTAACTGGCCCTACGATGCAGATAACATAGATCTATGTACGTAAGCAAAAATATATGTGATTTTAGTTTTCCTCTATACACGACGAGTTTCATCGGTTGGTCTTATCATTTTACAATGCACCTTAGTCGATATTAAGAGAGCTAGGCAAACTGAACCTTTCAAATCTGCTGAAAACATTCAACTTGCTGTACACACAATTAGTGTGAAAGATCTAACAAACATACATTAACCCAATAAAGTTTAGCTATAAAACTCGGAAATAGAAAGTTCTGCAACATTGCAAGCCGCCTGTGAGGTATATCATCTCCAGCATGGGAGATTCCTATGAAGATTTATCACGTTAATTTAATCAGACGAGAAGGTTTAATCTCATAGGGGATTCTTGCCACGATAGCTCAAGCGGAGAGCCGAAGATGCGTGGTTCGAGTCCGAACCTTAGACTGAAGCTTTCAATTGTGATTCATCTTTTCAAACCAACAGCTAATAGCAAAAATTTGTTCTTAGAGCCCAATCCAATAATATATCCTAGAATTTAAAGGTGGCTAATGTAAAAGAATGCGGCACCGTTTCGAGTAGTTAGATCGCTCGCCTCTCAATAAGGCGGCCCGGGTTCAATATCAGCGACCTGCATGTGTGATTTGTGGTACATAAAGCGGCGTCTGGGCGGGTTTTCTCCGGATTCCCCCCGCCGTGTTTCATTCCACCGGTGCTCCATCACCTTTCGTATCATTCATCTCTCATCAGCATCTATCATCCACTTCCTCGCTCCATCCCGGGCGTGTGACTGATCACCCACTCCTGTCTCTCGCTCTCAAATTCATAGGCCCTCTCCACCGTCAGGCGTCTTCTTCGGCGTCGTATGTCCTGGGGAGTGTGAGTTCTTGGTTCGTGTGGGCGTTACGGAGGGAAGGC
Organism: Deroplatys truncata; assembly: GCA_030765065.1. Lineage (NCBI taxonomy): Eukaryota > Metazoa > Arthropoda > Insecta > Mantodea > Mantidae > Deroplatys > Deroplatys truncata. The sequence continues at coordinate 619,384,780 of CM060990.1, forward strand.
TCTGGCCCAGTTGCGTTGTTTCCGCCTTGTAGTTAGTAATGTAAAAAAACAAATAAAAATGCAACAGCACTACTGAAGATAATAGCAGCATACGGAAACAAGGAATTAATTTTCTAAAACTAATGTTTAAGAGAACGTAATGATGAAATTCTTTTCCTTCTTTGGAATAACTCCCAAATGTTTAACGGGCGTTCTCCCCCCCAAAAAATCCCTGCTTGCAGCCACTTTTGCAACGTAAGTACCATAAACAGTTCAACACAAGTACCGAAAAAAATGCCGCTTCACTGCTGCCTATTGGGAAACGTACTGTCTGTTCAGTGACATTTTAGCTAGTGGGTGGGGAAGCCCTTCCAAAGCAGGTAGGGGTTTAGCTACGGGAAGGAGGTAGTGTTTACTTAGTTTGAGGCAAGTGAGGGGTAAAGACGCGCGATAGTGAAAGACTGTTGGCTGTTTTCGCTTGTACGCATAACACGCCTCAGGAGTTCAGCATACTGTGTACCCCTCCCAGCAGCTAAAGCTTTACTTTAGAGATAAGCCATCACATCCAACTAGCTAAAACGTCATTGAACAGACAGTACACACGCTCCCCGTTACAAAAGCAGGTAACCTGAAAGCACTGTATTCCCAAACGATACAAGGCACAATTTTTACAAACAGAAGACCATAACTATATTTGGAACAAAACAAATCTAATGCAGTAATCAACACAAACTCTGTAGTACCAAAACAAGCGAATGAAGTTCGTATTTTGGAGATCCAGAGTTCGATTCCCATTAGACCGGCCTCTCTGACCTTTAGGTTTCTTCGTGGTGTCCCCAGATCTGTAGGCGAACGGATAGTAGATTACATGCTACCAGGAATTTTCCTGTCCCTCCTTTGCTCTCATTTCATCTTCAGGGTTTGCAGGTCGCATGGTGGTGGGTGGTGAGTGCTTTACGGAGAGAACTCTACCTTCCCTGACACAGAAACTTCTACCCGGACCTGTCCCTCTGTTCACCCATATAGGGAAGGCATGCCAAGGGCGTCCGGGGATGTTTAACCTGGAAACGATAGCTATCCTTCTGCGCTGCGCCTGCCACCGTCAGATCTGGCCACACTTCACCCTCTCTCGCCTCCTCCTTTCCTCCCGAGGGTTTAGTAGGAGCATCAGGCCTGGCCTTGGCCGCGGTGTCGAATTCCTCCTCCGCTTCTTCACCCTAACCATTGTTACCAGCATAAACACCAACCTTAAATCATAAAATATCGCAACCAAAGAACACTTCTAGTTTTGAACACTGTTTAACATCCGCTCCCACTACAAACGGCACCACAGGTGATGACGCTGGTGACACCTGAAATGAAATGATAATTGGGAAAGGAAATTTGGGAAGCAAACGTTCCAGGCCCAAGTTTAGAGCACTTCCCGAAATTTTCTGGTTATTAGGACTGAGGAAAACCTAAAAACTCAAGTCAGGAAGGACGGTCCTAGCTGGATTTCGACTACAGACCTCTCGTTCACACGTCCGTGCCTTTACGACATCAGCAACCCCCTTCACAGTTCCACCATATTTACAAAAAACAGTCAGCCACTACTGCTTATTGTCATTAATGGCATTAGCAGCATCATGACCATGGTCTTAGGCCTGCGGCACGTTTGAAGCTTTTGTGGACCATATGAATCTATATTAACGCTAACACAATGGTATGAATTAACTGCAGCAGAATTATTTATGACTCTCAGCTCAGCTTGACCGGACTGCGAAATAGGAAATGCACGGTTTTCGCTAATGCTTCATTTATTTTAACAGCGACATTTGCAGCGCAATTACATTTTTATCGCTTGTTAGCCGGGGGTTGCTGCACGATGGGAATGAATAAAAAATGTTGCATTTGCAGCACCAGATACATTCATTGTGTTCTTTTTACTCCTTCCTCAACCAAAAGGGTTTAATAATAACCGTCAAAATCAGAAATATCGACTACTACAATTGCCGATTTGAACATTAGTGCTTTATTTAGTGCTATATTTGTCTCACACACTTGAGGAGTTCTTCAAATAAACGCATGCGATTTCGCGTTATTCCTTAATTATTATACATAGTTTAGGTTAACAACTCCTTCACTTTACCTTGTTATACGAGGGCACTCCCAGAAGTACACGACCTGACGTATATATACCGGTTGTTGTTTCAAACAAATGACTATGGTAGAAAGTACCACCCTTATAACGCTTAAGTTTGAAGTTTGACAATGCTACATTGTTTAGTAATTGTATGGCAGCCATTAATAGTGAACTCTGTTAGCGAATTTGTAAACATAGATAAAACTGGCCATCGTTATGTGATACTATACTTTCATTTGAAAGGTCTTAGTCCAACTAATATTAAAGCTGAGCTAGATTCCACTCTGGGGAAGTCTGCTCCTTCGTTTACAACAGTGAAATATTGGGTGACAGAGTTTAAGCGAGGCCGTACGAGCAGCCAAGACGAACATTGCAGTGGTCGACCAAATGAGCTGACCACGCCAGAAATTGTGAAGAAAATCCACAAAATGGTATTAGATGACCGTCGACTGAAAGCGCGCGAGCTAGTAGGCATCATAGGCATTTCAAAAAGTGTTGTACATCGCATACTAACAGAAAATTTAGACATGAGAAAGCTGTGCGCAAGCTGGGTGCCGCGTTTACTCACAATGGAACAAAAACAATGTCGTGAGGATGTTTCAGTCAAGTGTTTGGCGATGTGTCGCTGCAATAAAGCCGAGTTTTTGCGTTGATTCATAACCATGGATGAAACATGGGTCCGTCACCTCACAGCTGCGACGAAGGAACAGTCAAAACAGTGGATTGAAAGGGGAGAATCGGCTCCAAAGAAGGCGAAGACAGTTCCATCCGCAGGCAAAGTCATGGCGACAGTTTTTTGGGATGCGCGTGGGATAATTTTCATTGATTATCTTCAAAAGGGAAAAGAAATTCATGGCGAGTATTGTGCAAACTTATTGCAGCGTTTGAATGATGAAAACAAGAAAAAACGGCCGAATTTAGCGAAAAACGGAAGTTCTGTTTCATCAAGGCAATGCACCAGTTCACACGTCCATTATCGCCATGGCCAAAATCAATAAGTTAAAGTTCGAATTACTCCCTCATGCACCCTATTCACCAGACTTAGCCCCCTCTGTTTATTTTATGAAAGGGGACCATGTAGAGAAATAAAGATGTTTTTTTCCAAAAAAAAATTGTTTTCTTTGTTAGGTCAGGTACTTCTGGGACAGCCCTCGAAAAAGTGCTCCAACAACCAACACGGGTTGCCGAAGTCATTAAGAGATGTATTCGTGAACGGGGTGCCCGCAGTTCAAATCTCACCAGGACAATTTACCCTGACTGAGATTTTTTCCAGTTTCACCCAATGCTCATACCTGGCAAATGTCGCAGAGGCCTGGAAATTCCCTTTCCAAATATCATTTCATATTATGTACCACCAGTGTCTACCGCCTGTGGTGCCGTATGCAGTAAGAACGGGCGTTAAACACCCCTACTCTTATTTGTGGTGTTACAAAAAGACAATGTTTATGAAAATCGTACAATAAATATAGTTTTCCCCAGTCAGAAACAAAAAACTGTTAGAGATATCACTTGTTCCTGTATTTAAATACTATAGTTTGTCTCCCCTCCAAAAAACAACATGAATTTCTCAAATAATAGAGTACTCATCCACATGAGTACTGTCTGCCATTTTCTTCAGATACTACAGTAACCTTTCAATAAGGCCCCAGACATTACACTATCTAGTTTTCCTATTTGCCTTTATATCCACTTTTTTCATGTGAAAATGTTCACTGAACATCATTTTTGCAAAGTTTTATATCTCTAAACTCATGTTTATAGAGACGGTGAATGCAGTGGATGAAACAACACTGAATTTATTCTGGGGTCCAAACATATGAATGAGTCTCACAGATCTAACTCCAGACCTCGGATAAGAATACCCACATACAACTCCCACACCATTGATGCGAGCTAACACCCATGAATGTCTATTTTTGTCAATATATTCCATTACACTTTGTTTAGCGTTTCCTTCCGGACCTTCATTGTATTGTGCTCAAATATAGTGACAGGCACAGCACCTTCTTCCCCTACATAATGAACATACGGCTTGTTAAAGGTAGTTTCTCAACCCTTTCTGTATCCATTCAGCTGCCACTTTTGTCACTCTTATGCTTTCCTCTACCAGTTTCTTTCCTGTTGTGTAAAAGGTCATCTTTCTCATATTGTACACTCAGTCGAACTAAAAGTGACCGGTTTGTTGAGCAGTCCCTTCCTGGATTTACTGTTTATTAAAAAAATATGTCCTATTATTCTGCATGCATTTACTCCACACCAATTTTCGGTCACGAAAGGGAATCTCGTGTATAAAATCAGGTTTCTCCGTACTCCAATAACTGTTACTTTGCGATGAAGCATAGCCAAATAAATGGTACTATGTTTTGTCACAGAAGAGTATACATTAAGCGTGGGAGAAATTTACCGGACTCTGATGATCACATGAAAAATAAGGTGTATGCAACAACCTCCAATACACTGTAAGAACTTAAAGGAAACATCAAGCGAGAAATTCACTGAATTTTGGATAATGAACTATCGAATGTGAATGAAAATTTTCTGAAAAAATGCTAGAGATATGCGAATAAAGGACAACATATCTCTTCTGATAAGGCATGCGCTTATTATTATTGCATTTGTAAACATGAGAAATTGAGGCTGTTACCGGGATGATGTAACTGTTTCGGCGGAAGACTGAGCTGAGGCGGCCGGCGCGCGAGTTGCCGTGTGATGGCCACAGTGTGAAAGAAAACCACTGTACTTCGTATTTGTATGTTACGCTTCAGTTGTGCAAAAACGTTTGTAATCTCCTTGGTTTGCGAATCTGTCGCAACATTAAAATGGTGACAATCACGATGAGTTCCCCGCTCGATATTTTAAGGCAAACATAAGTTGTACAAAATGAAGTGCAAAGTGTAAATAAACCGTTTTGAACATCTACAGCAGGCTATAGAAGAATATCCTCAACATTCTAAAGATAACAACATTTACGGGCAGTCTTGCAGAGAAAGGTAAAACAACAAAGTTTGCACTGATTGATTTAAAACCTATAAGCTCAAAAAAAGACATTTTTATATACGTAGGCATAAGATCAATGCACTAAAACAATCTAACCAGAGTGCCGGTGAGTAAAAACTATTAGAACCTACTTTCTGTACAGCCAGGAATTGAAAACTTACTGTTTTATGTGAACACACTGCATCTAAAATTCGGCTATATATTAATGTAAATCTAAGTATTTTCACTTAAGGAGCAAGCTTACCATAGTGTTCTCGTGATAATGGAGTGCTATATCCTAGTCATATTCGTAAGCTCTGTAAATAGAGAAATACATATTTATTAATACATTTACATAAACGGCTTAAATAACCTATTTTTACCTTACTTTTTCCACCTGACAGCATCGGCATTCATATTTTCGACAATATGCCGGTATCTTTTAGGTATCTTGAGATGCGTAATTTTCTGGTCTATTTTAATCCACAAAAATTGTTTTTAATACCTCCATTCTTTTGTGTAGTAAGTTTTTGTCTGTCTGTTATTGTTTACCAGTTATATGAAGTATACAAAATTCATTCAGAATAAAGAGGACTTCACAGGCAATTTGAAAAAGCTTATTTACCATGCAAAGGTCTAAAATTATTTGCGTTTAATCAAAATCGTTATAGCCATTTTTGAGAAATATAGGATAGATTGACCACGGAGGGGAATAGGCACTGATCCAGAGTGGACAGTGTACCTAAGCCCCACGAGGGGGCGTCCCCGGGAGGAAGGATGGGGCGAGAGGAGACGCTGGGCGGCCGGAGCTAGGTGCGAGGCACAGCAATGACAGGGTCCCTAAGTTTCCAGATAGAGACACCCCGGCAGACAGACAGGCAGACGGGGACCCCACCCCGCATAGAGGGGGTCCAACGCCCCGCAAGGGGTTAGGATATCATCGGCAGCTAGCCGAAAGCCAAGGGACGGAGAGAGTCACAAAAGAGCATCTTTTCCCCTGCCACACTGCACCGAAAAACCATCGCCGACACTTCCAACCCTGAAAGAGACCAACGGATGAAAGATGGAGTGAAATGAGAATGGAAATGAAATGGAGGGGCAGGAAATTCTTCCTAGCATTCGCCAGGTGCCCTAGGGAAACCCCGAAAAAACCCATGGATCAAGAAGGTCAGCCACGGGAATCGAACCCACCACCTCCCGAATGTGGGCCACAGACATAACCGCCTGAGCCATCCGCTCGGTGAGAAATATAAAATAACTAAAACGTTTCCATGCTAAGGGTAGTTTGGGTTATACAGATTTCCTTGAAAATCTTAGTGTCGCATCCTGGAAGATGCTAAGCGTAAACATCAAGTTTGGTACTTATCCGAATTTTCCTTTTTGAGTTATGCTGTACACAGGCACACAGGGACATATAACCACAACCTTTTTCTAAAAGTGGGTTCAGGGATCTCAAAACGTTGTTTCTAATGAACTCTCGACATAGAAGTTTTGAGTGGAATGCAATACTTCCTCTTTTTATTATAGATAAGTGATAGATTAAAAACGACTGTTCAAAGTGTATCATAAACACAACTGAGGTTTAATAACTATCCCAAAGATTGGCATAGTGTTACGTTTTTGCTCAAACCAATTTGAAAAACTGTCATAACATTTCCTAAACGTTATCATTCTGTAAGTGAGTTTTAAGTACTTTTCCAACTTCAGGAATGTCACATTTTCTTGCTTATGGTCGGACTAGCACAAGTAAAGAGGCGGCTGTAGTACAAAGTGAACGGAGTACTATCAGGTACGGCGCCAGTCCACCCGCAAATTACTGAGGCCTGCCCAGCTCTTAGCCAAATTCTTCTATTGCCTTTCACACCGTGTATGATGAATTACGAGGGTAATCTAGGAAGTAAGGACCCTTTGCACATTCCCATTGCACAGATCGTGGTGATTATATCAAGGTTTCCTCGAATGGTTTTCTCGATATATTTTCTTACTGGTGTGCGAGTGCCAGTCTAAATAAGTTGTTATTGTGCATTCTGTGATTGTTCAAAATGAATTTTGCAGTTAAAAGTCTCGCCGACTGTGAGGTGAGAGGTATTGGAATTTTTAAATGCTCGAAAGTTGAAATTTGCAGACATTTACCGTCAAAGGATGGTGATATAATAATGAACGACATAAATGTGAGAAAGTGATGTGAGGTGTTCAACAATGGACGAACAAATGCGCATGACGAAATTCGACCCGGACGTCAGTCACTCCTTATCACACATTTCAAGAATCAAGTTAATATCAAAATCATGCAAGACAGACGTGTTACCCTACACGAGTTACATATTTCTTTCCCAAATATTTCTCGTTCATTGCTTGGTGAAGTTGTGTCCGAACATCCTGGGTTAATGGACTGGCGGCAGCCTATTCGAACGCTCGAATTCTAAGACTTGAGGAACAGATATCACAAATGATTAAATAACGGAGGTGACTATATGGATAAATTAAGTAATCTTCAGTTTTGTAACTCACATGTTCGTTTTTAAAAAAATATTTTCTAAATACATTGAAGGCAAGCGGTCGTTACTTCCTGGACTAGCCTCGCATAGGGGTATTTTCACGGAAACTACACGAACAATAGCGTTGTTCATATTTACCAGTGGTTTCCCATCTGGCGCCAATCCTTTGTAAGCTGCAATTCTCATGCCCCTTACTATATTTTTCTCATAAACACTTATACGCTTAAGAATAATACAGAATAAAGTAAAACGTTTACAGTACTACAGTAATTAATTTAAAAGAAATTGTAGGCTATTAGCCGAAATCATAACGTAAATTTAGATATAGAAAAATAATAATGTCAACCAATTATCAATATCATGCTGCAGCTTTTAAATTAAGTGTTAAACTGAAGATAAGTTTAAATTAACATATTATGAGTTATTTGCTTCCATTAACATTAATATATTAGAAAATTTAAAAACAATTAGGTACATTTTCCACTTATAGCAGTCATATTAATTATTTTATGTACCTCACAACAGCAAAGCAAAGAATAAACTTGTTTAAATTTTCAGATTTAAAACTTTCTCAGCAGTATTTGTTCATGGTGACTTCTCAGTCTCTTAGCCGAGTGTGGATCTTGGAGGTACATCTGATCGTCACTTGGTTGAAATCTCAAGAATTCATACTGTTTAGGCCCCGATAAAAAATAAGGAGTTTTATTTTCCCTGAATTAATTCTAATCGGGTTATGCCGAATGATTATACGACACACACCAAAACAATAGCTAACGAGAGAGAGAGATGGGAAAAAAACTTCATTAAGATATAAATGGCAACCAGATAGTGCAGAATTAATACTATTTTCATGCTTTAAACTTTATGTTTACATGTTTAATGATAGAGGCATTTTTAGAAAATACGGCACTCTTTATGCTTTTTAAAAAGATTATTCAGAACAGTTTTACTGTAGTTGGTCATTCAGCAACGTCACATCTATATAATCATTTTCCGAAAATAAATAAATTAATTTTTTGTTCAGAAATGTGATTTACAACATTTCATTTGCATATACTTTGGACGTACGTATTCAATTTTTATGTATTACACATACGTTTATTGCTTATGTCTCAGCTAAAAGCTTACTACAGCCTTAAGAGTACCGTTCTTAAAATATGTATAATTGACATATTACTTACAATTGCTGTGAATTTCAGCTGCTTTGGGACAAAGGGTTAACGTAATAAACGCTACAAACTTAAGAGAGTTCTCCACTAAAATGCTAAGTTTAACTTTCAACTAATTTAATTAAAATTCACGCCACAGTTTCGTCTGATATACTTAAAAGGTGTAACGCTTTCAGGTCATTATCATTTAAAACATTCAGATGTTAAACTTTAAAAAAGGAAAAGATAAATCATAATGAATTGTATTTTGAATATTCTTACTCTTACTGCAGTTTACATGACTAGGAAACTGCAAAAGAAAAAATTTAGGATACATTAATATATGCAATTTTGCGGCAAATAACTTCTTTGTAGTATTAACCGTTTGTGACGTATTTCTTGTTATTTATATCTTTCAATATTTTCAGCAATGCACTTTTGAAATGTTCACTCTTTTGCTTCTTATCAGCCCATACTAAAGTATGAGTAATCAAGCCTTACAGGTTACTGGTCTTCTGACCGAGTGAGTTAGCTCGCATTCGGGAGGACGCGGGTTCTATTCCGGTCGACTGGCCACTTTACCTTGGGTTTTCATGTTTTTTCCTGGTCGGTAGACCAATGCTGTGGTGGTTTCTCTTCTACCACGATTTCATTTCCCTTTAATTCTGTTTGTTTATCATGTTTCAGGTGTGCTTCCTGGTTTCGTGGCGTGAGGCAGTGCCGGACAAATGGTACTACGTGGACAACAGAGGGCAGCCTGGTTGCAAGGGTCGTTCATCGTCCTCTCTGAGCAACTCCAGTGGTGGGTCGGGTCTTCGAGATAGGAAATGTTAGACTTCTGCGCGTCTATGTGGTCTGTATGACTGTGCCTGTAGCCTCCTGTGGTTCCTTCACACCACCCATTTCCCTGAGGGTGATAGTGGCAATATATCTGTGTAGTTGCAGTACGCGAGGTGTTCTCCTTCGTTGTATAACTTATTGCTACTGGTCTTCTACCTGTAGATATTTCCATAATAACGTGCTGAAACATTTCTGGCGAATACTTATTATTGTTAACCGAAAGTGTATAGAAAAAAATCTGATGTGGTACATTCACATGAAAAAATTAATATTAAATTGAGTTTTATTTATGGACGCTCTTTAGCTACTATGGTTCTTAGCGTCCCATTCTATATTGGGCGTGAAACACCGGTAATTTTGCTCAGAGGCCTCTTCATCAGGCTTGAGGTTCTTTTACGTGCCGTATATCTACGACACGGGACCACCGGCTTTACTTCCCTTCCGAAGGAAGCCGTGCTAAGGATTTTTACGCCCGAAAAAAACCATCGCCCTCCGCCGGGTTTGAACCCGCGACCTTGGGAACTAGAGGCTAGCACGGTCCACTAGTCCACGGAGGATGACAAATTCACATGACTTTCTCTACCCTCTATCGTTAATTAGTGGGTATACAAAATATTCTTACTAAAGCTTATTTTCTTGTCTACTACATCTTAATCCAAATAAGCCTGTACAGAAATAGCTACATCACACATTTCGTTATAGACACAAAGAGAACAGCGTTTATCAAATGCTTAAAAACTGGATGCTATATGCTGGCTTTAAAAATCCATACAGTTTCCATGCAATCGCGAGAAACAACTGAATGTTGACAGGGCTTTAAGAGAACGACCAAGTAATGAATAATTTGAACGTCTAATAATGGATATCGTAGAAACGGCTTAAGTCACAAAAACTTATATTAAATAATTTGTGTTTTAAAGAGATCTACTTTTTTGTTTACTGCGCTTTCATCTATCGCTTAACGTTCACCAGTTATACAAGAGTGTACAAAATTTCCTCCAAATTAAGTGGACGTCACAGGCTATTCCTAGATAATTCAAGATATACATTTTATTTGCAATGTAAATATCTGTAATATATGGTGTTTCAATCAAAATCAAGATATGCACCCATGACTCTTCCTCCTCGTAAATGGGGCAGATTCTCCTACCATTTGCATCGTAACTTTATCTTCCGCCATGCTCACAGTCTAAGCCACACGAGCACCTATCTAATGGGTTTGTTGCCCGCTTTGATAAAAGCATCATCACATATAGGTATATATTTTCCATTGCAGATGGCTTTTCAAAAATTTAAAAAGAGTTTTCCTTTTTTCATACTGTTGAAAAATACAACAATGAGCTGTTGTTCACACTGGCGAAGAATTCGTAACCCGTCAATTCTTAAAAAAAAAGGAATAACGTGCTTATAAAGGGCAGAAGCTTTATAAAATGAACTCCTGAATGTACTACTAGCGTTTGGTGAAAACCTCGAGAAGAAGAAATTTGGATTGTGTGTTAGAAAACTGATGTTACATTCGCATGAATTTCTCATCCCAATCTTCTATACACTATTCTTACAAAAGCTTCTTACTCTACTTCTTGTTAATCTATGTAGATAAACTTTCTAATTCCATTCACATATTTCGTTGTACGATACATTAGGTAACGCTATAGTCAGATTTTTAAAGAGCATGTTGCTATGCGATGGCTTTCAAATTCCATATTCCTTGAACACGGGAAAAAAACGAATAACGACTTTCCTTTTGAGAAAAATATAAGTATTTAAAAATTCAAACTAATAAGCAGAAATATTTCGGAAATGGTTAAATCCACAAAAACATTATGAAAACATTATTGTGTGCCTTAACGAGATCTACATTTCTGTGTAATAAGACTTTGGCTATCTCTTACGGTTTACCAATTGCATACATATAATTCAGAATGAAGAGAACTTCAGAGCTATTCCCAAAAAATTCGAGATACACATTTCATTAGTCATGAAAATATCTTTAAAAATATGATATTTTAATGAAAGTTGTTAGTCAGTTTTGAGAAAATCAAAATTTTCGAATAATTTCCCATGTAAAGGGTATCTCTTCGTGTCGCATCTTTGGAGGATGCGACTTTTCGTTGTTGAGTTATGCTGTTCACAAACATACACACGTAACTTTTTATAATTTTTTTTTTTGGATTCAGAGAGTCTCACAATGGTATTTCCGTAGAGCCGATGGGTTTTTTCGGGGTTTCTCCGTGTTGTCAGGCGAATGCTGGAGTGGTTTCTTTCAACCACCGAATTTCCTGTCCCTCCATTTCGTTCCATTCATTATTTCGTTCATCCTTCATCCCATTGGTCTCTTTCAGGGTCGGCAGTGTCGGCGATGGTGTTTCGGTGCAGCGTTGCGGGGGGAAAAGGATGCTCTGTGTGAACTTTCTCCATCCCTAGGATTTCGACTGACTGTCGGAATATCCTAACCCCCTTGAGGGGCGTTGGAACCCCCTCTGTGTGGACCGGGGTCCCTGGTCTGCCTACCCTCTGCCGAGCGGTCTACTTCTGGAAACTTGCATTGCTGTAACGTCGTTCCTGGATCCGGCCGCCCGGTGTCTCCTCTCTCCTCATCCTTCCTCCCGGGGACGCCTCTTCGTGGGTCAGGTACAATATCCCCTCTGGATCGCTGCCGAGTCCGCTCCGTTACGGAGGATAACACAAGATTTCCGTTGAAATCTCAGTAGCAATTATTTGGGTGGAATACATTACTTCCTCTATTTACTATAGATAAATAGTAGAGAAAGTTAAACGACTCCATGCATATAATTTCAAAGATAACTTTCACGTTTAATATTGTGAGCCTTTATTTGCAGTAATATAACAATTTGAAATCAAATATTTTTTTCAAAACTTCAGTCTTCAGACTATAAGTTTAGAATATTTCTTTCCTATAATTATTATCACCTTACACAAAAACAAATAGTTGAACCATTGGTGATCTATTGGGAGGAGGGAATTAAAACTAACTTCCTTTTCCCCCTCAAAGAAATGGCTTTCTGTGAAATATGCATTTAAATTAAAAGTATTTTTATTTCGATTTATAAAATGAGTATGGACTCAAATGAAACATTAATTATGTATGATTAATTTTAAGCTCTTGCATGACACTTATTTCATATCGATAAAGTGCTACCATACTTGACCGAATATTAATGCCACGATTTGGCTTTGCATTTAATGACGAGCACGTTGTGTTGAAAGAAGCTGAGGAAGATTGATGCTTGGCTAAAGCGATGTTCTCTGTTAATGTGTCACAAAATATCGACTTCATGCCGAGAGCTCGAGATGGACTACAAGCACAACTCTCGAGAAACAATGCAGTCTTGCCTCATGCGTATGATGAATCGCCATTAATTACACGAGAGAGGAACGATATTCTCAGAGAGGCACGTGTGCGCGTTCTTCCATTCCAAAACCTTTCAAATACGATATACAATTTTATATCATTTGTAAAATGAAACATCGAGATGAAAGTATACAGGTGGGCACTCGAAACTCAGAGCTTACAAAAAAAATTTTCAAAGCATGACACTTTTAGGAAAGGTAGCATTAGACTGAAAAAGCCAATACCATAGACAGGATTTGAAGCACGGATCTTCCGGTTCCTATCCGGATGCTAACCAACAGAGCTATTTATTTATTTATTTATTTACTGTGGCAGAGCTAAGGCCATTTGGCCTTCTCTTCCGCTCAACCACCTAGAACAAACCTGAATACCATTGATGGTACACATATAATATCTAAAGGAGCACAAAACAGAAATAACACAAATATTAGAGGAACACTAAGTTAAGTTAATTGAAGATATAGAGAAACTAAGTTAATAGTAATGAATATCTTAAAAATATGGCATGCATGCAGTATATACAAGGTGAATGACCTAAAGCTTGCACCGCAAATATTTCGGAAATGGAAAGTGCTATTGATGTGCAGTTTTCACAGCATTGATTGGTAGTCAGGGGCTCATACATTTAGCCAATAAACAGATTTTATTAATGCTGAGAAAGTGTATTTTTTGAACAAACATACAACTTTTTAAATGGAACAATGCCTAGTTACATCAACAGAATAAAGGTAGGGTAAATTAGAATGTCAATGGTCTTTGGTGCAGGATTCTAGTGCAAGTGGTTTACGAGAAATCGTATTTTGAAAAGTTTCCACCCCGAGAATTGTTTGTCCCATTCAACCTGCTTAGTTGCTTGGTACGATGTTGTTATGTTTGTTTGCATCGTGTTTTCTGTTCATTGATTGCATTGCGACTTTCTGGTCAGTTTGTGACAGTTCAAGCAGTAAGTCGTGAGTGGAATATGGGGTTCACTAATGCAGAAAAAGCCGACATGCTCATGGTGTATTGCGGAAACGTATCCCAATAGACGTCAACCATCTCGGCAATTATTTATCAACCTCTTCAACCAATTACGTGAAAGTGGTACTGTAACACCTAGAAAACGTAACAGAAACAAACAAGTGACTGGAGAAGAGGCAGAAATTAATGTTTTGGCTGCCGTTGCAGTAGATCCGCAAATTAGTTCTCGCAGAGTCGCACGTGGAAGTGGCATAAGTCAGGCAAGTGTACTGCGCATTCTCCATCAACATAGGTTCCATCCCTATTACATCTCTCTCCCCATCAAGAGCTGCATGGAAACGATTTTGAGAATCGTGTTAACTTTTGTACATGGGCATTAAGACATGATACTCCAGATTCATCATGTATCTTGTTTAGTGATGAGGCAACATTTACTAATCATGGCAAGGTAAAACGCAGAAACATGCACTATTGGTCTGTTGACAGTCCCCATTGGCTTCGTCAGGTGGAACGTCAGCGTACGTGGAGTTTAAACGTGTGATGTGGGATAGTGAACCATCAGCTCATAGGCCCTTTGTTCATAGAAGGAACAATGAACTCGCACAAGTATCGCAGCCTCCTGACAGACCATCTGCCACATATGCTAGAAGACGTTCCTTTGCAGACTAGGAGACATGATGGCTGTCCAGCCCATAGTGCACGAAGTACTACAGCTTGTCTTAACGGACTGTTTCCAAATAGTTGGATTGGGCGAAGAGGGACCTGTACCTTGGCCGGCCCGTTCACAGGGTTTTACCCCTTTAGACTTTTTTCTGCGGGGAAGGCTGAAAGACACTGTCTACAAGGATTACCAACTACACCAGACGATATGAAACGACGTATTACTGCTGCCTGCTCTGAAATTTCCGCTGAAATGCTAGAACGTGTGCAGCAGTCTTTCCATAGCATACTGGAAGCGTGTATTAAAGCTGCCGGTGGTCATTTTGAACACAACCTTTGAAGGGCTATGTTCTCTCTACTTGTAAGAATCCACAGAATTATTGTAATTCCCTTTTGCTTTTCTTTAGTTTGTACTACCACAGGTTGTACAGTGGGCTTCAAATGTTTTCTGATGGACCAAGAGGTGTAGAGGAAGAGGGGAAAGAAATTTCTTCTCGTCCAGTCATGCCTGGCTATAGCCAACAGCAAGTGCCGGATCACTCAAAGGTCACATTTACTTCCATGTATGCTGGTATAATTCAGCGACCTGACTCTAAGAGGAAAGAAGACGAAACCAAATACTTTTCTCTTTACTAGAACTACTCAAGCGAAATAAATTAACATTTTCTTTGCATAACATGTTGTTTAAAAATCAAATATTGCACTGTTTATGCGGATGCTACACAAGTTTAAATTTCAGTAATTTTCTTGAGAAACAAGGTTCGCATAATGTATATCTGTTTTTAACGTTTGCTGCTAGTAAATAATAATAATAATAATAGTTTCATAATTATCACCAATAGAACGTTCTACTCGTGCTCAGAGGGTATTTATTACCTTGAATATAAGTTCGTTTTGCTTTTTAGTTGTCATAGATATCGATCACAACGTTTAGCGCTAAGTGTGTAGTTCTATACAGTTGGTACATTCAGTTCTGATAATATTCAGGCAATGTTTTAAAAATATGGCAGCAAAAGTAATATTAATGTCAAACTGTTGAAGCAGCTTGGGAACAAGTAAGTACAACATTAAACTTTCTTCAAAACAAGATATATTTTGCGTTTGTTACTGAAAAACGAATAAAGATTGTTTTAGTTGAAACATAATTCCCCTTACATACACACTCACAAGAGAAAGGAAGAAAAATCGTGCCAGTCGTATAGTGGACGTAGAGTAAAAACACCTATTTGGGTATTGTATGCAAAAAGAGAGAATGTTAATAGATACGAGGAAACAACGTTTAGCGCAAAATATGCAGTTTCTATATAGCTGTTTTATTCGGTTAGGATCATATAAGCTAAATTTTCAAAATAGTGACCCGAAGTGTTAATGCAGATAGGTTGATGTGCTTTTGTTGCAATTGGTTCATTTGAAAGTACTCTATTCTGTAAACTAAATTGCTTTCAAGTTAAAAATCTCTAGATCCCCCCCCCTAAAATGACTTTGTATTACGATTCACGTTCTAAATGTTTGAAATGCTTCTCTTCTCTGGTCTGGAATGGTATGTGTAACGGAGGGGACTCGACCCCGATCCAGTGAATGAGGATATTGTGCTTGTGCCCCTCGAGGGGGCGCTCCCGGGAGGGAGGGAGGGAGGGACGAGGTGAGAGACACCGAGCGGCCGGAATTAGGAGTGACGGCACAGCAATCACAAGGTTCCTAAAATTTCCAGATTGAGACGCCCTGACAGTTGGTCAGGCAAACCGGGGACCCCACCCCAAACAGAGGGGCAACGCTCCCCAAGAAGCGGTTCTTATACCCTGGCAACCAGCGAAGACCGAGAGACGGATAAGGTTCCACAGAGAACATCCTTTTTCTCTGCCACGCCGCACCGGAATACCATCGCCGACCCTTCCAACTCTGAAACAGACCTAACGGGGTTAAGGATGAATGAAATGAGGAATGAAACGATATTCGGGGGCTGAGAGAAATCATATCAGCATTCACCTGACGACCCGGGAAAACTCTCGAAAAAACAATCCGTGGGTCAGATTGGGCGGTAGCCGGGAAGCGAACTAGGAATCTCTCGAATGCGAGTCGCACGCGTTACGGCGGCGCCACCTGGACGTAAACTGGAAGATCCGCAGTTCAAATCTCGGCTATGACATTGAATTTTTCAATCTGATTCTATCTTTCCAACCTTGTCCTACACACGGCTTGAGTGAAAGAGTCTTCTTGTTAATTGAAATGAACTGCCATTACAAACTTCGTTGTAAGTATAAGAAGAATGCAGTAGCTCAAACGATAGTCAGATTTTTATGTGGTGTCTTTGAAACTCCACGCCCTTTGCATTACCACGAGAATTATGATTAAGAAGAATTATATTTAAGTATAGATTAAATTATTATTTTAAATTGAACAAAGTAATGTGTTGCATTCACATAACTTTCTATTTTCACCATTCTACAAATTCTTTTTACTAAATCTCATTTTTCCGTCTACTTCTTTAATCCAGGTAAACTTGCAAATCACATTTAGCTCATTTGTGTGGTGTGGGGGTCTGCCTCACATTCAAGAGGTCCCGAGTTAGAATCTCGGTTAAAGTGAAATACCTGGGTAAAGTTTATTCCAGGGTTTCCTCTAATCCTGAGAAGATGAATGCTAGATTCTAATTTCTAGGGACCTCGGGCTTATTTGAGCATCATTTTAACCATTTCGTTCATTTACCGTCCGTAATGGCCCACCCGGTTAAAGAACTTTAATTAAATACCAAAAGAAAAAGTTCACATTTACACGTTTCGTTGTAGTATACGTAGATAAAGCGATAGTCATATTTTCAAAAAGCATGTCACTACGTGTTGCTTTGAAATTCCGTGCTGTTTGTATGACCGCGATAAAAACAAAACGAATAACGACTTCTCAGTTACAAAGGTATTCAAACCAATAACACAAAATATCTGGGAATTAGTTAATCTCATAATATATATAACAAACTGCGTGCTTTAACGGGGTCTGCATTTCTTTTGTATCAAAACTTTGTCCAATCTTTTAGAGTTTACCAATTATACAAAAGTCATTCTGAATGAAGAAGGCTTTAGAGGCTCTTCTCAGTAAGTTCAAAATATATATTTCGTTTGTCATGAAAATATTTTAAACATTGAGTATTTTAATCAAAAACCATTAGAGCCATTCTTAAGAAAAGAAATTTCGAAAATTTTTCCATGTAAAGGGTTGTTCGGGATGGGGAGATTTCTTGAAAATCCTTGTCACATCTGTGAAAGATGCTGAACTTAAATATCAAGTTTGGTATTTAACCGACTTTTCGCTTTGGATTTATGTTGTTCACAGAGACACAGGCATATGGAGGTTTTGAAATAAAATATGTGTTGCACTCGTATGATTTTCTCTACTCACTCTTCTTACAAAGCTTATTTTGCACCTATGTCATGTTAATACACATAAACCTTCATCACTTATTTTCACAATTCGTTGTAGGTATAACCAGAACATATTAAGCTAAAGCGATAGCCAAATCTCTCAAAGCTGATCGCTACGTGATAGCTTTGGATTGGTTGGCTACGGAGGGGACTCGACACTGATCCACATAGTGGATATTGTGCCTACGTCCCACAAGGGGGCGTCTCCGGGAGGCAGGATGTGGCGAGACAAGACAACGGGCGTCCGGAACCGGGAAAAACGGCACAGGAATGGCAGGATCCCTAAGTTTTCAGATAGAGACTCCCCGTCAGACGGACAGGCAGACCGGGGACCCCACCCAGCACAGAGGGTATCCAACGCTCCTCAAGGAAGTTAGGATACTCCTGACAGTCAGCCGAAAGGTGAGGGACGGAGAAAGTCACGAAAAGCATCCTTTTCCCCTGTCATACTGCACCGAAACACCATCGCCGACACTTCCAACCCTGAAACAGACCGACGGATGAAAGATGAAGTGAAATTAGAATGGAGATGAAATGGTGGTTCGGAAATTCGGGGATGTGAGAATCCTTCCCAGCACTCGCCTGGCGACCCGGGAAAAACCCCCGAAAAGACTAATGGATCAGGAAGGTCAACCAGAGGAAACCAACTCACGACCTCCCGAATGCGAGCCACAGACGCGATAGCTTTGAAATTCTGTTCTCTTTGTATGAACACGAGAAAGAAGGAAAGAAATAAGGAAAGAAAGAAAGAAAGAAAGAAAATAGCTATCTGCAGTTGAGAGGAGTATAAAGTATTTGAAAATTCAA
This sequence comes from Deroplatys truncata, assembly GCA_030765065.1. Classification (NCBI taxonomy): domain Eukaryota; kingdom Metazoa; phylum Arthropoda; class Insecta; order Mantodea; family Mantidae; genus Deroplatys; species Deroplatys truncata. Next base: position 619,403,559 of record CM060990.1, read on the forward strand.
ACTAATAACAAAGATAATTTTAGAATAGGTAAAATATAAAAGTTATTATTTGACATAAAATAAAAATGTTATTTGATATAAGGTTTGTGCTTTAACAAGATCTACAGTTTTTGTGTAAGATTTTGTCTCTCTCTTGCGATTCACTAATTACCAAATATCATTGGCAATAAAGACTAGTTTACAGATTATTCCTAGAAAATAAAAGATATACGTTCTATTTATCATGAAAATAGCTTAAACATATGTATTTTAATAAAAAAATCCTTAGTCATTTTTGAAAGAATAAAAAGTTTCGAAAAATGTCCAATGTAAAGGTTATTTTGGAGTGGAGGATTTTCTTTAAAATCTCAGTGCCGCATTCTTGGAAGAAGTTGAACTTACACACCAAGTTCGGTTTTTAACCAACCTTTTGCTTTTGAGTTATGCTATTCGTGGATACACACACATACACACTTGGACCATTTTCTAAAAATAAATTCATTGGATTCAGGGGTCACAAACGTGATTTCTGGTGAAATTACGACATTGAATTTTCAGATGGAACTGTAGCTACGTAGTAGATAAAGTAAAAATGTTTACTTTGGATTCAGGGGTCTCAAACCGTGTATTTCCGTTGAATATCGTTATTCAATTTTTTTGGTGGAACACAATACTTTCTTTGGATTCAGGTAGACTGAAAACGTGTATTTCCGTTGAATATCGTTATTCAATTTTTGGTGGAAAACAATACTTTCTCTGCTTACTGTAACTACGTAGTAGAGAAAGTAAAAATACTTTCTTTGGATTCAGGGAGTCTCAAAACGTGTATTTCCGTTGAATCTCGTTATTCAATTTTTGGGTGGAGCACAATACTTGCTCTACTTGCTGTAACTACCTAGTAGAGAAAGTAAAAACGTTTTTTTTTTCCTTTGGTTTCAAGGAGTCTGAAAACGAGTATTTCCGCTCCGAGTATTAATCTCGTTATTCAACTTAGGGTGGAATACAATACTTGCTCTACTTACTGTAACTACGTAGTAGAGAAAGTAAAAATGCTTTCATTCAGGGGGTCTCAAAACGTGTATTTCCGGTGAATCTATTTATTGAATTTTTGGTTGGAATACAATACTTTCTCTACCTCGTGTAACTACGTAGTAGAGAAGGTAACAATGCTTTCTTTGGATCCAGGGGGTCTCAAAGCGTGTATTTCCGGTGAATCTCTTTACTGAATTTTTGGACGAAATACAATACTTTCTCTACCTCTGTAACTACGTAGTAGAGAACGTCAAAATGCTTTCTTTGGATTCAGGGAGTCTCCAAGCGTGCATTTCCGGTAAATACCGTTATTAAATTTTTGGGTGGAATGCAATAATTCCTCTACTTACTGTAAGTGCGTAGTAGGGAAAGTAAAAATGCTTTCTTTGGATTCAATGGGGCTCAAAACGTGTATTTCCGGTGAATGTTTTTATTGAATTTTTGGGTGGAATACAATACTTCCTCTGCATACTGTAAGTGCGTAGTAGGAACAGTAAAAATGCTTTCTTTGGATTCAGTGGGTCTCGAAAGGTGTATTTCCGATGAATCTCGTTTTTTTAATTTTTGGGTGGAATACAACACTTTCCCTACTTATTGTAACAGTAAAAGGATGAGTTGTGGAATAGATAAACGGCTGTTTGTCGTTACGGCATCTTGAATGCAACCAAATTGGGAAAAGTGTAACTTAGACTGCAACTTTAAATAATTTCTGGCCTAAATCGTTGTCACGATGCACGGAAAAACCATACTTCATAAGGACATTATGAAAATAAAGAACATATGTTAGTTGATAATGGGTAGAGAACCCAGTAAATATTGAACACCAAACCATTTTGTTTTAACATTTGCTTGTTATACAATGATATGATGCCTCTAATTCCTAAAAATTAGTTTGTATACTGCTTATGTCGCTGTGTTGTAATGTTATTGCTGTTTTATTTTCACAGTTATTGCATTCTTACAGCCAAGTCTAAGGGAAATGTGTTGGAATGATATTTTCTTTAGCTTGTTACATCCCCTAACCTTCCTTGTAAAGCAGGTATGAACTAAGATACCTGGCATAACCTCTCGATAAGCATCCCGCTTGGACTAGAATCTCGCAACAAACGCCACTGACATTCTAATTTACCCTACCTTTATTCTGTTGGGTATTGTTCCATTTAAAAAATTGTATGCTTGCTCAAAAAATACACTTTCTCAGTATTATTAAAATCTGTTTATAGGCTAAATTTACGAGCCCCTGAATACCAATCCATGCTGTGAAAACTGCACATCAATAGCACTTTCCACTTCCGAAATATTTGCGGTGCAAGTTTTAGGTGATTCATCCTGTATACAATGAAAATATTTCTTCTAAGTTAACAGTTGTTTTTAACTAAAATCTGCAACCTATGACGAAAAGCATATAAAGTTTGACAGCCACTTACATCTTGTGGCAGTGAGATCCAGAGCCTAGCAACCTTCACAGTAAAAGACGATGAGTATGAGATGTACGATGAAGTGGTATTGAAAGTTTGTGACGATTTTCTGAGCGTGAATGAAGGTTGTGAGACGAAGAGACAAACCTTTAAAGCAAGAAGCTAGGTATGTAGTGGAAGAAGTGTGAATAAGTTTAAAGAGAAATAAAAGACAATGAATGTTCCTACGGTCAACTACTGGAGTGGACTGGACTGTATTGAATTACTTTACCTCCTGCAGGCAACCCTTTTCAAAGCCACCTGCAAGCATAAAGGTTATTCAGATAAATTATATCACATATTAGCCGGTTATTAATCAATAATAAAATTGCAGCTCAGTGACTTAAAATAACGCCTTGGCAGTATTTTCTGTTTTAAAGGAGGACTCAACCAAATTTTTAGACTTTTAACAGTAAAATATAATCAGTTCTGATCATATTGTTGAAAATCGCGTCGTTTTACGACCTCTCGTTTTCTCTGGAGGCACTTTAATGTTTAATACTCCCACCGGTGACGTCATAAGGCTAGGATCGCGCATTAGTCTTACGTTGCATTTAATTCACGTTATTTTGAGATTGTACGACAGTTTTCGTTTCCTAGTGATCTGTGAGGTGTAGGTCAAGAATGCCTGCGTGAGTGTTTATGGTTGGGGCAAATAATTCCGGCGTTAACAGAAATGTTGTTTATTACTCATTCCCTGATAGAGATAAGAATCGACATGTGTACAACAAATGGGTTGCAAAAGCTTTGTGGCAACCAAAAATGCTATAGTACGTGGAAATTATTTCAAACAGAGTGATTTTAATGAGTCGGATGTTATAAAATAAATCTGATGTGTTACACTCACATGACTTTCTCTACTCTTGTACAAGCTATTTTTACAAACGCTTATTCTCCATATGCTTCATGTTAATCGAGATATCGGGATGTTAATCTTATTGCTAATTTTCTTGTAGACGCAAGGGGAATTGGTAGGTTTTAAACGATATTCAAATATTTTAAGAGCTGGTTGCTATGTGGAGTATTCCATTCTCTTTGCATTACCAGGACAAAAAAATGAATAACGAATTCCCATTTGAGAAAAAGTATAAGTATTGGAAAATTTAAGGGAATAACAAGCAATATCTTTAAAATGGTTCACTCAACAAAAAAATGTATATGGCATAAATTGTGTATTTTAACGCGGTCTACATTTTTTGTGTAGTAAAATTTTGTCTATCTCTTATGGTTTACCAGTTATGCAAATGTCGTTCACAATGAAGAACACTTTTGGAGAAATTCCCAGAAAATTCAAGATATAGGTTTTATTTGTCATGAAATTATCTTAAATATATGATATTTGAATCAAACTCGTTAGAGCCATTTTTGAGAAAATTAAAATTTTCGAAAAATGTTCCATGTAAAGGGTAATCTAGGGTGGGGGGATTTTCTTGAAAACCTTCGTGTCGCATCTCTGGAAGATACTGAACCTAAATACCAAGTTTGGTGTTTATCCGACTGTTCGTTTCTGAGTTATGCTGTTCACAGACAGACACACAGAAACACACACGGACATGTTTCCAAAACTATTTTTTTGGATTCAGGAGGTGTCAAAACATTTATTTCCGGTAAAATCTCGGTATCGAATTTTTGGGCGGAATGCAATACTTCCCCTACATATTATACGTAGTAGAGAAAGTAATAAGAATAATGAAGAACGAGTAATCCAAAAGCCCTAGACTGAAAGGTAATGTGATGACCTCGAATTTTTTAGGACTAGAAGAAAAACTGCCCAAAAAAGAAAGCAAGTGCTACAGCTAATGCAGTAAACAATTCTCAGTAAGAAAGTGGAGCTATACTAGTTTCTGAGTCTTTACACGTGGAGTTGAAGATTGATGCTGAAATACAGTGTAAGTTGGGAACTGAAATGTTTAGTGCTACAAACAAGCCAAAGTTGACTGATGAGGAAGGCGAATCTACAGCGTAAATGATGATTATAAACCGAAGAGAGAATCCAGTTAAGATGGAGAATATGATGTTGGTATATCCAGAAAATATTCTTTTGTTTGTTGTAGCCTCTAGTTCCCGAGGTCGCGGGTGCAAACCCGGCGGAGAGCGACGTGTTTTTTCGGGGGTAAAAATACCTAGCATGGCTTTCTTCGGAAAGGAAGTAAAGCCGGTGGCCCCGTGTCGCAGATTTATGGCACGTAAAAGAACCTCTAGCCTGATAACGAGGCCTGTGAGCAAAAATAACCGGTCCTTCACGCCCAATATAGAATGCGACGCTAAGAACCATAGCGGTTAACATAGCAGTTAAAGAAAACACAACTTAATTCAATTTTTGTGTTTGTATATATAAATGATCTCCTTGCACTATTCAGTATTTGTCACAATCTAACACACGAGAGGCATTAATGTGAATTATAACTAATTGTTTGAATGTGCACACATGTGATGCTGCAAAAGTGGATGTCTGAAAAGTAATGAGTGCTAGCTTCAGGCATGTATCTTTGTGGAATGCCATTTAACCGTTTCTTGATATTCTTAAAAGCAATAAAAGCTTATTATTTTCTGAAACATATTTTATAGACATGTTAAAAATTTGTTCCCTTGTATACACAAAGTCTGGATAAAAGGATTTCGCCATGAATGATTCAAATACATGTTTATGTGAGGATGGAGAGTAGGACTCCCTAAGACTTTCTAATAAATATGACATATTCCATAATGAATTTGGCAACAAATAAAATATTAGGCTTCATTATTGTACAAAGAGGAAGTGTAATAAGTTGTGATATTGAGAAAGATGCTTGCGAAAATATACCGACCTCTGTGGATGAAAACCTGTCCATAAAGTTGTTCCTGAGAGACAGGCACATGGGTATTAGAGGTTTGATGAAAAAGAAATGCCCGCACAATACACCATGAATATGATGTACGGCATCTTGCTAAAATATCTTATGAAAATTTTTAATAAGATTCCAAAACCATGGGATCTTCATGAATAGAAGGATTCTATTTATAACCATCTGTGTTGGGCATTTGCAACTTGTTGAAAGTGACTATGTAGTCCGAAAGGAACGGTTCACGTCAATTCTAAATCATATTACTAATGCCCATAACTGGGTAGGTTTTGATAAATTTCATTCATGTGCTAATGATGTGTTGAGTGAAGAAAAAGTTAAAAACAAATTCGGGCCATGTAAGAATTCCACAGCATAGAATGATTTGTGCAGTATCATAAATAATACAAGATTTTTAAGTGACATTACACTCATCAATCATTTTTATCATACAGGAAGTTTTGAATGCCATCACAATGAGTGCCTGAAGTATGTCCCAAAACGAACACTTTTTTCATTTCTAGGTGTGCATGTTAGATCAATAGTACCTGTTCTTGATCATAATTTTTACCAAGGGAAAAAAGTAGCAGACAGTTCTGTTGACTATTCTAAATCGGCTGGAGAGTGGTTGTATAAACAGAAGTATGATAAAAAAAGCTTATGAATGGAGACAAAACCTTGTAACTTAAGTTTCAATACGAGAATGTTGTATCAGCAGTTACTGACCTAGAGACATACCTTGCAATATTGGCTCACTCCAGAAAATTAACCTTAATAGGCAGGAAATGGAAGGCCCGTACTTCTCTCGGTTTGGATCACCTTTGTGAGCAAACGGTGGGAAAATAAATAAATAAAATGTATAGGTAAATAAGGAGAGTAGTTCACAGAAGTGTAATTTTAAAGCATGCATATTCAAAACACGACTGGGACTACATATTCCTGTTGAAGCTTAACGCTATAACTGATCAGCTGCTTCGGTAGGAGATATCTGCCTCAAGAGTGCTGGCTAGCCGTATGAGGACACCGGTGTACGATGTCACTGTGGAAAATACCCTGAAGATACTGAACGGTAAGTCTTGCATTGTTGCGGTTTTCACCATTATTATGCACAACCTAAGCTCTTGTAGAATATTAAATGAAATAGTCATGTTGAACATGTGTCCAACCTTACCCAGAGAAGGGATGAAGGGATTTTCCCTTCCCATTCATTTCCACTCGTGCTGCCAAGAACTGAAACTTGATTGGCTTAGTTGTCATACTCTTCAAATATAGTAGTTGAGGTGAACTATAGACCTTGAACTTTAGCTCCTAAGTGAACAGTTTGGGCTTCACTGATACAGTTTAGAAGATTACAAATAGGGAATTATTCCCAAATCGAGCTAAAAGGATACTGGCATAAGCTCTCTATAGTGCATTCACAACAAATGAGACATATTTCTGCTGTTAATTTTTTCGCAGAGATGGCTGTAACAAGAGAGAGACGAAGGTCAGAACAATCAACTGGTGAATTTGTCGAGACTGTTGTGACAGATTATACTCAGGAACTCTAGTTATTTAAAACATTCTTTTTATTTTGTACAAGAGAACAAGGGCAGTCGTTGCATGGTGAGCAAAAGCTAATTGCCGCCTTTGTGGCAGTGTCCCTGCAAGGTCTGCAATCTAGACAGTTGTTTCGAAATGTTTAACATGTGTGTATTTCTCATTACGTCTTGGAAATTCACAAAATAATGGCCAAGAAGTGATTAGAGTGGAGTCCCCTACTGGCAGACTATTTAAACTACGTTTTGAGGTTCTTGGGGCTGTGACGTCTTACCAAAACAAGGTGTGGCTCAGTGTTTTATATATTTTAATTGGCTTGCAAATGACAAACTGTAATTATTGCTTTTAAACAGAATTTTACTGCACCTTCTAGGTCGCGCATTAATACCTGTATGACTGGCCAAGGTTCGTCTGTTTAGGGCAGGTTTTAATACGGTTATAATTGGTTCTTAGCAAGCAAGCGAAGAGGTAACCCAGACGCTAGCGAAGGACATAATCCGTTCAGAATTGTTTCCCTTGAAAGCCGCACCACTCACCGCGCCAGCACGAAAGAAGAACTTGCTAATATAATGTGTGGGAACAGTAGAGCTAAACACTTAGAATTGTAGCCATACCAGCAGCTTTATTTCCTGCCGCTCATACATGACGAGGCGTAGGCCAAGTCCGAAACACTGGACGAGTTCGCTACAGCTTTTGCGTGCATGGTGCATAGAATAGTTTTTAGTAAAACCTCTCCAATTTATATTAAATACAATAAACAAATATAAGGACTGCATAAATATAAAAGTCGTAGCCAGGCATTTGTTGACATATTCTTACAGTCGCCTGAATCCTACGCTATGAACCGTACTAACGCCTCCTAGGAAGCGTTGGCCGTAACGATACGAGATGCGGATGTAGCTGGCAGTGTTTATTCTGAGCGCTCGTTTTAATAACAAGTATGTGGCGGAAAATATGGAGTGAAAATTGAGGCAGTATTTTATATCACAACACTATGAATGCCAGAGCAATTGTAGTGTAAATTAACATTATTGTATGACAATGATTTTAGATGTTTGTTAGTCATAAGCATTGTTAGGAAATAGTTTACACGGCCTCACTGAAACTGACAATGGAAGTGGGTAACAATAATGAACCGATGCGGTGAGTTGTTTATCACTAAGAAGAGACAAACGAATGACGTCAGAGTAGCGTGCCTTTCTTTAGAAATGGAGGGAATATCTTCCCCCAGAGCATATGTGTTTGTAATTATGATTGGCTTACAAAACAGACGCTAATGTTGGCACGATTTAGTAACCAATAGCAGCTCTATTATAATGTTTAGGCATATCGGAGTGAGGGAGTATAAATTAATGAGCCAAAAGCAAGTATCGCGCAGTTCTACAGAATCATTCATGAGGTACACATCACGCAGTTCTACAGAATCATTCACGAGGTAAACGTCGCGCAGTTCTACAGAATCTCTCGTGAGGTACACATTACGCAGTGCTAAAGAATCATTCGCGAGGTACACATTACGCAGTGCTAAAGAATCATTCACGAGGTACACATTAAGCAGTTCTCAGCAATCTCTCGCGAGGTACACATTACGCAATTCTACAGAATCTCTCGCGTCGTAAAGTTAGTTACAAAATATGAAGTACGCGACAACTATTACGACAGTAATTCCATTCGGAAATATAACAGTTTCAGTCAGGCGTGTATAAAGATTACAGATGTGAACTATTAATTAAGTGTGACGGTAATAAAAGTGTGAAAACAAATTCTTTTATCAGTGCTATCTTTTATTAACAACTCCTTTCCGTTTACACGCCCTACTCAGAGATATTTGCTCGACTGAGTAATAACAGCTAGCCGGAGGACAAAGAACGCAAAATTCAAAATAGTAAAACAATAACAGGCGCTAAGCAAATAAGATAACAGGAAAGGTTACCGCGACAAAATCCCGAGGAAATTTCGATCCGAGCCAGAAATACTGAATCGGAGCTGCTGCCAGCAAACTCTCACAGCAGTATCAGAAGGGACGTATTGCATTTGAAGACTGGTGCAAATGTTTATGGTTAACACAAAATAAATGTTGACTTACATTTCTTATTTTGTGTTCAATTATTTTGTTTAAAACTCTGTTAAAGTTGACATGGCTGGTCATTATCATCTGGATTTTGTTTCTTATGCCGCTAAAGGTTTCCACGACGACTTTAGCGGCCTAAGCTACTAAAACACTAATTTTTGGCGTATTAACAAAGCACCTGTTTAGGGAGCGTGTATTAAAAATATTTTCCCGAATGCATCCAAGCCAAACCGTCGTTACTTCCTGGATTACCCTCGTAGATATTTTCCAGACTTTGTGGTTTTGTGCAACTGCAGTTCATGAACTAAAAATCCAACCCTAAGAGATGTAAACACTGCAAAATGCTTCTTTTTGACCAGAGAAGATGGGAAGTAGAAACAGCGACGACTCGCCGATCCTGCACTAGAAGGAACCTCCGCTGCTCCCCCGGCACTCGCCGAGAAGGTCGCTGCCTAACTGTGACAGCTGTGACCACTCCTATCCCAGGCGCCGCCGAATCGCCGGACGCTCCCCCGGCATCTGCCGGGAGGACCGCCTCTCCACCGCAGCTGCCCGGACCTTCTTACGTCTAAGCCACCGCTTCGCCACAGCAGCCGCTGCCACATCAGCCAGCCGATTCAACTTCCGTGGAAACTCTACCATCTCAGCTGCCACCTCCTACGCCACCTCTTGGGAGGCATAGTGCCGTTATATATGGTGGGTGTACCACGGGACCTTCCGACACGCTTCCTCCTCACCGCAGCTCAACAACAGTGGCCCTCAGCAATTAGGACCACCCGTATCACCATACGAAGAAGACCATCACCGCTTGTCCGCCTGGCACTGGCTGATCCAGCCGACCACGAGGCAACCTTGAGGTCGGGCCTGCCGTTATTAGGTCGTGTTTTACGAATTGAGGCCAGCCCAATGGAAAGCCACCTGCCATGTCGCCGTTGGTACTCACAGGGCCACAACTTGACTACTGTGCCGCACCGCCTAGGTGCATTACTGCAGTTCGCCGAACTTGACAGCTGGATGACAGCTCACGAACTCTGCCACTACCGCCGGTACTGCGCCACTTGCAACGGCTACCGCCACTACATGGCGCAGGTGTTTTGCCCCGCGGTATTCTGGATGACGCCGACCAACACCTCAACCAGTGTCAGCATCTCCACCGTCGCTCCGCATCGCATGACCACCACAGAAACCGCCTCCACCAAGGGAGTTCGCTAGCAACCTTGAGACAACCATGGTCACGACCTCCGCAGCCGAACACTCGACTAGAAAGGACGTCCAAGGTCTCCTTTCCGAGGTCCTGAACCTCAACATGCGTATGGAAAACCTCGAAGATGTCATCGCCAACATCAACATCGCCGTCGCCACTTTAATGACCACCGCCGACGCCACTACACAGCCTAACCAACTACAGAGAATCGAAACAAAAGCTCATAGTCTCCACACTGCACAACCTGATGAAATACACGACTCGAGGCTAAACTCCTGGAACTCCACAGCATCACAACCGATAGCACGCCAATGCTGGTGACTCCAAACGGCACCTGCCTGCAGCGGCTTGACACCGTTGCCGCTACACTCCAAACTCTGGTGGAAAGTCACAGTCACCGTCATCACACTCCACAGTCGGAACTGGAACCTGAACCCATCGTCTCCATCCACCGAAAACTCAACAGGATAGAGCAGAACATCGCTGACAACACATCACCACCTCAGGAAACCAACGACCACCAACCTCAGCGGTTGAGCGCCCTAGAGGATTCAGTCGCTGAAATACTACAGCAGCATCACCAGGCTCACTGAGAAATCAACAGTAAACTCACTCAACTACAAGTCAGCAACCAGAAGCTCGATGAAGGCTACGTCCTAATAAGGAACTTCATCGAGGAACACGTCCTGATGACTCCACCAACCACTCTGAAACCACCACACTACAATCGTCGCTGAAACACCACAACATACATCACCATCTCCAACCAAACACCTATGTGTGCAGACAGCTTCACATCACGGAATGTTTCAATAAAGTGTACGAACTTCTTAACCCTCCTCTTCCTTATTTCTCCCGCGTGTGAAGCCAGGGTCCTGGCAAAGCCATGGCTGTCACCCGCCCACTTTCCTTCGCTCAATACCGACGCAACCAGTCTGCAGTTATCCCAACCACTAACGGGGGTGCAAAGGCGGAACCCCAGTACCCATCCTTACTTCTCCTGTCTAGTCCTCTCCTTTACCTTTCATCTTCCCAAATCCGAACTCCCCCCCCCCACAAACTGCAAAATCTGTTTTTGATATGAGCTTAGCGGACAACTTGGGAGCAGACAATTCAACACTTCGACGTCGCTGACTGTGCTAAGTATTTAGCAGCAAAAGGAATAAACTTTGAAGTTCAGGACGTTTTGAAAAACTGTGCAATTATAAGGCCGATAAATATTTCACTTAAGATGACCAATCGAAGAACTCTAAAATATGCAGTTTTTAACATAATTTTATTTAACTGTTGGGATTGTGTCATACTCTTGGAATTTTCATTACGAGCGTAGCGAATGATGATGACCATTTCCTCGTAAAAGAATGCTACGACAAACTATTTTTACCTTTAAATAGCTTGTCATGATATTTAACATAGAATGTCATGATCAACCATAGGTATTCTTAAGCAGTTGTCTTCAAAGTCATCTATGTACTAGTCGGCCACGATATGAGTGCGCTTGGAAGAGGTCGCCAGTGTTTTTGTTGATGATGCCTAACGTCATCAAGGATAGAGATCAGAAGGGAGTGACGGGCAAGGCGATAGGGGAAGGTACAGTTATACAATGAAAAAAGTACTACATTTGCAGGCCTCAGCGACGCTAGTAAATGCAACTTGGAACTACGGATGTTTTCTTTACTTGACTGTCCTTCCGATGCCCTGCCCACTTATTCCGTAACTGTTTAGTTCCTCTTCCCACCGTACGCAGCTATAGCGTGGCCGACTGGTACACTGGAGCGGGTTCGTCCTCGTGGAGGGAGAATCGTGGTGTAATGGTAGATCCCTTAATCTTGGGTCATGAAGTCCGATGCTCAATAGATGCCGTTTTTGATTAAATAACTTTATTCATATGCACTTTGTTTCGTCCCCTCTAGCTCCACTCCCGCTTTCGATCCTGCCACACAAACTATATATATTCGCGTAAGAGGCCGATTTCGAGAATCGTTCGCTATAAACTTCGTTTACCACAATTCACAAAACTTCACATTTGCCAGCACTAAATAACGGCACGTAGTTCCACTTTATTAAATTGCATTGACTGTTTTGTGTGCTCCGAGTTTATAAGTCTAAGTGTTTTACATGTCGCCCCCGTGCGACTCCAAATTGCAAATGATTTCATGTCCGCCTCAGTGCGACTCCATACTGCAAGCTATTTTTACATGTCCGCCTCAGGTCGACTCCAAATTGCAAGTAGTCTTACTTGTGCATTTCAGGTCCATGTAAGTTTCGTTCCGTCTACTAAGTCGCGTGGACAGAATTTCCTTTAAAGAAGTGTAATTTTCCTATTGGTAGATAAATATTATAGAAACTCCTACACTTAACTTTCTCATATGCTTTTGAAACATAAGCTTTCTGAACGTTCCCATGAGAACTGATGCGATCTCAAGATAAAACGCGTTTCTGCCAAAATTTTACTTTAGCCTAAAATCTAAGGGACTCTTATCTCGGTCACGTACACTACGTGATCAAAAGTATCCGGACACCTGGCTGAAAATGACGTACAAGTTCGTGGCGCCCTCCATCGGTAATGCTGGAAGTCAATATGGTGTTGGCCACCCTTAGCCTTGATGACAGCGTTCACTCTCGCAGGCATACTTTCAATTACGTGCTGGAAGGTTTCTTGGGGAATGACAGCCCATTCTTCACGGAATGCGGAACTGAGGAGAGGTATCGATGTAGTCGGTGAGGTCTGGCACGAAGTCGGCATTCCAAAACATTCCAAAGGTGTTCTATAGGATTCAAGTCAGGACTCTGTGGAGGCCACTCCATTACAGGGATGTTAATGTCGTGTAACCACTCCGCCACAGACCGTGCAGTATGATCGGGTGCTCGTTCGTGTTGAAGGATGCAATCGCCATTCAACAGTAAGAAGCAAGAAGGTGCTTAAAATATCAATGTAGGACTGCGCTGTGATCGTGCCACGCAAAACAAAAAGGGGTGCAAGCCCCCTCCAGGAAAAACACGACCACACCATAACACCGCCACCTCCGAATTTCACTGTTGGCACTACACACGCTGGCAGATGACGTTCACTGGCTATTCGCCATACCCACACCCTGCCATCGGATCGCCACATTGTGTACCGTGATTCGTCACTCCACACAACGTTTTGCCACTTTTCAATCGTGTAATGTTGACGCTCCTTACACCAAGCGAGGCGTCGTTTGGCATTTTCCTGCGTGATGTGTGGCTTATGAGGAGCCGCTCGACCATAGAATCCAAGGTTTCTCACCTCACGCCTGTCATAGTACTTGGAGTTTGGAATTCCTGTGTGATGGTCTGGATAGATGTCTGCCTATTACTCTTTACGACCCTCTTCAAATGTCGGCGGTCTCTGTCAGTCAACAGACGAGGTCGGCCTGTACGCTTTTGTGCTGTACATGTCCCTTCACATTTCCACTTCACTATCATATCAGAAACAGTGGACCTAGGGATGTTTAGGAGTGTGGAAATCTCGCGTACAGACTTCTGACGCAAATGACACCCAATCACCTGATCACGTTCGAAGTCCGTGAGTTCCACGGAGCGTCCCATTCTGCTGTTTCATGATGTCAAATGACTACTGAGGTCGCGGATAATGAATACCAGGCAGTAGGTGGCAGCACAATGCACCTAAGATGAAAAACGTATGTTTGTGCGGGTATTCGGATACTTCTGATCACATAGTGTATGTTTGCAGTTTGAAGCAGTACGTTCTGCGTAGCTAAAATTATAACCACAGGGAAAATAAATATTAATAACAGTAGAAATAGTACTATTAAATAAGACTGGAAAGTGAGTATTACATGTAAAGTGAAAATGGGTTGAAAAGACAGTGTCAGCAGCAGGCAGGAAACGGGGGTTGTGTTTTCCTTCTCAATTGTAGCCAAGTGAGAAGAGAATACGCTGTTAGTGTACCGTTAGGTCGCCTGAAAAGCAGATGTGTAGAAAAAGGGTCAATGTTCTCAAAACCCAGGCATCCAGTAAGAGAGAAGGTAGGAATCAGGTGATAGTGAAATTAGGAAATAGAAAATTTGAAATAAATAAACAGGAGAGTTTAGAAGACACCATTTCTACTTCGTGGTATTTCCTTGGAGGTTGTTCTGAAAACAAGTGTGACTGCCGGTGGATAGGTGATGGTATGAAGCACAGCAGTAAAGAAATGTGCGCGTGCGTGTGGCGAGGTAATATCAGGAGTTGATTTTAAAACGGTGACGGGAAATAAACGGGCAGGAAAATGAATCAGTCGTAATAACCACCAACCCTAGATCCAAGTTCCATGCGAGTCCCTGAGCTAGCATCGAACCCGGGATCATTCCTGCAAATCCCGTGCCGCCAAATTGGCGTCCAATGTCGTAGCGCCGCAAGTTACAAAAATTTGTTTACCGGCCGACACTCCGGCGCCCTATAAAGCTCGTCTATTGTATTTCCAAAAGGTCTGTTTTTCCTAGCCAGGGTATGTTTCCCTCATATACATGCCTCTAACTGATATTATATATGCTTCTAAAATTAATATTAAAGTGATATACGAATACGCATTATCTATCAAAATTATTTGCTTCTGCATATAACGTGCAGTTTCAACACTCAAACTATATATCAATACAAAGAACGTTAACAACAGCGGCCAATACCTACGATGTCCTTGCCTAGGTCCAGAGACAGTTCAACTTTATTTTGTTTGGTCCTGGATTTAATGCTTAGACATTCCCATGCCTGGTCATGATTAAATGAACGTGCTTTAAATAAATGTTACACAGGGAAAACGTTTTTAAATACTTTTCGGTTTATAAGTATATCCTTAGTTTTATTTTTTAAAAAATATTTGAACCACTCAGTGAAAGCTGGCATGCATTTAAGAATTAATGACATCAGCTTTCAGTTGGTATATTTTCGGGAGACTGCTCGCAAAATCTCACAGTAATAACCCAAAAACTGTATCGCAAGGGACATTTCAAAAATTGGTAGACACTAAAAAATTATAACAGAGAAAAATAAATTTAAAGTTGAATTACATTATGATGACCCATGGAGACAGAGATGTGACAGACTGTGAGGCAGTATTTTATATCACAACACTGTAAATGCCAGAGTGATTGTAGTGTAAATTAGCATTATTGTATGACAATGATTTGAGATGTTTGTTAATTATAAGCAGTGTTAGGAAATAAGTTTACACGACCTCACTGAAACTGACAATAGGAGCGGATAACAATGAGCGAGGGGGTGAGTTGTTTATCAATTATATGAGACAAGCAAATGACGTCAGATGAGCGCGCTTTTCTTTAGAAATGGAGGGAATATCTTCCCTAGAGCATATGTGTTCGTAATTTTGATTGGATACAAAAATAGACGCCAATGTTGGCGCGTTTTATTAACCAATAGCAGCTCTGTTATAATGTTTAGGCATATCGGGGTGAGGGAGTATAAATTCCGTGCCAAAGACAAGTAACGCGCAGTTCTACAGAATCATTCACAAGTTACACGTCGCTCAGTTCTACAGAATCATTCACAAGTTACACGTCGCTCAGTTCAACAGAATCATTCACAAGTTACACGTCTCTCAGTTCAACAGAATCATTCACGGGTTACACGTCGCGCAATTCTACAGAATCATTCACGGGTTACACGTCGCGCAATTCTACAGAATCTCTCGCATCGTAAAGTTAGTTACAAAAATGTGAAATACGCGAATTAATAATGTGCGGCAAATAAGTGATTATAGTTAGATTCGAAAATATAACAGTTTCAGTCGGGCGTGTATCAAGAGTAATTATGTGAAATTAATTAATTGTGACGGCAATAAAAGTGTAAAAACAAATTCTTTTATCAGTGTTATCTTTTAGTAACAACTCCTTTCCGTTTACACACCCTGTTCAAGAGATTTGCTCGACTGGGTAATAATAGCTAGCCGGAGGACAAAGAACTCAAAATTCAAAATAGTATAACAATAACAGGCGCTCAGCAAATAAGATATCACGACAGTTACCGCGACAACTGCGATGCGCTGTACCAATGCGGCCACGTGGTGGAAGAAATATAAATCTCAAGGTAATATCTCCCTTATAAGGGAACGTTCCTTTATTACGTCAAGCTATTTTTTCACCTTTTTTTAATCCCGCTCTTCGTGTACGACCCGGTCACACTCTTTCAGAACCCACGTCCACACGAAACACGTTAACATTGCAGCACACCTTTGCTTTTCAGATCAATTTATTGTTGAAAATAAGGTGTAATACTAGAAACAAGTATTATGACACGTTTTATTAAACCATTTTATAACTAAATCTGTTGTTATGAAATAATGAATTTATTTTTAAGATTGGAAGGGAACATTAAATACACACGATATTCTCCATTATTGGGTACCATAAACTAAAATCATAATAAAACAGAATGAGTAAAGAACCCAGGTACCTAGCAATGATGTCCTTTTAGTTTCATTGTTATGTTTTATTTACCTACTTGGTTAAGTAATAAAAAATCATAGCATGGCATTGCCTTGAGATACATATGCATAAACAAAATGTTTTCACTTCGAATTTTTAACAATGAACTGGTTAGAGCAGTGGGCAAGTGTAAACAAGTGGATAATAAATAATCAATTTTTGCCGAGTTTGGAGAGGCAGTTTACCTTCCTGTAACAACACGCTGAAATGCAATAGCTATTGTAGTTCATCAAAGCCACCGATGAATAAACCAAATTCTATGGTAGCGACCAATACCCCAAAAGGACTATTGTAATGGATCGACAATAGAGTATTTTGTATTCATTTAGTAACCGAAATTCGAAGATGGCTTTGAAAAAAAAGCGTACATCTGTAGACATTAAAATTCTCCCTCCCTTTACGAATACATTCATAGTGGACAGCCTAATTCGAATAGAGGAGGTATCACAGTGTTTGACAATGTTTTTATATGGCAACATGAACAGAATTAAATTATTGATAAACATCAATTCATCTAAGTTAGCTTGAAATTAAAATTCCATTACTCAAAACGCGTTTACTGCTCTTTAATATGACTGATATGAGAGGAAGTAATTTCCATTCTTAAGATACACCCGCACAATGATAAAGTAATCAATATTGTGACTAAGTCTATTTTCCCCAATCATTCTCTAATTTTTCCCTTCACGTAACGTAGCAATATACACGCGCGAAGCAACCTCTTCTCTCCTCCGATCGTTCAATGGAGTGTCGAATACAGGATACCTCTTCTTCCGCAATAACTCAGTGTCAAACGCAGGCCTCCTCCTCTCTCTTACCGTCGCTCACTGCAGTGCTGAACACAGGAATCCTCTTATCTCTTCCGGTCCTCCACTAAGTATCGAACACCAGACTACTCTACTCTCGCTCAGAGAACTCGCCGAGTATGTACGTCACCTCAACAACAAACCTACTGCAGCAGCAGATAGTTCCTCTTTATACCCGTACTGGCTTTCTGGAAACTTCATACTCTGCCGAGGTAGAGGGAAGGTCAATTTCGAAGCTTTGTCATCCTTCTCCATTAGCCTTCTAGGTGTTTGCTTAGGGAGCGCCTCGCCCTCTCTCTCCAACCAACAATACGCCAACTAGCGCTGAAGGACATGCGATGTGAAGCCCAGGCGTCATCAAAATGTGCTTTCCCAATAGGTAGTTTTCAAAAAATGTGGTTTTTCCTGCATGGTAAGTTTTATAGGTGTGTGAATAAGCACCACTCTGATTGTAAAATAAAAATTACGATTTGATACAATTCCGAATAATTTTCGACAGATCTCGTATACGTATTTTTCATCAGTAGTAACACTGTTGTACAATTTAATCTGTTGAATGAAGTCAATCCAAGTTAAATAGCACAAAATGATAAATGAGCTTAAAGAAGTTTTTTCAGTTAAAAAAATAAATTAAAAATGTGTGAAATTACGTTATCCCAAACTATATTGTACACGCTGAAGCAAAAAAAGTTTACATTGTATCCTGCATTATCTGTGATGTATCAGGACACAATTGCATCAAACTCCCAGGGTTAGAGAGTTTTTCTTTATGTTTGTTTCTTTTCCTTTAGATGTTACCACCTTAACATAAATGTCAGTCTGACAAAATCAAAATTAGTTACCAAATATTAATCTAACATTTACAACTACACACCAAAATAAAACCAAACTCTTAAACTCTCTTACACTATTTAGCCTAGGAGCCGGCAGAACCGTGCTAACACACAAGATTATTTATGCAACAGTTGACATCGTGAACTATTCTCCTTTTTACAAAAATGCTCACCAGCATTTTAATATTCTAAGTAATATGTAACAATGGGTTACAGTAAATAATAACACTCATTTCCTTATTTATTCACAGTATAGCAATCTTTTAGAAGACATTAATTAGTTTCCTCGAAAAACAAGCTGTCTAAGACAGAGATGGTGAAACAGGACTCATGAGTCATTTGGACGACTCGCAGAAGCCACTCCCTGTCTGTGTATTGTATTTTGTTGTTCACATTCTGCTGAGTAATGTAACGCGTACTGCATTCTGTTGACTCGTGGGAGGAACACATAGGCCCCTGATCTAAGGTAATAATGACTTTACTTATTCAGATTACTCGCACACCGTTATAAGTTTATTTAGTCTGGGGGAATGTCTACTCTACTGCTATGCAGTAAGAGTAGTTTTAGACAACATCAATATACTAGAACTTTTAACACAGGACTTTTAACACCAGTGCGATATAATTTTTATGCCACTCCATTATTACCAACTTCGATTTCATATCCAGTCACGCTGTAAGTGCTTTTTGTATTCGGACATATTTATTTAATTGAGTCGATGTGATTAGAACTTACAATACAGGGATATTCAAAAAGAAGGAACAGACTTTAAATATTTATTTCTAATGAACGGCAATAGATGGCGATACATGTGATACATCACTGAATAGAGAAAAGTTCAAAATGAGCACCATTTGTTATGCGAGGACGACCAGTGCTTTTTCGTTTGCATACGCAACCATCTTCTAGGAATTTATTGTATCAATTGTAAATTTGTTATGCCGAGGTGTCTCTTTGTTGAGTTGGCAACGAAATTCACGCTGCAATGAAACGATGGATTAACTCTTTGCATACCGCAGTACACAAAACGACTTTTACTGTGGCGTTGCCATTTTCTCGTAAGCAAACACAGACCTGCTGTAGGCACTGAATGGAACTAATAGGTGGGGGCTTAAAACTTTGTACTCTCCTCTATTCAATGATGTGTCCTATGTGTTGCTATCTATTGTGGTTCATTAGAAATAAATATTTAAGGTCTGTCCCTTCTTTTTGAACAGCCCTGTATTATGCCTTTATATATGATTAATTTCTCATGGCAGTCGCAATATATGTTTAAAATACAAATCGTCATACCTCAATTTATCACAATGTGTCGTCCATAACCCATTCCTTGTGCTTTCTTTGATGAGAATACTCCATTACTGTAACGGCATCAGGTATGAATTTGGATGAAATTAAATTTCAAGCATCAGACGATATTCTGGAAGCTACCGAAAATGCAACTTTGGAATTGCTACCAAAATATCCAGTCAACATTGTATTATAGCATATAAGCGATTCATTGACTGGTGTAAGGTAAAGAATTAGTGAATCACAAATGAATAAGTAAATAACAATAATAATATACATTCTTGCTGCAAGTATGCAAGTCTGTTCTCGCTCCAGGCGCCATTCTTCTTAGTTCAGATAGGTGGATGTAGGTCTGGGATCATTCTATTATTATTATTATTATTATTATTATTATTATTATTATTATTATTATTATTATTATTATTATTATTATTATTTTACAAATTCTAGGGCAGTCTAAAAACAGGTTATGCCACACATGCTAAAAGTGATTTTATTTTGTTCGTAGAATTGCTACACTCGGCCTTCGACTCATTTCGCAAACATACCTAGTAGCAAAATAAAACTCTAGTTTCAACACTTTTATCATAAATAACTACTTTACCCCTTAATTTTAATATGTATCCAGCAGGAGTTTATTTAATTTTACAAATAAGCTCTAAACTTAATTGCCTGCATCGAAATTCCATATACTCTATTGTTGCGAAAAACGTTCAATTTTAATTCTATATCCTTTCTAAGGGGGAATGCAAGCAGTTTTTCTAATCATACAAGAGTTTAAAAAGTATCCCAGGGAGATGTTCCTTAACTTCATCCGTTTTCCCCCTTTATCTGGAAAAAACAGATGTTTTCCAATACATGCCTTAGCAAGAGTTCGGGAAGTGTAATTTATTTTATATGAAGAAGTAACCAAAGAGGAATAAGAGGAAGCTAAGGCGGTATAATGGAGAGAGAAAAAAAGTTAGAGCCGAGCCGGCCAAGAGTAGGGGATAGGAAAGGAGCAAGAAATCAGTAAAGCATAAAAATGAAAATCAGGGAGACATTTCATTCCATGGCAAGCATGAGGAAGGGCAGAGGAAGAATTGCAAGGTCAAAACTAAAAATAGGAAAGTTAAAAGAACAAGAGGCAGATGGGGAAAAATAAAGTGTAAATTGTTATAGTTCATAGGGTAGGGTGGGGTAATTCCGTCCGATAGGTTAGCGTAATTTCTTGATTGAAAATAAAATGTTACAACGTACCGAGCATTCAAGTAAGCACACAGGTAGTACACTATTCAGGCTCACGGTGGGCATAATATCACTGTCATTAATGACAATCCTAATGCTGAAACAAAGTTATCAGAATTATCCGCCAATTTGGAAATGGAGAAATTCGGAGGGGCTAATTGGATATGAATGTGGGGCAATTTGGATAACAATGAATACAGTAAATAATTTTGGATTCTGAAACAAATTTATTTTAGAAATTAAATACATATAATATATTAATGTGGAATTATGAAGAGTTAACAATTTGAAATGTGAAGCATTGAAAAAACTAAGAAATATAAGGATTAACAATTCTGAATTCTGAACGCTATTTAGAAGCATTTGCCACAAATAAATTGTTTCCTTCCTTCAGCTCCCACGCATCTTTCATGGAACCAAACCTGGCATTTCTGGCAGCGAATCCAGTCACCTCTCAGAACAGACTACTTCGAGCAGTAGCTGACACTGTAGAATCCACATCTGTAGTCATCTACGTTCGAATCATTAGTAGTATTGTCTTCACTAGATGATAAGTCAATGAATTTCTTTGATTGTTTAGCTTCTTTTTCTTTTTCCTTGAAATGTCTTTCTTCTTGTTTTTTTTAACTGAATTTGTTTCCCACGAAATTTCATCTCTCTCTTTGCCTCTCTCTGCTACATTTCTGGTGATGTGCTGTGGCATGCTCCTTTCTTAGTTTGAACTCTTGATCACACTCTTTACAGGACTAGGAAGGATCTCTAGAATGGTTTATTCAGGCATTACACCCGCAGGGGATTGTGAAGTGTTGGACTGTTTGAACATTGAATTCGGTTCATTTCATTTTAATTTAACTGTTATATACAGAGTCGTACGGTACCTTGAAAAGTTGACTTGCACCTAGTAATGACAGATTACCCTCTATTACAGATGAGATTGCCTGTTCCATAGCTTCTTCGTCCCATTGTAACCGTAAATTCTTCCTTTTGTAATGTCGTACCATCTGAAAATTTGAACAGAATAATTAATATAATAAAAATTGCTTTAAAACATTGGCCCCAATGGAAATAAGTAACATACCAGAGAAACAAATATTTATGATATCCGATTAATCCCACCGATTGTTATCGAAATAGCCCCACAACATAACATCTTACCGGTCACGACGTAATTCTTAGACTGTGCAATAGACAGCGCCACCGTATACTATAATGGTTCGCAAAATACCAAGGAAATGTTCACTCATTAAAGCAGTACGAAAACTAGAACACGAGACCAGCTAAAGCTTAAGTTTTCTGGCCAAAATATTACATGCTATGCATTGTACAGGTATTCCTTCCTTACCTTTGATTAGAAAAACTGATGTAGCGTCTCTCTTAATAGCAGAATCTATTCAGAACCAAACACACACATTGATAAGACTCCGTCCTTAACTGTGGGACTAGAAACTTCAGTATGGCATGTTTAGTAGTGGCAGCGCATGCGTGAGAACTTAACATTATCCAAACAGTCCCGGTATGCGAATTCCCCCGCCCTACCCTACTACATTTAAGTATGTTTTAAAACCAGAGTGGAATCCGAGAGTATCTGCAGAAGTGAGTGGGTTTGTATTGCAATTTCATTCTGTTTGGATGTACGTACCAAATGGGAAGATTGAATATATCATAACAACTATAACAAATACAGGTGCCCATAAAGCCGCTATAAATTTTCATGTTCCTGATATGATACAGCACAATAAACATTATATTAGGATGGAGTAGGATCTTATAAACCCTAATGCAGTTCAACATGTCCACCTTTATTATTAACATACTGTTTCCATCGCCTTGTGGTTGTACGGAACACGTGCCTTAAGATTTAGTAGTTATTTGCAAGCATGCCGCTCTTATTCGTTGTTTCAGCTCAAGCGCATCTAGCACCCTAATACGTAAACTCGGCTTTCGATGAAACCCCATGCAAAAGAAGTCAAGGAAAATGAGGTCGGGGGAAAGGGGAGCCCATTAGCGATCCGTCGCTCTTCCGATCCACCGGTTAGGAAAGGTCTCATTCAGATAGTCCCGCACAATGTTTGCATAGTGTGGCGGTGCCTCATCTTGTTGATAAATGACAGTGACAAGGATACCAACCTACCGTAACTGTCGCTCCAGTAACAACTGCACCATGTCCAGCTCGATTGTCTTGTATTGACGATAAAGGTGGACATGTTGACTGCATTAGGTTCTATAAGGTCCTGTTCTATACTAATATGTTTATTGTTAAAATTGAGTTTGATTTATGGACGCTCTTTAACTGCTGTGGTCCTTAGCGTCCCATTCTATATTGAGCGTGAAAGACAGGAAATTATGCTCAGAGGTCTCTTTATCAGGCTTGAGGTTCTTTTATGTACCGTAAATCTACGACACGGGACCACCGGCTTTACTTTCCTTCCGAAGGAAGCCATGCTAAGAATTTTTACGTCCGAAAAAGTCTATCGCCCTCCACTGGGTTTGAACCTGCGACCTCGGGAACTAGAGGCTAGCATGTAACCACTACAGCACGGAGGACGATCATGTTTATTGTGTTGTAGCATACCATTTTCATGTATTGCTAGTTTATGGGCACCCTGAATGTTATATGTATAATAACTTGGATATAATAATTGTGAACCAACTAAATAGACAATGTTCTGAGGTAAAACCTGAATCATGGCAAATTATAAGCCTTCTATTTAAGTTTTTCCTTTAAATATAATGAGGTATCTAAGGCATACTCATCAGCAGAAACGAAAACTAAATTTTTCCCCACACTAAGTCTTGAGCAATGATGTGGATTAGCTTGACATTTTTATTTTATAAAATGAATTAAATAAGTTACTAAAACGTCATACTTACGCATCTCATTGTATTTTCCTTCTATTTTATATTCAGTTAAATCACTTTCTCGCCTTAATACCCGCGTCTTTTTGTATCAGCATTATTATTAGATAATTTTATGCGAACCAGAATGTTTATTTACTCTCTCAAAGGAGTAGTAAAAGTTTAATTATTTTCTAATTCTAACTACGTCGTCAGGAGTGAAGGAGTTAAGGTTTCGAATACAGTTCTCTCTTCTCTGTAATTGGTGTACATATAAAAACTAACTACAATGCGAAAACAGCCCAACTGGGCCAGAGCCTTCCCTCCGTAACGCCCACCCGCACATCGCGGACTCTCATTCCCCAGGACGTAGGACAACGCCCGGGGCAGACGCCTGACGGGCAGCAGAGGGCCTACACATCACAGAATGAGATACCAGAGTGGGTGATCAGCCACACCCCGGAATGAGAGCGGGAAGTAGATAATAGATGCATGATGGGAGATGAATGATAGGAAAGGCAATGATGGAGCACCGGTGGAATGAAACAAGGCGGGGGAAACCGGAGAAAACCCGCTCAGACGCCGCTTTGTCTACCTCAAATCCCACATGTTGATCCCTGGGATTCAACCCGGGTTGCCTTGATGAGAGGTGAGCAGTCTAACCCCTCGGCCACGGCGCCGCCATGGTATACATATACACTACCAATGATTCAAAATTTGCTCAGGAACTTAAGCCAAAGTCAGAAATACTTGAGAGAACCCTTGAATTCTAAGCGCTTCACAAATATTTTCTTAAATAATAAAACTAAGAATGCTTTGTCTTTTGTTTTTAATATTTTAAATGTACTATAATTTAAGCAGTGAAGAAAAGAAAGCAAGAAGTTGTTATGATAGAAGTTTCATTTCCACTGCTCCTCAAGTGTTATTGTAAACCAGTAAATGCATTTCTACCGTTTTTGCACTTTCTTTCGTTTGCCACAACACATTCGCAATATATCATGTTGTTACCCTTAGGATATATGTTAAAGATTTTAATCGTATTTGCCTAATTGCTGCTTTAAATAGTCTACAATTTTAAGTTTTAACTCTAAGGAAAAGCATTTACAAAACTGGATCAAAACACAATAATGTGTGTTAAAGACTTCAAACAATAGAAGCACACTCTTAAGCGCCGAAGAAATTCTCTTAGTGTCCTTCCCAACAATTCTGCAAAATCCTAGGAATGCCGTTTTGCAACCACCAGAGACCATACACAAAATCTTAAAACTACTGAGTGAAGTTTACGGAAACGAACACAGAAAACTACAAGTGTTGCCCAATAAGTAATGCTCCGCATTTTTTAATAAAACATTATTTATTCTGCAAACACGGAGTTCCCACACATGAGAGAATGACGGTTTTCCTACATACTCCATTTTCTACATAATCTCCTAATTAAATGCCCTGTCGGTACCAACCCTTGCTCTGGATACGGAGCCAGGTTTTCACTACACGAGTCACATTCTCGTCGTCCTTAAAATGTCTTCCATAAAGGCCATCCTTTAATGGCACAAACAAGTAGAAGTCCAAGGGAGCCAGGTCAGGGCTGTAGGGTAATGGGGTACTACTTTCCAAACCGGTTTTGCAATTTTTTAGGCGTCCTTAAAGTTGTGTGAGGACGAGCATTGTCTCTCCTGGTTTGTTATGGCGCTGAAATCGCTGGACGTGCTTCGAGCACAGTTAATATGCTGATGTATGTTTCTGAATTAATGGTAGTGCCCTTTGGAATCGCCTCAATGAGAATCACACCCTTACAGTTACAAAACACTGTGATTATGACCTTGCCGGCTGAAGGGGGTTGATTTAAATGTTTTCTTCTTTGCAGAGTAAGGATGACGCCATTCCATTTATTGACTTTTTGTTCGCGCTCGAAATGATGAACCCAAGTTTCATCACCTGTCACAACCCGGGACGAGAAGGCCTCATCCTCAATTTCAAAACGTAGCTGAAATAGCTTTTCGTAATAATCTGTGTTCCATTATAAGACATCGCGCAGCCCACCTTGACATTGAAATTGGCTTTTATTTATGGACGCTCTTTAACTGCTGTGGTTCTTAGCGTCCCATTCTGCATTGGGCGTGAAAGACCGAGCTTTGCTCAAAGGCCTCTCTATGAACTTGGGGCTCTTTTACGTGCCGTAAATCTACGACACGGGAACACCGACTTTACCTCCGGACCGAAGGAAGTCATGCTAAGGATTTTTACACCTAAAACTCCATCGCCCTCATCCGGGTTTGAACCCGCAGAGCCAATCTTGCACACACTTTGAATATCTAAGTTCATGGATAATTACATCCACACTTTCTTTGCTAACTGCAAATAACAATGCCAAATGTCTAGTCGCAATGCGTCAATCCTCTCAAATCAAGCATCAGCACGCTGCACCAAGTCAGACGTGAAAGCCGCGCAGGGTCGCCCGCTCGCGGTAAATTTTGGGGGCTCTGCAGAACCGCCTTCTGATGCCCTCATTCTCTGTGCCCAGCGACCAACTGTACTCTTATCGACTAGATATTTCATACACGTTACACAAGCGTTTGCAAATATTCCCCACAATTTCTTTCTCTACAGTAAGAAATTCAATGACTGCGTGTTGTTTGTAATGGATGACAATCACACATGCAATTTTAAAAGCTTCCTGCAACTATGCCATCTGTAAGACGAAACTGGAACCATACACATGAATGCCAGAAACCTCAAATAATGTGCTCCCAAAGTATTGTATTCCCAAAATTGTTTTGGCCGGAAAAATATGTGGGGTATTACTTATTGGACGAACCTGGTACTTCAAGTAGAAATTCTAAGACGAATTCATTTCAAACCACTTTTGAAACAAAGCGCATTTAATTTCTCAGATATTAGTATTTAACAATAGTACTCTACCAACAATCAAAACACCTGAATAGAGTAAACGTGGCACATTCTCTTGAACGTTTAGTTATTATTCGTACGCATTGGGTCACAACATTTTCCTTGTAACCCAACAGTAGCTCAGGAGACAGTTCGGAGGGTGGCAAGACCAATCGAAGTCGGCAATACACGATTTAGCCAGGGAACTGGAAAGAGAAGGAGCCTTTCTGGATGAACGTAGAAAACTTCACCCACTGAGGCCAGGAAGAGTTGTAAACAATGTGCATTGCAGAATTGAGCATTGACATAAGAAGTCTTTGCGTCTATTCTTCCAGTAATCAAGTACAATAACTCAACATATCAAAAGGTAGCAAAGAAATCACATATTCGGATGCATAAAATAACAGCAGTGCAGAACTGAAGGAGCATGATAAAGTGAAAATAACTTCATTTTTCGGCGGTTTCCAAAAATTTTGGGCATCATGTAGTTCAGAGATGAGGCATGGTTTCATCGGTGAGGACACATTAGCAACCAGGGTTCGAAATATTGGTCTGTATAAACCTATGTGTGGTTTAAGAATTACTGGGCCAACTATTTTCAGAGATACGGTCAACTACTCCTTATAGAAGGATACACACAGATTTTGTGGGGAAAACTGACATTTCTGCCCTGGCCAACTCGATCGCCGCAACTTACTAGCTGTTTATTGTGTGGCTATCTTAAAGAAAGTGGAGACCCCAAATCCTGCAACAGCTAGAGGACAACACCAGGAGGGAAACTGTGTCTAGCGGCGTATGGTGATCACTTCCAGCACATTTTATAACGTACAACTGTATCACATGGACCCAAATAGGAATCCTATGAATTTCACTCCTTTAGATTTTTAGTTATTTACAAAGCATTAGGTTGAGTTCCATATTGGTTATTGTTTGATTAGAGTTAAACCAACTTCGCTCTATACAAACTATTTTAGGCCAATGGATGGTCGAAACTTTCCAAAAACGATGACGCATTCTAAATGTGTTTTATGTATAAATGATTTCGTCATTCGTTTATCTTACATGTTCCATAATTATTATCTTGTTTTCGGCCATTTAAGTACAACTAAATGCTATTAAATCCTTTATAATATGGGGAAAGTCTAAGATATCGAAATTCTAACACTTCTTGTCATAAATGAATGTCTTTGTAGTGTAATCTGTAAAATGTTTACAGACTAAACATTTATTTCTATGACAATTTAGTTTCTGCAGTATGGATTTTTAGATTTTTCATTCAAAATTGTGTATAATCTTCAGTGTCCGATTTATCTCACTTCAGATTTTCAGCATTTTTATCGATACAGAAATCTTCCCGCAGATTTACTGTTCATTGCAATCATCTTTGTAGAATGAGCTTACAAATGCGTATTAATGAAAATATAAGTATTTTTATGAAAATTAATTCCCATTTTTATCTTGCATAACTTATTAAAATTGGAAAATCGCATACCTTGCCTTTTTAAAGCTGATGCAATTAATATCATATTTAAATTTGTGCACTCTCCCTGGACAGAAAAACACAAAATTTAAACTGTAAGGAATCTTCTAAGTGGCTTTTTAAAAATTTCATTTGCTTGCAAAATAGAATAATGACTTTTCTGAGAAGTAATACTTATAGAAATTTGAAAATCCGTATATTAGCTGAGAAATGACCATTACCTTGAGT
Organism: Deroplatys truncata; assembly: GCA_030765065.1. Classification (NCBI taxonomy): domain Eukaryota; kingdom Metazoa; phylum Arthropoda; class Insecta; order Mantodea; family Mantidae; genus Deroplatys; species Deroplatys truncata. The sequence continues at coordinate 619,431,716 of CM060990.1, forward strand.
TTTATAACAATTGAACAAAAAGGTTTAGAATTTAGCATTTTCAGTTGCGTATTTCCTTAAAAAAATTCACAAGTACTGTGATCTTTTTTTGGGGGGATGGTCTTCAGGGGAACCCTAGAGAACGAGGGGCCCGGAGCCCTCCGGATTCTTTAGCTGTGCTTGACGTCTGTTCTTATTACATACGTCACCACAGGCAATGGACACTGATGATGCATGCAATGAAATGATATTTGGGAAAGGGATTTTGGGAAGGAAAAGTTTCAGGTCTACGTTTAGGGCACCTTCTCGGCATTTGCAATTATGAGGACTGAGGTAAACCTGGAAAAATCCTGTCAGAGCGAGCGGTCCTGGAGGGATCTGAACTGTGGACCTCCCAATGCGAGTCTTATAGGTTACCGCGGAGCCATGTTGCTCGGACCTCCGGGTTCGTCTTTATGTTAAAATAACTCTGTCTTTTAGTGTTAACGACTTTTATGTGTGTGTTAAACTTCGTGTTAGTGGCGAATGTGACATTGAAGTAACTTACACCTCACAGAAATGTAAGATCTTTTTGGGTGTGGGTGTTAGAAAGAGTAAATTAAGGAGTAAAGTTAGGAAAACGAGTGTGCGGTAGGTGGCGGAGTTCCGCAGAGCACCTAGTGCGGGCATAACTGCCGGAAATCTGGTGAAGCAAATGTTCGGGTGACAATCATCGTCGTGCCAGGGTTCTCGCTGTCATACGCGGGAGGTAGAAGTGGAATGGTTGGCATAGATGGATAGGTTTTTGGGGAGTGAATTAATCCTTGATCATTATTTGTTAACACAGTGAGTTGTGCACGAGTGTGCCTGATGTCGGCCTCAAAAGAGGCCAGAAGTTTTATAGTGTGTGAATTGTTGGAAAAGTGCGTGCCATTGCGCACTATTGAGGGCATATTCGCCCTCTCAGGTGCACGTGGGTATGAAGTGGCGGCGAGCTGGTGTGAGTTGGATGTGGAGGTGGCGTTCATGTTCTGCTGAAGCGGAGATTGCTCCTGGTGCCATCTTTGGGATGAGCGAGCTTGACTGGTGTTGCTGTACGGCGTCTCTGCGAAGTAGGCGGCTTGGTTGTTCTCGGTCCTGTGCAAATTGCGCTGAATGGAGTCGAGATTATTGGAGGAGTGTGACAGGACAACGAAGTCTGGTGAAATGTCAGGTAGCGCACCTTGATTTTTGCTGTGTTTTCCATGGAGTGGAGCTGTTTGTAGGAAGATGTGTTTGGGTGGCGAGTCAAGGCTCTGAGATCGGCGATGACGAAGTCCAGGAATTTTTGAAACGGCATGTCCGATGGTTGAGAGGGCGGAGGTTGATCTTGAAGAGCATGCATAGGCGGCGTTTGAATATGTGGTGCGGCATAGTCCGTTGGCTGCGCAGGCAGTATATTGGGTGACGAGGTTGGTTGGCTGGCTGCGGCGTGGTGACGTACTGGGATAATGCGTGCAAGCTGCCTGGCCCGTCACAGGCGGCGAAAGAGCGGCAGGGAGGCGTGGTGGAGCTGCTTCTTCTGCGTAGCGTCATGGAGTTAAGTCCGAAATAATCGTTGTGAGGTTGGAACGTGTATGTTGCAAGCAAGTACTTCCTAATTTAAGTAGGTTCATCCAGATGGCGCTTATTGCCACTAAGGTTGGAAGGCCTAAGTTAGCGCCGTTTTGAGTGCAGCTAACTACTGCCATACGCTTCCCTGCGCAGCAAGAATGTCGCAACGCCTCACTGTATATACACGCCAGACAGACAAAGCAGAGAAGTTGCCTTTCAGGCGCGGCAAACGCAGACAACTTGGATGTTTACATCCGTGCGTGCTTTACCCAGAAGTTTCACAGAAAACCCTTTGCATAAATAAGACATGCAAAAGCTAATATATTCTTCGAAGTGTATCGCTAAAATCTATTCGGCAACTTTACATGACAGTAAATTGGTCCAATAATATTTTCACGTAAGAATACCTTTATACAGAATACAGCTAGGATTATTCTAGTTAAAATGCAGTTGGACAAAATATTCCCAAATTAATAAAACTCTATTACTCTTCGTAGAAAATCTTACATTATTTATAGCTGTTTCAGTATAAATTTATTATTCCTCTGTTAGTGCAGAATAATTTATAATTGCTACTTTTTTAAACTAGTTGTAGAAATGTCCCCTTTCACTTCCACAATTTGCAATATTAGTTCACAGATTTGGTGAATTTGCAGTTTATTTATTGTTTATTTTTTCAATTCTTTGGCAGAAAACTAAAGAAGAAAAATAAAAATAAATAAAGAAAAATGAAATAAATCAACATATACCGCACTTACTTTGTGTATACTTGATTCTGAGAAAGGATTATTCAAAACAAGAGGGGGAGAAGACAAAGAATCTGCGAAGATTCTTTCTCTTACTTTCTTCTTTATTTTTTTCTTTCTCTTTCTTTCTTTCTTTCTTTCTTTCTTTCTTTCTATCTTTCTATCTTTTTTTTCTTTTCTTCTTACTTTTTTAAATCTACATTACATTGAGATAGGAGACGGCTGGTCGTATTTTGGCACCTAGGGTCGCAGTAAATGCGGGGGATCCAAAGACAAGGTGTCAGCTGACCCTATTTCCAACGTTGTTTCCAAATAAAGACCTGGTAGGCCTGTAGATTTTCCTCGTCTCCAACATTTAGTATTAAAAAATAAGTGCCAAATATCCAAATCAGTGTATGATTAGCTTCTGATCACTATAATGGAATCCCAGCGTCAGATAGTTTTCCTTTGGAGACACCTCTACATATAACAAAAGACAGATTTGTCCATATACTCGCACCCAGTCCCTAATAGAGAGCACGATGGCGCAGTCTGCATGCTTATGACACAAGATCTCCGCCACTGGACATCTATTGCAGTGATTCGATGTCGACCTGCCATGCCGCCACAATTTGTCTGCTGTTGGAACAACCTCATTGACAGCAGTATACTACAGCCTTCCAGTCAGTGGGGATCTTCGGGTTCGTAAATTTACTCTTAATGGCACTCCGTCGTCACAGCGAATAGTCCCGCTGTACCCGGAGTAGAATACTGAATATACTCGTATGATTAACGTCCATGTAAAAGCACCAAGTCCCTTCTGTATACCAATGTTTTTCGCCACAAAGTTGTTTCCTGATTTGATGACGCCTAATTACTAGATTTTTATTTAATTTCTAAATTAGACCATAGATTGCACTTCAAAATTTACCTAATAGAAAAACGAATGCTATAATAAGCAGACGTTTTGCTCAACGGTATATGTTTCTTGAGTCTTCTCTCCCTAATAATAGTGTTTTTTTAAGTTTTTAAAATGCCTGAGAATAAACTATACTTTAAAGCACAGTCCTTTCATTTGAATTTCCTTAATTTTGAGTCTCAAATTTGTACATTTCCGCTCTTAACGGTCTACTTCAGTTTATTTCACAACCAAAATTCTCTAATTACGGAATCACACAGGTTTCCAGTGTATTTTATGAATCAGTTCAAGCAGGATTTGAGTTATTAGAGAGGAAACATACATAATATTTGCTATATCAAATTAAGTACAGTTACACGAAAAGAATGTAGTTTGAAGGTTATGTTATTACATTCTCATGCAGAAAAAGAAGTAGATGATTGTATGTTAATTCCAGGTCTCTTCTCGAGAACCCGAAATTACTCAAGCATTCCGGTTCATGTTTCAAAAGCGTATTAAATGTGGTTCTGCTGTTCTGCATATTTCAGTTTTTTTGGGGGGATGGCACAAATTCACTCACTTAAAGTTAGCACATTTGCGTATCTCTTTGCAACAGTAGCCTATCATGATTCAGTTTCTCATCAACAGGTATAGGAATTCTTAGGCAGTTGGCTTCAAGTTGTCTACACTCAAAGCATTGCACTACAAAGAACGCAAAACAGAGGCCTCAGAGTGCTGTCTGCAAACGCCAAAAGACTGTACGAGGGATGGGGTGGTTTGTTATCTATCATGTTTTGCCTTTATTTCATCTTATTTCTATCCATTCTGGCTTTATGGCTTCGAAACATATATATATATATTAATGGAACTGTCCATGGAAGAGCGGACCATGGCGACAGGCTCGGGGCATGCGCAGTATGAAAGTCCTTGACGTGGAAAATACTCGAGCCGCTCAACTATTCTCCCCTACTATAACTTGCTGAGCTCTGCGTGTCGAGGCCGGCAAGGTAAAAAATGCTGGTTTTCAACTTTCTCATTTGTTCAACGACAAAGTGAGAGTTATTTAATCCTTTGAACTGATATCTCGGACACGCCACAAATTAGTCTCCCAGCTTAAGGATGGTTCGTACCAGTGTATCAATCTCAAGTATGGCATTACAAAACAAAGTATAAGCAGATGATAAAATGAGCATCTTCCTTCTTGTCTTCTAATGCTAAGATTTAGAAGATGTAGGTTTTGAAATTTACAGCAAAATCTGTATGGTATTTCACGTTAGTGTATGGAATCAGGTTTCTAATATATCTGTGAAATGAAATATGATTAGTTAATTATTTAAATAAAGCATAACCTTGTATTAGGTACCCACGTGTTTTACTACTTCCTATGTGACTCAGCATTTACATAGCAACACTTATCGAGTTAACAAAAATTCACCTATGCATCGACTTAGAGAACATTTAAACTTGATATGGTAGGACGGGGTAATTCCGATAGGTCAGCGTAACTTCTTGATTGAAAATAAAATGTTACAATGTATCGAGTATACAAGTAAGCTCACAAGTAGTACACTATTATGGCTCACAGTGGGTATAATATCACTATCATTAATGGCAATCCTTATGCTGAAATAAAGCTATCAGAATTACCCGCCGAATTGAAAATTGAGAAATTCCATTGATATGACTGTGGGGCAATTTGGATAACAATGAATACAGTAAATAATAGCTCTGCTTTTGGATTCTGAAACAAATTTATTTTAGAAATGAAATATATAATATATATTATAATATACTAATGTGGAATTATAAAGAGTTAATTCCAACGAAATGTGAAGCATTGAAAAAATTAAGAAATATAAGGATTAACAATTCTTGAGTTCTGAACGCTATTTAGAAGCATCATTCATGGAACCAAACCTGGCATTTCTGGCAGCGAATCCAGTCACCTTTCAGAACAGACGACTTCGAGTAGTAGTTGACACTGCAGAATCCACATTTGTAGTCATCTACGTTGGAATCATTAGCAGTATCGTCTTCACTCGACGATAAGTCAATGAATTTCTTTGATTGTTTAGCTTCTTTTTCTTCTTGTTGTCATTCTTCTTTTTTTTAACTGAATTTGTTTCCCACGAAATTTCATCTCTCTCTTTACCTTAACAACTGCTACATTTTCTGATGATGTGCTGTGGCATGCTCCTTTCTTAGTTTGAACTCTTCTCTTGATCACACTCTTTACAGGACTAGGAAGGACCTCTCAAACGGTTCTTTCAGGCATTACACCCACAGGGGATTGTGAAGTACTAGGCTGTTTGAACATTGGATTTAGTTCATTTTATTTTAATTTAACTTTTGTATACAGGGTCGTATTGTGCCTTGAAAACTTGACTTGCACCTAGTAATGACAGATTACCCTCTATTACAGATGAGATTGCCTTTTCCATAGCTTCTTTGTCCCATTGTAACCGTAAATTCTTCCTTTTGTAATGTTGTACCATCTGAAAATTTGATCGGAATAATTAATAATTAATGTAATAAAAATTACTTTAAAACATAGCCCCCAATGGAAATAAGTTACATACCAGAGAAACAAATATATATGATATACGAGTAATCCCACCGATTGTTATCGAAATAGCCCCACAACACATGTTACCCGTTACGACTTAGACAGTCTTAGACCGTGCAATAGACAGCACCACGGTATACTATAATGGTTCGCAAAATACCAAGGAAACGTACGAAAACTAGTACACGAGACCAGCTAAAGCTTAAGTTTTCTGACCAAAACATTACATTATTGTACAGGCATTCCTTCCTTACCTTTGATTAGAAAAACTGATGTAGCGTCTCTTTTAATAGCAGAATCTATTCAGAGCCAAGAACACACGTTGATAAGACTCCGTCCTTAACTGTGAGACTGGAAACTTCAATATGGCGTGTTTAGCAGTGGCAGCGCATGAGAATTTAACATTATCCAAAAAGCCCCGCTATCCGAATTCCCCCGCCCTACCCTATAGGTTTTTCACACAATTTTGGAATTGAATATATAATGAAACTGTATTTCTGAGCTAAACGTATTATCAATTTTTATTATATAATCAAATAATAACCCGCCTATAAATAATTAATAGTGTATATAGATTATATATGTAATATATATTTGTTGTAAATATGTATAAGATAGTGCTGAAATGTATTTTTAGTTTTAGTTACATTGGAGCTGTTAAGTGCTATGAGAAGTTTGTGCAAGATAAACACAGTCATATACTCAAGAACCCTAGGGTGGTAGGTAAAAGGTATAACCTTGGTTAGCCGAACAGTAACTTAGAAGCTTGGTGAAAGTTTTCAACAGTCAGTGGAAAAGTACGGTAGTAACGTCCAGATTTTTGTAAATAATCACGTGTGAACAGAAAACCAATGGAAGCCAAACCAACGTGCTCTGCTAGCAAAAATTGAGCCAATCAGAATATAAAAGTAGTACATTTAAAATTTTTGAGTTGTGGACGCTAAGAAGTGGAATGCCCAAGCTAAGTCACTCGCTGTGGAAGATTCGTGGTTTATAGACGTAAAAATGTTGTGCTAGTGAAGTGAGAAAGAAAGATATTTAACTTCCCCTTTAAAAATATGTAGTTACTACCAGATAAAGAATACGAAATTCAAATAATTTTTAACATAATCGCTGAGATAAACATGTATGATATTTAGAAGCCACCGTTGACTGCAGATCGTTAACGAGCTTATAAAAATATTAACTATCTTACGGCTCCAAATTTCAATATCTCTGTAATTATAAAAAGCATTATACAGGGTTATTCTAAATTAGTTACCTGAAAGTATGAATGAATTATTTCGAAACTGTTGACGGAAATTTATTCCGATGTTCATCAAACCTTATGTCATATCATCAAGTTTTAAACATGGTCGACAGACTTCGCTACATGCACTCGCTCGTTCCTCTGGCGGGGAAAATGTGAAGCACTCGCAACACCTGGAGCCTAGTAAGCAGTCGCTATGGAGTCTTACAGCGGTGCGGAGCGCGCGCAGTGTTGTCTGTGGTTTCATGAAACTAAATCGCAAATTACCACACAAAGACGTTTTCGTACAAAGTATCAAAAAGCTCCCCCGCAGGTGAAAACTATCAAAACATGGTATGATCGATTCGTAGAAACAGGTTGTGTGGGACACCGAGAGAAAGGACAGGGACGTCCTCCTGTAGCAGGCCACGCTGTGGAAGCCGTGAGAAGCACTTATGCACAAAGTCCAAAGAAGTCTACAACTAGAGCAAGTTTTGAGCTGACCTACGGTATGGAGAATTTTATGACGACGACTGCAGTGTAAGGGGTACAAATTGCAACTGGTTCAGGCATTGAGTGCTAATGACAAGCTTAAACGTTCTGAGTTAAGTGCGGACATGATGAACAGGATGGAAGAAGACGATAGTTTTCTTAATAAGATTGTGTTCAGTGACAAGGCAACTTTTCACCTCAGTGGTACAGTTAATCGCCACAATGTAAGGATATGGGGTACACAGAAATCGACGGAATGCCTGGAACATACACTGACTCACCAAAACTGAATGTGTTTTGTGCGCTAAGCTCCGTGAAAGTGTATGGACCACTATTTTTTTATGAGAAGACTGTGACTGGCATCACATATCTATATATGTTAGAAAACTACCTGATGCCACAGCTGCAAGAAAATATGAGAGATAATTTCATTTTTCAACAAGATGGAGCACCTCCTCATTGCCACCATGAGGTCACTAAATACCTATCCACACCACTCCCGCTTGGATTGGACGTGGCGGCAACATAGCTTGGCCTCCACGATCTCCCGATTTAGCACCGCTGGAATTTAGTCTGTGGGGTTACATTAAAGATAACGTGTTACAACCCTCCACTGCCGACCAATCTCATGAGCTTCGTCAACGAATTAACGTAGCGGTAGCTCGGGTAGATGCGGACATCATCACGCGTATCTGGGATGAACTGTCGTACAGGTGGGATATCTGCCGAGTGACAAAAGGGAGTCACATTGAACATTTGTAAACATTGCAAATAAAACTTAATGGTAATGTCAATGTATGTAATGGAAATGGAAATCAACTACGTAAGATAGCTATGTATAATTTAGCTTTATTATCAGGTAACTAATTTAGAATAACCCTGTATATATTTTGCTGAACAAACTGGTGTACATTGTACGTTACTATTTTACCTTTAACCGCACCACTCCCTGAAAAGAGATTTGCTCTACGAACCACAACTGGCGCAGCTCAGGCTTAATTAATATCAAATTATAAACATTTTAGGTACCCAGAGAGTAACATACATGTAATATAGACTTTTATATCGCCTAATATAAACATTCGAAACGCACCCCATCAATAATGCTGGTAAAACGTGTCTGATAAATTGCACTTTACATAACATTTTAGAACTTTAAAAATTCCTACTTCGTCTACATGAAACAAAACAATCTACATTCCCTTCAATTGCAAATGAAGGAGAGCAAATGTACCTCTGCTTTGAAGCTGTTCGACAAAGTTCTTACCTTTGACTTGATGCTGGTTCTCTGATGCCTCGCTCTTCAATTTATAAGCGTACGCTTCAAATTGGGAGGCTTTTAGCATAGCGCGAACAAATTCGAGTAGATCAAGCCAGCACCATGCGGTCGTTGTGCAATACTTAACAACAGAGCAGTAACAGTATTCTAAAAGCATCATTGGGGCCATTTTGAGACATAATGATTTCGCAACTTTCGTGAAGTTGATATTAGTTGGAGGTATAGGTATTGATGCCACAAAATTATTAAGATATTGAATTCATTACAATTTCAGAATATGGGGAAGGTGGTTTGACAGTCAAGTCAAATATATGTGCATAGGAGGAATGCAACAAGTTTTAACACTAAATAATAACTTGATTACACTAGTCTGTATGATATTGGATGACTGAAAATTAATACGTGATTCTGACTCACTTTTTATACTGATTTCAGAACTGCTTTTAGTTTTTTCTATCACGTACAGTTTTTTCACAATTTCACTTCAAAAATATGGAGATATAAGTATATTCCTTCCGCCACTACACATAAAATTGGGCTCGATGAAGCAATTTGTAAGGTCTCTACTACAGGATGGACCGTGCTTCAAGTACCTTTCCAAGAAATTTCCCTGCATTACACAAGACAAATTAAGGGCTGGGATGTTTGTTGGTCCTCAAATAAAGAAATTGATGAAGGATGAAGATTTTGAGAAGACAATGAATGAGAGAGAAATAGAAGCATGGACCGCCTTCCGATCAGTTATTGAAAACTTCTTAGGCAATAACAAAGATCCTAATTACAAAATCATTGTCGAAACAATGTTGGAAAATTTCAAGAAGATGGGTTGTAACATGAGTGTAAAGGTGCACTTTCTGAATTCACATATCGACTACTTTCCAGAAAATCTGGGACATTATAGTGAAGAGAAGGGTGAACGTTTTCACCAAGATATTAAGGGAATGGGGAGGAGGTACCAGGGGAGATGGAATGAAACTATGATGGCCGACTACTGTTGGATGTTGAGGAGGGACAGTCATCTTCAAGGATCTGCAAGGAAGTCAAAAAAGAGAAAGTTTGAAAAACATTAAATGAAACACTTTGGCTTCTTGTTTTGTTAAAATATAGTCATGAAATAAATTAGGGGAGTTCTTGAGAGTATTCTTAAAATGTGTCTTGAATAAAAACTTACCTTGTGTGAAATGGTATTTGAATACTTTTCTACACTCATTAGTAAAATTGTCAAAACATTACTTCTTATTTTGTGTAAAAACCTGACGTGATAGAAAAAAACGGAGGTTATTTCTGGAATCAGCATAAAAACTTGATTCAAGAATACCTACTTTTAAGAAGTCATCTGACAAAAAGTTTGAAAATGCAGACTAGCGTTATTAAAAACACCGAGTTCTACAAATATTTAGACATTACTATTTTTAAAGATAGTGGGATGAAAAACGAAATTCAGAACAGAAACACTCAGGGCAGAAAAGCGACATCCCTTCTCAATGGGGTACCATGGAACAGACATATCACGAAAAGGAGAAAAGTAGTCTATTAAAGATTCTATAGTTAAGAAAATAGTACATGGTTCAGAAATTGACGGCTAAAAAGAAAAGCAGAAAGGAGGTTATTAGCAACAGAACTGGATTTTTGGAGAAGAGCAAAGAAATTTCTAAGATGGAAAGAATTAGAAATGAAGTAATTCGGGAACAATTGGAAGTTCAAAGCAAAGCAAAGCAATCCCTGATTACCCTCCCTTTCGTAGTACTTACACCCCCAAGACTTACAAGCCAACCCTTTGGGCAGATATCTGTCGGAGAGCTGAGGGTCTGTGGATCAGAGAGTGATAACCAGGGTGGTAGAACAGCCCGATGCCCGGGATGAGAGCGAAGAAGGTGATGATAGATGAGATGCGAGAGATGAATGACAGAAAAGATGAAGATGGAGCACTGGTGGAAAGAGGAATAGCGGGGAAATCGGAGTAAACCCGCCCAGACGCTGCTTTGTCCACCACAAATCCCACATGCGGTTCCCTGGGTTTGAAATTGAACCCGGGCCGCCTTGGTGAAAGGCGTGTGGTCTAACCACTCGGCCACGGCGCCGCCACACAAATGGAAGTTCAACAGACTATAATAGATGAGATTAAAGAAAAACAACTTGTATGGCATGGTGATGTGGAAGGGATGGGCGAGGAAACGTTATCAGACAAGATCCTAAGATGTAATCCTTCGGGCAGAAAGAAGAGAGGCAGACCCAAGAGAACATGATTTTTTGGGGTACAAGAAGGCATAAAAGAGAAAAAGATTTCTGAGAAACTACGGGGGCATAGAGAATCTTGGAAATTGAGAATACGAAGATGTAGACATAGTAAAAAGACATGATGATGAGAATGGATATTACGAGGGCCGTCCAATAAGTAAGTTTCTCTATTTTATAAAAAAAGCATTACACACAATTGATCATGTTGAATTAATTTTATTTATATTGTATAATCCTTCTGTTACTTTTCTACATAGTCATCATGTTTTTCCAAGCATTTTTCGGGACGTGACACAAGTTTTTCCAAGCCAGTGTTGTACCAGGTCGGGTCCTGTGCTCGCAACCAGCTGTTCACTGATTTGACTTCATCATCGGTGTTAAAAGTGCTTACCTTTGAGTTGGAGAAACATGTGAAAATCACTTGGGACAAGCTCCGGTGAATACGTGGGAAAAGATCTGGTGAATATGGAGGATGCGAGAAAACTTCCCAGTTGAATCTTCTGAACCCACCCGGGTCAAGATTCAACTTGGAAGTTTTCTCGTATCCTCCGTATTCACCGGAGCTTGCCCCAAGTGATTTTCACATGTTCCTCCAACTCAGAGGTAAGCACTTTTAACACCGATGATGAAGTGAAATCCGTGAATAGCTGGTTGCGAGCACAGGACCCGACCTGGTACAACACTGGCTTGGAAAAACTTGTGCGCATGTCCCCAAAAATGCTTGGAAAAACATGTTGACTATGTAGAAATGTAACAAAAGGAGTGTACAATATAAATAAAATTAATTCAACATGATCAATTTTGAGTAATGTTTTTTTATAAAATAGGTAAACTTATTTATTGGACGCCCCTCGTATATTAATTTAAACTAGCTACAGATCTCACTATTTTAAACACATGTAATAAAATATATCTTCTTCTATAACCAATGTTTGGCGAGATATTTTAAGTTTTTTTAATACAATTAGATATTATAGCAACGTTGCAGATCTACTGACCCACATTGTGGCGGCAGTGGAGGTTTGCTTTCAAAACAGTTGGAGCACAGCAAGTAAACATGTTTCGCTTTCGCTTTCAGCGCGTTTGGACAGTCAAGAATGTAAACAAAGCTTACGTGTTTATAACCTCTTCGCCATCACTGCAATGTAGATCTTCCAGTGATACATTGTGCAACTTAAAATCACAACCTAATAACATTTTTATCAACTCGTTTCATATTAAACTGAAATACCCTTTAAAATTCGTACTGCCTAGCAATACAGTAGTGCTTAATGAAAGGGTCCATTACTTTACAGCACGTACAAACAAAGCAATAGATCTTTAGCAATATGAATTTACAAAGTCTCCGCTGAATGACAACTTCTAACATCAGATATAAACATAATTAACAAACCAAATGATTCACCTGTTTCACAAGTATTGTTAAAATATCTACCATTTCCGGAACTATAAGCATCAAACCGCTATAACCAATTTATTCGTACTCTGGCAGACACTTCTTCCTTCTTATGTATTTACTCCGCAACCATAAAATATGCTCTCTCTCTCTGAGTTTTAACCTCAGCAATTGGTGCTTTTTAGACCTGTTTTTCACACCTCCCGAAGAAACACCCATGAGAATTCAGGTATGGCGATCTTGCAGATCACGATGGACCCATAGCGTCCATTTTCCACCTATGAAGAAAGCTATGATTTAGATGGACACGAACATTACGAGTAATGTGAGCTGGTACGCCATCATGTAGGAAGCACATGTTTCTCCCGGTTTCAAAAGTTCTTGAGTTTATTAACATTCGGCAGGCAACTTTTGATGGCATAATCTGGCACCGGTTGCAGCATCCTAGGCGTTTTCAACATCAATTAATAGCCTACCATGGAGGAAAGCTATGTTTAGATGGACACGGACATTACGAGTAATGTGAGCTGGAGCACCATCGTGCAGGAACCACGTGCTTCTCCTTGTTTCAAGAGTTCTTGAATTTATTAACATTCGGCAGGTAGCCTTTGGTGGCATAATCTGGCAGCGGTTGCAGCATTCTGGGCGTTTTCGCCATCAATTAATAGCCTACCATGGAGGAAAGCTATGATTTAGATGGGCACGGACATTACGAGTAATGTGAGCTGGAGCACCATTGTGCAGGGACCACGTGCTTCTCCTTGTTTCAGGAGTTCTTGAGTTTATTAACATTCGGTAGGCAAACTTTGGTGGCATAATCTGGCAGCGGTTACAGCATTTTGGGCGGTTTCGCCATCAATTAACAGTTTATCATGGTCTTCACGATTGGAAAGGACTGGCATCTCGTGTTCCTATACTTTTCCTTGTGTTATCACTTATCCTATGGTTTTCAACATATTATAGCAGTTATTCTAAGAGAACCAACCTTCTCCTGAGGCTAACTAAGCATTAGTGCTTTCTACAATGAGGATATTTAAGCAAGACAGATAAACGCTTATGGAAAGCTAAGCGAATTCTCTCCTTATTACACTAATTTGGTGTAGACCAATTTGTTGCCAGTTGTTACTCGTTTATTCCCCACCGTGTGGCATCATCTTTTCGTGGAGTTTATTTACGTTAAATGACACGTGAAAACCAAAACTAGTAATCACCCTTCAGGTGACTGACCTACCCTGATGTGCATGAAAGGTTACCAGTATTCTAGTCACATTAGTTCTGATGACACGTGAAATTTGGAATTTCTCTTTAAGGGATTATTTAAAACTTTCTATAACGTAATTACTACCAAAAATGTCAAAATGGCTTACTCAACTCATCTTACAAATAACAAAATATTACCTTGATACATTCTTATTAAATTAACAATCTAACATTGAAGAAGAAAATAAAATTCTTTTGCGAAAACGGGTGATCAAGGAACAAAATGCTATTATATATTTTATTGCTTGTAACAGGATATATGGTATACAACGGAGGATACCTCGCGCACTGCGACCTATAGAGGTCTATTGCGGCTACCATCCCCCGGAGGAAGCTAAAGGTCGCAGGCAGACAGGCCACAAAGACTCGTGGAAGTCTTTAACATTTCCTGGCTCGAAGATCCGACACGCTACTGGAGCTATCCAAAGGGCGATGAACGACCCGTGCAACCAGGCAGCCCTCTAGTGTCCATGGGGAATACTCTTTCCTTGGAGGAAGTATCCGCACCGTGTGTTCGGGATCGCTTCACACCACCAAACCTAGAAGCACACTTGAAACGGTATGAAACGGAAATGAGGGAAAGGAAATCGTGGAAGATGAGAAACCTTCCGCCTACCGACCAGTGAAAACCACGAAAATCCCTAAGGTCGGAGAGAACGTTGACGGAAACCGAATCGGTTGTTTTGCTTGTAATACTTCTATGAATTACATTTTAGTGGGAATGTAACATGTTCCCTTCCAGCTTGTACAAATCATAACAAGCTATGGTAAGAAACGTATTTGCTGTTATTCTATAGGCTAGGAAACTAACATATTGCAATTTATTTTGCAGCAAATGTAAGTTATAAAACGTTTTTGAGTAAACGAATACTAAGGACTGCTTGCATTCCAATACTCTCGAAAGGTATTCTGTTCAGCTGTTGCGGACAACAGATTAAGCAAACCTCGAACTGGATAAGCCAGCCCCCAACATTCCTTACTTTTTCCGTTTCCACCAGTCCAATCTTTGAGAAGAGTTGCTAGAAAACCGAGAAACGCTGAGATATATTTCTTAACAAAACATCCGTTTCTCAGCTATAAAATAAATTTACGATGTCATTAAATAAGCGATATGTTTATACTTTCTTCCCCGTAACAATGCATTTCGTACAATTCATTTTGTACCTTACGTACTTCCGCACTGCTAAACAATTTTCCTTTAGGCAGCGTAAAATTTCTTTCCAGAATCAGAACATTTGGTATTGGCATTTAAAAGTACCACTCTTAATTTACTTACAATATACGAAATTCAACTGTCAAGCGACTTTTCTAGGCCGCGTGCGAGCTCTATTAACACTAATAAGAAATACCACTCGTTCGAAACTGGGATTTAGTTCAGGATTCACGAGTAACTGGCTGAGGTGTGTGCATCTCCAATATCGAGATATTTCTGGCCAAAAGTCATACTTAGTACCTAGCCTTTGTTCGGTGTGTGGAAGAAACCGGCAACATCACAGAGAGCGACAGCCTAGCGCTCCACGTACTGAGTACAAGGTCCTCTGAAGCGGTTCAAACCGTTTCAATTTCTGAAAAACAACCCAACTCAGTCAGGTACTCATGAAACGAAACAAAATCCCAGTTTCGAACGAGTGGAGTATTTTTGTGGATAAAATCAAATCATTCCTCATCTAAGTTGGCATTTATTGGCAATCCCTTTCTCCTGTATGGTTTTAAAATTTGTCTAACCTCTCTGTTGATACCACGTAGTCACGTCAAAAGGTGTTTACATATGTAAGCACTAAAACATTCTGTGTTAACATTAGATAAGCATATCGTTGTGCGGATTAACCTCAAAATTATATCTAAATTTTGTGGTAATTATTTCATTTACAGCTGTAGTTCTAGTTCTAGTTCGAAAAGGGGCGGGTTTTATGCCCAAGCACTGCTACCTTAAAGATCTATTGCGCATCCCGTAGTCTGTTGCTCGTTATGAACTTAACCAGGCTGGTAACTGAGGCTTTCGATAGTTCATCTATCTTTGGAAATTGATTGCCAAAAATACTTGCTCTTTGATTCGCAAGAGCAGGGCAATCACACAGCAGATGAGTAACAGTCTCATCTCCTTCTAGGTATCTACTACAGATAGGGTTGTTAAACAATCCCATTCTGTATAGATTAAACTTTAGGGCACAGTGTCCTGTAATGAATCCTGTTGCCCATGCAAGTCTTCTTCTACAAAGACCGCGCAAGTACTTTGTCCGGCTGTTATCCAGGTCTGTAATAAACAACTTGGAATGTTTGCAACCCTCAATGGAGTTCCAGTAATTCTTGTCCAGCACTTAATAGCCTGTTTCACTGGTCTGTAGGACAACCCCAGTACAGGCTCCGGACCAAAAAGGGGATTTCGCTGCCAATCTTGGCTGGTTCATCTGCTTTCTCATTGCCTGGTATACCTGTGTGTCCTGGCACCCACATAAGTTGAACCTTATTGTGTTCAGCCAGTGTCATTAAGGATTCCCGGCATTCTGAGACGAACTTTGATTTTATTGATGGCGATCAAGTGCTTTAAGAACAGCTTGACTGTCTGAGAGGATAAGAACACTTCTATTCTTATATCTCCTTTTAATGCTTTCCATGACACTGGCTAGGATTGCATAAACCTCAGCCTGGAAAACTGTAGCTAAGGTACTCAGACTATACTAAATCTTCGTGCCATACCGTAAAGCCCAGCCCCTGTTCCTGATTTGGTTCTAGATCCATCAGTATACCGGATTGGGCCTTTGTTATTATGAGGTTTTACCAGTCTTTCCCATTCACCCCGCTGTGGATAGGAGACCGTAAATTGTAATTCAAACTTGAATCTTGGTTCAAGAAAGTCAGTCCTCATGTTGAGTATCTGTTGTACATTCTTATCCCAAGGAAGGTTGAGATGATTAACATGTCCAGTATTAGACACTTTGGTTTGGCGACAAATACGGTGATACGCGATCATGGCTTCTGCCTTCATCCATATGTGGAGAGGTGTGAGCCCAATCAGCATCTCCATTGCCGCAGCTGGAGTAGTTTTGAAAGCTCCCAAAATTGAAATGCAGAAGGTCCTCTGTAATTTACAGAGTTCCTTTCTGCACACATTTAAATTAACTCTAGGCCACCACATCAGTGCGGCATAGGAGAATATAGGTCTCACCATGACAGTGTATATCCAATACACTATACTAGGTTTCAGACCCCATGTCTTACCAAGCATACCTCTACATGTCAAAAGACTCTGTAGCTTTTGGTAATACATATTTACAGCTGTAAACATGGTTTTGAAGTCGAAAACAAAAATTATGTTACTCATCATTTCCAATTTTGACGACAATTTCCAGGTTCAGATGGTACTTTCTATTGCAGTTTAGTAGAAAAAGGTGTTCATTTATATAATGAAATTCGGTTATAGGTCTTATTTACATGTGGTTTTTGGGTTGTTACCGGATATTTTAACTTCTGTCCCCCTGGACAGTGCAAGCATCCAGTGCGCCGAGGAGATATACAAACTTAAAACAGGCTAATCAAGGAAAGTGCATGAACACTGGGGCGCAGTAGAAAAGAAAAGGAAAGATGGTTGTGTTGGTTACATCACATAGATGTTACTACATAGGGGTAGACAACTTGCAATACCTTTAATCAACAGTTTTGAGATTTTCTAACAAGGAAAACGCCGAGAATTTCCAATGCAATACGCATATAAACAAAATAAATATAATTAAATACATTCAATGGTAACGTCTTCGCAATCGCCTAATCAGTGATTTAAAATTCTGAATTTATTCTCTTGGTCTCAATTTTGTTTGCTGAAAAATAAGAATAAGAACATTTCTATGCAATACTCAAATTATCCATAGCAACAATCCTCATCCCACACTTCGTGTACAGTATAGAATGTGCAGACTGCTATGTCCCTGGCCTTGCGTAACTCAAGAGTAATTTGTTTACACAGGATGTTCGGAAATTCCCCTTACAAACTCTTAGGACTTGTAGAGGGGACTGAATAGATCATGTTTTGTATGGGAACCCGTGTCCGGAAACGTACCACTCCTGTGCTATAACAATTTCAAGTCGGCTTGCCGTATGCAACCGGCTAGTCACGACGAGCGGTGTTTACGTGAGACGAGCAGCTGATGTCATTTGACCTCTACCCTGGTTTGAGGCCTGTAGAGTTAGACGAAGAAATTTTGGCATGAATTGTGGCCGCTGTATAACAAATTGCAGAGATACCAGGAGTGACTTTACCAGAATATCATTCGTAGGTACAATGTGTACAACTTTAGTGGTGGTCCATGGAACCGGAATTGTAGCGGTTCAGAATGCCAACCAGCCTGTGGTGAAGGGAAATACAGATTGTTCAGTTTAACTGTACACAAAATTATTTGTGAAACATGATTAAATTTCCTATTTATTTCTTTAGTGGCATTACCTAATGAGTTGAATTTGTAAGAAAAGTGATGTACTTAGTCACGCCTAACTAAAACACTTAAGCAAACGTGGTCACTTTGAACGCCTGTTTTCAAATTGTTATACAACAGAAGTGGTACGTTTCCGGACATGGGTTCCTATTCAAAACATGATCTATCCAGTCCCCTCTACAAGCCTTAAAACGTTGTAAGGGGAATTTCCAAACACTGTATTTACAAGTTTTGTCATGAGTTATGACAGCCTTCAAATGGTTTGGAGGTCAAATAAATGAACTTGCCCTGCCCTAAAGGGCAGCTTAGATTTTGCTACTCTTTTTTGCCTGCTGCCCCCTGCGTGCACATTATATTACGATTTGCTCACCTAGTATACAGAACTGCAGAAGATACAGTGCTGTTAGGGTTTAATTATGCTTTAATAAGCTCCTTAATATAGAGGTAAAAAACTAGAGCTTTATTTATTTATTTTGTTCAAGATATATTAGGTGTAGATTCCATCCTCTTAGGAGGCGATTCTATCTATAAAGAAGAATGGAAAATGGTACAATTTCACTCCGTGAAAGGTTATTTCAGTAGAAAAAAAGTTTTTTTCAGTTTTCGTCGCATTATATTTCACATACAGAACGATTAAGGCAAGCGTTATTGAAGCACGTCATACACGGGTAACTAAGTTAGTTTTTTTATCTTCATTTTTATTCTCAAGCTCTTCGTTTCGCCACGATTTAACCTTTTCGTTTTGTACAAATCGTAATTTGAGCTAAAATTAAGGCACCGCAAAAATACATTGCAGCGGCTGAATAGCACTCTCTCTCTCTCTCTCTCTCTCTCTCTCTCTCTCTCACACACACACACACACACACACACACACACGTGCGCGGAATCTCTTGCCCGCTCGCTTTCACAATATCTTCGGTATAAATACCGTTGCCAAATTTGTACGTCGTTTTTATTTGGTTTTATTGAAGTTTTAAATAAAAATAAGATAGTTACTACCTGTCTGAGGAATAAGTGCAGATGGGAGGCAAAGGAAGCTCGAGCAGAAACAACAGACAGACCGTAATACGTCACCGTTCCCGGTGCGCAGCATGTACGGGTCTTCAGTAAGGAAATGCAGCATTTGAATCTGTTAAGTCACAGTGGACGGGTTCGTAAACAAATCACAGTGCAAACACCGCCACGCGAAGTCATACGCTCACAAAGTAGAACAATAATATTCAATGTGTTACAGTTTTGTAAAGAAGAGATACGTAAAGGTCACGAACGTTGTGTTGTGTTTTAATGGTCAGACTGTACTGTTCTCGCGTTATCTCTGCTGTCTAAACCTAGCCATGGCACAGTAGCGACCTCGCTTGTAAACTACACTACTACTTCAGACAGGTAGGAAGTTTTTTTGTCGATTGTAAACAAAATCGTTTCCTGTGTTTTATTCCGTTTCCTTAAATTATTACAGTAAGTGTATAATAAGTAAGCGTTTAAATTAAAATATTTATTATCTTTTACTGTTTTGTTCAAACTCAAACAACTGCGTTTTAGTTGCTTTTCTTATTAAACATTAAGCATTTCACAATACAGGAAGGAACTACCTTGAGAATTAAACGCTACTACCAAAGGTAATATCGTTGTCGTAATGCAGTAGATGCACTGGTATCGGAGACAGAGCGCGCGGGGGGCCTGACCTTGCCCGTCAAGTGCAGGCGGGAACCATCTGCAAGGGAAAACTCGCTGTTACCGTTGGCTCTATATTTCAAAGTGCTGGTCCACAAATAAATGAAATATAGAACATAAGTGTTCATAAACTTTTTCATTGTACTCACCGAGATCTATCTTTGGTTTAAACGAAAACATCTACACCCTTACACCTAATATACCAACTTTTACATCTGCACTCAATCGGTGTCTTTGCCCTAAGAACAAATTACAAATGTGCAATGATATTAATTCGTTTTTAGAATGACTTTTTTGGGTTTTACAACATGGCTTTTGAGGTTGAATCACACAGTCACACTGCCATTTTTGTAGTGTTTATTTTTAGTTCTTACTACATACGGTGCAACAGGCGGTGAACGCTGATGATACATAAAATTAAATGATAATTGGGAAAGGAAACGTTCCAGGCCTAAGTTTAGGGTATCTCCCCGACATTTGCAAGTTATTGAAGACTGACGAAAAAGCCTCAGTCAGGGCGGTCCTGGCGGGATTTGAAACGCAAATCCCCCTTTAACGAGTCCGTTAAGTCATGCTTCCAAGCTCTAGGCAGCATGGGGAATAATTGTAGTTAAATAAAAATTCCCTTCCATCTAGGAATTGAACCCAGGGCCTCTGGAATAGCAAGCTAGCATGTTAACCACAATACCGAAGATTATGTTCTCTATTATTGACCATAAAAGCAAGATCACCGCCTCTATAGATGAATTATCCCAACAAAGATTGTTTTAATTTAGTACCACAAGGTTTTTGGTGAACATCAATAATTTGTTATGCTTTATTTAATGATGATTTAAATTCACTTCATATTTGATAACATAACACATTCATTTAATTTCTTACGTATAAATTTAAAAATCTTTAATATTGATTTACCATGTGAAGTAGCTGCAAAACCATCTACTGCTTCTAATTTCTATTGAAGTTAAAAGCAGTGAAAATTTTATGTTCATATGGATGCTAGAACCTTGCTTCCAGGTTTATAAATAGCTTGTATAAAACAGCAACTTATGGGAAACTTGGAGCGTCTCATGTCAGAAAAATAGAAGAGAGAATATACAGAGACATGACAGTTTAATATGGATATGTCATGTGAATGATTGTGCTAAGAGCACGAAGGAAAATTAGTTTCCATATTTTAAATATTAACTCTAATATACAGTGCTTTTCTTCCACACTGCGGCCACCGCACGGCGGTTCGAACGCCGGCCACCGTAGCTCGGACTCCCGCCAAAACAGTATATCCGCGCAACCGCCTCACGTTCCCATATTCACAGTTACAACTTCAATGATAATAAACATGTACCTTAACATAAGAGATGTTGGGGAATGTTATTCTTTTCTAACACACATTTCTGTCATCTTCTTAGGAAAGTTTCATTTACACTCGAGACTTCAATATCTAAAATTGAGTGGGTTTCTCGCCTGATGTTTTCTTTTAGTTCTTCCAATGTATGGGGGTTTGTTGCATACACTCCATTTTTAAAGTTCCCCTATAGACGAAAACCGATTACAGTTTGTACAGGTGATCTTGAGGGCTATAATCCTTTACTAATTACCCTATCTTCAAACATTAAACTTAATGACTCATCAGCTGTATGCACGGTAGCAAAAGTCTTGTTGGAAATACCCAGACTGACATTCAACGTCAGTCAGCTGTTCAAAAAAACTGTGTAAGTCATTCCTGCATCTCTCTGGATTTGCTATTTCTTCAAAAATATAGACGGTCCTATTATTCTGTATACATTTACTGCACACCACACACCAGTTTTTGCAATATGCAAGGGAATATCGTGTGTAAAATCGGGTTTCTCTGTGCTTTAGTATCTGTTATTTTACGACGGAACATAACCATGTAAATAGAACCATGCTTTATCAGAGAAGAATATTAAGCGTGGGTCAATTACTCTATCATTGAAATTTCGTAGAATACAATTACAGAAATTAACCCGACTCTGATGATGAAGTGAAAAACAAAGTACTCACTTTCTGATACTGAACTCTCGAGTGTAAATGAACATTTTCTGAAAAGATGCCAAAAATGTGTGAATAAAGGACATAATTTTGAAACCCTCCTGCGTGCTTATTATCACTGTAATTGTAACTGTAAATATGAAAACGTGAGGCGGTTACATGGATATTACAACTGTTTCGGTGGGAGTCCGAGCTGTAGTGGCTGGCGCGCGAGAAGCCGTGCGGTGGCCGCAGTGTGAAAGAAAATCCTTCTATTTTATGAAACTTATACAAATTTTACGTTTAATAGCGTTTGGCTGAATTTCATACACTTAATTTGTATTCTCAAAATTAGAGGCCTGCATTCTCATGAAAACAACCGACCGTGGCTCACCGGGCCACTTTCCGTTGCCACCTACGGCAGCCGAGACAGATTTAGCTGAGCACGTGAAGCCGAACAGAGACAGCCCAGCGGTTGCAGTAAAGTCTCGGTCGCCCTCAAGCAATCGTAATACTGCTGCTCTCTGGTGCGTCCCAGTTGTAATACAACTGCCGGCGAGTCGTAGTTCAGCAGAACCGGGTACTAACACAATACTACATTCAAGAGCTTTTATTGGAGGTGGCAAAATTTGGGAGTGATGACTTATAAAACAGTTGCATTCTATTATAAACTACAGCGATTCATTTAATATAACATTATTACACACCAAATTGTTGGTTATTAAATACTCAATTTATCGCTCGTACATAATCTATTATCTGGATAATCCGACGTTCTGTATTGTAATTATTTATTTATATTTGTGGTTTTAAGTTTATTAACTGCGTAGATCTTATTGGAAGGGTTGCAATTTTGAATACGCTTTAAAAAATAAGTTGTTTTTATAAAAAAGCAAATTTATAGTAATCACATCTATAATGAAGATATTTAGGGGATTCGAAATCTGAGATTTTGCATTTGTTATATTTTAAATGTATTATATAGTGTCTATATGATTATAGTTTTCGATACTACTGAGTGTTGCGGCATTACTTACAAAAAATAAAGAAAGAATTCATTATTACGTTATATGCAACTTTAGAAAAACCTCAAAAATGAAGCCCATGGGCATAATAGAACAAAATCTGATATATTTATTACTATTTGTCTATGTGTACAAACAAGGAAAATATAACAGAAAAAGCTGAGGCACAAACTTTACTTACGTAATATTAATTGTAATAGTTATTAATATGGAAGTATTCTGCAAAAACAAATTAATACTTCTTTTTGTGGAATGTACTACAACGGGTAGGTCTTTTATGTTAATTATACATAAAATGAACTCCCCAATACCTACGTGTCATTCTTGTAATTAAACTATATGATCATAAATGATCACTATTTCAATAACAACCGTTCCAAGATACTAGAGATAAAAGACTGACAGCCTTGTTTACAAAAGCAAGTAAGGTTGGGAATTAGGAACGGAGTTGTCTGTCTCATTTGTCAGTACACGTATAGCCGCATTTTACGGCGCGCAGACTCAATTAGGATGGAGAGGCATCGGTACTATGAAGCTTAGCAGTGGATCGGTTCTAGCGCTGACATAAATCGGATTGAAGCATTAATTGCTTTCCATGTTGAAACGAAATTGTTATGTATTTCTCCAAACACGTTTCATGGTGCGCATTGTATGTAAGTTAGTGCAGAAGCAAGGAGTGTAACTGTTTTTGTATGTTTTGCATATACAAAGACGATATTCTTGATCATGAGCATTAATGCTAATAAAAATACTAATATATTTTTGCTACCATTATTAATACTGCCATCACTATAAAAACTACTATCCGTACAACTTAACTACCACCATCTATATGAAAAATGTAGAACAAGCACTCAACTGATTTAAATTGTTTTTGTCATCAGGCTTCTGTGAGAAGAAAGGGGAAAAAAAGAAATATCGTAAAACTTTAAACGTTCTTCGTCACATTTACTTGCATTTGGGAAAATGCAAATACCAGCATAAATATTTAAAAGGAACTGTTGATGTGAAAATATAAATGTGTTTCGAACAATTTGTGTATTCTTTTATAGACATACATTTTTTCTATAATCAAGTTTTTTGCCTCTCCCTTTTGGTTTTCAAATTACATAAAATCCACTAATACTAAAGTGGAGTTCATATACTATTCTCAGAAAATTCAAGGTATACATTTTATTTGTCGTGTCAGTATCTCACACAATAGCATTTAAATCAAAACCACCGTTTTTGAGCAAATAAAAAATAATGAATGTTGTTCCATGTGAAGGATATTTTGGGGAGGAGGGAATTTCATGAAAACCTTGGTGCCACATCCGTGGAAGATGTTGCTCTTAAATACAAAATTTATGTCTTTATTTATTTAATGTTGGTATTTATCAGACTTTTCTTTTTTGAGTTATGCTGTACATACACACACGCACAGACGGATCTCTTTCTCAAAATTCTTCTTTGGGTTCAAGGGATGATCTCAAAATATGTATCCCCAGTAAAACTTCGATATCAATTTTTTGGATGGAATACAGTACTTCCTCTACCTATCATAGATAGGCTGTAGATAAAGTAATAAAGAAATATATAAATTGACCAGCCCAAAAAAGGCAAAAGTAACGGAGACTTGCTAAATAAGGCTACGCATTTGCTACTGAGTGAGTAAAGAAGTACCTAACCGTAAAGATTGCTTCATTCACCTATACATTCCAAAGCACCATCGTTGCTCAAAATAGTCACGGTTAACCGCGGGATCCAAGTCGACCGTGAGCTCTCGGTCAAGAGAAGTGCTTCGGACAGAGAAACAAGGGAGCAAAGAAGTTGAGCGTGATAGGTATGTAATCATCTGCACATTCATGTCGACGGTCGAGCGTAACAGGCTATCACTGAAACACTGAACCGGTCGGTACGGTCGGTTGTTTTCTCTGAAATACAGACCTCTACTCAAAAGCGTGAAAGCGCGGATTAAAAGCCCTAAACACACCAATATTAAATCCGCTAAATTCATGACCTATTATCCCAGAAATTATGTAATAAATCAAACTGCAATTTTTACAGATTGCATATGAATATCGTCTTAGATCACAGATTTAGTTTTATCAAATAAGTTTGATTATTAAGGAAGATAGGATTTTTTCTTAACTTCACAATCATTTGATTAACGTTCATCAGCCATAATTTTGTTTAAAAATTATTAACTATATTATTAACGCCAAAAGAGATCCACAACAGCACTTCAGGATTACTTTTATCATCTTAAAATGTGATTTAGCTATCTCGAATAGTTTCTGAGAAAACAGTTCATTTATACCACAATATGTCATTCACAGAAAAACTGTTTAAAGCGAAAGTGGAGACAACAAGCTCGCATATATACACAAAGAAATAAACCACATGTCTTGAACACACACGTTGCTATACATAAGGCAATGCATATATGAAAGTCAAAAAAATCCAGTTTTCTACTGATTGCGTTTAAAGTTTAGCACATATAAAACATATAGTGCACACAAAATTTTAACAAGCTATGGCAAACCGTTGTTAAGACCTTTTTTATTCATAATTAATTACTTTTTGATAATATGGTAATATGAAATTCTCTTTGCACCCTACGGTTTATCACATCACTCCCAAATGTTTAATTGAAGCTTACTATACAAATATAAAGAAACTGTTGTGCAGGTACTTCTTAATTTTAATCAGTTAAAGAGGAGATTTTTTGTTCACATATTATTGAATTTTTGAACATTTTCAATTTGAGTTATGGAAAGGAATTCATTTCATAATTCCTGAAGCTGTCCTGAAATTTTCAAACTACAAGTTATAAACTGTGATCCAAAAAGCACTTTGTAAAGTGAAAATGCTGAAAAAAGAAGGAACTGAGAAAATGGAGTTTTAAGTTCAACGTGGTGCTTTACTTAAATGGTGCAGGACCAATTAAATGGACACTGGTGGCTTTAAAATTATGATGTTGAAGAATCAATTGTGAAACATGAAACATAGTTACAACTATAATAAGAATGCGAAAAAAGTAAATAAATAAATAAATAAATAAATAAAGTTTTACATATTTTACCAAACTTAACCGATTCGCTGCCTTAACAGAAGTAGCAAGTAGTAGTGCAAAATCTCTTAACGATGGGCTGACGTTTACCTCTTTGGTCAAAATTGTGTAGAAGTTATGATTCTTTATCTGTGAATGCGGGATGCTGTGGTCCTTAGTGTCCAATCCTATATTAGACGTGAAAGACCGGAAATTTTGCTCGGAGGCCTCTTTATCAGACTTGAGGTTCTTTTACGTGCCGTAAATCTAATATACGGGACCACCGGCTTTACATCTCTTCCGAAGGAAGCCATGCTAAGGATTTTTACGCCCGAAAAAATCGCCCTCCGCCGGTTTTGAAACCGGCGGTGCACAATTCGCAAAATGGTAAATGTAATATATTTAAACTGTATTTAAAACATAAATATTGTGTCTACGATGATAAACAAATATATATGTATAATTTAAGAGGGAATTCCAATTTATAAGACTGCACAAAAAAACTAAAAGGTGACGTTTTGACTATCTTTGCCATTTAATATCCCCTTAACAATATCAAATTTTTACCCGTTATGTTAGTTTGTCTGCAGGAACAACATTGACGCGATTAACAAAGGAGCGAGCTGCCCCGTGCAGATGAATACAGCCGTAAGCAAACGTCTGATCCTTGACAAGCATTAGCGATTATTTCTGAAAAATGAAACCTCTCATGAAACACTTTAGAAACAGCGGCACTCAGACCTGCTGCCATTTCGGGCACTCTAACAGCGGTGGAACAGAGTGAAGGACTGTTTAAAAGGCTCTTTAGGGGTGTAGTGTCTGGTGCGCGCGTTTAGGTGTTGAACCATTTCTCTGCTAGCGATGTACTATTCTTTCATAGCACTACCGTCTGCTATTTGGTTCCATTTCTCTCTTTCTGATCACAGATGAATATTCTCGGCGAGTATTGCCATCCCAATGACCCACGTAGGTATATGGCACTTTGTTCCTTTACTATGGAACTAGCAGAACCTGGCACTCCGCTCACGTTATTGCGTTAAGACAATGCACCAGTATAATTTGATTAAAATTTGATTGATTTAGGTTTAGGATTGTTCATCCAAAATAAATAAACAAATAAAGTACTAGTGCGCCACACATGAGTGCACTTGAAGAAGGGCGCCAGTGTATTTGTTGACAATGCGAACGTCATCAAGGCTAGAGATCAGAGGGAGTGACGGGCAAGGCGATAGGGTAATGTACAAATGACAACAGTACTACATTTGCAGGCCTCAGCCTCGCTAGTAAATGCAACTCGAAACTCGGATGTTTTCTTTACCTGACTGTCCTTCCAATGCCCCTCCCACTTGTTCCGTAACTGTTAGTTCCTCTTCCCACCACACGCACTCATATCGTGGCTGACTAGTACTATATGTATTAACTTTAAAATTCGTTTTCACTTTTTATGTGATGAATGTTTACCCTTATATTCAACTAGTAACACTCTGTAAATAAAATTCTTTCCATTTTAAATTTTGATATTTTAGATTCTTTTTCTCTGAGCACCTTCGGTCCTTCAAAATTTTCCATGCGATGCAGTTTTCATCCATTTTTTCTGAAATATTTAATGTACCTCCCAAAAAGGCGATAATTAAAACTGTTAGATAAATTCTGTGTATTGCACTGATTTTTAAGTTACTGAGTTTTAAACCCAGAAGGAGCTCTAAGGTACAAATTTAAAATTCGTCCAACGGAATTTCTTAGTTTTCACTAAACTCTTTATATAAGTCTTTCAGGTGTGCAATTCTTTAACTATGGAGATTCTTTATTTTCACTACCTCAGTTACCGTCTCTCCGTCCCTCCACCTTTTTGCTGCTCCTTCCAATAATCCTTTTCTTCTAACCACACTCCCTTCATCTTCCCCTCTCTCAGTTCCATTCCCAACTTTTCTTTCTCTACGTCGCTTCTTTCAGCCCCTCGGTGCTACGTTCATATAATGTAATGTTTTGGAAACTTGTAAAATAAATCTTATAAATGTTATGTATTCACATGACTCCTCTTACCTGCTTTCGTTTATTTCTGCATATGTTCTGACATAGTGGACTACTATGCTTAAGAGCCTCAGCAAATTTTAGATCCTTACGGGACTGAACGAACGGAAGAAGTTTCTGATAGCTGACGGCAGAGGCGCTGATAGCCGACTATTCAGTTCATTGCTGTCTTGGCCTTGTTTGCGATTTTGGTGTGGTTATATTTGAAGTAAGTGGTAATTATAATTAGTGATATCCCAGACTTGCTTTGGATTATTAAAGGGTAAACTTTAGGTCCTTTTAAAATAAACTGGGTATAGGAGAAAACGTAATAAATATAAATTTGCAGGACCATATTCCTAACAAGTCACAAATTACTAATATAATTTTCGCATTCTTTACATTTATGTGTGCGGTTTCGTAACAATATGAAGGTCACAATATAAGAAGTTAGTGATTACCACGAAATTTCCTGTAAATCACGACTTAAGGTGGCTGTGGTTAGAAGCAATTTCCCGGTTAGACTGCTAACCAAACACTGCATCCAATTCTTGTGTAATCTGTAGGGCACATTTTAATGAAACCTGACTGTAAAATAAAAATACTTAAGACAAAGGTAGTACTAAATATTTTCTATAATTATCTAGTTCCAAAGCAGTAACACCAAGGAAAGAAATTGTAAAAACAAGACCAATAGGATAGTAAAGAGAAATTCTCGATTGTTTGAATAATGATCAACCAATAAAAGTATTACTATTATCATCACCGTGATCATCTGTTTTACCTACATGTAGATATGTCATTTTTCCTTTATAGCTCCAAATGAAACACAAATTTGTCGTTCATCTCTGACTTGTACATGCAGGAGAATTTATAGTGAGTAAAATAATTTCAGAAATCACGTGCTTACTATGTAGCGATACAGTATCTATCACGAAGTGCAATTCTTTTCTCATAAGCCTTATAATATAGGGCTATATTATCATACCAAAACTAAAACTCAGTTCTTCCTCCAAGATGTGTCATGCAATGCTTTGAAAATAAATAAATAAATAAATAATAATAATAATAATAATAATAATAATAATAATAATAAACTGCTTTTCTGGGGTGTTAATTAAATTAAACGTTACACATACACAAAGCTGTGCCTAATCTTGGTGCTTGCAATGCGACCAGAACTACGAGACGTGTTTTTAAAATAAGTACCGATAATTTTTTTAAAACGTAATAGAACATTATTTTCCAAATACTTTATTATCATTGACTACCTTACACTACTTCTCCACATAGCTACCGCCGTTATTCAGGCACTTGTCGTAACGGGAAACCAGTTTTGGTGTACCTTCGTCAAAAAATGATGCCGCCTCTGATGAAAGTCAAGTTTGCACTTCTTGTTCCATAACATCATTGTCGTTGAAATGTTTTCCAGCAAAGAATGTTTCAGATGAAGAAACAGATAAAAATCGCTTGATACCAAATCCGAATCCGGACTGTAGGGAAGGTGTTCGAATTGTTCCCAATCAAATGATGCGATCAGAACTCCAGTTTGTTTGGCCGTGTGTGGCCGGACATTGCCACTCATTTTTCCCCAAAAACCTCACAGAATTGGCAAAGAATGTTTGCTGGCGTAACATTTCTCGCATTCAAAAAACGAATGATTGATCTGACTTCACAGTCGGCGGGTCGTTCGATCGTTTCGAAAGCTCTAACAACAGGAAAACACAAAATGACGATCGCTCACAGCTGCGTCTGGCTTCTTAATGAATGGAGGAAGTGATCGCGCATGCTCAAAATCGCGACTACAGTGGCATAATATTAAAACAGTACTTACTTTAAAAACACGCCTCGTATATTGTTCCTCATTGTACATACACGAATAATAGTAACAATAAATTATGTTACGTAATTCTACTATTATAAACACGTTATTACAGTCGAAATTATGCATAATTGCGTCTTTATAGCACGGGTTGCATATCGGTTGCTTAGTAACAATGAAACGTACGCATTTATAATCGATTCCACTCCAATTCCGTCTTAAGCGTAAGTTTCTAAAGCCTTCAGTAATACCCGTCTTTTGATTGTTGTTTATTTGAGTATGAAATGGAAACCATTAGGATTTGTCCAAAAGACCAAACATTTACTTTATATCAATTATATTATTATAACCAGTGGGCAAAACATATATAAAGTAACAATAGAAATTTTCATTAATCCAACGAATATTCTTCATGCAAAATAAGGTTATAAGAATCATTTCCAGCACTCATAGCAGACACTCTTGCAAACATCTTTTTAGAAGACTGAAGATATTAACCCTACCTTGCATGTATATATTTTCAATCTTAAAATTCTATGTATGCAATCGAACCACATTTATTACAAACATGGAAATTCATGAGATAAACACTACACAAAAGGGTAGCATTCATCATCCCAGTGCAAAGCTTTCTTGCTTCCAGAAAGGTGTATATTACGAGACCATAAAAATATTTAATACTCTCCCTAATGATCTTAAGAGAAAATTTGACAATTTCAATGTCTTTAAAACTGCTGTTAAAGAGTACCTATGCTCAAAAGCATATTATTCTGTACAAGATTATCTGAATGACAAATTATCCTGATGATAATACTTATATAGCTCTGTAAGTAGTATTAGTAAATATTAATGACATTGCCAGTCACATTTGATGCCTGCTCTAGAATTAATGAAGCTATTTAAATGTATGTATATTAAGAAATGACAGTAAATGCTATGCATTACAAATCAAATAGAACAAAATGATCAGACGAACAAAGGTAAAATCCTAGTGAATGTTAAAATAACTGTTCTTGCCTATACGTATGTTAACCTTATAACAGTAAGGAGGTATTCAACTCTGTACAAAATTACACTTGATTTGTTTCATTTTGTATATAATATGTCTTTATTTTATTTTAAATGTTCTGTATACTATGTAATATTTATGTATATATGTAACTTTATTGTACATTTCCTTGACGCGCATATAGTATGTGTCTATTTTATTTCAAATGTTCCATATTCTGTGTAATATTTATGTTTATATGTAATTTTTGTACATTTCCTTGACATGTTCTATGTTCACAAGCCTTTATGGCTGCTAGTGAACTCACAGAATACAATCTAATCTAATCTAATCCATAAGCCAAAATGAGTTACTAGAATAACGCTTATCTCGACTATGGACACAGGTTAGTTATAGTTTTCCCTTAAATAAACCTTTCCTTCTTGTTTGAAGCAATTAAAGACTAGTGGAAAACCTGCAAAAAATATTAGGATATTGAATTTAAAATTACTTGAATTCCTGCATATTTATGGTAAATAATGAGTAAAAATGTGTTATAACCGTACTTGTTTTGTTTAACTTCACTCACAAAATGCCATAATCTCTCTCATATGATTATATAGCTTTTTATGGAATTACTTGCGCTTCAGCTTTCCCGGCTTCTTTCAGTATTTTATTTCAGCAAAGTTATTATTCCCATCGTTCGTTTTACAGTTAAAGAGAGGTAAACGTAAACTACTACACAATCTTCTCTCTGTCGCTTACGAAATCATGACGTGATTTTTGGGCTGAAAAAAAAGTAAACTTAATTATCAGATTGGGAAACTTATTATCATTTTATAATGGTAGAATTGCATACAATGTAACATGCAACTCGCTTTATATGCTATTTTTTATGCCAGTCGTAAAAAGTAACGCATCATTGGCGTCAAGTATTTACTTATGCCATTATCTAAAGCAGAGGTGGCGAAAACGGAACTCGCGGGTCATTTTGACTCGTAGGCGCCGTTCTCTCTGCCACTGCCCCTTAGTTTTTCATATGCTGCTGACTGATGCAGCGCTTGTTGCATATTTGGTGACTCACGGAATGAAGGCGTTTTCATCAACCTTGATCTAGAGGATTACACACTTGTTACATGAATAACTAATAAATTCTGAAATACTAATTATATATCTATAACTTAAAAAAAACTACGCTTTAAATACCTCATGTGCTTACTAGAGATGGACTGAAAATAACGTAACGGTTACCTTAATGCAACGGTTACCAAAGTAATGAATACAAAGTAACTAGTTAACCAATAACAGTTACCAAAGTAACGATTCCAGAGTAAATAGTTGCCCAATGGCGGTTACCAAAGTGACGAGTGCAAAGTAGATAGTTACTCAATAACGGTTACGAAAGTAGCTAGTTACCTAGTAACAGTTACCAAAGTAACGAGTTACCCAACAACGGTTACCAAATTAACGAATACAAAGAAACTATAGTCTGTTCGGAGGTTTTGAAACAGTGGAAAGGGGAGGTAAGGAATTTGCGAGACGGTACGGTAGCAATTTAACAAAGAACTGCCACAGGAACCCGACCTTGCCGCACCAACCGGTTTTCTACCTGCGCCTACCGGTCTCTCAAAAGATTCTGAAGAGACAACAGCTACGTTACCAAAGTAAGGATGACAACTAATTATCGCGTTAACCGTTACTGAAGAAAAAAGACGGTTACCATGCCTGGATGACACAATTTACTGCATGTGCGCGGCATTGGTATCGCTTATCGAGAACTAGTTACCTCAATATTCGTTTACAACTTGAGTCATCCTCGCAACGGAGTTGCAAGTATATATTTTTTTTTATTACAGTATATGTTGCTTAGCGCTTCGAATATAGGTCACAGGCCACGGATGACAGGTCGGTCAGCACTCAGGCAGCAAAGCTTCATGCATTGCATTAAAATGGTTATTCACATACGATTATAGGTGCACGAGTTTCTATACAACACGGGTATATGGATATGTGTAAACAATACTGTTCAGTAGTAAAAATGCGCGCGCCAGTAAGATCAAACAACGACACCGTTCATATTAAAGCGTCGTTACATCTGTCACTGGTAACCGTTAACGCACTGTAACTGTGACAGTTATAACCGTTACTCGAAAATAACTGTCACATCCTTACCAACTTTTGTTATGACGCATTTAAAGAAAGGCGAGATATTTCGATTTTTTCATTATATGCCCGATTAGAAATCCCTCTTACGTGAAAAGTTAACGCCCACACAATCAAAAAGTTATACATGAGATTTCTGACTTCAAGGTAATCTATTATATGCTCTGCTATAAATTATGCATCCAAAATAGAAATGTATAAAAACATCTCACATTTGCATCTTTATTATACATATACATAGCCTAGAGAGGCATTTGTTATAGGTTATATA
The DNA here is from genome assembly GCA_030765065.1 of Deroplatys truncata. NCBI lineage: Eukaryota > Metazoa > Arthropoda > Insecta > Mantodea > Mantidae > Deroplatys > Deroplatys truncata. The sequence continues at coordinate 619,464,749 of CM060990.1, forward strand.
ACGGAGGGAGACACCACGCACACTGCCGCCTACATAGATGTATTGTGGTTAACACCCCCCGGGAGGAATGGATGAAGTGAACCACAGGAATCTAAAGGTCGCAGGCAGACAGGCCACACAGACGCGCGGAAGTCCCTAGCGGTTCCAGGCTCAAAGACACGTCCCACTGCTGCGCTGGAGCAGCCTATAACAGGTTTTCAAGTCATGAAGGCACAACTGACTCTTATGGACCATACTTTTCTTATGGAACAATCAAGTGCGCCGTTGCCAAGTGTGTGTCCTCCGTGGTGTAGTGGTTACCATGCTGGCCTCTACCCGAGGTCGCGAGTTCAAACCCGGCGGAAGGCGGTGGATTTTTTCGGGCGTAAAAATCCTAGCATGGCTTCCTTCGGGAGGGAAGTAAAGCCGGTGGTCCCCCGTGTCGTAGACTTACGGCACGTAAATGAACCTCAAGCCTGATAGAGAGGCCTCAACGAAATTACTAGTCTTTTACGCCTAATATAGAATGGGACGCTAAGGACCACAGCCGTTAAAGAGCGCCCATAAATAAAACTCAATTAAATGTTGTTGCCAAATGTGTGTACTTTCAAATGGAATTAAGGTAAAATAGGAACGTGTATTTATGTATGAAATGTGTTGAAGAACACGATGGTATGCGCGAAAAACCTTTAGTTTAATTATATATATTTTTTTAAAGCAGCAAAATTTAAAATTTTGTTGAAAGCACATTTTTAACACCTTTCTCACTCCGAACGTTAAAACATGGCTTTAAACTAGGAATGGGACGTCGATACCTCGATACTCGGTGATATCGAAGTATGTCTAACACTTTGAGATAAACCTTGGTAACTTTAGTTTTGCATTATTGAAAGTTGTTATTTAGCACATTCCTTTGTGCTAAATAAAGAATAAAAGGAGTCCAGATTCCACGTTATTGTCTGGCACGTGTCCCCAAAAGTGGCTGGACTATAGTTCTTGATAGACCTTGACTGAATTTCGTGTGGGTGAAAGAATGTAACATTCCATTGGCTCTTGAGCCAAAAATAAAAACATGTAAAATAATGGGGAAAGAAGTAGAGGTACTCATGCAACATACGTTAACTGAGTTGTGAATGAAGATGATTTAGCTGACGCACTAAATCAGGTTTCTACAATAGTCTGGCTTGGTGACTCACTCCCTGTCTTTACATTTACCTACACCGGTGACCCAATATCTGTGAATCCAACAGAAACAAACCAGAACTTAAAACGCGAGATAATAGCGGGATTGGAAATATTTTTCAAATTCCAATAGGAACAATTTCGGAATTAATATACAATACAAAATTGGTTACATGTGTTTATATACCGAAAACTACTAATAAGAACATCATTCAGTAAACGAGATATCGCCTTTACAGTTGTTTTGCAAGGTATCGAGTATCGAATATCGAGAAATAGCGGTATCGTCCCATCATTACTTTAATCCGAGATAATTGTAATGAAAAACATTTGGATTACTCGTGTCTTTTCATAGGCCACGTTGGTATTTAGATTATAATACATCTAAACATATTTCTTTTAAAAAATAAACTTTAGAAGAGTGTCTGGACTCTTGGTTTATACAGTGGAAAATGTCGTCACTGGCGAATTCTCGTTCTATAAGTCCACGTAAAAGCTTCCAGCGACAAAGATGTTAAGGAAGTATGAAATTATTTTTATCTACACACAGAAGGTTTCCAGAACCAATGCATCCATGAATCAACAGCTTAATGTAAATGTTTTTAGCGGGCAAGCACACAGCGCCAACAAACCTGGTTCTCGTGACCTGGAGATTATATAGACCAGATGTGGTATGACAGTTCAAGGGGCGATAATAGGTCGTACTTCACTGGAGGTTTTCATTTTCTAGGTTTCGGGAATCTGAGGCGTATGTGATTTTTATAAGTTCTCTGGTCATGAATTTCTATTTCAAAATATTCCTCCTATAATTCTGTCGGTATATAAAAAGTCACTGATAATGTAAATTTGCCAAATTTTAAGTATTCAACCTTTTATCTCTTGATGAAAGAAATGGGATTTTATTTTGAAAAGACGAATTAAATCGCTTATGATTGAGAGAAATTACATTGGTATTTACAGAAAAGAAAACAATTCAGGAAAGAGGGGAGGAATATCGTGCGCCTTGATAAACGTTAGGTGAATGGGGGCACAGTGTGTCAAAAGTTTGGAAGGATAAGACTACAAAAGCTCCTTAAGAAGCGCTTTTGGCCGGATTATCCACTGGTCTTAAACCACCTACTGCTCGCGGACCACGATTTGTAATATTGCATGCTAGTGGTACGATATGATTTGTACAGGGCGTAAAACTCGTTTACTTGGCGAAAAAATGCTCATCATCATGATGAAATGGACAGCAATATATTTGAGCAGTGGTTCAGGAACCAACTATTGCCCAATACGGAATGGAGAACGGCCACTGTTATTGACAGTGCCTCGTACCAGTAGAGAAGTAGAGACTCTCCCCACTCCAAAAACCTGTAAGGAAGATATATAAAACATTGGCTGGTATCAAAACATATTGTTACATGCTGGGTAGAGGCCTAAAAGTTCACATGAAAAATTAAATTAATTTCTAGTACCCAGCACGTACATTGAGGGGACGTATACTCACTTGGCAGCGAAGGACCGAAATGTGGTGTGGAGATTAAGAGGAAGGCATGGGTTTCACTATGCACTAAGGAAATCGTGGTAGATGGGAAATCACCCCGGCAAACGCCTACCGAACAGAAAAACCACGAAAAACACAAGATCAGAGTGGGTAATCAACGGGAATCGAAGCCGGACCTCGCGAATACGAGACTCACACATTACCGCGGAGCCATCTTGCTCGGCACAGAGAGGGATACTTAGCCCGTTAGCTTTTCTGAATTTGAGATTGCCAGTATTAGCTTTGTATGAAAACAGGATGGGACGAACTTGTCATGTACCGCACAACACACTGAAGGCTAAACGAGGCAAGTAATATAACGGTGCGCCCAGACATGCGAGCCAGGCCCCTCGCGAACTGCCTCGATTACTAAGAATCAAAAGAAGATATACGTTCGCGACACTGTTCCAACTGTGAAGTTTTCAGCCCGAGCCAATCACCTACTGCGCGAACATCGGCACGTGTGGGCGAGCTCGTTAAAACACGTTCTCGTGAGAAGGAGACCCGCAGATGAAATTGAACTGGCACCGGTCTCCCTAGCTGAGATTTTCTCCTGGTTTTCCCTAGTCATCATAACTGGCAAATGCCAGGGAGGCACCTTAAACTTAGACCTGAAACGTTTCCTTCCTAAATTTCCTTTTCCAATAATCGTTTCATTTCATGTATCATCAACATCCATTACCTGTGGTGCCGTGTGTAGTTCAGTACCCAAAAAAGTGCGAAAACTTGAGTGTTTCGCTAGTTTAAGAAGACGCAAGGAATACAGCATACTGTGAGATAGTATTTTTAACACTTAAATGATTTCCGTCTAATTATATAATATATAATTCAATAACAGCCCGCCTTAAAGCAATATGTGTATGTAACAATATATAAGGAGTGTATATTACAGTCATTGTATATGTTTGTATTATTGTATCCATGTGTAATAATGTTATGTGAATATATTACGTAATTTGATAATGTAGGAGCTGTGAGAATAATAAGTTAAAAGTTGCTAACAATGAGGTAACCTTGAGGCAATAATAAATTTGAAAGTTTAAATGCTTCTAGTCATTATTGGAGCAACAATAATGTAGTTTTAGTGACAGTTTATAAAATAGCCAATCAACAACCAGAAAAATCTTTAGTTAAATGAAGGTATTCTATTGGAGTAGGATTAGCCAATCAGAAACTGAAAAGGAGAAAATTTTACAAATTTAGATTTCAGTTGCCTGCAAACAGTGTTCCTAACCGGACGCGAGACACATCCTCGAGAAGTATAATACGCATTTATGTGAGACGAAAATAGTTTACATATTAAAAAGTGCAAGTATTTAATAAAAACATCTCACAGCTCTCTCTCTATATCAGTGAAGTGTTATTTAAATCGTGTCAATCATTAATAAAAGGAGTGAAGTAAAATTATAATCTGTGTAAGCCAACATTCTTGTTGCATCACAACCGTGCTAAGAGAAACGTGTCTCTAACAATAATATTGACGCAGCCAAGGCAAACATAAATATATAATATTTAAAGAAACAGTCAAATTACAAAGTTAGTATTTTTTTTTAAACTTGGGGCAAAGGCCACCTTAAAATACACTTGGGGCGAAGGCTACCGGAAACCGGTTACCATACGTGTGGTTGCAAACAAACTTCAAGTTCGGCTCCCCAACAGTTGAACTATAATACAACAAAATAACTTCCTCAACTGTATACACGTCCAGACGTGTAGTAGATAAATGCAGCACGAACATCCCTGTGATGTGGCGAGGGAAAACCGACCAGCAGTGGATCGGGGCGAACGTCTCTCCGTACGCTGCCATTATTTGCAGGTGGCAAGGTCAGACTCGGATTACGCTACAGAATTCCGCGAAAAGAACACGGGTATAGTTCGCGCTAGTGTTCGGGTTGCATCAGTATACCGATCTTAAGCGTGTGGTCTCAAGCCGCGCACCTAGGCGGAAATCATACAGCGAACAAGTTCGGCGCGCGTGTCAGCACCTCACTGCCGCTGATTGTGCGAAGTAGGCAGTAGCAAATGGTTCCAACTGACCTTCTTTTGATATCGATAAAGTTACTTATCATAATCTCATGCCTACAGACTGGACTGCAAGGCCGTGCGTGTTCTTGCATGTAATAACGTTGTTCCTGGCCACTGCCTCAATTATCTCCTATTGATTTGTCTTTGGTCTTGTGTAAATGTAGCAAGGAAAATTCACAATACTGGCGTGTCTCACGAAAGGCAGGGAAATTATATATACATATACATAAATACTCTCCCCTAGGGCCAGGTAAAGAGGGAGTTAAAACGACTTGCAGTCTCTCAGAAGCAGAAGCGCTCCTTGATTCCCCTAAACTGGGGTAGAAGCCAGTAAAACAAACCTATAATTCTCCATCGGGTATTGTCTTTAAGATCTCATTCACTGATATGTAAAAATACTAATTACAATTTTATCGAGTTATAGACGCTTATGATCAATGTGACATTAAGGTTTTTTTTGCGTTCTTTCATTTTAAACTATGCATTATCAATATGGTCAGCGAGTGAATACTTAAAGACTTATTTCATCTCTTCTTTTTCATTTCTCTTCAATATGCATTTCTTTTTCACAACCCAAGTTATTCAATTTAACTAAAAGTTATGCTTGAACTTCACAAGTTTAGATATTACTTTTTCTGTAATGCTATTGGTTTGGGCAAAAACAATTTTAATCAAAGAAAATACACTGAACTTATTGAAAAAATCCCCAAATATAGTAATATTAATATCCCAATAAATCAGTTAATGATTTAGAAATTAATGTCCAATTCTATTCTTTTAATCATTAAAAATGGCGCATTGTTCTACTCAAATTTCATGGTGCAGGGAGCCTTCATAGTTCTATTAACATTTGAACGACATTCCTATAAAACGTTTAATATACATTTGAAATTCTGCACGTACATTATCTTTATCACAGGAAAGGTATTTACAAAGTTTAATTTCAATAACTTCCAAATTACAGAAATTGATAAATTCAGTCCCAGGGTGTCTTAAACCCTCTTACTACAAGATTTACACCTAAGAGAAACGTGTGCAAAATCATACCACAAGTCTTCAAAAATCGCTTTGAGTTTCTGCCGAATGACATTGTGTGATATTATTTGCCGATTGTTTACTCGTTAAAAGTAATCGTGGTATCTTATCTACCTGCTCTGTTTTAAGGGTACTCGGTAGTGAAATTGCTAATTTATACAAATTTAAATCTATTTAGGTGAAATTTTATCACAGTTATGTTCAACTTAATTATAGCATAAAATCCATTTTCATTGCCATATATGCCTAACTGTAAAAGAAAATAATTTTAAAAAATGAAACTAAAATATCATAGGAAAAGTTCCACGTGATAAGGATTTCAAGACTTTAAACGTTTAAATTTTGCAGAAAATTTCTTGAATATAACTGTTTAAAATAAACAATTGAATGTTGTGTAACATGAAGACTATTCTTGGAGCACAATACACTACATATATAACCCTTTCAATTTTCGAAAAAAATCATGTAGTAAGTTGATAAAATTTTAAATCCAAAACTATGCTTGATATCAAGAAAAGCCTTTTCAGATATTGTGATACAGCTACGTGCTGAGTTGTAAATTGGATGGCGTCGACCTGCCGACCGGTAAGAGATACGGAGAGATAAGTAGCGCTATCGCCCAGCGTAAACACCAGAAACGATATCTAGATATAACCAGAATCTTCTGGAAACTTCCCTTCTACCCGCCTCTCGAATATTCTAGAAATCTGTGGAAAATTCTAGTGGCTATATAAGCGAACATTCTCAGGAGTGAACGAGTTAGTCGAGTGAGTTTCTGGTGCGACATAAAGTGCGTTCTCCGAGTGAGGTGTTGACGTCAGTTGCGACGTACATGAATGCTGCTACTCTGAGAGATCAGTGGGGGCTCGTGTTCGACTCTGCAGCGAGTAAAGCGGATGGAAGAAGGGGCAACTTCGTGCGTATTTCATTACAACACTACGTCGGGAAGAAAAGTGAAGTGACTGCGAGCACTAAGTGAAGTGACTTAAAAAAAGCTGAACTGAATCACATTAGTGAAGTGATAGTGAAAGCTTAGTGAACTGACACCGAGAAACGGACAAAGTCGCAATATCTTCATCAGTACTCAAAGATTAAAATCTGGAAGAAAATAAACAATAAGCGCATAATGCGGAGCACTTTAAAGTGGCAGAAACGTAAGAAAACAATACTAAGGGAAACTCACGTTTTAAAATTTCACGCGCTACTAATATACACCTGTGCAAGTCCATTTAAACTTAGGGTCTGTACGTTTAAATAGTTAAAAAGGAAAAACCGCAATGAGATCCTGATTCTACAACACTAGACGAATTTTTCTATGGACATTTTAAAACAGTAATTTTTTAAAAAATGTTGCCCAAAATCTAATATCGGTAAATTAAAGCGTTGTTACTCAGTCCATAAATAAACTTGTATGGTCATATAATGAAAGTGCAATCGAAATTTTTATGGTTGGTTTCAATTTGAGAAAATAATTGTTACCAATATATTTGATGAGAACATGAAGCGAGCAGTCATATTTTTAAAACTTTGGTAAATATATCTATACCAGGTGGCCCAAACAAGCCGTCCTTTGCCGTTTTATATTTCCCGCATACATAGATGCAAAAGAAGTTGCTGCAGCACTGTTGTTCAAAGGAGCAGTGCAGGTACAAAGCGAAAGGTCACCGAGGTTGTGCTGTTGTCTGCAGGTGTTTACCCGGTAGTTTCGTACTGTTAAGCGTCGCGTGGTCGTCTGCATGCAGTTCGAGCCAGGTCATTCAGACAAAAAGGTAACGTTCACCAATAACGAACACACAGATATTGGTACGATCTGTGCTGAGACGCACCAAAATGTCGCTGAGGCTCGAAGGCTGTTCGAAAGCGGAATCTATCTTCTGCGCACGTTTTCTTTTCTTTTTTTGCTTTTTCATGTACAGAAATGCTATTAAGAAATGATAGATCATTCCAGCTAGAACATGTGCCTGAGAGGCCCCTACACCAAATCATCCACAAAGCGGCGGGCATGTTTTTCACATGCTTAAAATAATTTAATTACAACGCACCTGTAAGAGCACATAAATACCAAATAATAAAAATATAATTTTGTTTAATCTTGTTAACTTTGCGGCACCAATTGGTGACATATAGTTGTATTGATTGTAGATTAACTGTCATGGAACTAAACACGTGCGCTCAAATTTGCGTAGAGCGGCAATCTTGAATTCTTGTTAATGGGCGAATTGCTTATTAAATAACCGATAACTCCCTCCAACACACACACACACACACACACACACACACACACACACACACACACACACACACACATAGGTACTCTCACATTCAAACACCAGATCCTGGGCATACCGTGAAATATTTTTGTTTAAAGACAACTTTCTGGAGCCCAGACGGGAATCGAACCCGGAATACCTCATATAGCAGGCAGTTTCTCTACCAAATGAGCTTCGGGGCCAGTAATAGTAGTAAAAGTGTTCGTTTTTAAGCATTGGTCTTTAATTTAGCGGTCTCCTCTCTGTCGATATGGAGTCCCCTTTACAGTTCTGCTTAGACAAACCTTTTAGCATCCGCGTTATCCGGTATAAACTAACTTCAACTAAGGACGGCTTGTGTGGGCCACCTGGTATGTATGTGTGTGTGTTTGTGTGTCTGTGTGTGCTACCTTTTTACGTAAGAATGTCCGAACCAATTGTTGTAAATAATTATATATTACATACCTTAGGTCTGACTTAGAAAATAGGCTATACGTCATCTTGGCTACATTCCCAAATAGGAGAGATCCAATGGGGTGCAAAATAACACATCTGATATGTTGCATTCACATGACTTTCCCTATTCACTCTTCTACAAACTATTCCGACAAAAGTTTATCTGTTTCTTGTTAATCCAGATAAACTTTCATTACACATTCACACATTATGTATAAGAAGTACACAGTAGGCTAAAGCGTTAGTCAGATTTTTAAAAAGCGGATCGTTATGTGAGGCTTTGAAATGCCGTGGCCTTTGCATGATCACGAGAAAAATCGAATAGCAACTTGCAACCTACTACTTAAAAAGTATAATATTTGAAAATTGAAATAACAAAGGATATCTCGGAAGTGGTTAATGCCAAAGAAGCTTTACTGAAGATAAATTGTGTGCTTTAACGAGATCTACGTTTACTGTGTAGTAAGATTTTGTCTACCTCTTATGGTATACCAATTTTACAAAAGTCATCAGAATAAATAGGACTTCACAAGCTAATTGCAGAAAACTCAATCTATACATTTTATTTGTAATGCGAATATCTTAAACATATGGTATTTTAATCAATATCGTTAGAGCCGTTTTTGGGGAATAAAACATAAAGAAACTTTTTTTACACGTGAAAATATTTAGGGTTAGAGGATTATCTAGAAAATTTTCGTGTCGTATTCTTGGTTGATGTTGAACTTAAATACTAGGTTTGGTATTTAACCAACTTTTCGTATTTGAGTTAAGCTGTTCCAGACACACACACTTACAAAGACCTTTTCTTATACATGAATTTTTTGATTCAGAGGACCTTAAAACGTGTACTTTCAGTGAAATGTCTATATCGAACTTTTGGGTGGAATGCAACACGGTCTTCACTTGCTATAGGTAAATAGCAGAGACAGTAAGCAGTTTAAAAAATTCGCTTATTACTCAGTTTTATTGCTACATAGCAAACTTCTATAGGCACAATGCTCCTAACAAGCTTTGTGATTCACAGATCCTTGATGCGGCGAATATTTAAGAAGTTACAGCAATTTTAAGTTACTGTTATTTGTATACGTTAGTCGGTTACCACGAGAAATTGTGTAGTTCCTATCATACTGCTAGCATAAGGAAGAAGCATAACTGGGTCTGCTGATAAAAGGTTTCATTTTGATTTGTTCCTTATTCAAACCCCAGAAAAAGCAGATGTTTTTGCTGGTTTATTGCACAGACCAATGTTTACACTTGCAAAACCTGCCATAATGTAATGATCCAGTATGGACTTCAAGTTAAGATTTGCCAAACCTGCTTTCTTCAGTTCCATAAAAGTAGCATTGTATAATTTATGCCAAATAAATATTTCAATAAAATATAGTTTCTATTGTAGTTAAGTTGGCTATGGTGCAGAGTTAAGAAATTCACCCGTTATTGTGGACTTGATAATTCTCGCCACGGTCACATTATTTTCCGATGGTTGCGGTGGTCAGAATGATAAATAGAGGAATAGATCGATAGAGGGATAGATCGACACAGACAGACCGACCAACCGATGGACAGATAGACAGATAGATTATTAATTTTATTATATAAATGCTTAGTGCACTGACTGTATATGCATATTTAAGACAAGTTAAACGTGACGAAAGGAAAAGAAAAAATAAAGAAAAAGAGGTAAACTACCTCTGACTAAATAAACAAATCTGATCTGATTCCACGCACTTTAGCCAGGAAATTGCCCATGGTTTGCCAGTAGATCCCAACATGCCAACCTCATTCTAGCAGGACTTGTGAATTTAATTGTTCACTGGTTATTTTTCAGTGAGTATTTCGGCAAAATACATACCCAATCTTCACACAAACCACAGAATGTGGAGATTATCCTGCCAAAATGGTCAGACATTTCCTGTGTCCTGTATTCTCTCAGTATAAACCATGCAATTCCTTATTTTTCCTTTCTTCCGAAGTATAGGGCAGTTAAATTATATTCGAACCCACTCGAGGCCTCTCTCTACTGCGCGAGACAGCCGGCAGTCGCCGGCAGAGGCGGACTGAAATCCTTACCTTAGAATAGACGCTGGAAATGTTGACCTTCTGTTCTCAAATAGACAGCATATCTCGTGTAAATATTCTCGCTCATTCTCCGAAGCTCAGCAGCAGGAATTCTTGCGATTGGTGCCGCTTTGGAGCGTTCGCCTCGAAAATCGCTGAAAAAACTAGCGCAGCAAACAGGTGTATCTCGATCTGCGAGAAATGCTACACGTCTGTTGAAGCCGAAGCCCTATCGCACACGAGTGCAAGGGTTAAAGCCAAATGGTCCCGCTAAACGTGTGAATTATTGTAACTGATTTTTGCAATCCATAGAAAGGGGTTTCATTGACCCACAGCTTTTGTTTTTCACTGATAAATCTTAATTTCATCTAAGTGGACGTGCGAATACTCACAACAGTCAATACTGGGCTTCAGAAAAACCTGTGCTACTGGATAAAACGCCTCATTATTATCAGAAAATTGGAGTGTGGTGTGCGATAAGTGCTAGAAGAATAATACGGTCCATATTCTTTGATGAAACAATAAATGCAGAGCGATATCAGGGGTTAATTATGAGGCCATTTTGCAAACGCTCGACAGAAGAAGAGAAATCGTATGTTTGGTTCCAGCAACATTCTGCAACAGCACATGCGGCTGCCGAATCATTACATGCAATAAGAGAGGTGTTTTGATTTCAGAATAATTAGTGTTGATTTGTGGACCCCTCGTTCTCCTGACCTGACGAGTTGTGATTTTTATTTATGGGGTTCTTTAAAAGACAAAGTGTATTGTTCCAACCCTCGCACACTACAGGAACTTAGAGAAAACATTGTGCAAGAAATCACAAGAATGAGCGAGAATATTTACACGAGATATGCTGCCTGTTTGAGAGCAGAAGGTCATTTCCAGCATCTATTATAAGGTAAGGATTTTAGTCCGCCTCTGCCAACCTAATTTCCCCGGCGCCTGCCGGCTGTCTCGCACAGTAGAGAGAGGCCGCGAGTTGGTTCGAATATAATTTAACTATCCTAACTCTTTATCGCAATTCAATTTTACTTCGTTTGCTAGTTTTAGAAAAGGTTTAATTTTACAACCAGAGTCAATTTGCTGTCGGCTGATATTTAAATCTTCTTTTGACACCCTTCCGTATGTTTTTGTCAATTACTTCACCTTTTTCAACGATGGGGATGATGCTATATTGGTGTTTCATAATACCGAAATGATACAGCTACTATTTCATTCAGTAGAACATTTATTTTTCCCACTAGTTCTGATATTTGGACACAAATAGAGAGGAAATCAAATACTCGCATATTTTACGAAACCAATCACCTTCACTCATATACACATAATGTTTTTCCTCGATTTTCACAAATTGCTTATTATGAACGTCGCAGCTATTGCGAAACAACTACTCATATGTTCCACTTTGGGATCAAAGACATTAATAAGGCTCGTCAGTAATACGTATCTCAGTCACTGAACGCCCCAATATCGATGTGTTACAAGAAAATAATTGTACTACGTTGTATTACGTCACCATTCAGACAAATAGCCGCTGCAGCATTTGAGGTCAGAATGCTGAGACTAGCGCCGCTCTGCGTGGAACCGTTGAACTTAATGCAGTGGTCGCACCTCTTACATAAGCGATGTTAGTATAAAAAAACCAGGATTTTGCCTCGCTCTGCCGTGCTCAGTAGGCAACTTCTCTGACTTGTCTGCATGGAATATAGTATACATCTTCAGGCGCATATGACACGGACGCGCAACTTGGTCGTTCTGCTAGAGATAGGCAGAAAATAACGTAACGGCTACTTTGTGACGGTTAACAAAGTAACTAGTCAACCAATAACCGCTACCAAAGTAACGATTGCAAAGTAACTACTTATCCAATAATGGTTACCAAAGTAACGAATACAACTTAACTATTTACCAATAAAGGTTATCAAAGTAACGATGGCAACTAGTTATCACGTTAACGGTTACTGAAGAAACGCACCGGTTACCACGTCTGGATGACATCATTCACTGCATGTGCGCGTATTGGTATCGCTTACCGGGAACTAGTTACCTTAATATTCGTTAACAACTTGAGTCATCCTCGCACGGAGTTGCAAGTACATATTTGTTTATTACAGTATGTTGCTTATTGTTTCGAATATAGGCCACAGGCCACGGATGACAGGTCAGCCAGCACTCGGCAGCAAAGCTGCATGCATTGCATTAAGATGATTATTCCCATATGATTATAGGTGCACGAGTTCTTATACATCACGGGAGATGGGCATGAATAAACAATTAATACTGTTTAATAGCAAAATATGCGCGGACCGCTAAGCTCAAACAACGACATCGTTCATATTAAAACGAACTTACATGTAATCGTTACTGGTAACTGTTAATATAATGTAACTGCGAACGTGATAACCATGAAAACAAATAACTTATTCGTTACTGGTAACCGTTGCATGTAACCGTTAACGCACTGTAACTGTGACAGCTATAACCGTTACTAGAAAATAACCGTTTGTCACATCCCTACTGTCCACCAGCCTGTGTCAAGAATAAGGTGGTAGAAATACCGGATAATACCAAAACCCAATGTGCAATACTGCATTAATCACAGTATAATACATGCAACTTCACTACAGCAAAAATCGCCGTTGTGCATAACCACCAGTCGAATCCACATAAAAGCCAGGAACAGACTTTCTCCACAACGATCAAAAAGCTGGTTTTGGTACAATGGAATCTGCCATACAAGGACAACCAAGCAGATGCACCAAAACCAGTTGGGAATCGACAAAGCCACAAATTGCGTTCTGATGACTATAAAGAGTGGCCATATGACACCAGTTGGGGTGTTACTTGTTTTACGGTGCAGGTGAGGTATTAACAGATCAATAACCTTAAAGAAAAGTAAATCAATTTTGTGTGGCAGAAACTTTTAACTTTTAATTTGACTAAAATTACTACTTGCCGATATGAACTAAACGGCCATACAAAACGGTATTGTCTGGTCATCAGAATCAGGGGTGCCTACTCTACCATTTTATCCGTAAATTTACGGACGTTTCCAATAGAATATTTAGGTGAAGTCAGATACAACAAATATTGTATTATTAAAAGTCTGATATTTTACATTTACACGACTTCTATCGCTGATTAGTGGGTATACAAATAATCCTTCATTATTTTAATTATCTTCATTATTTTCCTACCTACTTCACTTTAATCGAGATACAACTTTTCGGAAATAGCTGCATTACACATTTCGTTACAGATACAAAGGGAATGGGATAGTGAAATGTTTAAGAACTGGAGGCTATACGCCGGCCTTAGAATTCCACACTCTTTGCATGACATCGCGAGAAAATCCACAGAACTTTAAAAGAATGGCTAAGCATTTAACAATTCCAACCATTAATAACAGTTATCTCGGAAATGGCTGATGTCACAAACATGCATTTGAAATAAATTGTGTATTTTAAAGAGATCTACATTTTTGTGTAGCACGATTTCGTCTATCTCTTAACGTTTACCAGTTATACAAAGTTATATAAAATTCCTTCTGAATGAAATCGACTTCGTTACTATTCTAAAAAAATTGAAAGCATACATGTTATTTGCCATGTAACTATCTTTAATATATGGTATTTTAATCAAAATCGTTTGAGCCACTTTTTAGAAAATCAAACATTTTAAAGAGTGTCCAAAGTAGAGGGTAGTTTGGGGTGGGGGATTTTCTAGAAAATCTTTGTGTCGCATCTGTGGAAGGTACTGAACTTAAATTACAAGTTTATTAGGCACTGCGACAGCCTGCGCTAAGTTTCTACGGATCGGCGGTCTAACGCCTCCCGGCCCAGCTACCTGCCGCGGATTAGTTTAATGGCCGGCCCTCTCTAGAACAATGGGCGCTTGTAATAATAGCCATTGTGTGCCACTTCCACGCTCCAAGGGATTCCTTTTGATCCTCTCTGGTAGGTTCTCGTTCTTAAAAGCTCCGCTTTGTATGCAGGGTCTATATAAAGGACTGCTGGCGGCAGGAAGAATTAGTCTTCGCATACCAACCAGCTGGTGCACATACTGGGTCACTACGACCACAGGAAACCCAGAACAAGGAAGAGTTATCGTCTGCTCAAGGATGCTTTGGGGCCTCTGGCCTGCCACTTCCGTCCTTCTTACACCTCCACGTTAAGCAACATTGGGCATGGTCCCTGCTGGATGAGTGGCCGGCCAGCGGTGCCCCGCCTACGTGCTTAACCTAAACCATACACCTCGGTCCTCTCCTGCCAAACGCCCTGTTTAACTTGACGGCCACGCAAGCGGCGACCAAGTTAAGCAGCATTGGGCGTGGTCGCCACTTGGACGGATAACCGCTCATGTGGTTCGTCGTAGCCCTGATCAGTGGCAGCGCAGGAAGCTAAACCCAGCCCACTGATATACAAACACAAAGCTTCGAAAACTCTTCCACCTATTTTATTGCACAGGTAAAGCGGCATTAAGCGGCAGGTACTGTGGCGACTGGTGAACCTGAGGACTTGCTCTCGATTGCTGGAGGAAGAGTCAGTGTTAAATTGAGTCGAGTGTTGAGTTCTGGTAGAAGTGACAGTGCGCTTTAACTGTGAGTTGTAACTTAGCAGTCAGTTGCGAGTCGTGCAGTTCAGTTTTGATTTGATTCGACAGATCAGTTGTGTTGTGTTCCGAGTATGTGCCAAAGCGACTCAAGTGTAACATTTGTGTTACGTTGAATGCCTAGTGATAAGTCATCTGTTACAGTATTTATTTGTCTTTTCGTTTTGGAGTTATGCTGTTCACAGATACACGCACAGGCATGGCATTTTTCTAAAAATGCATTTTTGGGGTTCTAGGGGTCTAAAACAGGTGTTTCCGTGAAATCTCGGTATGGAATTTTTGGATGTAATGCAATACCTTCTCTACCTACAATATACGTGGTAGACAAAGTAAAAAGGGTCTACTAATAAATGTCAATTTCAAGAATCCACAATTTCAGGCGTATTCATTTGAAATTTTAATACACAAATAATGGTTTCATGAATAATATGTGGAAAGGTTTCATGCATATTTTTTAAATTAGTTCCATATATTACTGTTTTGAAAAATTGCTTCACACGATGCAAATATTTTTGAGGAAATTAGTATTTCATAATTAAACTCCTTAATAGTATATTAATACATTGCGTATACAGATTTCTAATTGTCTTACCAGTTTGAGAGAAAATAAATTTTAAACACGAGACTTCAGTTCTCTGTTAAAATGTATACAATGTGAATATTATTGTTTAATAACATCACAACTAAGCATGTTAACAATTCAACTCATTTTTATTCCATTACTTACAAGTAGGTACACAAAATATAACTCAAATTGAGACCAAATATTTAATTCTTCTGCTTTCTTATTTTCGTATTCTCCAATTCATATTTAATCATATAAATCCGACTGTTAAATATTTTCAGACTTGATTCTATATATGAACCCTAATAATGTGAATTTTATAACTACGTCCATAAGTTCAATCAGAAACCACGATTATCTATAAATAATACCGACATTAGCGTATGTGATCTCGGATTGACAATAGGCAAGAAATTTACATGCACTCAACATTGAAAATGTTACTGTAAAACTCACGAAAGGGATTTTTATTCAAAGACATCCAAGAGAATTAGTTACGAAAGCGACTGTGAAAATTATATACTTTTCTCTCATTCAACCCCATATCACCTAGGGAATGAGTTGTGGGATTCTACCACTTTTTAAAAATTAGATGTAGACATGTTTTTTACGAAACTGCAGGTCATAACTTTAGTTGACCTTTACATGTATATAAAACCATCATATATCTAATTAGATCCGAGTATTAGAAAGTGTTAATTGCATCCTTCACCTGTAGTCTAAAAGTGTATGAAAAATTGACCAATTATATTGTGCCAAATTACTTGAATTTTTGCCAGACAAAATTAAAAGACTACATCAAGTTAAATCCTTTAAAACATATTTCGATAATTGTTTAATTGCAAAACGCAGTGTTAAAGAGTAAAACACCGACAACAGATAGAAGACTATGGATGCCTCCTCTGAATGATATTAATTATATTACTTTAAGTCTGGAGAAGGCACAAGGGGCCTCAGTTTAATTTGATTCATTATTGCCATGCTATTTTTGTAAACATCATCCATGTATACACTATAGAGAATAATAATAATTAATAATACTATTATGACAGCATGCGCGAAGCTACCTACGGGCCTCTCGGCCCTGCACCTGGGTGGAGCCTTCAACCGGCCGTCAGAACAATAGAACAATAGCCAGTGCGGAATAATAGCCCATTATGTGCCACTTACCTGTTCCGAGACATTCGTTACGACATGTTCTATTAGGTTCCTCTTCTAGAAAGTTCCGCTTTGTATGCGGGACCTATATAAGGGGCTGCTGTTGCCCGACAGGCAGTTCAAACAGTTAAAAAGGTTACGAACGAAAAGTGGAGAGTGCCAGCGCAGTTCAGTTGTGAGTTGACTCAGCAGTTCAGTTGTGTTGTGTTCCGAGCGTGTGACTCAAGTGTAACGTTTTTGCTGCGCTGAGGGCCTAAGTGATAAAGTGCTTTTCGCAGTAACTGGTGTTTTCATTTGTTATATTATTATTTCAGTTGTATTTGTTGTTTCATTTATATTTATATGTTTTCCCCCTCTCTCTACCCTTCTTGCAGTTTCATGGAAGTATATTTGTCATCTTCATTGCCCGAGGAAATATCCTTGATCGTTAGCGAAAAGAGGGTTATATAATAACATAATAGTACTAATAAAAATCTTTTTATTGTTATTATTAATTATTGCTGTTATTACTGGAAGTAGGAAACCCTAGTATTATCGTCCCATGCTAAACATAAACACGAGGTATCTACAATTCCGTTAAAATTAACAAAATCAGGTTCGTTTTTTATAATTACTGTGATGTTAGCTTTTATAGGAAAGACATACGTAAATCATCTATTATTTAAATCTTATCTTATTTCATACAACACCGATTTACGTGCGTTAGGTGTAATAATTTTTATTGTACTCATCCTATTTAGTATGTGTAATGATCATAACTGCTAATTAATGAATCCTCTAGAAACAGTTTAAAGCAAATATATAGCTAAATTGTTAAATCATAATATATGCTTTTTAATATGAATCTTTATGTGAAATGGGCAAAGTGCAAAATAATTTGTAGTTTAAGAAACTTATAATCAATTCACGAAAGTCGACGACTATTTATTAAGGTTTGATTAATATTCATGAGCATTCACATTTCAGCAATAGCAATCGGAATAATAAAATATTGGGTAAAAATTGCTTCAGATTAGTAAATTCCGAGTAAGGTAATAAAATGCATTTACTATACCTAATCAGCAGAAGTACGTCATCCAGGATGTAATGTTAATGAGAAAAGTGCAGAATGGCATTTTCATATTCTTCGCCTTAAATCCTCAGTAATATTTGAACAAAAAAGAAAGTTATCCTCTAGTACTTGTAACACAATTTACTCCCAAATTATAGTACTTCCTCTGTAATAAGCAGCACAGAATTGTTATAAAATAATTAAAATACATACAGCCAATTACTTGCAGCAGAAAGATTGATAGTGTGAAGACGTATTGATGCAAGTTCAGGGGCACGCTGTAAATTGAGCCTTAAAATGCAGAAGGTACACATAATACTTTGTATTAAACTTGGCAAGAGATTTCCTGAGAAATTTAATATGTTGCACCAAAGGTATGGGGGGGGGGGCGGAGGAATCTAATCGAACAAAGTGCACGCGTTACTCAAGCGTTTCAAAGATGGTTGCATTTCAACGGAGGATGATCCATGTGCAGGAAGACCCAGGTCGGCAAGAAATGATTGCCAGAGTTCATACGAAACTGCAAGGCTGTGGATAGATGTTGTGACAAGGGTGTTACAGTTCTCTATTTTGTCCTCCGCCACGTTTAAAGATGCGACCTGTATGCAGAGTCGAGTGGACGGAAGCTTTTGCCGAAGCTTTTGGTTTCCTATTGTAATTTTCTTTATTTAATGTTGGCAGAATGTCCTCATCATCTGTATTCCACACCAGCCTTGGGTTAGCCAATCTCTTATTGGTTTTAATTCAAGTCCGATACACACACACACACACACATTAGTCTATGAACAAAGGTCAGACCTAGGTGAACGGCGAAAGAGGAGAAGTGCGAAAACATTTCATCTGAGTGGCTGGAAGGCATGCTTTGTAACGACAGTTAACACCAACCCCTGTATGAATCCGTCTCGTTAGTCTGGCACTCAAGCATTAACCTATGGATACAAGTCGGTTTCAGGCTCAGGAGCGAAGGAAAAGGGGAATAAAGCAAATATTAAGTCCAGTGCTGGAACCAGGTAAGGGATGGGCACAGGCGGTTTAATATTTCCTTATTAACATAAACCACTGTGCACTTCATCAGCACCGTTCTATACACACGACTGTATATTTGCTCCAAAAAGATCAAACGAGGAACACTGGGGAAGAGCAAGTATTGGTTAGTATAGAACCAACTGTCAGGATGGACTAGGAACAAAATCTTTCCAATAGGATGATTACATGTGACAACACTTGGTCTCTCTCAAACTTAATGCTTAGAAAAATTAAATTGAGTTTTATTTATGGACGCCCTTTAGCTACTGTGGTCCTTAGCGTCCCATTCTATATTGGGCGTGAAAGACCCGTAATTTTGCTCAGAGGCCTGTTTATCAGGCTTGAGGTTCGTTTACGTGCCGTAAATCCATGACACGGGACCACCGACTTTACTTCCCTTCCGAAGGAAGCCATGCTAAGGATTTTTACGCTCGAAAAACTCCATCGCCCTCCATCGGGTTTGAACCCACGACCTCGGGAACTATCCAGAATCCAAACTGCAGTCTTCACCCATCTCACGAACACAAAGCGAAGGAACCACAAATTATGACCTTGGACCGATTTCAGCAACCGATGTTAAATTTTAACAAATGTTCAAGTGATATTTTGAAGCTAACGCAAATTCTGTTTCATCAATCAATGTTAATAGTAAAGTTGTAATGAACTTCTTGTTATCTCGCTGCTTAAGTTAACTTGTGTTATGGCGTTTAACAAATATTAGAATATGGAAAATGGCTGCCGCAAACTAAGCTTTTGTCGGGAAGATGCTGTATTTTTGCGCTTTTGAATGTAGCTTTTAATCGCGCAGGAGCCATGCGTCATAATGAATTTTATATCCTGCAAAATGGGTAATTTTTAAAGCGATTCAGATTGACCAAAGCGGCTGTAGAAGAAATAGATGAGGCGTTAGAATACTGAAAACAGCAGCATGCTTCTTTCTCCTATGCTATGAGTGTTGACTGCGCTAAGTTTTATGCTCCTGGCATTTTTCATTTAATAATAGGTAATGACATTTCCAAAGCCACCGTTTGTAGGTTTATCCGGAAGGCTCGGAAGCAATTGCTCTAAGAAACGAACAGTGTTTCTGTTGGTGTCTGTTTTATCTAACCAGTGATAACATAATTTCGTGCACTTCGGCTTCAATGTAGTGCCCACCACCAGTTTTAAACCATTATAAGCGATCTTCACACCCGACATTTTTTTTGTGGTATGTTTTATGTCAGCAGTTGCTTATTTGACCTGGGAGAAACGCTTGCATTGCAATTGAATTTCTCGCAGATTTTCTTCCAGGCTGTACCTTTCTCCTTTAAGTCCTTGGGCTTGTGCTTTTTTATTTATTTATTTATTTTTTGCACTCGCTAATCCCTCTGATGCAGAATTTAAATGAAATGAAAAGGACATGAATTTAAAGTGAGTTAGAGTTAAGTTAGAATTGTAATTTCAAAGAAATGGACAACGATTGACAAGTTTACCATTGTTATGTGTACATTGTAGTAAATAATTGTAAATTAAGGGTTTTTGGTAAATACTATATATATGTAAGGCTTAATATTTGCAATATATTTATATTATAACAAAAATATATTAAAATTTGTTTCACGTAAAAAGAACGAAGTTAAAGAAAACTGAAAAGTGCTATTAGCAAAAACACGTTAACAGCATGAACGAAAACATTGCATTCGCAATATTTATGCAAAACAGGAAATGAAATATGTAAGTAAAAGTGAAAACTAAAATAGAAAAATGTTAAAAAAGGAATTCATATTATACATATGTTATTTGTATCAAAATTTAATTTGTGTATCGTATAATTTGTATATAATTTATAACGTGTTTCGTTACGCTTAGTAACTAAACAAAAAGTGAACAACATTCAATTATTTTAATTGCACTCAATAAATTTTCCACAAGAAGCCGAAATCTCGAGCAAGGCTCAAACAAATTGCTTTAGTTGTGTAGCATATTATATAGCGTTATATGCTAAAAGAATTATCAACAAACGTTTGTGGTATTCAAAGAATTATGGAACAAAAGTAAGAAAATGGAGTAATTAAAATTGGTAAATATTGTTCTGCAATATAATTTTCAATTGCCTGAAAGGAATTGTCACGGTTCTGTGAATTTCATTATTATTGATATTAGTGATTTAAATTGCCTCACCTTCCCGTCTATCCTAATGATAGAAGAATACTCATACTCTCAATTGAGCTAGAAGTATTTTAAAATCATTTAAAATACACCAAAATTAAACTAAAGCTTGCACAATATTTTAATAATGTAACGTTCGGGTCAACAGTCACTGAGTTGAGCTAGTGAACTGCCAAGAAGCACTTCTCCCCACCGGCGGAATTACTACAAACTTAGTTATTGGAGCGATAAATGCAAATCAGGAATTTACGTGTTACAGTGAACGGGACAACGGGACGATCAGATCCAGGATCACAACCAAGATCCAGAACCCATTACAATACTTAGCAACCACTTCTAATTAAAGCCTTTTCGAATGGTGAAACATTAGTTCTGCACCTATATTTTTCAGTTGCCATCGGAATTCTAACCCTCCAGCAATCAGGAAAATAACATGGCAACTATCTATGAACGTAACTAGTTGTCTGTTACTGAAACAGAGCGCCGCGATGAGTAGACAAAAGCGCATCGCAGCGCGTTCAGAAGCAGTCTAGTTTTGTCATCGCCTTCTAGAAATGTGTTGATCGCAGCTGTCTTTGGCTTTAACAAGAGGTTAGTAAACAATTCGCTGTAAATTCTTGGTGAAGCGCAAGAGTTTTAACATTATGTTAGTAAACAAGATTTTGAGTATGAGACAGTCGTTCGGCGCAGCTAGAAATATAAAATGATAGCTATAATAATATAAAAGTAAATATTAGTAACGGTAAGAATAATAATATTAAATAAGACAGGGAAATGAATAGTACTTGCAAATATGAATATGGGTTGGAGAGACAGTTAAAACAGCAGCAGGAAACAGGGTAGGTTTTTCACCATTATAGCCGAGTAAGGGCAGAAGACGCCTGTGTTCATGTACCGTTAAGTTGCTGGAAAGGTGCGTAGAAACGAAGGTCATTGCTCTGATAGTCGTGGACAGATGAGTTCGTGGAGAAACTTAAAGTAGACAACCAATAAGAAAAATTCGAAATAAAGAGACACGAGAGTTTTGAAAATCACTTGTTCTTGTATTCCCTTGGAGACTGTTCCCAAACGAGATGTGGGTGCAGTGCAAAGAGATCTCGAAATTGATATAAAGGTGTTGGCAGGTGAAAATCAAAACACGCGTCCGGAAATGGTAGGCGCGAAATTAAATTTAGTTTTATTCATGGACGCTCTTTAACTATTATGGTCCTTAGCATCCCATTGTATAGGCCTTTCATTTCGAAACTTCCCAGTCTAAATTACAATTTATTTAAAGTTAATTTAAACAAAAAACACGTCAACTTAGATATTGAGGGGGAAGCTTAAAACTGGTTTTAATTGCATTTTAGGTTTGACCCCCTCACCCCAGCCACCTACTTTTAAATTTCAAATGGCAACCTTATATTTTTATGCTTAAATATGAAAGAGTATTCAATTGTTTATTCATCTCAATCATTTATTTTGCATTTTTGCTGGCAACCTGACAAGAAACACATCCTTTTGGACTAAATCAAATGTTAAAACTGTGCTTCATTGTTGGTTAAACATAATACAGTCTATTTTAGAACTTCTCTCGAACTTTCTGGTGTATTTCATTACTAATCCGATTACTTTCTTGGGTTATTATATTTCTCACTTCTTGAATATTCTCAGGCGGAGGAATATAAAAATTGATTGAAATGACCCCATAGGAAGAAGACAAGCGGCGTTCTCGCCGGCCATTCTACAGCACCTCCCCTACCAATCCATTTTCCTGGAAATCTTCTATCCAGCCATTGTTGCACGGGTACTGCATACTGTGGGGGAGTACCGTCCTGTTGAAAATGAAAATGTTGTTCGTCCAACACCAGTATCCTACACTGACTTGGTTTTCTAGCGACAGTGTGATAACTGGATTAATTACAGTTTCTAGTATGTTCAGATACAATTCTCCAGTCAGGTTTTCGTCAATGAAATCGGTCCAACAATATCATCGCCCATAATTCCAGCCCATACATTGATCTGTGGAAACTCAGTATATCTTCATGAAGCACACTAGGATTTTCGCTGTCTAAGTACCTACGAGTACAATTGTGTTTGTTGACAAACCCATTTAAAAATAAGGTCGCTTCATCGCTAAAACAGATATTTTGTGTCAATTTTGGATCATCTTCGATTCTCTGAAACATCTGTTCACAAACTTCTACTCTTTTATCAAAATCGTCTTCGCTGAGCTGTTGGTGAATTTGTGTTTTATAGGGATAACCTTTGTTCATTTTTAACACTTTAGTCTGGAACCAACCGAAATGTTTGTTACAGCAGATACTTTTGGAATGGACGTGGAGTGTTAAATACTGAAATTACCTAATATTTCAATCTAGAAATTTCATTGAGTTTTCTAGGTAGTTTATTTACTTTATTGCACACAGAACCGGATTCTTCAGATTTCAATCTATGACATATCGGTGATTTGTTTTTCTCAGAATGCCTCTCGTTAAAAGCAGTAGCAGTTCTGCGGGCACAACGGTTTTCAACTCCAGATATAAATATGATTTCTGTTCTCTCTTGAATGGAATACCTAATTTTACAAACATTTAATACTCAAGAAATGTTCAAAATGATCTGCCACAATGACAATAATCCAGGTTGCTAGGCAACGATTTAAAACAAAAGATGTAAAATAAGTGAATGAGATGAATAAACAATTGAATACTCTTTCATATTTAAATATAAAAATATAGGGGTGCCATTTGAAATTGAAAAGTGGGGGTGAGGGGGTGAAACCTAAAATGCAATTAGGACCACTTTTAAGATTCCTCCTCAATATCTAAGTTGACGGGTTTTTTGTTTAAATTAAATTAAATTTAAATAAACTTATTTAGACTGGGAAGTTTTGAAATGAAAGCGCTGTATATTGAGCGTGAAAGACCGGAAATGTTGCTCAGAAGCCTCTTTATCTGGCTTGAGGTTCTTTTATGTGCCGTAAATCTGCGATGGTAGGCGCGGTAATTGGCAACATCACAGTAGATACTGATCCCAAAGAAATGCGTGGGTGTGTGTGTGTGTGTGTGTGTGTGTGGCGAGGTTCTATCAGGAGTCAGATTATAAAATCTGACGTAAAATAAACGCGCAAAAATAATACAAAAAAACCGAACCAGTCGTATTATACACCACACCCTAGATCCAAGATCCATGCAAGACCTGAACTAGCATTGAACCCGGGACCATTCCTAAAAATACCACGCTGCCAAATGGCGCGCATCACCTCCTTGCCTGTCGTCCTCCGTGGTGTAGTGGTTATCATGCTAGCCTCTAGAACCCGAGGTTGCGGGTTCATATCCGGCGGAGGGCGATGGCTTGTTTTCAGACGTAAAAATCCTTAGCATGGCTTCCAGGTCATTACTCGCTGGGGATCTTGGTTTGAGTGTGCTGCTATGTTATGTGAGAATTTTGACAAAATTAAAGAGTTTGTGCTTTCTTTGGATCCATCTGACGCAGGTGCAGTTTCCAAGGCACAGCAACTTCTGTTACCGGAGAAAATACATAATTTGCAGACAGAACTATATTGTGTCCATAGTTACAAGTATCTGCTTGCAGCTATTAAACGATTGGAAGAACAAGGTCTGGAAAAGGAAAAACAATGGGATATTTTTACTTCTATGAGGGAGCAGTTAGATGGCTTTGCCAAAGACAAACTTGAATCTAGTCTTCAGAAGAATCCAAACATTGAGGAATTCGCCACATCTGTAGAGTTACCATTCCGAGTGAATACAAGGTTTGCCCCACTGGTTTCTGTGGATGTTGAAAGAAGCTTTAGCATCTACAAAGACATTCTATCTCCTAATAGAAACAGACTTACTTTTAAAAATGTGGAGATGCTTAATGTCTTGAAGTACAACAGCTTTATGTTTTTTCCTTCTTTTGATGAGTGATAATTTGATGTACTTGTTTGTAGTTCAATAAATTAGAATAGAGGAAAGAGAAATCGTTGAATTATTTAAGGGAATGTACAACTGAAATTAACCCAAAATCTAAAAAAATCTAAAAAAAATTATGTTCCCAAACAATTCTTCATTGCTTGTAGTTTTAGAATCCACTTTTATTTATGAGCTACCGAACGCTTCAGGATCGTTACGAGACTTTTTAAATACCCTTGCACATTTGGTTGCTAACTGTTTATATTTTTAAAACTTAATTTTAAACCGTTTCTTATTTTCAGCATTTCTGCATATTCAAAATGTTCCACACGATGTAGTTTTCATCCATTCATATTGACATTTTTATACTTATTTCAAAAATCCAAATAAATCAAACTGTCGTATAATTTTTCTGTGTAATGAATAGTTTTTGCGCTACTAATTTTTTAAGATAACAATGTATACGAAAAAAACGAAAAAAATTTCAAATACAAAACTGCAAAACTTTATTTTATCTTAAACTAAGAATGGTAGAAAAAGAATTATATGACAGATTTGTAGTTCCTTGACATAGAAGCAAAATACCTTTTTTTTGTTTTTTGAAAAATGCATCATGTGTTGCATTTTGCATATACCCATAATTCTATATTTTGAAAATTAATAACTTGGAACTAATTAAGGTTCTGGATTGAAATTCACAAAACAATCATATCTAAAGAAGATTGACATGTGGTTAAAATTTCAGCCCAATTGAATGGATAGTTTAGAAAATAGCAATTTCAGTTGTGCATTCCCTTAAATAAACCAGCACCTTATTGTCCCTTTTTCACCTTATTTGAGCACCCTTTCCCTTCCTTTTTTCATCTGAAATTTGCACCTAAAAATCCTAACCCTGATAATGACACAAATTCTTATGGTATAGAATGTTATAGGCAGGCATATGAATTCTTAATCAGTTTGCTTCAAGTTATCTATACCCAAACTTAAGACTGCAAAACAACAGGGACCAAGGGTCACTGACAGGCAAGTAAAAACTGCTGTCTGCAAACTCCAAAAGACAGTATGGGGATTGGGGATGGTTTGTTATCTGTAATCTCCCTTCCTGTAGTCCAGTGGCAGTTAAATTTTATTTCCCTCCGTGCTAGCTTTAATGCTTAGAATTTCCTATACCTTCTTACAAGAAAATAAAGGAAGTGAAAATTCTTGCCCTTGTCCCTAAGTATATAGTTTTGGTTGTCTCAGTAGTAAAAGGGTACACAGGGAGCTTAATGAGGAAGGTCGATGCTCGATATTCGGATATTGATAAATTTCGAATCCGTTTCTAAAGGTGTAACTGTTAAGGAGACTACGTAGTTATTTATAGCCGACATCGTGACGTAGAAGTAGAAAAGGCCTCACTTGTGACAAGGGAATTCCTTGCAGAGCATACAATCGGTCTTTCCTTAAGCCTTGTATTACAGCAAATAAAGAGAAGCAAATTAAATATTCCATAAAATTGTATGTGCGTAACAGCAGCTTCACCGATGCTAATTTTTGTGGTAGTTTCGTTGCTCGTTTGTTTCCGCTTTTTTGTACATTTTTGTGTCGCTGACGAAGCTCAACTCACTAACTGATTACCGTTTGTCCTTTACTGCTCTCCTTTCAGCATCAGAATTTTTCAAGAATAATTATTCCATGCAGCATTATGCGGATCTAGACGTTTCTGGATCTGCAGGAACAAAATAAATTGCACAAGCCATGAATCTAATGTATTCTGATATGCGATGTTGTAGACCCCAACTTCGATACAAGAAAGGGAAGGTAAAGATTACTCGGCACCACCCTCGCATCAAAGCTTATCCTTGCGATTAGCATCAACGTAGCGGACAAATCAGTCCAGATGCACCATCAGCAAATTCCCATCGGAGCAATTTGTGGATGCGGTAGACCATGTCATTGATCCTCTTGTCCACTTGGTAGAACCCTTGCCTTCTGTTATAGCTTATGATAATGTACCTTGGATAGAGTAGGCGTTACAACACACTAAGCCCCTTCCTGGTAATCCTTGTAGGTCGAAAGGAGCCTTCATGTGGTCCTTGCAATCTGCAAGAGCTAATGGGTCATGTGCATGACATGAAGATGCTCCATGAGGTCATCGACATACTCTGACGATGGTTGTTCTGTATCAGGTAAAAAAACCAGCAGGTCATATAGTAGATGCAACTCTTTGCCGAAAATGAAGCCTGCTGGCATCAGTCTGGTGTTGTCATGTACGGGCGATCTATAGATCAACAAGAAAAGGGTCACCCTAAATTCCCGGACCTGTTGATGCCAGGCCACAAACTTCTCAGGTGTTCATCGACGGTCTTAACTTTCCACTCTAGAATTTCGCTGGGCTGCATGAAGATATTCTATAAGGAAAAGGCTAATGGGTTTTGTGCCTGTCTATAAGCTCAATCATGAGGTGTTAATTACCTGAGAAAGGTTGGTGTCAAATCCCTCAGGAACGTCTGGGATCTCATCTCATGTACAGGAATACACAATTTCGAAATACTAATACTAACTGAATGGAATAAATACGAGCAAAAGTATTTATGTATATAGATGAGTAATTCCATCTCAAGAACAGCTTAATTTACAGATCGTCTTCTTCTTTCTCTGTTTAACCTCCTTGGATGTAGGACTTACACCCCCCAGGACTTACAAGCGGGTGTCTGGGGTCAGAGGCCCGTCGAGGAGCAAGCACTCATGGATCAGACAGAATATCCAGGATGGGTGATCAGCCCGATGCCTGATATGGGAGGAAGGAAGTAGATGAAACGAAATGATGGTGAAATGGATGAAAGGAAAGGTGATGATGGAGCATTTGGTGGAATGAATGGCAGGGGAAACCGGAGAACCCGGAGAAAACCCGCCCAGACGCCGCTTCACTCTCATGCTTCACCTTTAATAACAACCTTTAAAAGTGTGTTTATGTAATGCCCAAGGATTGAATTCCATCATTTCAACAATGAACACCTAAGAGCCTTTAAAACATTCTATCTTGGAAAGCCTGGAGAATTGAAATTTATGTGACGGTATAACTTTATGATGCTAAGAACGCTAAACGCACCTAAACTACTAGATAGAAACGAAATTGTGCTTTGTTGTACTGAGACAAGCTTTATTGTTTAATAACGCTGGAAGAAGCTGGGCGTCACGGTTTAATATTCTGGAGTTGCGCCTTGGCGCCTCAAATAGCATGTGCAAGAGGCAAGCTGTCCAAGAAAGAAGCTTGACAGCATGGCGATAGAAATTTTCTACTCTAGTGACAGAGTACTTACCACGTAACCTCGCATAGAGACCATTTTGCCTAGTACATCATACGGAGTGACATATCCGACGCCTGTTAAGGTGCCGAATTTGCTATTGGTACAGTCCATTGAAATAAGTAGGTAAATATTTCAAGGTTCGATGTCACTATAGCAGAAACCAGGAACATACTATACCTAAATGCAGCTGATATATTTCATTTTCAACTACAGACATCATCAGCATTAGTGGCGGGACAATTTATTTCTGAGTCCTAACCTCCACAAGAAGTTTCCTCCGTTTGTTCCAGTGCAATCATCCTGTAACTCCTTATTCCCAAGGTTACTGCATGTCCATTAACTCAATCTATCCACCGCAATTTCAGTCTTTTCTTATTTCCCTGGCCACCTATTTGCAGTGACATTATTTTCTGGATAGGGGCTTCATCTTCCATTCACAAAAAATGTCCTGTCCATCTTAGTTTATCAGTCAGACATTACAGCATATGATCTAACAATGTTATCCACATGTATATGCCAACAGTTGGACAGATTTGCCGACAATGCTGTTATCGCCTTATATCCCAGCATCCCTTCTCGAGTGTTATACTGAAGAGAATGCAACATACGCCATCTTCTTGCCGTAATCCAGTCTTAAATTCAGATTCATTCAGTCCATTTGAATATTAATACCGTATCGTCATTGTTACCAACCGAATCAGCTTCAAAGGGATATTAAGTTCCCATACTGCAGGTACAGCCTTTTCCGTTGATACCACAGCCTTAAAATCCACAAATTGATGATGGGTATGTATGTATGTTGAACTCATTCTGTTCAAAGGACCTGTCTCAAGGTAATTATCTGGCTCATGATTGACGTTCTTCCTCTGAACTCTTTCTGGAGGGGCCAACAGTTATTTGCACATCAAGTACAATTTTCGTATGTAATAAAAGTATATTGGATAACATTTTATCTTCATATTCAAGAGGGTTATTCTTAGATAATTAGTGTATTACAGCAAGTGTCCTTTCTTGTAGCTGGGGCGGATTAAAGCTTTATTCCACTCTAGGTATTATTGACAGATATGTGTCAAATATTAATTAGCAACAAACCTTCTATAAAAGCCAGAACTAAGTTTTGGTTAGCAACTGATGTAGCATTATTGGAGACGGCTGTTGAAAGTCAGCCTTCAAACACATTTAATATTACACTCAATATTAATTGCTACTGAAAGGTCATTTTCTTTTGACCTTATAATACAATGTCTTTTCTCATTGACAATAAATACTGATTTTCACGTACGTTTGAGAAGTTATGAATCCTTACATAGTTAATTCATTTAATAACAAGCTAAATATGAGTAGTTTGTCTTTCAAAGGACCTGATTATAATTCTGTACGATAGTATAGTGTTCCAGAAGTATTTCCTAAACTATTTCCTTAAGTAAATAAAGCGATAGTGAGCTTTAGAGTGTTTCTCCAGAGTTGGAAGTGATTACTGCTTCTACTTTAATCTGGAGTTCGCTAAATCAATAGACTTGTGACGCAGCATGGTCCTGCATAATGCAACTATGATAACTGGAAAGAAATAACACAGGCTATAATCCCTCGGAAGTAGTAGTTCAGACTCATCCCGTAACTCCTACACATCCACGGTAGTGGGTAGTGCATACATAAACGCTTTAAAATTCTGCACCAAAGACGACAAAAACTGATGAAGAAGGATGTGGGTGTCGTTGTATCTTCCCTTTTATCGTCACCTCTGACCATTTCAGGAAAATAAAAGTTATTTCAGGAATCTGGTGTGCATTAGGGACAATCCTTAGAGATGAACGGTGTTCAAATTGTTTATTACAATGACGTCAGTTTACTTCACATTTGCTATATGTACGTTCATGGAACTGAAATGAGGACTGCTGTGTATTCATGATATGCTCAGACTGAATATATGAAATCGAATCGAAGCAAAACTTGTTTATTTTACCAAACACATGCTACGGGCTCTCCACTGTGTAAATCAAAATGATACAAATATTTAAGGTTAAAGTTCAAACGTGCATTTTAAAAAAATGAGGATGAAAATGTAAATTAAAGCTTTATGGGATAAGATAAACTGTCTCGAGGTTTAATTTAAATTAACTACAGCAGCTATCAATAAAGTGATTTTATATGACTCTCCAGTAAATGCCTGCTATTGGGAGTTCCTTCCACTTGACCTCATGACCGGTTTTGACCCGTCTTGCCTGCCTGGTAAAGTTGTCGATTGTTTAATTTATTATCCCTTATCTAGTGTACACCCAGGGTGCATTCCGCCCAAAATTCTATATCTTAATTTCAACAGAAGTACATATTTGACACAACCCTGAGTGTGCGTTATTGCGTGGGGGCGTGAGAGTGAAACAGAGAGATAAAGGGGCAGGGACGGCACAGCTCAGAAACGAGAAGTCGCAGAAGAGGTAATTGGAAATATAATTACACGGTATTTTCAAAGGAATAAGTTGAAGCGTTTTTAAGGTGACTTCCTCACCTCAGCTAACCCTTTACTTGTAAAACTGGTATTATTTATTTAATTTATACACCTCTAAGCCTTCTAAGATATTGGTATATGGCAAATCAAGATGTACTAGCGTAAATGTTTGGTAGATTGGGTAACTAGATCTCTTAAGTCTTGCAAATCTGTAGACTTTAATTCCAAAACTTTGAAGTGTGATAGGCTTAAATTATTATTTATTTTGGGAATGTAAGTTTAGACAATCGCTTTCCTGGCAAATGTTGCTCGCATATTAAGTTTTCTGAAAAAGGCACATTTCCTACAGCATGCTTCATCTCCTTCTTCCAAAATTTGTGCTTTACTCTTACTGAAAAGCTTTGATATGGCAGACCTATGTAAGGTTACCCAGCTCTTAAGAAGAGGCTAATTAACTCTCATTATAAGGAATTGGCGAAGACGACAGTTGAAAAAAAATTAAATCGAGTTTTATTTATGGACGCTCTTTAACTGCTATGGTCCTTAGCGCCCAATTCAATATTGGGAGTGAAAGACCGGAAATTTTGCTCAGAGGCCTGTTTATCAGGCTTGAGGTTCTTTTTCGAGCCGTATATTTACGGCACTAGATCACCGGCTTTACTTCCATTCCGTAGGAAGCCATGCTAAGGATTTTTACGCCCGACAACAACCATCGCCCTCCGCCGGGTTTGAACCCGCAACCTCGTGAACCAGAGGCTATCATGGTACCCCATGACGACTGTTGAGTACGTGCTACTACGCGAGATGTATTTTTTAATTCAGTCTGGTTTCTTATTCCCACGTCGCTGTATCTGTGTGCTCTGACAGTTATTGTCTCTCCTCTGAATTATCTCTAGTTAGGAATTTGGGCCCATGTATTGGCATTTTACGTTGTACATTGATACGATTTTGAATTCTCTCATTTACAACGCTGCTGAATGTTGACATGGCTCTAGTGACTTTCGTGAATGACGAATGAAACAAACGAGGTAAGTAATATAAGCGTGTGTCCGAAATCATGAAAGTATTCGGAATAGAGCGTAGAAGGTTGGCGCGGTGGAGACAGCACCACGCTGTTCTGGTGTTAAGTGGCACGGATACAGCCCTGAAACCCTTTCAAGACGCAGATAATAAAATAAATGTCCTACAATAGAGAGTATAACTTTAATATCTGGTGTAAATGTGAGACAATACAAGTTAACAGAGAAAAATATCCCGTGTATTCGCTAGTCCACCATCGGGCGCCTCCATAGGTGACAGACAAAGAAACTAGACAATGTTGAATGTTGAGCGAGGTCTAACCGGAGCCGAAACTTCCCTCAGTCAACCAGGGAAACGAGAATTTCTTTCCCGTGGGGCTTTCCATTACGCCAATACTTTGAGTCTAAAAAACCCCCGCCCGAAAACCTCGGTGGGGGCGACAGCGATCTAGCACACCGTCTACCAGCTCTCCAGGTTGGTGCCGAAGGACATTAAGACGTCTCATAACCCCGCCTGGGTATTACCGCCCACACGCACCCAATCTCTCGTGGGTATCGAGAACTAGAAACTATAGGGTCTTTCAACAAGAGTGTCCTATCTTTGAACTTAAATAAAACACGTTCTATAAATGATAGAGGATGCAGAATTCGCCAAGTTGTGATCGGCGAAAGCCCCAATTCTTGCGCTCGACGAGCAATTGATTTATTTCCGTTCTCGCGTACACTCTCACGAACGGCGCCTATGTTTTCGTTGGAGCGCTTACGTCCATTACGTCGTTCTTTAATCGCTGACAGAACCACTTCTTTCAAATTTATCGATCAAACGCCGAATCGTTCTCTCTCAGGGACGATTATGCACACCGTAAACTTCACGCAATACACGGAAGGTTTGGCCAACAGATGATCCATTTTGATATCCACAGAGATGGCAGGCATCTAATTGAGTTCCCAGTATTTGAATTACTCTCTGCTGACCGGTAGCCCACAACAAAGCAACTATTAGTGCTCGTAACAACCGCAGTGAAACGGACAGATCTAAGGTACAAAGGGAAACTGCGGAACTATGAATATCAAATATATTGAACGAGAGACAAAATAC
Source organism: Deroplatys truncata (assembly GCA_030765065.1). Taxonomy (NCBI): domain Eukaryota; kingdom Metazoa; phylum Arthropoda; class Insecta; order Mantodea; family Mantidae; genus Deroplatys; species Deroplatys truncata. The sequence goes on from CM060990.1 coordinate 619,497,576, forward strand.
AACCAAACAACTGGATAAACATGCCCTGATGTATGTGGTGCACCAGAGCAATTTAGTGAAATTGGTGGCATAGGAATTCTCGTTAATCAAGGAATAAAACGATGGAAAACACATTAGTATACACATGTAAACGACAGATGTGGTGGCTTTATCATCCTTGAGAATTTGGGCGCGGCGCGGTTGGATTACGGACTTGAAGGATGTTGGTTGTAGGTTCGTGAACCACGTTTGCCTCGGCTATCTGGTTCTTCATATCTATCTGTGTAAACTTAGTTATAAGTAATTTGTTCAGAACAATTTCATGTAATAATTACAAATGTAACACATAAAATATATAAGATAAGCCAATGTAGTAAATAAACGAAAGCTTGTATAAGTTAATTGAAATTGTATTAAATTATCTCCTAAGTACCTAAAAAATGTAAAACCAATGTAATGAGGAAACAATAAAGGCGGGAATACAGTCTGGTGTTTAAGATAGGAACCAGACTCCCCAAATAAAGGAGGCCGAGGTCTTGCTGTAGAGCAAGATCTCGGCCTTTTTTTTTTTTTGTCCTAACATGTATACAGACCGGAAGGAAGAGGTAAGCACGTGGCTCTTCTCTGGGTTCATTGTGGAATATCACACAAGTATAAGACACTAACTCACAAAATACATGTCATAATGCGTTCTCCCTTTTTGTTTACCCGTATAAAATCATTCTCTCACCGCCTTATACAGAATTAGGTAATTGCAATCCTTACTCGTTTCGTTATTACTCGTAGTTATTAACACACGTTTAGCTCGGATGTTAAGATCGATCTGTACAACCGATAGTCGTCCTTCCTGTCACCCACGTCGGGGGCGATGGAGTGCCTCGACATAATTTCCTCTGACCCCTCGTCTACGCTCATCGCTTGATTTTGATTAGTCCAGTGGCCTTAGAAAGCTTTAATAGGAAATTTCCACCCTGAAGGCGTCTGAGGCTGCATCTGTCCCCCAAAGGGAGAGTGAACACTTAATTTTATAACAACTGTCAATCTTACTTAGGGAAGCTAGTGGAAATGTGGACTTCTCATGACTTGCCCCAAGCTTGACTGGGATTACTTCCGTCAAATTCGAACCGCGGACAATAATTAACGTTCTCTTCGATAAACCGGCGTTAGTATTTCCTGTTTCACGAACAACTTTTCCTCTCTTTGCTAAATTCAAGCGTAAAGTAAATCATTGTAGTTATCAAACGCTGTCGCTTATTACTAATTCTTTATAAATTGTATCGATCATTCATCTCTGAGTCGCACCACATTTCGCCTCAGTCAGAAGAAAAGTCGGAATAGCGTCCTTAAATTAATACCAATCTAGCACCAGAAAATGGCAAAGGATAAGAAAGCTTAAACTGTTACACCGAATATCAAACTCAAATTAATAAAACTAATGAAGCAGACACTTTAGTAGCCTGTGGAGACTTCAAAGCCAGCTTAAGAAAAACACCAATTCGAGGATAATTTTGAGCTGATCCTCTATACAGTAGTAGGAAGGAAATAAGAGGTTTGACTGGCACAAATACATAAACATATTGAAAGTGGAAGACATTTCTTGCTTGTAACATTTTGCTTATAAGATGGGATTAGGAAGAAATAAAATCAATAATGCATAATGTCACATGAACATCGTAGATGATTGAAATGGCCCCTGCGTTTCTTAGGTATCCTAAGTTTGAGAATATTAAACACGTTCAAAGAGAATTTTGACGCGAGTATGGCGTGCGTTATGTATCTAAATACGGTGCAAAAATGTTGTGGATCTTTATAAACAGGTTCTGCGTTAAAAGCATGCAGGAAGTCGAAGGCGAAACCCAGTACAAGAAGTAACTATCTCTAAAATCATGACAAGGAGTCTTACGAATAGTTTAAGACAACTGTCAGCAGAGATGAATGCATCATACAGATCCTGCCAGATATTGCTCTGAAGTACTTGAAATTCTACCCATAACACTTATAAAGTCTACTAGCCTTACGCGATTAGGATAATGAAGCTCGTTTCATCTTCAACGGGTTGAAGATGACGATGGTTTCTTAAACAAATGTCTATTTACAGACGAAGAGATTTTTCATGTCAGCGAGAGAACACTCACTCACAACTGCATTCTTTGAGCAATGGAAAATCTACATGTCCCCTATGAGATTGAAACAGTGTTGAAGTTAACGTATGCTGTGGAGTGAGCCGCAATAAGTGTATGGACCATTCTTTTTTGCATAGAAGGCAGTATGTAATGGAACCTTTGCAATTGTTTCTGTTGGCACCACTTAAGGAGGACAACAATATGAAAATCGTATTCCATTAAGATGGTGCACCCCCTCACTGGACATGGGAGGTTTGTCAGTTTCTAAATACCTCATTCAGTCGTATGTGGTGTGATCGTAATAGACCAATTTCTGGCTCCTAAGCTCCCCAGATCTAACCCCTCCTGACTTATTGTGGGGGATTTGTCCAACATACTGTCTACTCACAGAAACCCATTAAGATTGATGTCCTCAAATTAAAACCTTCTCAAGCATTCCAAAAAATTGCCCCTCTGATGTTACGATGGGCATAGGCTTAATTGCATCAACTTAAGAGTTGTGCAGATGCACGAATGGGGCCCATGTAGCCTTCTTGCATATTTACTATCTTTCAATGTCGTATACACCACGTTTCAAAATTAAAAGTTCAGTAGTAAATGTTTCACACTGTTTTCCCTTTATCCATACCCAAGCTGAACACCCTGTGTAATACATAACTGATTGATAATTTAATCTACTCGGCTACAATATTTATTGATAGGATCTGTTTAATATAATGTTTTAAGGATAATCCTAGAGAAAAGCAATAATATGGAACATACAATCTGAGCAAAAGGACAAAGGAGGACCGAGAAATAGGTGGAAAGACGGATTGGGAGCGGATGCAAGAAAACTACTAACACAGAGAAGTTAGAGAAAAAGGACAAAGAATAGAGAGGAATTGAGGTAAAGAATTGAAAACGTTAGGGTTCAATTTTAAGAAGAAGAAGAAGGAAGTATGCAGATTAACTTTGTATCGTCACTACAGTCAAACTCACCACTTTTGTCTTGTTTGCATATATACCCTACGTTCCCAATATATTATAACTCACAGAATTAAAATAATTGTTATCTGTTTGAAACGTATCGAGTAGTGAATGAGATATTTGTGTCATTGTGTTTTTACAGAAGGACTGTTTCCGGTGCATGTCAACTTCACTAGAGCGCAATTTGTTTTCAATTATCTACCGCATTTTGCCAATCGAGGTGCTTGTTAAAATGTTGACTCTGCTACTACTGACAGCTATGAGCAAGGAAGGTTGATATAACATGGCAGCGTGTAATTTTATGTCAACATGCTATTAAAGCTGTTCAAAACAAAAAGAAAGAAGCTGCAATTTGTGAAACGCTTTCTGCCATTAGATAGCATTATGCATTTAAATCCTAAACGGATGTCCTATTGAAACCCTGATGTCAGCCAGTTCAAATATCTTCCAAATACAGACATCTGGGCAAATTTGGAGTTGTCCTTGCCAGTAACGTAGTGAAGTTTCACCCCTGTAGCGGGAGCACCTACCTCAAATTAAATATAAACAAATTGTTGTCCACGTTTCTCAAATGAGAATGAGGCAGAGTTTCGCCGAGTCCTGTTGTCCAAATGCACAAATTTGTGACCGGAATAGTCAAGAGTAGTTTTGTGTATAGGGGTTGAAAATATATAGGAAGGTTAGTTTATAACGATATTTTAAAAGGAACACCTTTTATGCCGATGCCCGTCTTAAATTTGGACTCAGTAGTATCATTAGATGATCCCAACTGAACTCTTAAGTCATATACTTTACCAATATTTTTCTTAGGGGATTTTGCGCAATTTCAACCAATAAAACCTTCTTCTTTCTCTGTTTAACCTCCTCTTATGTAGGACTTACAACCCCCAGAACTTACAGGCGGGTGCCTGGGGTCAGAAGCCCGTCGAGGAGCAGACACTCATGGATCAGACAGAATATCCAGGATGGCTGATCAGCCCGATGCCTGGTATGGGAGGAAGGAAGTAGATGAAACGAAATGATGGTGAAATGGATGAAAGGAAAGGTGATGATGGAGCAGTTGGTGGAATGAATGGCGGGGGAAACCGGAGAACCCGGAGAAAACCCGCCCAGACGCCGCTTTGTCCACCATAAATCGCACATGCGGGTCCCTGGGATTGAACCCGGGCCGCCTCGGTGAGAGGTGAGCGGTCTAACCACTCGTCCACGGCGCCGCCCTCAACCAATAAAACCATCTCTGTAAATTAAAAATATATTATTTTCAAACCTTTTATGTTGCCTATGATGAAAGAACAATAAAAGAGTGAGGGGCTATTCGCAATGAAAATTAAGCCTGAACATAACGACGTAAAACTTAGGCATAAGCTTAAGGGTACATATATATGAAATTGCTAATTTCCTTTAGATTTATATTTACTTCAAATTTATAGCATACATTACACATGCAAGGAATAGTGTGCACACCAAATTTCATTGAATATCTTTAATAATTTTGAAGTTATTAATTGTTTAAGCAATTACTTAACCATAAACACGAAACCCTACACAATGAACAATTAGAAATTCTGTTAATTTTAATATTTATTCCAATACAGGTGAACACTATACATAAAATACTGGAAACAGATTTTTGTTACTTTTTTAATTTTGTAGAATGAAATTGTTAACTTTGTAAAACAAATTTTTGGGATAATTTTAGGAACTAATCGAATGTAATAATTATATGCTCATAAATACAAACAATTCAAAAAATAATCTCCAAAATTTTTCATTTCTACTTTTAAGACTTTTACCTAAAATTTGTAAGCAAATTGAACAAACATTGTATCGTTTGGAGCGTTTTGAATCTCCAAAATATAGAAAAAACAGAAAGCGAGAAAATCATCTTTGAAGATTTAAAAGGGTTGCTTGTTCAGTTCCGCGGAGACCTTTAAAAAGTCATGCGACGCAACTACTACGCATCACTGATGCATATTAAATACAGATTATGAAACTAGAAGGATCAAAGATAATTGTAAACGCAAAATAAAAAAAAATGCATTTTGTAATGTATGTTGGACAATTTTCACCTGTGTAGTTTTAATGCGGTATGTTGTGATTCACATTGACTACTGCAAACGTAAGAAGAAGCCAATTAAACAGCTGAGCAAATATGGCGGCCACGAAGCGACCACCGACAAAATAGGGTATGTACATGTATCAAAATAAACAAGAGCTAGCTGTACCTTTAGAGGACGTTAAACTCACAAAACACCATCACCTAACATCATAATTTCTTTGATTTTTACTTTCTCTACACGTACATAGCAGGTAGAGAAGGTATTGTATTCTACCCAAAAATTCGATACCGAAATTTCACCGGAAATGCATATTTTGAGGCCCCTTGAATCCCCCAAAAAACGTGTTTAGAAAAAGGTCCACGTATTTAGGGGTGTGACTGTAAACAGCATAATTCAAGAATGAAAAATCGGATAAATACCAAACTTTGTATTTAGGTTTTGCACCTTCCAAATTTGGGACACAAAAGTATTTTTAAGAAAATCCTCCCACCCCAAACTAGCCTTTACATGGAACATTTTTAGAAATTTTTTATTTTCTAAAAAATGATTAAAGGTTTCGTTTAAAACGCCAGATATTAAAGATATTTACATGACAAATAAAATACATATCGTGAATATTCTGGGAATAGCCTGTGAGGTCCTCTTCATTCGGAAGCAGTTTTGTATTACTGGTATACGTTAAGTGAAAGACGAGAATGTACTACACAAAAAGTGTAGGTATCTTTAAAGTACACAATATATATTTAAATAACTTTTTTGTGGCATCAGCCATTTCCGAGATATCCGTTATTAATGGTGAGAACTGTTGAATACTTAGTCGTACTTTTCAAGCACTGTCGATTTTCAGCTGTTTCTTGCGATTGTATGGAAAGAGTATGGCATTTTAAGACCAGCATATAGCGTCCAGTTTTTAAAAATTTGACTGTCGCTGTTCCCTTTGTATCTATAACGAAATGTGTAATGCAGCTATTTCCGGAAAGATTTGTCTCCATTAAAAGGAAGTAGATAAGAAAATAAACACTCGTAAGAATAATCTGTACACTAATAAACGGTAGAGGGTAGAGAAAGTCATGTGAATGTAACACATAAGATGTTTATAGATATTTCAGCGATTCCAGCCACATGATCTTACGTCGTCCTTCGTGGTGTAGTGGTTACCTTGCTAGACTCTAGTTCCTGAGGTTGCGAGTTCAAATCCGGCGGAGGGCAATCGATTTTTTCGGCGTAAAAACCTGAGCATGGCTTTCTTCGGAAGGGAAGTAAAGCCGGTGGTCCCGTGTCGTAGGTTTACGTACGTAAAAGAACCTCAAGCTTGATAAAGAGACCTCTGAGCAAAATTACTGGTCTTTCACGTCCAATATAGAATGGAACGCTAAAGACCGCAGCAGTTAAAGAGCGTCTATAAATAACTCAATTTTTTTCACGTAATCTTACACAGAGGTACTATTAGCGAGTCAACACAGGCGACGAAAACCTGATGAGAGATAGCAGAATGATCACGTGATGAGAATCACTCTCTGATTGGCTGGTTTCTTATGTTCGACGTAGACATAAACCTGAAAACTTGGACTTTGCAAGTTTTTAAGTTTACGTTTAATTCAATGCTTATTTTTATGTTTACGTGATTCATTGTGAACGGTTCGATTGCAATACATATCATCTAAGTTTTAAGTTTACTTACACTTAATTTTCATTGTAAATGGGGCCTAAATCTATATATTTTGAGAAAGATATTTTATTAGCTCCACGTATGGACGCCAATTTGAGAACATGGTTTGTTACGTTATTTGCACCACGCTTTGGGCGTCAATTTGAGGTAGCTTGTATTGAAGGAGTTGTATTATAGTTCAACTGTTGGGGAGCCGAACTTGTAGTAGTTACAACCGCACGTATGGTACCCGGTAGCCTTTGCCCCAATTTTTAAAAATATTAACTTTGTAATTTGACTGTTTCTTTAAGTACTAAATATTTGTGTTTGCCTCGGCTGCGTCAGTATTATTGTTAGAGACACGTTTCTCTTAGCAGGGTTGTGGTGCAACAAGAATGTAGGCTTACAAAGATTATAATTTTATTTCACTCCTTTCATTAATGCTTGATACGATTTAAATAACACTTCACTGATATAGAGAGAGAGCTGTGAGATTCTTTTATTAAATACTTGCACTTTTTTTAACACATAAACTATTTTCGTCTCACACGAATGCGTATTATACTTCTCGAGGACGTGTCTCGCGTCCGGTTTACAGGCAACTGAATTGATTTCAACCGCCTAAATTTGTAAATTTCTGTATTTCAAGTCTCTGATTGGCTATTCCTAATCCAATAGAATACCTTCATTTGACTAAAGGTTTTTCTGGTTGTTGATTGGCTATTTTATAAACTATCACTAAAATTTACATTATTGTTGCTCCAATAATGACTAGTAGCATTATTAAACATTCTTACTCATTATTGCCTCGAAGTTACCTCATTGTTAGCCAATTTTAACTTATTATTCTCACAGCTCCTACATTATTAAATTACATAATATATTCACATAACATTATTGAACATATATACAATAATATAACCATATGCAATGACTGTTACATACATTTTACAAATTATTACATACACATATTGCTTCAAGGCAGGCTGTTATTGAATTTATATATTATAATTTGACTGAAATTATTTAAGTGTTAAAAAACACTGCCTCAACTTCTAACATTTCTGATATAGAGTGCATTTAGAACATCTGATTTCAAATTTCCTCAAAAAATCAAAATTATAGCCTATACTTTTAACAATGCAATTCTTGTACATTCAAATACCGTTTTCACGAACGCTACTTTAACCAATTTTTCAGTTCAACGAAAAAACTCAAATCTCCTTCTATATCTCCATAAGCGTCTGTCATAAATTATTTCAATTGTACGTACGTCGGTGCAACGAAAATCTCGGTATAGCGAATAATAAGAAATTCTCCTTAATGAATATTCGACCGACTGAATGAATTTTTAAAACGTTTTCTTGACTTACAGAACAATTACAATGTCGTTTCCTGATTCAGAGAGTGATTGGTTCATCCTTGATCATAAAATATTTTGCTTCGGCTTGTGTCATAAAAGGTCTCTTTGTAAACTAATTCCGTAGTCTGTAGTCTGTAAGCTACCCTTAAATGTTACACTTTTGTTTCGTCTGCTTATTGCTGTTTCATGTGGTTTAGCCTACGTAAGACGGGACTTTCAGTGTGCTCAGGGCAATATCAACCAACAGGGTGTAGCGAAAAGTAAAAGAAAGCCGTTTTCTCTAAAAGAAAAGTTAAAGTTGAAGTAAGTAGAAGTTGAAAATGTGACAAACAGTGCAACTTGTATTATAAAATAATTGAAAGAATCAATTTTGAAATGTTCTGTCCAGAAAAAGAAACAGACGTTTTCTCAAAATGAAAACATTTGTTTGTTACGTGGTATATGTGCTTACTACATATTATTTTATTGTGCAATGTTGCCAAGTTGGATGTTTTAAATATGAAATTACTTGGTTAGCGAATTTCGAACTGTGTTGTTTCCTTCCATATCCATTCCTAATATATATTACATTTTAAAACATAGATATAGTATCAGATTAGATTTACAAGTTGCAATTCTGCCTCTTTTAAGATAAAATATAAAATAACCGATTTAACGAAATTTCAGTACAACGAAATGAATTTCAAAGTCCCCAGAAATTCGTTATAACAACTTGTGACTCTATATCATTTTGGTGTTTTCCGAAATTTTAACAGTCAGTACATACATTCGAAAACAATGTTGAGAATTCACACGTGTAGTGAGTCTGATGAAGAAATTGCAGTACAAAGAACTGTACTGTCCGTTCAGCGACATTTTAGCTGGTGGGTGGGGAGCCCCTCCAAAGCAGTTAGGGGTTTAGCTACGGGAAGAGGGTAGTGTTAACTTGGTATGAAGCAAGTGGTAAAGACGCGCGATAGTGAAAGACTGTTGGCTGTTTTCAACTGTACGCGCCACGCGCGGCAGGAGTGCAGCATACCTTGTACCCCTCCCACCAGCTAAAGATTTACCTGAGAGATAAGCCACTCCACCTCACTGGCTAAAACGTCACTAACAGAGAGTGTTTTTTTTGGGTGCGGGACCGAAGCCTCCCGCGGTCAGAAAAATAGCCCCGAAGCCTCCCGGACCCTTAAAGGTCCCTAATTACATAGCCCCCAAGCCTCCCCAAAGCAGGTAGCAGTTCCAGTCCCTAATTACATAGGCCCAAAGCCTCCCGGTCGAAACAGGTAACAGTTCCAGTTTGGTGTTTATAATATTTGATGAAGCATTACATACGGGTGGAAGATGTTGCATTTTTTGCGTTTATGATTAATAACAAAGAAACACGGCTCTAGTGCCAAAAGAAAATGAACCTCTAATGCTTAAATTTGAATTAGTGGTTGTTGTTCCAGTTCGTTTAGCGTTACCCAGGGTGCACCACGAGGAGGCGCACTGGCTCGCACCCCAAAGGATTCCACATTTATCAGCTTCGTCATTATTTCTTTATTTTCTGTAATTTACTCACAATGGATCCGCATTTAGATGCTTCGTTATTTTGACATTCTAAACCTATATCAACAGTAATATGTATTTTTGCCTTTAAAATAAGCGGTATTTTTCCTTTTAGATTTTATTTCCATGTATTTCTAGGTTTGGTTCTATAAGAAATCGACTTCACGTATTCCATTCTTGAAGTTTTTCCAGCTTTGAAATTTTCTACTTGCTGCATCATGAGTTTCAAGTGTGGATAAGACCTTTCCTATTTTTCATTTGTTGATGAATTAATTGCAATTTTAGTATCCAGCTGAATTTGCTTCAGTACTTCAAGAAATTTATACAGATCTGGGCTGCAGGAGTAAAACTGTTTGTTGTGGAAACTTTCGCAAGCGTTGGTAGTTCTCTGTATCTTGCAACTTAGTTCTGCCCACATGCAAGGAGGAAAGAGTGCATTTTCATCGATGTAAGTTTCCACTAAATAGTCGCAAAACATCTTTAATTTTTCCGAGACAGGCATCACTGCCATGAAGTCTTCAGCAAAACAGTCACCAATCATATCAGGATCCAGCATTGGCAAATGCTGTAATTGCATGTAATTCAGAAATTTTCCTGTTTCATTTCTGGAATAGTAGTCATGTGCATGTCCCAAGTTTTGTATCTTTCGCCACCAGCTTTGTGTTAGATGAAATTTACATCCTTGGATTTTAACATCAGTCCACACTTCTCTTCCTACTCACCGTAATTTCAATCTCGTCGGAAAACATGTTAACTGTGAACTAATTTGCCGTAGACTGAAAGAAATCAAGGAAAAAATTAAGGATACCCATTCCACCCCACCTGCTGGCTAATTACACCGGTTTCACGGGAGGCTTGGGGGTTGTTACCTGCTAAGCTTACCTGGTTACGGTAGGCTTCGGTCCTGCGCCCTTTTTTTTTAGCTGCGTTCCCTATCCCTCTGTCTGTGTATCCTCAAGCATATAACAATTCTTTAACCGCTGCAGGTATGGAGATGAGATTTGATATGTAGAAGTTTAAAGAAAATTTGTCAGCATAATTGAAGTTTGGTTGAAATCGGTACAAAATTAAGAATAGCTTATACGGTCATTCTCTAGAAATACAGGGATTTAGGACTTTCCATTAATTTCCACTAAGCACAGGAAATAAGACAGAAAATGCAGCGAAAGCACCTAAAATGTAACGTAAGACGTCCATTTACGACAATAGCGTTTCTTAACGCCGATAGTTACAGAACTTTTGTCAAAAGCAGCGTTAATGTTCCACTTCCAATACAAGAGCGCTCAAGTGATACACGGCTACACTAACAACGCCGTCCTCCATGGCTCACCAATCGTAATGAACCGCCGGTAATGGAGATCACTGCCTTTATCCTGTTCTCCCGACTACAGCGCGAACGCTGCCTAGGGCTTCAGTTGATATCAGTCGTGAGTGTTACCTGGAGCAGGAAGCATCCCGTCACGCTGCGGTGTTGGCGGACCATGACGTAAAATCTGCTTAGTAATTTACTTCCTAAATGTATCGATAATATTAATCCTTGGGCTTTTGCTCAGTGAAATACGTTTCATATTTAGTCCATACGCTGCGAGTCAAAAGCAAATTATACGTTAACAGGTAAAGAAAGATACATCCTGATAAAGAACACTGTCCTGCTGTTGCACCATTACTTTAGTTTTTCACACAATTACCAAAGAATATTCAGACATTTGTCAGAGCTCTCAGGTCTGCCTCTTCTTCAATTTCACAAAAAGATAAATGCATAAAGCGTCAAGAACGGGCCGTACGGTGCATGAAGATCAAGAGGCAATGCCAGATGTGCAGCATGTGTGTTTCGATTTCGGCGACATAGGACTTTGCATTCTCTTGCAACAATTCTACCCCACGTGTAAGAGGTTTAATACCCTACGTTTAAGATCTTAAGAAAGTTGCTTTTACAGTTGCACCATGAGCCAGGAAATCAACCAAGATCACTTCTTGAAGCTTCCAAAAGAGGAAATCGCCCATGTTCGTAATTTGTCTGCCTAACTGCAGTCTGGTGACCACGTAACAGCACTCCGGTCCTTGTTTCTGGAGGACTAAAACAGGGAAACCTATTTTAGAACTTACAACCTTATAAAAACGAATATGGACTAGCAAATCTGGCTTTTAAACACCGTCAGTAACTTAAATTGAATGAGTAATAATTCACAAGTAAAGAAACACAAAAGATAATTATACTAAGCAAGAAGGAAGTATAATACTAAATAATCAGCTTCTGTTTAATAAATACTCCTTTAAATTAGCAATCTTTTTCTTTATCAGGGTCTCCTAAAACTATTCAGGGAATTCCATGTAAGTCTCCAGACAACTACAGCAACTATTGAACAGACTATTGAACAATCTTCATGGAATTATTTAGTATAACAAAGTTATAAGTATATTTTGGGGACTTAAAAGTTTATAAACTTATACAACGATAGCCACAAAACATAATTGAGCTTAGTTTCATGCGGCTTCCAGCTTGGAATCTCTGTTTTTCAACCTTTTAGATTTCAGCAATCACAAGTGTGTACAGAGCTGGTCATGGAAAGCGGCCCATGAGTTTCGTTCAAAACGATGTCTAATAGTTCACTCTGTATCAACTTCCACTATCAGATTTTTATCATGGTAGAGACTAGACAGGCATATCAACGTTACATACTGGTGGCAATAGCACGGGCGAGGCGAAGATTGCGTGCTATAAGACACACCCCTCTGCTGATGAATCATACTTCTACATACTGTTTGGTTCAAATTGTGCTGTCGTTTTGTTTCCAACAGATAGCTGTACTATTAGAATTGTTCCTTGCTACGAAAATCATTACAGGTTATTCATGGCATTGATCTTGATATCCCTTAGTCCCATCTTAAAGTAAGTAATGAAGAATGTTGTGGTTGAAGGGTAGGCGATGTGGTAACAGTTTTGCTTTGGTTTTATCCGGTAGAGTCATATTTATCTCTTATTCCCTCAAAAGCAACGCTCTAAAATGGACGCCAAAGCACAGGCGATTGCTTTAGATGAATAAGGAATGAGTGTGGTATGTGGGTAGGTTAAATTAATTTAAATAGTAGACACTGGAGTTTTTACGTGGGTACCAAAGAGACCGGCAGAAATTGTACGAGTTCAGATGTAAAAAGCATTGCGTCGTGTAGCGCACTCACAAGTGGTGAACTTGGGGACATGATCCACGAACCACTGAGTCCTTGTCCAGGAGGTTTGATTATGTCGCATCCCTTAGTGATTCAGTCCCCAAGGTATTGAACATTACAGCCGGTGAGAGAGGCTCAGAACCAACAATGAAGTTACAGTGGACCTGTTATTGATTATTTTGACGAAAAGTCTTCGCACGGTGAGCAAACATTTAAGATATAATATCTTTTTCAACTACCAAACAAAATTAGGATACCTTAATAATGTTTTTGTGCGCGTGCGGGGGCTAACACTCAGTTTACGAGAGACAGTGTTTTGAGGTTAAGCAGAACCTCTGTTCAAACGAATCTTAAGGAACACAAATGGCACGAATATCAACTTCATTATTATCAAGAACTTTATGATGAGGATTTCCAGCACCGAAATAATTATTACGAAGTGATTAGAAATTTCTGCAAGAAAATCCACAATTCATTGTGGCAAGTTCTGCGGTGTAATGCGTGTCATTTTGCATGTAACTCTTACGTCAATAAACACAATATCCATTACTGAGCCGCCCAAATCCCCTTAGGATTCCAAATTGGTGCTGTGCGGGCTAGCATTCTTGAGGACTATACCACTGGGTCAGTGTTTATGGAGCCCAGGCTCACGGGATGTCATATCATATTTTTCTGTGCAACCAATAGAACAAGCAACTTTTTGTAGAGAATATCCCACTTCATTAAGTTTACTAATGATCGATTTCTGCTGGATGGTGTGCCTTATTATTTCGCTCCAGTGAGAGACCATCTACATGACATATCCTGGGTGCTGGATTGGTCATCGTGGACCTGTACGTTGGCCACCTAGATCTCCGTATTTAACACTTAATTTTTTTCTAATGGGGATACGTAAAATCTCAAGTCTTTGAAATAGAACCAGAATACAGACGACCTAAGAAGAATGGTCTAGGTTTGCGCAACTGTTAACCCAGAAATGCTGAGGTATGTTCACACAGATACAGAATGTCGTTTGGGGCATGCATCATCCATCAGGGACATGCATTTGAATAAGTTTTTTATTAATGAAACTACATCTTCGGTATGTTCATGAGAATTAGTTGGTCACTGCGAGGGTACACGATTGCCATATCATAGGTAACACTTCTAACACAGACGTATTGTAAAATAAATATTGTAAAAAGCAACTTTTATAATAAAATTGTAGCAAAACGTTTTTGGTAATCTGTTTTGGATAAATAACAGATACTTACGTGGTTAATGCGCTACCTTGAACCAAAAATAGCATTTCTTTTAAATTGTGTGTGTTAACCAATCATTATGAAGTTTGAATATACCTTAGGTACAGCTTAGAAAACAATTTACAAGAAGTTTGAATTTATTTCTTACGGGGATCCAGTGCGACACAAAGAAAAAAAATTCAAACATCTCGCCTATTATTCAGGTTTTTGAAATTTCGTCAGCTCTTTCAACCTCTAAAATAAGTATGAAATATGTACATTTCCTATAAACGACAAAAGTATAATAGAATCTGCCGAAATAAGTTTCCTAAGAGGAGTCAGTGAAAGGATTCACCTCTTTAAATAAATTCCTAAACGATAAAGTAAGAAAAGGTAGGAATAAGTTCTTTGAAAGAAAAGATCACAATTCCAGAAATTAATGCAGAATAAATCCATGTTGTACCCCAAGAAGAGTACTCAACTACAAGCCTAAAGGGAGCAGACATCCGACAATACTAAGGAAACGATGGCCTTACACACTTTGAAACCGGAATAGACCTTCTTACCTAGTCCTTAAAGTGCGGAAAAAATTGACATAAAATCTGATATATTACATTCACATGATCATCTCTAACCTCTATCCCTTATTAGTGAGTATACAAATTATTGCTACGAAAGTTTATTTTCCTTTCTGCTTCATTTTAGTCGGAAATAGCTACATTACACACTTCGTTATAGATACAAAGGGAATAGCAACAGTCAAATGTTTCAGAACTGGTCGCTATACGCTGGCCTTAAAATTACACTCCGTCCATGACATCGGGAGAAACAGTTGAAAATCGACAGGACTGTAAAAGAATAGCTAAGTATTGCGCAGTTCGAATTAATAACAAAGGAAGCCTTGAAAATGGCTGATGCCATAAAAAATAATTAAAACAGATTGTGTCTTTTAAAGAGATCTACATCCTTTGTGTAGTAAGCTTTCGTCTATCACTTAACGTTTACCAGTTATACGAGTTTATACAAAAATTCCTTTCGAATGAAGTGGACTTCACAGGCTATTCCCAAAGAATTCAAGGTATACATTTTATTTGTCACATGAATACCGTTTAACATATGGTATTTTAATCGAAATTTTTAGAGCCATTTTTTACAAAATGAAAAATTTCGAAAAATGCTTCATGTAAATGGTAGTTCGTGATGGAGGATTGTGTTGAAGATCTTCGTGTCGTAACTTTGGGAGATACTGAACCTAAATACAAAGTTTGGTATTTATCCGACTTTTCGTTTTTGAGTTATGCGGCTCAGAGATTCATATTGAAAAAAAAATTGAGCTTTATTTATAGACGCTCTTTAACTGCTGTGGTTCTTAGTGTCCCATTCTATATTGGGCGTGAAAGACCGGTAATTTTGCTCAGAGGCCTCTTTGTCAGCCTGAGGTTCTTTTACGTGCCGTAAATCTACGACACGTGGCACACTGACACACACAGACCAGTTTCTAAAAATTCTTTTTTTGGTTTCAGGAGGCCTTAAAACATGTATTTCCGGTGAAATCTTGGTCTCTAATTCTTAGTGGAATGCAATACCTTCTCTATCTACTGTGTACGTGGTAGATAAAATAATTAAATTTATAAACATAAGTTTTTTTGACAATTTAGTTATTTATAAGAACCTGTTTAAGAAGCCACAGTAATTTTTGCTACTATTTCTCGTGTATGTGAAACATTTACCACGAGAAACAGTATAGTTCCAATCACATCGCAAGCCTGAGTAAGAAGCATAGACTTGTGCATTATTAAGCCTTTCAGCTACGTTGTAATGTTTTTTCTTTACTTTTTTGGGGGGGGGTTGAAAAATGATAATAACTTTCACAGAGTGAGTGAGAGAGATAAAGAAGTAGAGTGGGATGAAAGTGAGGAAGGAAAGAAAGGGAATGCATAAGTTAGAATGGAAAGGGAGTGAGAAGGAGAAGGAGAGGGTACGGAAAAGGAGAGAGAATTTCCACATTTAACACAACGACGCAAGCAGAGCTGCGGGTTATATTAATTCTAAACATAAAGCAATAATATGTCTATGGTTTGCATGTTTATTTATTAATATATGATAACGAGGGCAATTCGCAAGGAAATAGCATTTTTTTTAAATAAGTTATAATATGTAATTCAAAATTAAAAGCTTGCGATTGACGCCACTATTTTACCGAGGGTGCTATGTCTTCTTTGGAAACGAATGCATCAACCTACTCAACAAGCTGGAGGCTAATAAACAGCCAAAAGCTCCATTTTAACCCTTACATCGACGATGTGTTAACCCCAGCACTTGATAAGAATCTTGTCACCTACCTCAGACCCGAGATAGATATCTCTTTGAGCTCGTATAAAGTACGTATATATATATGTATATCAGTTTATTGCTGTAAACGCGACCATTCCTGTTCTACCTGCAGCTTGTAGCTTGCAGGTTTCATTACCCACAGCAAGGGAGCATATCGAAACTTCACAGTTCTACTCTTTCAATGTACACTGTTGTGCCAATGGGAGAGATACTTCAAACAAGGTACGAGTATATTACACTGCGGTATGAGCGGAGGGATACACTGTCACAGAATCGAGGAACACTTTGAAGAGACGAGGCAAAGTCGAGTGTTTCCTTCCGAGATTCTCGTATGCATTTTCTACACATGTGTTGCTATTGCTTTATTGTTTTTAATGAAATATTAATTTTAAAAAATCTGTGTTACATTCACATGACTTTCTCTAACCTCTATCGTTTAGTAGTGGGTATACAAATTATTCTTACGATAGATTATTTTCCTATCTACTTATTTTAATCGAGATACACATTTCGTTACAGATACAAATGGAGTAGCGATAGTCAAATGTTTTAGAGCTGGACGCTATATGCTGGCCTTAAAATTACATACGAGTACTCTTTCCATGGCATCGCGAAAAATACCTGAGAATCGACAGAACTTCTTTTAGAATTCGATCCATTAATAACGGATATCTCAGAAATGGCTAATGCCACAAAAAAAGGTTATTTGAAATAAATTGTGTGTTTTAAAGAGATTTTCATTTTTTGTTTAGTAAGTTTAATTTTTCTTCTATCGTTTAACCTTTGCCAGTTATACAACATTATACAAAATTCCTTCAATGAAGAGGGCTTCACAGTCTGTTCCCAGAAAATTCAAGATACGTTTTATTTTTCATGTAAATATCTTTAATATATGTTACTTTAATAAAAATTGTTAAAACCACTGTTTAGAAAATCAAAATTTTCGAAAACTGTTCCATGTAAAGTATAGTTTGCGATGGGGGGGGTCCCTTGAGAATCTACGTGTCGTATCTTTGGAAGGTACCGAACTCAAATGCTGTTCACAAACACATAGATACAGACATTTTTCTAAAAATGCGTTTTTGTGTCCAAGGGGCCTCAAAACATGTATTTCCGCTGAAATATCTGTATCGAATTTTTGGGTGGAATGCAATACCTTACCTGCCTACTATATACGAGGTAGAGAAAATAAAAACATCATCTAATAAAATTACCTATCGTGACCTCGGATTTCCGGTAAGCAGTGCTGCCAATTCAACAGCTACAACTAATACGATTGCTTACCGAGCGAGATGCCTTCGCCGTAACGTATCCGGGTTCAATTCTTGTCGGGCCGGCCATCCTGACCTTGGGTTATCTTGTAGTTTTCCAAGATCGGTAGGCGAATGCTGGGGTGCTTCCTCATCTACCACCAATGTTCTTGTTCCCATTGTTTCCTTTCATCTGCTTCATGGTTGAGGGACCAGGCGACAGTAATTGGTGCGTTGCGGCGAGACGGTGGAGTTTGCTTTGTGTAAAGATTTCCACCTGACGCTTGGGTGGTCGGCTGATGCCCCTTCTTGGGGGGCCTTGTTGTTCCTGGGACCCCCGGGTAGATGATGGCTCTGGCATGCTCACGCCAGTGTCAGGATTGGTGTCCCCCTGAAATCGTTAGGCACCTCGCCCTTGATATCGCGCATTATCGTCCGGATCTGGTCTTCCTACCGGTATCCGATATATCCCTTCCTCCCAAGGGTCACGGAAGTTATAAAGGGCCTAAAGTGGCCTATTGTGGCTGCTGAACTCCAGTAGGTGGGGGCCCCTCCGTTTGACTAATCCTAATAGGATGGCTTAGCAAGATAGTATAATTTAGGAGGCTGTTGAGTCCACGCCGTATTTATTGATTTTTTGCAGGTAATGTGAAGGCAACACATGTTGAAGAAAGAAAATGAACTCAGTTTATTAGGATATTAAAACTAGAATGCAAAAAAATTATTTTATTTTAAACAAAAATGTTTCATTGTTTATCTGGAGAATGGATCTCAGTGAACTGCTGCTTTGAAGGTGTTAAAAGGCACGGGCGATAGGGGAGCTGCGCGCGCCGCCGAGTAAGATCATAATGAGCCGATGAATTATTATGGATGCCATAACCGTTCAGTTACGCCACATGTAATTAACAGCATATAGTGTGGTCGACCAAAAATATAGGTATTTAAAATATAAGTATTGTAAGCATGACATTTCCAAGATATTGCTCTAGGAATATTTTAAGATACCGAAGGCTCTTTTGTAATACGGCCTTCGAAGCTATGTATAAAACTACGGGAAGACATGAGGTAGATACCACTCTGTGTAGATGGATTTAGACTATGCTATAAAACCGCAGAATTGTGTCTACCGTCTTAGATGAAAGTATGGTGGTCAACGCCACAAGAGGTTGTCCACAGGGAAGAATATTGTCCCCATTATTGTGGAATCTCGTAGTAATGACCTCACTGGGGAATTAAATAGCAGCGGGTTGTATTGTCAAAGGTATGCAGATGACTTGGGTCATCCTGGTCCTTGGCAAATACGAAAACACCATTAAAATACTGGCACAACGTGCTTTAAATGTTGTATAGAGGTGTGCCAAAAATAGGATCTTGGAGCTAATCCCAAGAAGACTGTGGTGGTATTTACAAAACGCATCCAGAAACATACTGAGAGCTTAAATGATATGGTGAAATTTTGCCGGTGAAAGGGCAAGTGAGGGGATTATCTGGGACTAATACTAGATTTTCCACTCACTTCCAATCCTTACGTTAAAACAACATGCACCAAAGCTAAGATGACATTAATGGGTGCCAAAAGAGCCTGTGGTAGAAGCTGGGGTTTAAGTCGCACTGGATTTATACCACCGTAGTGAGACTCATAGTTAGCTTGGGTCACTTGTCTGGTAGAAAAGGACTGAGCAGGTAGCGGTTGTCAAGGAACTGGGGAAGGTACAGAGATTAGCCTATCTAACCATAACCTGAGGAATTGCCAACACACCTAGAGCCGGAACGGAAACTATGCTTAGTTTGCCTCCGTTGCACCTATGGATTAAAATGGAGGCAGTGCTGGAGCATATAGATTAAAGACTAGGGACAAATGGAAACCTACGGGATATTTGGAACATCATACCAGAATATTAACAACGTGGGGATAAATCCCGTTGCAGAAATGCCAGGAGACTTTATGAAGCCGTCTCTATGCTTTAATAAGTCCTTCAATGTTATAATTGAAGGGAGAGCACTGTGAGGCTAATCATCAACATCGATCAGAGGACATTGTATGGTTAACAGACGGATCCAAAGCAAAAGATGGAACAGGAGCTGGTATATATGGAACACAACCCAAGCTGGAGAAGTGGTATCCCTTGGGAGCTTTGACCACGGTATTCCAGGTAGAATTATATGCCACTGGGGCTAGTGTTGAGGAGAGTGACGACAGGTGCTACAGGAATTGTAGTACCTGGATATACTCAGACAGCCAGGTGGCACTCCGGGCACTAACAGCACCCTACACGAGATCAAATCATTAAGGAATGTCGAGTAGCTCTAGAAAAGCTAGAAAAATACAATAGACTTACTCTAGCATGGATCCCTGGCCACACTGGGGCAATTGGAAATGAAAATTCAGACAGGCTGACTAAAATAGGAGCGCAGACCCCATTTATAGGATCAGAACCGGTCTTGGGTATTATCAAATTAATGGTAAGGAAAAATCTATTAGACTGGACTCAAAGACAACATATACTGGATACATATCCAGGAACAAAGACATGGAAAGTTAATAATGCAACAGCCAAGTCCTGGAAGGAGTACTGCAGTCCTTAAGTTAAGTAGAAAGCAGATGAGCCTCAAGGTGGGTTTCATGAACGGTAATGGGAATTTTATAAAACACCTTCAGATAATGGGGCTTTCAGAAGACCCAAGATGCAGGATGTGTGGTGTAGAGGAGAAAACAGCCTCACACTTAATATTCCAGTGTGAGGCACCGAAAGCTAATGGATACAACCAATTTGGAACTGTTGACCCAAAGATAGTATCCAATAAAAACCTAATCAACGGACTCCTGAGACTTATTAAAGATCAGGGATGTGAAGATAAGAAAAACAGGGAGGAAACCGTACAACAAACCTAAGATTTCAGTGCGGGCAGGTAGGGGTATGTCCCTCCTGTTCATCTCCCTGTCAAACATATAATCCAATCTAAGTATTGTACCTGGATTGATAAAACATATATCAAAATAAAGAAGAAGCTGCAATTTGTAGGACTGCATAAACAATTAAAAATGTCATTTTTGTGACGTTTCCCCATTTAGTTTCTCCTTAAACTTCAAAGAACACCTTTGGGGGCTTCAAAGACCCCACGTACCCAATCGTGTGTTAAATACAAAACTAATTAAACTACAAGGAATGTGCATGCTCAAAAATTGGAGCAGGATTGTAGACCTGATACAGGATTCTAAAGCGAAGTAAAGCGCTTTCAACTCCTTGGTTCTGGCTTTCTGGTATTAGATACCAAGGTAACAATATAACATGCAGGTCTTATAATTCTTTCCTTAAAATGAACCGAGAATATCGTGGAGTAAATAGCAGGATTGCGTGGCCTATGCTCGATAGGGGAGAGATATTGAAAATGGGGGATCGATCTGCCGACTGCAGGGCTGCGGGAATGGGGGGGGGGATCCTGTTTCCCTACACGAAAGAGAAACCTGTGTTGCAACATTCTCTCCAACAATAGCATCCATCCATCCGTCCGTCCTACTGAATAAAGTCTGCCCCATCTAGCGGGAAATTAAACGGCCAAATTATCCTTTGATAAATAATGTACATTTATCCGATGGAATTCTGCTTCTAGTTCCAATAAATCAATATAGAATTCATAGGACCAGAGAGCCATTTTTGTACCTTTTTGCACATTCAGAGCTATGCGAGGCACGCTAGTGGCCCTCCCAGTTTACTGTATCGAGCCATCGGAATTCTGTGGAAAGGGTACCATGGTTCGCTTCAGCTTGCCGGTCTCTGTTCGATTCCTGTGCAGTTTTAATAACAATGATAAGCTTACAGGAATGTTATCGCACAAAATTCTTAAACCATTATACCAAAATGTATGTAGGTGCCAACACAAACACGCGTTCCGCATTCAAAACTTCATAAAATTAACTCATAATATGGGGATAGGTTATTGGCAGCATTTGTTATTTCTTCAAGGGAACTATTGAAGCTTGAAGGTACTGCACTTCCAGCAGTCCTCATAGAGGCCAGTTCTGCCAATCTAAGCATATATTTTGTTTCATACTATCCAGAATTTCACGATTTTCCGTGTCCAAACCAGTAAACGAAATTGAACTTTTTCATATACTTACTCCAACGCCAACCCTTCAGTATTCCCTTCAATTATTTAATCAATAACTTAACTGAAATATATGGCAACGTCCATATCCACCATAGTATATAGTACAATATTTAACCAATATATAAAGTATTTCGACATATTATGAAACAAAATATTGTACGTAACTGAGGGAAAGTGTTTTTTGAGGACTCGTTTCCGTTTTCCGGCCTCGGCTTCACTTCGGCTGTATCCTGTAAAAACTCACTTTCCTATGCAGTTAGTTAAATAACTATTTGCAGACAGCTACCCTATGGTGCGACTATGGGCCAAGCCTTTTAATGTACACTTTTCTTTGCATGCAAGCCTGAATTTAATTTGTGGTTTTATCCGATACTCAGAAACATTGTATGTCTGTAAGTAATAAGGGAATTGTGTTTTGTATAACCCAAATGGTACTTTTTTCTTACGATAGTAGGTTTGGTTTCAAAATATAGTGTACCCAGCACAGTGATTGGAACAGCTATGCCAATGCTGACAAGACATAGGAATATCCTGTACAGAACTACCCATTGTACTTATTAATTACTACCCTTATGT
Organism: Deroplatys truncata; assembly: GCA_030765065.1. Taxonomy (NCBI): domain Eukaryota; kingdom Metazoa; phylum Arthropoda; class Insecta; order Mantodea; family Mantidae; genus Deroplatys; species Deroplatys truncata. The sequence continues at coordinate 619,519,903 of CM060990.1, forward strand.
TAGGTGATGTAAAGTGAACGAATACGTGGCACTGAATTTTCTAACTTTTAGTTGAAAATGTTCATATATCTGTTCAATATAATTGTAATAGAAAATAAACCTTCGTTGACCTATGCATCAAATTTCCCAAGAGAGCAATTTTAAAAAAATTGAAAATCAAGTTATGTGTAAAATGTGCCACGTGTTGAAAATGTAACATTTTAATCTTTAAATTTTGAACATTATTCTCGAATATGGTACTCTACAACAAAAGATTACATTTTGTGTAACATTTAAGCTTTTCCTAGGAAAAATTATATGTGTAAACCTTTAATTTTTAAAAATCAATCACACATTAAACTATTAAAGCACTAAATCCAAAATTATGCTTGATATCAACAGAAAGTTCTTTAGATCCCTTTACTAAACTTCAAAGTACACTGTACATTTTAAGGACATTGACAAAAAATATCATGAGGAACATTTTAATGCGACAAGAATGTAAGAAAGCAATACACCAGAAAATCAAGGTTTAAAATTTCACGCACTATTTGCACACATCTGCGCACGTTTATTTAAACGTCGAGTTTGGGCATTTAAATGCGAAAAGTGCAAAACCGCACTTGAATTTCGATTCTACAGGTTTCAGGATCGAAATTTTATCAATTCAGTATAGAGTACCCCAAAGTCAAAATGGAAAAGGAAGAGTGGAGGCAAACAATGAGGATCAGAGAGCGGAACACTTGGGACTGGTGTTGCAAAATATGTCTCTTTGCATGCAGAAAAGCAAATGAATGTTACTGCCCGTTTATCTTGACATGTTGCAACGCTGTTGCATAAACTCTGTACCATTTTCTCAAAGTTGGCCACACTATAACAGGTCCAGAACATAATCCTTACCATCACCTTTTGTTTTCGTATATTTCTCACTACTAATTGAAATGAAACTGGTAGCAGTATGGGTTCGATTCCCGGCTGGGGGGTGGGAATTTTTCTCTAGCCAAGATTATTGCCTATCCTCCCCAGAGTCTGAAAGCATGAATGAGAGCGTGAATGTGTGTGTGATCTAATGATTAAAACCCAAAAAGTGCAAGAAACCCAACGACAAGAGAATACGAGTTAACAATAGGCAATAGTTCCAAAGAAAAAGTCGCCGATAAGACCATTGTAGTTAAAGGCGGGGTATAAATGGAACTAAAAAAAATCAATTCTTTGCTCTGCTAACCCATAAGAAATTAAGTGTGTACACAAAATAAAATTGTAGCTAACATGTTTCTGGTAATTTTGTTTCTGGATGAACAACTGATACTAATGTATACAAGAGATACTTTAAAGCCAAAAAATTGTGTTTTTAAAATATACATGTGTTAAAATTTTCACACAAGATTGGCATAACCGAAAGTTATGAAATTTGATAAAATATAACGTTCCTTAGCTCCTACTGGAATCCCAGTAACCTTCCTCAAAGGAGGGGGTTATAACAAAGCATAAAATAAAATATTTAAATATCCCACTTATAGTTTTTAAATACATACAGGCTTTGTAAACTTGTTTCCAAAAATCGTTTATACATACGACATTTCGATAAGATGAATATTCAAGACGTTAAAACGGCTTTCATACCTTTATTCGTGTAAATAAACCGAGTACCGTAATAAACAGTATATTTTGATCGCATTGCAAGCAAAAGAACGAGGTAAAAGTTTGTGTTCTGTTCAACCTTTTACTTGTATTTTAATGTTTGTTAACACCCAGAAAAAACAATTTTATTATCAGTTTCCAAAATATCACGTAGCTTCTACGTTGCACAGAGAGGGGAGAGGGGGTGAACGCTAGAGAATAGTGGGAGAAAGTTGGAAGGGATAGAGAAAAGAAGGGGATAATTAGGGGAATAAGGGAGAGGGAGAGACGTATATATAGGGACTGTGTATAACAGAGAGAGAACAGTAGAGGGAAAAATAATGAGAAATTGGGGGAGAGAGATAGAGAGAGGGAGAGGGAGGCAGAGGCATATGAGAATCTCTGCATATGACGCAGTAACCCTAACAGAGTTGCGGTTTCTCTGTTTGCGGAAAGACAATGTGCAGAAAATTGCAGAGTAGAAAGGTACTACCAAAATAAGCATTTTGAGTCTAGGAACAAGGGGTCACACAAGCTTTTTACTGGGCTACAAGGTAACATTAAATCCTTCATGTTATTCTCCGATTGTTAGAACCTATTTGTGGCGTGCCGGATGTAAACAAAACGCACTCATGTGCACTACTAGTCACTGTCACTAGGTGTGTCTGGTGTTTAATGCCGAACGCTCGTCTTGTTCAGTACAAAAAGTACAGTACAGTGCGTGCATGTAGTTTTAGCTTGTCATTGTGTACCAGCACTAACTAGTTGAGACAGTATATACACACATGTCGTGTGAGTTGTATTTAATTTTGACTGTCAAAGGAAGATGTTTCATTAAGCCAGAATTCAATATGTTCATGCAGCGCTCTTGTAATTATAATCTACCTGCAACCTCATGCCCCTAACCTCAAAATGCTTAGTTTGGTACTGCCTTTCTACCTTACAGTTTTCTGCAATTTGTTTTTCCTCATCTTGTATAATAAAACTTAACCGAGAACTTTTCGATGCTGGATGAATGAGTGATACTAACGTATATAATGGGCTACTCTGAAACCAAAAATATTATTTATAAACCGTGTATGTTGGGGTACACATACATTTCTGTGTTTATGTTTTTAATATTCACGCAACAATGGCAAAACTGATTGTTGTGAAACTTGGTTTAAAATGTACCACAGGTTCCACTTAGAAAACGGGCTACGTGGTAGATTAATTACTTTCCTCAATAGGAGAAGAGTTCTAATAAAATTTCTAAGTGACAAGTGTGGTAATTCTGAGGTGAATAACGGGGCTTGTATTTTGTCACTGATACTTCCTGTTTGTTTGTGGACGTAATACTATAGTCAAAAGAGTTGAAGCTGATACCTCGTTAATCCAGACTAACTGGGGCTGAGAGTTGTCCGTATTAGCAAAAGTCCGGATTAACACAAATGAAAATAAATTCAATTTCGTGATTAAGATCATTATACTCCTATGTATATACTACAATAACATAATAAAGTACAGTACAAAGCTCTGACAGGGTTCAATAGCACAAGAAAGGTATGTTGCAGTATTGTTAAATTAAATTGAGTTTTATTTATGGACGCTCTTTAACTGTTGTGGTCCTTAGTGTCCCATTCTATATTGGGCGTGAAAGACCGGTAAGTTTGCTCAGAGGCCTCTTTATCAGGCTCGAGGTTGTTTTACGTGCCGTAAATCTACGACACGGGACCACCGGCTTTACTTCCCTTCCGAAGGAAGCCATGCTAAGGATTTTTACGCCCGAAAAACCAATCGTCCTCCGCCGGGTTTGAACCAGCGCCCTCGGGAATTATAGGCTAGCATGGTAAAGTAGTATTGTTGTGTACCCAACCTGTACCCAAGGACAAGGATGCCATATACCGTTAGGCTTCTAGGAATGCGAACTACATAATGCATACATACATGCTGAGCCTTAAGTGGCGCAATGCGAGAATAATGAAATTTGCCTTCAAGTTTTTTTTGGTCAAATTTAATTACATACAATTACTATAAACGTTTGTCCGAACTAAGCGATATCCGGTTTAAAGGGGTCCGGCTTAATGGGGTATTAGTGTGTTTTTATTGAAAGGCGGCATCTCCATATCTGCTGTCATATATACATATGATGCCCACATCACTCAGCTGAATAATAAATATTCCTTGGAATTTATTGCAAGGAATGGCAAAGAATAACTAAAACAATGTTAAAAGATGTAGCAATATACAGCATCAAGGACATGTTGACAAATGCATGACCGATAGTCAAAAACGTTGAAGTATTTATGTATTTAGGAATCACATTCACGGAGAAAAGGTGGACAAAGAAAGTAGGCATCACAGAATGGAAACGCAAGGTGAAAAATAACAGAGATATTAAGGTCTTTAATGAAAATCACCTAGCAACAAGGTGGTACAATTTGTCATATAGTGTGTTTCAACGAGAAGTACATTTTCTTGATGTAAGCTTTTGTCTATCTCTTATTGTTTATCAGCTATACAAAATTCATTCAGAATAAATGGACGTCATAGGCTATTGTCAGAAAATTCAAGATATACATTTTATTATGTATGCTTGAACATATGGAATGTTAACCAAAATCTTTAAAGCCATTTTTGGGAAAATATAAAATAAAGCAGCATTTTCCAATGTTAAGTGTAGTTAGGGATGGGAGATTTTCTTGAAAATCTTCGTGTCGGAATCTTGGAAGATACTGAAATTGAACACCCAGTTTGGTATTTCTTGAGCTTTCTTTTTTTTACTTATACTGTTCACAGACAGTAAGACACAGGGGCAGAAGCCCCCGCTGAACCCAGGGAGGAGGGCGCCATCCTAGTGGCTCTCCCACCCCGGAAGGCTTTTCCAGTGGGCCGGCACCTGAAAATTTAAATCGCCCCCCGTTACAGGGTGGAAGGGGATAGGCTACTTACGCGCGTCAACCCCAAAGGGAAAGACTACCGAACAGCCTCGGTGCGGCCGACAGCCCACTAGCGGGCCACCTGCCGGCTCTCCAGTGGGAACCGATGACCTTGAGGCGTCTCACAACCCCGCGCGGACGGAAAACCGCCCAGACGTACCCAATCTCCCATGGGTATCGGGGAATCACTGCTCCGCCAAGTCCAACCCAATCCAAACAACACCCTCACGTGTGGGGCTCGGATGTTTGACCCAGCGTACTTTAGTAACGTCAGAAGTACCACAAATGCTCAGGGTTCTCAGCGCTCGCACCACGGCAGCTGAAGGGGTCGGACCCCCCCCCACCCCTCTTACGGGGACTGTTCACAGACACACACATTCTTACTGACTGATGGAAACACACGCGCATATACCTCGCGCGGACGTTTTTCTAAAAGCGCCATTTTTATTCAGGCCACCTCAAAACATTTTCTGTGCAATCTTGATATCGGTTTTATAGATGAAGTGCAATACTTTCTTTACTTACTGTAAGCAGATAAAGTAAAAATAATTAGCAAAAGTGAATAAAGTAAAAATAATTAGCAAAAGTGAATGAAGTAAAAATAATTACCAAAATCACGCAGTTAGTATTGCTTTTAATGCAATCTCCAAAATACGGGCTTTTTTATAGCTATCAGTTGCTTTCAAATGGTGTGTTGCTGGTGAAGAGTATAGAATTGTTACAGGTTATTAGAAAGTCTTACAAAATTTATTTACAGGATTTATTACAAGTTTTCGTAAGGTAATGAAAATACCCACTAATATTAATACAATTAAAGAAATAATGTAATCCGCTTCTTGCTGAACTTGACAGATTCATAATTAAATATCTCTCTCCAAAAAGCTTTCAAGTGACTTATACCAGAATAGCTATATATAACATATTAATGATATCCTAGACTTAAAATACGTTTGATCAACCACTATAATATTTTCTGCAATTGGTTTTTTCTTTCAGTACTTGTAAGTATTAAAGTATGCTGTGACACGAGAAGTTAAAATGGTTAATTTTTTGTTCTTGCGACTTTGTGAATTTCTTAGTGTAAACTAGATAATATTGTTTTTTACTGACTAGCGTTCAAATAAATCAATCCGCAGAATCATAACATAATTGTGTGGTGCGTCATAAGCCAGCCTATGTTCTAAATTGCTGTGGGGATGGGTGTGACATTCAAGAGCTTGTAATTTGGCACTTATTCCGTAAGATAGAGTAGGAATGTACGCATGGGCTGTCAAAAGAAACACGTGTTCTCTCTTTCACCCCATCTTTCCCAGTTATGTTCCCCGCAACTAACAAGGAACACTCCATAGGTTCGAAATAGGATTTCGTTTGAGTTGCAAGGTTAGTTGGCTAAGGTGGTTTACTTCTCAAATTTAAATGATTTCTACCAAAGTGATACTTACGGCCGTTTTCAACCGTAAGCATTTTGAAACATTGGCCTTGTGCTTGGCGCGGGGAAGGGAGGTAGGTATAAGAGAATCCATTGACATCAAAGAGAATGAAAGGCCAGCACTCTGGTGAATGGCACAAACCGGAAGTTAAAAGCTAACGAGCGTAAACGCGTCTAAATACAGAGCGGTCGTTTTGAAATCCGGCCACGATCGCGTGTATGCGTGATTTGCTTGCACTGCAGTGAGCTCTCCGTTGTTCATTAACGGTGAATGACCCATTCAAGGTTGTATTTATCGCCTGTGAATATCAGCTATCAGTTGTTGCCTTCTGTTCATGCTGTAAAGATTAGAGTTTGTTTATTGTACATATCAGAAGCGAAAGCTTATTAAAAAAAGAATATGTGTTGTGTGTGAATTATTTATTCTTCCTCGATTACCCTCCTCTTTGTAGGACTTACACCCCTGATGACTTACAAGCCAATGGCTTGGGTCAGTAGCCTGTTGAAGAGCAAGCAAACTGTTGGAACATAGCATATCCAGAATGGGTGATCAAATCAATGCCTAATATGGCGGTGAAGAAGAAGGAAATGAAATTAAGTGATGAAAGGAATGATAGAAACATTCACGGATCAAATTATCCAATCCAGCATTCGCATAGCGACCGAGAAAAACGGCAAAAAAAAACCTTCCGCGAGGTTGGTCGACCCCGGAGGTTTCAACCCGGGGCCTCTCGGATGCGAGTCAAAGCTTACCGCGGCGCCACCTCACGCGGTGTGTGAATTTCTTTAGAGTATTATTACTATTGTTGCTGTTCTTGTCTTGTTATCAGTCCACGTAAATGCTTACCGGAAAATTCACTCTTGAACAAAGAAGTTTTATGTACGATACATAATATGTAAAAACCGAATCATGTAGAGAGTGTGTAGACAATTCAGGGGGCATTTCCTGGTATTCCAATTCCAGGTAGAGAAAGGGTTAGATGTCTGGTTAATACGTTTGGGACAACGGGATCGCTAAACCTAAGAAGCAAAAAAGAACGTTCTAACAGAGGAAAACTTGACGAAATTGGTGTATCATTCGAAGGCTCTCCAAAGAAATGTCTAACACGTGTTGTATAATAATGGGCGTTCCGAAAACCTCTTAATACAGCTGTTAAACTTTTAAAACTAAAACCCTACAGAGTGACTATTGTTCATGAATTGCAACCTTGTGACGACGAGGAATACCAGGGATGCCTCAATGAAGATGGACATCACCTTATGCAAGGCTTATAACAAAGTTAGTACTCATTAGTGAAAGGATTTTAAGGTGGAAATTATGGCCAGAAAAGATGGGAAAAAAAGGTTCTGAAAATACATACAGAAAGGTGCAAAAAAGGTGCTGATGAAATTGCTTTATTTAGGTTCAAACCAGCTACATTAACTTTCTTTGTCCCAATTACTTGGTTCTAATATTTCATACACTTGTTATACTGGGTTACACACAGCATTTCAATGTTCTGGACACTAAGTCGCTGGCGCTTTGAGCTCAATAGCTCCTTATACATGGAGAAACTCCGCTCGACATCTACAGAATGCAATGGAGCATATCTTGTCAGCACCCGTAAAGGAAGCTCAGTCAAGGTTGCAAAGGTTTCTACATCTGGATTGTTCTTCAAATTTAATTCAAATTTGTATTTAGCAAATGCATCAAGATTGTCCCTAATACTCATCAGGTTCTTCCGCTGTTCCTCCTTTTCCAAACCTTCTTCTTCCAAACTCTGAATCAGATCAGGCAAATACTTGTAGGCATGCACTGCAAAAAGTTCCAACTCTAGGTCTTTGTTGTAGATTAATTGTTGGGCCTGCCCGATGGCTACTGCGTCCATTGAGTCTAGAGCACAAATGAAGTGTTCGATTTTATCAAAGTTTTCGCACAAGAAAACTGCGCACCTTATCCAAGTACCCCACCTTGTGATGACAGGAAACTGTGGAAGGTGGAGCCCAGTCATTTCTTGATATAAAACTTGACGACTGGGAACCTTTACCAGAATCTTCTTCAGAGCAGCAATGAAGTCATTTACCATGCAGTATTTTTTTCTGATACTTTTGCAAACACGATGTAGGCCATGTATGGACAACGATGTTGGCCATTTTCAGCATTTCCTTTCATGAAGTTCGTAAGTAAAGCCTTTAAAAGTATATGGTTTCATCCGCGTCTTACTATGATAGCGGCAGACGGCAACGAGCGCCGAGGACGCGGACATGTAAAACACCGCGCAGGCGGTTCGCAGTATTTTGGCTCACCCTGTATTATGATAGTTAACATATGGAGTGATTCTTTTACACACTTATTTTTACTTCAGTTTGTTTATTTGCAGTATATAAAGTGGCCCGTGTAAGTATAGAGTAAACATAGCCAAAGAATTGCTGAAATGGACTTACCATTTATTGAAGATGTTGAAAGTGGCCCCCTGCAGCATCAACCACGTCTAACTATATTCAGATACACCCGGCGTGAAGTTCCGATATCGATGGCGGCAACGTCGCGGCTGATGTTGTCTCTCAGTTCTTGTATTATGTGTGAGTTTGTTTCATTGAACTTGCTCTTCAAATATCCCCACAGGAAAAAAACCACACGTTGCTAAATCAGCCTTTTAATATCCGCTGGCAACTCCTATTTGCATGTGCCTGTTCTACCAATTTACATGTAGACCTCTTTGAGCTTTGAGTAATTCTTTGACCTATCTTCTCAATAACTTCTGGTGCGCGAACTGAAGGAATTCATTCTCGTTTTTGCATTCTGCACAGATCCTCACACTCATTGCCGGTAGTCCTCTACCCGGAAATTTCGCGGGTTTCCTTTATCGAACCTGTTTTCACATATGCTTTCACAATTTGAATTCTTTCTTGTATCGAGAAAGCCATTTTCCAGAATACGAACAACAACGTGTGTATGAACTGATGAAGTAAACTGAAATGCTTACAGAAGAATGCCAACTATCGATTATTCATATAGCATAAAATTGCCCACGGTTGTACTGTAGCTAGATGCAATTTTAACGACCAATTTAACAGAATCGTATATTAATATACAACGGAAATATCGCATTTGCATTCAAACGGCAGACGGACCACTTTTATCCGCCCCACCATGTACAATACCTTATGCAAATTGTCAAATAAAAAGGATTTCCTATTGTCAGCCAACAAAGCCTTGTACTTCGAAAAACTTGTTTCTACTTCAGCCGAGACAAGAGGAACACGTTTAAAATGGACAATATCATTTGAATCTTAATCCTCTTCATGCATGAATGTATCATATGATAACACATGATTTGATTTCCTTTTATTTCACGAGTATGGCATTAGAACCACCCATGACTGCATGAAGGTAACGTTGCAGCACTCCCTGGATGAAGCAATATATCTCGAAGGAAGGTGTGTGCAACACCGTATTGGAAATACTAGTTTGCAGAAGTTTGGAACCATGTTTTACATAAAAATTCATATTATAAAAGGGCAAAAAATGTATGTACATATCTATTATTAGCTACTATGCATAAATAATTTGAAATTAATTAATGCAAATATTAATAATATCCAAAATAGTGATGTACACAAATGATAACATTATGCATTAGGTGTGCTGAAGATTTTGAGGCTATGTAACCATTCGTAATTTTACACCATAGTATTTGGATCTAATAATCTTGTATTCTTGCTTATGAGAATTATTTGAGTATTTCAGGTACGTTATTACGCGTTTTCAATTTAGTAAAGGACAGAAATATCAGTTATCAAAATAGGAGATTGTGAAATTACTTTTGAAATTACTACCACCTTCAGATTCTGAAAGAAAGCATCTTCTGAGAGCTGTTATAAGGGAAATGGGAGAAGAAATTTTGCTTCCCGATGAACAAGAAGTACCACCTACATTAGAAGCGGAGGAAAACGAAGCTAAAAGGTGGAATAGAAAAGAAAAATCCATGATTTTTATTTCTGGTCGATTTAGTCAACATGCACATGGGTAGAGTGAACCTTCTGGATCCTATGGTTGATTGCCCGTTGGCCCCATTAGTTCAAAAATAGAAAATGGTACTTGAAGTGTTTTCCACGTGGTTAATATCATACTAGTAAGTAGAGATATTAATGGCAAGAAATGTTATTTTGTGAAATTCATATTTATTATGGTTGATAATGAATATGAAAAGAAGAGAGAGTGACCTTGAAATTATGCTGTTGCCGATCCACCACCTAAGAAGCACACAGCTGTTTTAAATACAGCAATTGCTAACTTAAGATTCCCTGGAAGAGGTTATTATCTTACGGAAGATGGCTAAGAAAGGGCAATGCATTGTCATGATGACACATGTAAACGAAGAACGAGATGTAAGTGCAAGAAATGTAATACGCCCTGAATGTATCGAATTAATTAAATTAAATTGAGTTATTTATGGACATACGTGCTGTTCAGATTTTTCACTTTTGTAAACTTTTTTGCATGTTCGTATTAGAGCCTCAAATGCATAATGTACACATATGATACCATGTTCATAATTTGTTCAAAAAATAATAATATACTTTGATGAGCCTGAAATCATATTATTTAATGTAGATTTGACAATTTTAAAGTATTAATTTTTTTCTCATATTCCTTGATAATTCATGCATGAAGAGGATAAATGATTAAGAGATAACTTTTCACCCCACAAATCATTGAAATGGACCACAATATGCGATACCCTTCGTTTCTTTCTGTTGTAAACACTTCCTCGCTATGTTGCGACATTAATTGTATCTTTCTGGAATACTTTGCTTCGCTTTAGACATTTTTTCTGAACTATACTACACACACTCCCGTCTTCAGTAACACAATGAGAGACTTGTCTACAGTCCTGTACCCAAACTATAAAGCACAGGCTTAAATAGCTACTTCTTGTAATATAACAACAGGCTACACAAACTCACTGATACGTAAGGCTTAAGTCCATATTGTGAATTCAACAGAAACAGAAGAGGAAGGTAGATCTTTACCATCTTCTAGCAAACAAAATGCGATGTGTAATTTTGAGAAATTTAACAACTCAAATTAACACCGAAGAAATAAATGGCACGAGAAAAGTTATTTACTTCCTTAAAGAGTGAAAATATCACGAATACGACCATATACTTACTAAAATTTGCTCTATTAGAAAGAAATTCCATATATGCATAAATATGACTTAAATTACTATAATTCGGTTAGTTTTTTTTAAACATCCTGTATATATAAAGAACATATCAATCTTGACAAAAATATATGATCCAAAATGAAAATCCTAGTCCTAGAGATCACTAGAGCTCGGCATTTGCCTATTTTGTTCCATTGCTAGAATCAAGCTTTGTATATACAAATATGTTACATGCTTACTGGAGTAAAATATATTAATTTTATAGTGCCTATAATTGCTATTTTTGTAGCTTAAGAGCCTATTATGGCTTTTTTTATAATAGGAACTTTTAACGGGGTTCTCGCCTATCGTAATTGCATTACTTTTATTATTGATTGTTATTTACTAATATTAGGAATTTATTAATGTGGCGTTAAGCTTAGTATTGCAATTAATATTTCGCGCTCTGAGCCAATGAGCCATTTTTGACAACATGCCTAAGAAATTTGTAATACCGACCTGCCTTTCCTAACGCCAACAGTTGTATTGTTTCGTGAAATAACAAAATATTGGCTACTTTGCAGAATAAAGAGTACGGTAAATGGTCAACTATAAGAAACTATTAGTTTACGACTGGGAAGTAGATTATTTTAGTATTAACTCATCGCTTTGTTCATTAATACGATGGCTTTATTGTTTTCTACTTCCCATATGGGCGAAAACACAGTACTGGCCTAAAAACAATAGACTTATTTCATTGCAAACGCAACGATAGCCTGTTTAAGAATAATGCATGGTTAAAAAGACTCAATAATGATTAGAAAGCTACGTTAGAGTGTAAAACGTGCTTGATATATAAATTATTTTAAAAATTAGAATAGTGTTTGCCATAAAAATAACTGAAGAGTACAAGTTTAAAGCAATAATGGCGACATTTACACTCCAATGAGATAATTTAGTAAATTTAATACATATATGGCATAAATGACTCTTTAATATGTGATATTTCTATACTGTTATATAATGTTAAAATGGCTTTTAGGTGGTAAATGAATAAATATTCGTGTCTACTTGAGAAAAGGTATTTGTATTGTCTTTACGTTGTTATTTATTTAGCTCCACGTATGGACGCCAATTTAAAGTAGGTGATTTCTTACGTTATTTGCACCACGCTTTGGGCGTCAATTTGAAATGGATGTTTGCTTCACGTATGGAAAGAGTTTGTATTGTAGTTCAACTGTTGGGGAGCCGAACTTGTAGTAGTTGCAGCAGCACCTATAGTAAACAATTTCCGGTAGCCTTCGCCCCAAATGTATTTTTAGGTGGCCTTTGCCCCAAGTTTAAAAAATATTAACTTTGTAATTAAACTGTTTCTTTAAGTATTAAATAGTTACGTTTGCCTCGGCTGCGTCAGTATTTTTGTTAGAGACATGGAAGTCATGGCAGGGCGTGATGCGACAAGAATGTAGGCTTACACAGATTTTAAGTTTTAATTCACTCCTTTTTATTAATCCTTGACACAAATTAAATAGCACTTCACTGACATCGAGAGCTGTGAGATTCTTTTATTTAATACTTGCACTTTTTAACACATATACTATTTTCGTTTCACACGAATACGTAATTAATTTCTCGAGGACACATCTCTCATCCGGTTACAAACACTGTCCGCAGGCAACTGATTAGATTTCAACCGTCTAAACTTGTAAATTTCTGTATTTCAAGTCTCCGATTGGCTATTTTTACTCCAATAGAATACCTGCATTTAACTAAAGCTTTTTCTGGTTGTTGATTGGCTATTTTTTTATAAACTGTCACTAAAATTACATTAATGATTCCAAGAATCACAAATAACATTTAAACTATCAAACTCATTATTGTCTCATTGTTACCTCATTGTTAGCAACGTTTAACTTATTATTCTCACAGCTCCTACATTATTAAATTACGTAATGCATTCACATAACATTATTGAACATGTTTACAATAATATAAGCATATGCAATGACTGTTACATACATTTTACAAATTATTACATACACATATTGCTTCGAGGTGGGCTGTTATTGAATTTACATATTATATAATTTGACTGAAATCATTTAAGTGTTAATAATACTGCCTCATACTTCAATGCTTATCATTACTGATAATGCCTATTTGCCTGCCTATTTTAGGTAATTAGCGCCTATTGTGTCGAGCTCTAGCGATTACTATGTTTCTCTACAATGTAAGTAATTTGCCAATGAACTCTCAGCCCACATTAAAGCTGGGCTCCTATGTTGCCAATCTAATCGGGATAATGGAGTGTTGGATACCTGCTGACAGATTTCAACAATGCCTAATTGACAAGTCAACTTTTGTAAACGTGGCTGTGTTTGTTCTGGTGCACTGGAGAAGCAGGGGTTATTGTGAGCTAAGTGCTTGGAGCCACAACACAGGCAATGTAATATTTTCGTCATTAGAAGTTCCTTTCAAGGCAAGCAGGAGAGTAGCACTAGCACTGCATTACGCTGCATTTGCAGAGATCCTACATCAGCGGCCACAATGGCACAGTATTGCAACATAGCACCTGAGGCAAACGCGTTCATTAGACCAGTCGATGAGAGCTTCCTGGCTGTTATTTAAAGCGTCCTTTCCAATCAGAAAACAGGAGCTGGCTTCTGCGTTACATGCAGTTTCAAAACCCAAAGTGGTTTGTCCATACCTGCATTTTACTTCAAATACAAAGAGAAAAAACCTTATCTACATATTAGAAATTTACATAAACACTTTGTGGCTATATTATAGCAATCGTTAAAAACTCATTCATTTGTCCACGTTTAATTACTTTCTCTACCACGTAATTAGTAGGTAGAAAAGGTATTGCATTCCACCCAAAAATTCTATACCAGATTTCACTGGAAATGCATGTTTTGAGGACTTCTAAATAAAAAAGCTTTTTAGTCCGTGTGTGCGTGTGCGTCTGTGAATAGCATAACTCAAAAAGGAAAAGTCGGATAAATACCAAAGTTGGTATTTAAGTTCAGTATCTTCCAAAGATGCGACACGAACATTTTCAAGAAAATCGCCCACCCTAACTACCTTCTACATGGAAAATTTTTCGAAATATTTTATTTTCTCAAACATTGCTAACGATTTTGAGTAACATACTGCATATTAAAGATATTTAAATGACAAAATGTACATATTGAATTTTCAGGGAATAGCCTGCGAAGACTTCTTAGTTCGGAAGGAATTTCATATAACTGGTAAACGTTAAGCGATAGACCAAAATGCACTCCACAAAACATGCGGATCTCTTTAAAACACACATTTAACTTCAAATAACTTTTTTGTGGCATAAGCCATTTCCGAGATATCCGTTATTAATTGTTCGAATTGTTCCATACTTGTCATTCTTTTAAAGTCCTGTCGATTTTCATTTGCTTCTCTCGAATGTATGGAAAGAGTATGACATTTTAAGGACAGCGTGTAGAATCTAGCTCTTAAAACATTTGACTGTCGATGTTCCCTTTGTATCTGTAACGAAATGTGTAATGCAGCTATTTCTACAAATGTTTATCTCGATTATAATGAAGTAGGTAGAAAAATAAGCTGTCCTAAGAATAGTTTGCATACCGACTAATAAACGACAGAGAGTAGAGCAATTCATGTGAATTCAAAGGATTCTTTTTTAAATTGAAATGATTTCAATGCAAGAAATGAATACTTAGTTATGTACCGCATTCGAAATAAACATTCAAATGTTTTTCTAAGCATAAAGGAATTAATTCAGAAGTGGTAGTCATGGAGGAATAAATTACGCCCTCCAGTTAAGTAACGAGCTCTAAGGGGGGGGATCTTGTTACGCTTAAAGGCTTTCTCTAACCACTGTCTTTTTTCCTTTTTTTTGTCCGGAGTCTACAAACTAAGCTTAATCGTCTATTTACTTTAAAGTAATTGACATAAATGTTTCCATAAGTAGTTTTATTACACATTTCGTTATGGGAGTAAAGAGGATAGCAATTGTCAAATGTATAAAAATGGGTCGCTACATGATTACCTTGAAATCTCATGCTCTTTCCGTAACAGCTGAAGATTGACAGGACTTCAAAAAAAATGAAATGGCCAAAATATTGAAAAATTCAAGCAAATATAACATATATCAAGAAAATGGCTTCATGCCACAAAAAAGTTATTTGAAATAAATTGTATGTTTTAAAAAGATCTACTTGTTTTTCTCTATTTCTTATGGTTTACCTACCACTTATACAAAATTATACAAAATTCCTTCCAATAAAGGGAACTTCATAGGCTAATCTCAGAAAATTCACGATATTCATTTGATATCATTTAGAAATATCTTAAATACAGGATGTTAAAATAAAACTACCCAGTATTTCAGGGGATGATAGTATGCCCCAAAACAAGAAAACTGTGAAATAAACATGGGTACAATAAATCATGTTCTGAGATATGAACACTTGTTCATAAGAGGTGCTCAATGTGACGTGCATTCGTGTCAATGCATCCCTCTGCCTTTCGGCGTGAGGAATCACACACACTTTGCAATTGATCTGGTTGGTTTTGAATATGCTGAGCTGCATTGAAGACACGATTCTGTATTGTCTGCACGTTGTTTATTGGAGCGGCATAGACCGATTCCTTCATGTGACCAATTCCTTCCACAACCAAAAGTCTAGGGGATTTCGATCAGGGGACTAACAGGCCAAGGTGTGGTACCATGTAAACAGATGCGTGCTAGATATCTTTCAGTGTACAGGGCACGGGCACGCAAATTACTTCCATCTTCTAAACCATAGCGGGAAATCATATCGGATTTCCCTTGAAGAAACATAGGCGTCCATTGCTATCAGTAAGTCTGCAAGGGAGAAAACATGCTGAACTGTAGCATACAAACAACACATCAACTGTAAATAGACCAGACATGACGGACGTATCCGGAGTTAAGAGTAAGTACACAAACGAAAAGTAACACAACTACAATTACCCAACTAGACCCAAACAACTGACTGCAGACTACTGCTACAACTGATGTTGACTTTGATACTGCAAGATGTCCCAGCAGGCGGTTGACCCTGGTATGACATGAGGACTGAGCGCCAATGCAACAACAGTACTCGTATCTGCAACCAAATGTTCGTTATGCCTTCCAACCTTGCAGTATTCCATGCCAAGGGTGGTAACTAACGTAGGTATCTAGTAGTCTGTGCATTGTAGGGCAGAGGAATACCTTAAATGAATGACATCACATAGAGCACCTCCTATGAACAGGTGTTCATATCTCAGAACGTATGGTTTATAAGACCCACGTTTATTAGAATTTGTTTCTTGCTTCGATGCGTATTATCATCCCCTGAAATATTGGATAGTTGTTTTTAACACCGGTATATGGTATTTTGATCGAAGTCGTTAGAGCCACGTTGGAGAAAATAAGAACATATCAAAGCCTTTTCAATTTAAATTGTTCTTTGGGATGGGAGATATCCTTGACAAATCACACATTTTTAAAGCTTTGAACTTAAATACCAAGCTTGGTATTTATTCTACATTTCGTTTTTGAGCTATGCTGTTCACACACAGTGACCTTTTTGGATTCAGAGGTCTCAAAACGTATAGTTTCATTGAAATCTCGACATCGAATTATTGGGTGGAATGCAATACTTCCTCCACCTATTAGAAAAGTGGTAGAGAAAGTAAAAAGAAAAACATGAAACTTTCAAACATCACCACTCAGGCGACTCCTACTGGAATATTTTGACAACGCTGACGCTCGAAGAAAATTATACGCCACAAACTGTATCATTTAATGGGCTTTGCGCTATTTCTGAAGTAAGTTTATGTCCATCTCTTATCATGTTCTAGTTATAGGTACAGAATTCTGCAACATTCCATAAGGAGAAGAGGAATTCATAGGTTAGCCAGCAAATAAATATATTTATTTTATTTCTCACGTTTGTTTCCCAAACATATGCGCATATGATCACAACTTTTTCCATGTAAAGGGTAATTTGGATTGGGGGGAATTTCGTGTTGCATCCTTGGAAGCTGCTGAACTTAAATACTAAGTTACCGCGCGGGATGGCTCAGGCGGTAGCGTCTATGGCCGGCATTCGGGAGGTCGTGGGTTCGATTCTCGTAGCCGACGTTCCTGACCCATGGGTTTTTTCGGAGTTTCCCCAGATCGCAAGGTGAATACTGGGAATGAGCATTACATACCCCGAATTGTCGTCTTCCGTGGTGTAGCGGTTACCACGCTAGCCTCTAGTGCCCGAGGTCGCGGGTTCAAAACTGGCGGAGGGCGATGATTTTTTCGGGCGTAAAAATCCTTAGCATAGCTTCCTTCGGAAGGGAAGTAAAGCCGGTGGTCCCGTGTCGTAGATTTACGGCAAATAAAAGAACCTCAAGCCTGATAAAAGGGCCTCTGAGCAAAATTACCGGTCTTTCACATCCAATATAAAATGGGACGCTAAGGACCACAGCAGTTAAAGAGCGTCCATAAATAAAACTCAATTTAATTTATCCCCCGAATTTCCTGTCCCTACATTTAATTTCTGTTCTCATTTCACTTCACCTTTCATCTGCTTGGTTTCTTTCAGGGTGGCAAGTGTCAGCGGGAGATTTCGGCGTGTGCATGGCAGGGGAAAAGGATGCTCTGAGGAAACTTTCGTCCCCCGGACTGCGAGTGGTCTCTGGGTCTCGGGCCCCCCAGGGGATGTGTAAGCCCACACGGGGGGGGAGAAGAGCCGGCTGCACCAGCCACTACGCGGGGAGTTCAAGTCTGTAATTGGTAGAGACCATTCCCTCTGCCGGTCTTGCCTCCTGGTCCGGCCGCCCTCTGTCTCCTCTCACGTTATCCCTCCCTCCCGGGGGCGTCCCGTCAGGGCCTAGGTACAAGGATCTGCGTAGGTCGAGGTGCCAAGTCCCCCTCCGCTTCTAGATCTATCATATCCTACCGCGCGATTCGGGAGGTCTCGTGTTGGATTGCCGTCGACCACCCACTCTAACCTGGGTTTATCCTGGTTTTCTCTGGTCGGTAGGCGAATGCTGGGCTGGTTTCTTATCTATCACGATTTCGTTTCCCTCATTTCCCCTTCATTCCGTTTCCTTTTCATGTTTCATGTGTGCTTCTAGGTTTAGTGGCATGAGGCGGTGCCGGATAGATGGCGCATATGCTTGCTCCAAAGAAACAGCACTCTCATGGACATTAGAGGGCTGTCTGGCTGCACGGATCGTTCAACGCTCTCTCTGAGCCGTTCTAGTAGTGATCGGGTCTTCAGCCACGAAAAAATAGGGACTTCAGTGCGTCTCTATGGCTGTCTCCCTGCGGCCTATAGCCTCATCTGATTCCTTCACTTCCTTTCCTCCTGGCGGTTGTAGCCGCAATAGTCTCTGTAGATCGCAGTTCGCGAGATGTCCCACTCCGTTATATACCCTGTGAGTCATTCCACGTTCAAGTGACACAAATTTTAACAAAATCTGGCCATCAAATCTCCGATCACTCCAAACTTTGCCAATGGATTACAAAAACAAAGTGACTTATGTTTTAAATTCTATTTTTTTTAAAACGCAAGACTTTTTAAAATATTGCGCAATCTAACTTCTGAAAAGCGGCACACCTCTCTACTTTTAAATTAGAATATATCACTGCCGATAAGTGATAAAATTATGTTATAAAGTGCAATAGAAAGCTTAGTATGTAATCTTTTATTTAATATGTATTATAACAGATATAAATAAAACTATTTACATAAATTTTTAAAATCGCCAGCCGATGGTTACGCAGTATATACGAACGTGTTTGGTTATCACTTCCGGTGTTTGGTGTAACTTAGCAACTGAATCTGATATTCTATAAAGCCTCTCTCCGCCGTTTCATTTCAAATGTCGCTTTGTGTTCAGCTTTTTGCGTTAGAAGCTCATTCTTAGCTCTGTGGTTTTTCTAAAAGTGCATACTGAGTGAACTGAAGAAACGTAGCTATAACTATTACTTCAATCCATTTAATGTTTCCAAGCATAACACAAGGCAGAAATCATTGAGCTTAGTTACTCGCAATATGCTTACAAACTTAAAAATGGGGAACTTAACTTTGTCACCAGACCCAAAACTATGTGAGTGTGTCGAAAAAAACAAACAAAAAACAAAGTACCATCTGCTGATAACAGTGTCTGTGTGCTATAAAGTGCCAATGCCATGAATAATCCAGAAGTGGTTTTGAACATAGTGACCATTTTAAGGCAACATACAGGAATGCGAAAGGGGTCCCTGGTACCTTAGAGCTAAATTCATTTATTTCATCAATCAATAATGCAATAATAACCAGATGGTATTCACCTGAGCCTGAAGGGGAAAAAGTGCACATTTAAATTGTAGTTAAGATGCCTCTCATAGGATAACATTGAAAGTTCGGGTGTTTCTCAACTGTATGCCAAATGTAAGTTGCATGTGAACAAGCTAGTGCAACTAAAGTGCTGTGCAACCAATGACAGGATGCTGCTGCTGAATCGAAACACCTCCGCGTTAACCGTAACAATACCAGATGTGGATCTACAGGGTTATTCGTAAGTCAATGTCACATTTGAAAAAATCTTGTGCGTGATGTATGAGACGTGCGAGTCCGAATCATGTACGTATGGAAACAAACTCTCCAAGTTTGTGTCACGTGAAGCGCGCATGTTGTGGTGACGCGGTTGGCCGCTAGGCGGCAGGAGTGTACAAAATGGCGTTCACAGGTAACGAGAGAGCGTTTTGCGTGATACAATTTGCGAAAACAGAGGTTACTACGACTGTTCAGCCGCAATTTCGCACTCGTTTTCACAAGATCGAGGGCCATCAAAGGTGGTATGAAAGGTTCGAACGCACTGGTTGTCTGTGTCCACCCAAACTCGGAAGGTCGGGACCGTCAGACGCCACTGTTGCAGGTGTTCGTGAGTTGTTTGCGCGCAGCCCCCAGAAATCGACAAATCGTGCAAGTCTGCAGTCGGGAATGTCTCAGACGACTGTGTGGCGGATTCTTCACAAGCAACTGAAGGTGAGACCGTACAAACTGGAACTCCTGCAGGCGCCACTGATGGTGACAAGGAGGTTCGCACACAATTTGCCATCGACATGCAGGCTGCAATGGCAGATGGTGATGATTTTGGTGACAGACTCGTCTTCAGCGACGAAGCAACGTTTCACTTGTCGGGGAAAGTGAACCGTCACAACGTGCTCATTTGGGGAACCCAACACCCACATGTGACAGTCGAGCAGCTCCCCAAAGATCAACGTGTTCTGCGCCTGTTATAGGACAAGGTTTACGGGCCCTTTTTCTTCGCCGAATCCACAGTGACCGGCATCACTTATCTGGACATTTAGAACAATGGCTTATGCCGCAACTGACAGACAGAGGTGACTTCGTTTTCCAACAGGACGGGGCCCCACCCCACTTCCATCGACTCGTGAGCGTACACCTGAACCAGAACTTACCGCGACGTTGGATTGGACGAAATGCTGACAATGACGTCGAATTGTTTCGGTGGCCGCCCCGATCCCCAGAATTAACACCACGTTATTTCTTTCTCTGGGGATACGTGGAGGATAGGGTGTTCATTCCACTACTTCAGCTGACTTGAAGGACGTCCGAGACCGCAGTACAGCAGCGATAACAACGATCGACCGTGACATGCAGGTGCGGGTGTGGCCTTGGGCGGAATTGGACTATCACCTGGATGTCTCCCGTGTAACCAGAGGCGCACACATTGAACACTTATACGGTATACCAAACAAACTTTGAAAGATTGTCTTTCATATAGTATATCATTCACACTGATATGTCAAGTACTTATTTTACAACAAACTTCCGAAATGTGACATTGACTTATGAATAACCCTGTAGATGGTAGTGCTTATACTGACCGCTCGTTTCTAAACAACAAGCTTATGATTTAATTTTCATTCCGAGCCAGAAACATTGAATCGGAGCTGTTGCCAGCAAAATTTCGGCAGCAGTATCAGAAGGAATTTATTTCATTTAAAGACCGATGCAGAAGTTCGTGATTGACACAAAAAATAATGTTGGCTTATATTTCTTGTTTTATGATCAAGCATATTACGCCGCTAAAGGATTCCATGACTATTTTTCGGTGTGTTAACAGTCCGACAAGCAGTTATTGTACTAAAGATGTTTTAGTACACTGAAGAGCAATACTTTAATAAAGAAACAACAAATTAATTTAAATCGTAGAGACTGCAATAAAATAGAAAAATAAAGCTTTACGTTTATGGTTGTTCTTAAACCTGCTCATTGTCATTCAAAAGAGACCAGCCAATAAAACTGCATTATGCGAGTATTAAATACATTCGTGTCTGTCTAATGTGGAAGTCAAGACTAAGACCTCTACACAAAAAAATATCGTTAAATAGCTCATTAAGATTGCTGTATAAGGCAAATTCCGTCAGACCTTTCCATAAAACTGTTTTATTACGTATTTTCTTCAGGAAATATAATCTCCTCTAACCGTAATACAAAATGATTCCAAAGTTTTCTGAAGAAACATACCCATAAACATGCTTACTACACTAACCTTAAATCTACAATGAAACAACATTTTAACGACATTATTATAAAACGGAGTGTTAGGATTCGATCATGGCTATCAGCTTAATTCAGTATTAAAATGTATACAACACTGAAAATAAACCTTTTAAGGACGTTAGCAGGGTAGGTAGGACAGACCTGGCCCACTTTTGCGTTTATATGGGAAAGGATAGGGAAAACGATGGTATATGCGGTGGAAAATGCGTTTATATGGGGAAGATAGGGACTACGAGGATCGATGCTAGGCCAAGTCATGGGTTGAAGGACTGGGGATGTGTTTTATATGAGAGATACGGGGAATACGAGGAGAAGTGTTGGACTAGATAGGGGTTGAGATATGGAATATGCATTTATATGGGAAAGATAAGGAAAACGTGAACAGAGGCTAGGATAGACAGATGCTGAAGCAGGGGGAATATGAACATATTTACAGGAGAGATAGGGGATACGTGGAGAGGTACTAGACTATCCAGGGTTTGAAGGGTAGAGTATGACTTTTTATATGAAGAGACGAGGAAAACGAGGGTATATGCTAGGTTGAGAGAACCTTCAAGGAGGAAAAAATGCGTTTATATGGGAGAGATAGGGAAAACGAGGAGAGTTCTGAGGTAGAGCAGGGACTGAAGGAGGGAGAATATGCTTTATACGACAGAGATAGGGCATGCGAGGGGAGGTGCTAGTGCAGACAGAGGTTAAGGAGTACGGTATACGTTTATATGAGGAATATACGGAAAACGGGGGCAGGCGGTATGATAGACAGAAGCTGGGCCACTTTTGCGTTTATATGGGAAAGGATAGGGAAAACGAGGGTAGATGCGACAGTTCAAGGAGGAAAATGCGTTTATAGGGGAGAGATAGGGGAAACGTGTTCAGATAATAGGCTAGACAGATGCTGAAGGACGGGAATATAGACTTATACGGGAGAGATGGGGAAATCCGAGGAGAGGTGCTAGACTAGACTGATGCTGAAGGAGGAGGGAATACGCTTTATACGGAAGAGATAGGGAATACGAGGGTCGATGCTAGGCTAGACAGGGTTGAAGTAGGGAATGCGTCTTATATGGGAGAGCTAGCAAACCGAGGAGAGGTATTAGGCAGGAAGGTTTGAATGACAGAGTATGCGTTTATATGGGAAAAGATAGGGAAAACGAAGGTAGGTGCTAGGTTTAGTCTTCAAGGAGGAAAATGTATTTATATGAGAGCGGTAGGGCATACGAGGAGAGGTGCTAGTCTAGACATGGTTTGAGAAGTAGAGTATACGTTTATATGGGAGAAATATGGAAAATGGGAGAGATACAAGGATAGACAGAGGTTGAAGGAGGAGGAATGTAGGTTTATACGTCAATATAGAGAGTAATTCGATTATAAAGCTTTTCTCATCCAACGTTACAACACTTATATACTTTTTCTAGACCTTACAAACTTTTTATATGTTAAACAGTAGCGCGCGAGACGGAGAGGGACAAACTGTATATCGGTTTACAGTGAAGTATACGTCCTAACCTATGCCCACCTTGTATGTTCTGCATCTTCTCATTGTCTATTCATTCCTAACATAATCACGTAACAAGACGTAACCAACAAACGTAACCACGTAACAAGACGTAACATAACAGCATGACAAGACGTCACACTAAGTAACATAAGCACGTATCCTCATAACATCACGTGACATCACGTAACCAGAAACGTCACACGACGTAACAACACGTAGCAACTATGTAACCAAGTAACAAAACGTAAGAACAACACGTAACCAGCCCATTGCTAAGGTAATCTAAGCTAATCCACCTTCATAACTTAGACAATAAGTACGAGAACCTAGCCTAGATTAACCCGACAAATCCAAACGTTCCTCTCATCATCTATTCTACTCAGTCATCGACTAACCTAATCCGACTAACCAAAGATAACCTCAATGTTTTATTCAGGTTTTATTATTCGAGAGTTTTAATTGAAAAGTTTACGTCAACATACCTTTATTTTAGTTCGTTGTAGGCGTCTCTCCCCTTTTTATCTAGGCTTGAGACTAGCACTAGGATTGCTCCTAATGGCAGGGTTACCACCTTCCCTTCCATCTTCTTCTTTCTTCATCGGTCGTCAGCTAGCTGCATATACAGCACACGGTTAACCTTCATTTTTTTAAGATTGTAGACTCACGAGAAAATCTTCATATTCGACTTAAATTCTCTTATGCACTACTTGTAATGCTGTAATGTCCATAGGCGTATGTCGTTATACCGTCCTCAGCAATAATTATTTTATCGTCGTATGGTGCCAATGTAATTTTATTCACTTGTACTGTGGCAAGAGCATGCTGTCGCGACAGGATCAGATTCATGGGCGTTCTGATAATTTCTCTGGTTTTAAGGCAGTCAGTATAGCTCTCGAACTGCTTAATAGCACTACGTTTTATGCCTTTAATATTTTTTATCATTGAACCGTCGATATCTAGGGCATACATTTTAGGTCGTAGCCCTACAAAGCGTTGAATGATTTTACCATTAGCCTCATCTTTAAATTTCCCAAGTACCTTCTTGTTTAGAGGTGAATAGCATATATGGCTTGTAGGATAATCAGCAGTATCTAGGTGCTCAAGAAAACGTAGCTTATCCTGGTACACATCTTCAGTTGTAACACGATGAATGAACGAATCAGTGTCCAAATACATAAGCTTCAGGTTTTCAGCTCCATAATACGGTAGCAACACATCATAGTGATGCCGGTACATTAATGTCTTGGAGATATCCAACACACTCATACCGATGTATATAGGCTTGTTGAACACGATCTGTCGGGAGGCCATATGTACAGCAGCTAGATTAGAAGCATATATAGTCCTGTCGATAAACGTTGGCTTTGCAATTAACTTTTCCAGAGTCTTCTCATTTGTCACCAGCCGTATATCCATACGATTACGCAGGTTCTCCATAGTTTTTCCGAACATAGCATTGTTGAACAATTTGTAGAGATCCTTCTCAAAATAATTTGCAGCTTGTTGTCGTAGTCTGTTGTTAAATTCCACATACGGTTTTAACCATCGAGACTGTTGGAATTGTAGCACACGATGGATTTTTGTTAACCGTAGTCCATGATCAAGAGCTTGCTTCAAAGCCATGTAATGCACTACATACTTATTTCGAGGTCCTAGATGAGGTATCAGTTTCTTTGTAGGAGAGTCCTTAGGCGTCATACACTCAAGCAGGAAAGGTAGATCGTTGTGTAGATCGTGAAGTTCTGCAGGATACTCGATGTCGACTTCTAATATGTAACCGAAAGGATCATCTTCTTGTAGTCTTTCTAAGTCAATTTTTTCAGGTGATACCCACTCAAATCCACCATAAGGGAGAGCGTGACTCATTGCCCACCCATATTGGTTGTTGGCGTCCTCATAGGTAATAAATTGGGTTGGTCTCGACGGATCATACTTCTCCATGTAGGTGTTATTAGCCTCTGCATAGCGGTGGGAAACTTGACATAAACCTCCTCTTATGCCAGATTCCACCATGAGTAATTAATCATAATCCTGTAACAATTCCAGCTGAATTCCAGTGTACAGTAACATGGCATCCCATGTAAGTCCTGGAGAGGTGAAATAATGTGCAGGGTCGACTTTGTGTGTTTTGAGTGTTTGCTCCCCAAATGTCTCAAAGACATCAGCTAGGAGAAGCACATCAGAGATTAAGTAGAGATCGCTGTACTCGCCCAGGTTTCTGACATTAAACAACTCCCATACATTTTTAGCATGATCGTAGTCAGCATCACTAATTTCCTCTTCATTTAATTTATTGTAGATGGAGTCCTTAGGAGGTAAGCAGGTTTCGTTAAAGACGTTCCATGAAGTGATGTAATCATAGGGAAATACCCCCTTACGGGTCATCAACTTCAACTTGTCTTCTCCGAAGTACTTCAATGTTTCAGGGTACGATGTTAGATTTTATACCAGCTTATCCAAGCTTGTACTCAGGAACCGAAAACTATCCACAAACCGGAGCTTTATATCTCCAACATACTTGGAGAATGATATATAGCTTTCTTCAGAGCTAGGAATTACTTCCACTCGCTCACTTGTACATCCCAGCTCCTTAGCAATGAAGTGTGAGTCATATCCACTGAGGTTGTGCATGAAGACAGGGATATATTTAGGTGTTTTGCAGGCTAAATT
Organism: Deroplatys truncata; assembly: GCA_030765065.1. NCBI lineage: Eukaryota > Metazoa > Arthropoda > Insecta > Mantodea > Mantidae > Deroplatys > Deroplatys truncata. The sequence continues at coordinate 619,545,729 of CM060990.1, forward strand.
ACATTCATTATGCAGACTCCCCCGATATTCACCACTGATGTGATCATGGTCGCGTACTTTATAGTTCTCTTCAGTAAAGGTTTTTCCACACAAGTAGCATACTGTAGAGGCGTTGAAATCCATCTGCTGTTGATCTGTAAGTTTCAGGGGCATGACAGATTTGTATATATTATTAATCTCCTTTGCAAGGAATGACAGGTATTCCATAAACTTCTGAGCAGCATCAACACCACGATATACATAGGGATGCTTAGGAAGACCAGTTTCCAGATATTCAACGTTGGTTGATGGTTTAACGCAAACACAGAAGCTCATTGCTGTGTGCTCTTGATAAGGGGTTGTATAGGAAGTTTCAGGACTGGGAATACACGTATGACATGGAGTGAGAATGCTTTCAAAGTCAGCGTAGATGACGTAAGGTAGTTTCAGCATCCTCTCCACATTTTTAAACTGTACAATTGATTTCTCCTTTGTAGGCATAACTACCCTTGCAACACCATGCTGATTACAGATGGCTGCATGCTCTTCCAGTTTTTCCAGCCCACTTTGTCCATATCGATTGTCAAAGTGTGTAAAGCACCGCTCACAGGTATATATCACTCCATCATGCTTAGTTTTTTGACGTCGAACGAGCTTCTCAAAATTCTTGATATATACATAGTGATGTTTTCCACTACTGTCACTCAATAGCAGGAGGTCACAGTGGTCAGGTAGTTCAGCGTCAGCAACCTTTATCGGATACACTTCATGCTTCTCATCCAGACCGAAGACGTTGATAGACATCCTATTAAGCTTCTCAAATTTAGGTATTTGAGAAAGTGGAGTAGGATAGGAAACACAACTGAAGTCGTACTTATCTTGGAATTGTTCGTATTTGCTCACCCGTTGGGCATTCTTTCCTATGAATTTAGCTAATACAGAGTACATAAAGCATAGCTCATCAGTTAAATTCTGGATGTTAATGCAGGCTTTTCTTGCTTCAACAGATGGCGGTAGTGGTATGTAGCTACTTCCTCGTAACGGGTTGAACTTGTTGATACGAAGGCGCACCCCTTCCACAGCAAGCAGAGCCCAGTTGCTTCCCTTTAGTTGTGATTCCTCCATTTCAGTAACCAATTTCTTCATTTTGGTTTCCAGCATAGAGTCCAGATCCGTTTCTAGGAAAACAGCTTGATTTCTGGTTTTAAATGTCTTGTCACAGGTTTCTCCGATACTGTTAACAAATCTACACTCAGCTAACAGATTAATTTTCAAACTCTTGTGAATACCAAGCTCTTTATGCACAGCCTGGATTATCCGCTGTTTTGCTTCATGCAGGTATATATTCAGGTCCTTAGTCGATTCACATCGTATAAAATACGATTTCAAACGTCCATGGAATGAAGTTTCATATTATTTCATGTCACACTCCTCCATCGTAGATAACAACTCTTGCTTTGACGGTTCTAATCTATGTTTCTTCTCAGGTCTGTTTGTTTCACACGCATCTTCGTGTCGACGACCCTTATAAATGTCTTTGAAGGCTAAATTACAATATTTACACTTGAAGAGCTTTTTACAACGTAGCTCATGTCGTCTTTTATCATATCCACGGAGGAACTTCTTACAGCATTTACCACAAGAATATCCCGAGACACTAGGAATGATATCCTTATACGAGGACTTATTCATTTTTCTTCTTGATATAATAAGGTATTTACCTTTCTTCAAGGAAATGTCCGTCTCTTCACCTTGATATCACTTAGAAAGCTGATTATTTTCTGTGAGAACAGCGATGTTAATACCTCAGAGATGATCAACAGAATGAATTTCAATGCTAGAGGTTGCTCTATTTATAGAGGAAGCACGAACCTTTAGGCATCAATTATATAACGTATTAACCCTTCTGCAAGGAAATGTACTCTTCTTCACATTGATAACACTTTAGATTATTTTCTGAGAGAACAGCGATGTTAACACCTCAGAGATAATCAACAGAATGAATTTCAATACTCAAGTTCGCTCTATTTATAGAGAAAGCACGAACCTTTTTTTAATCAATTATATCCTGATTATTAATACTAAAAACGGTGATGAAGCGTGTAAGCTCTTATATATTTCAATTCGTGTTACACTGATGTTCGAGCGTCTCCGTATAGCTTCGTATGCTTAGAGAGAAAGTGTAAAGTATTGTGAAGATGTTATGTATTGTTCGGCTATAATAGTACAGATTCGGAGAGGTGGAGGTGATGAACGATCCGTCGACCGAGCAGGAGGCAAGCATGCCCTTCGCACAACGAAACCTGGGTGCAAATGAAAGGAAATCGTGATAGATGCGAAACCACTCAGGCATTCGCCTGCAGACCAGGGAAAACCGCGAAAAAATCAAAGGTCTGAGCGACGGGAGGATAGAGTGTGCGACCGACAGGGAAATCAAACAAAAGGACTCTAGAAACAAAAAATATGTAAATGAAAGGGAATCGTGATAGCAAATACCACTACAGCATTCGACAGCTGACCAGGGAAAACCATGAAAAATCGAGATCGGAGTAAACAATTGATTGAAATCTAACCCTGAACCCTAGAAATTTACGTGAAAAATGGATTGAAAGGAATCGTGATAGCAAATACCACTACAGCATTAGGCTGCAGACCAGCGAAAACCATGAAAAGATCCGTGATCAGAGTAAACAATTGATTGAAATCTAACCCTGAACCCTAGAAATTTACGTGAAAAATGGATTGAAAGAAATCGTGATAGCAAATACCACTACAGCATTAGGTAGCAGACCAGCGAAAATCGTGAGAAACCTAAGGCCAGAGTGCTCGTCCCTACGGGAATCGAATCCGAGACCTCTCGAATGCAAAGTGCTGCCGTTATTAACTGAACAAAACAGTAAAAACAGACCTCATTCGCAGTCGACATGCTTAAACACGTTAACTTTCACCATATGACGTCACAGTCGGGGACAGTTTGACTATCGCAGACATGTCGAGACACGCACATTTAGCCATCTCATAAACAAGAGAAGCATATACAGAAGATTCATACCAACGTACTCACTACGCTCGCAAAGATAATCTAAGATTTCATCGTTGAAATACTTTGGAAATAGCGTAGAAGTTTTTCAGCCCTTATTTAATTAAAATTCATGTATATACCCTATTGTTTAGTGATTTTTTCAATAATTTCTTCCTCTCATCTCAATCATTCTTCAAAAAATCAGTGTACAATATGCATTTTTATACGTTTTAATGTTCGTTTATTTTTAAAACCGCTGCATTTGCCTGTAATTACGAGCAATAATTTTTTTTCAGATTTACTCAGATGTGTAGCTTGTAGAATCGAATTAGGAAATGTTTTAATAAATGTATTGTATTTTTTTTAGCTTAAAGTATCTACATTTTAAAGCTGCCATGACCGTTATTTGTATTTAGTATAAAGATTGTTATATTTTCATTTTTAAGACTTCCTTTGTTAAAGATAATGTCTGGCAATCTAATTTTTAAATTTCTTTTGCAAAGATAATCTAAAATTTCATCGTTGAAATACTTTGGAAATAGTGTAGAAGTTTTTCCACCCTTATTTAATTAAATTCATGTATATACCCTATTATTTAGTGATTTTTTTCAATAATATCTTCCTCTCATCTCAATCATTCTTCAAAGAATCAGTGTACAATATGCATTTTTATACGTTTTAATGTTCGTTTATTTTTAAAACCGCTGCATTTGCCTGTAATTTCGAGCAATAATTTTTTTTCAGATTTACTCCGATTTTTAGCTTATAGAATCGAATTAGGAAATGTTTTAATAAATGTATTGTATTTTTTTAGGTTAAAGTATCTACATTTTTAAAGTTACCATGCCCGTTATTTGTATTTAGCGTAAAGATTATCATATATCATTTTTAAATCCGTCTTCTTAAATATAATGTATCGCAATCCATTTTTAAAATCAAGTCATACATGCGTTTAATGCATATAATGTATGTCTTCATATACCCAATATGGCTGCCATGCACGTTAAACATTCAAAATGAACGCGTCTAGACATCCTTCTTCATTGAACATGCTTCCGACTCTCTCTGCTAGGTGGAGCGCATGATGCCTGCTGCGAGGATGGAGGGGGACAAGACGGATTTATTTACGCATGCATTGTAGATAGCGTGCCAGTCGGCCTGAGAGCCTCGTTCAGGGAGGTCGTATAGTTCTCGCAGCCATGGTAATACGCGTCGTCGTATCACGTGTTCGTTACGTAATTTTTTTTTACCTTTCTTAGTCATACATTCATCTAAGAGATATGATATTCGTCAGGATGACAGATGTCCAAATATACATAACAAAGAAATTAGTTACTGATATAAATGTAATATCGTACGTTCACCATTTTATTTTTAATTACTTTTTTTTATTTTATTCGAGGATGACTTTGTATTCATGTCACTGGATTCAATCCTAGTCCTCCAGCCCGACTTGGAACAACAATCAATAACACGCTACAATCCAAGGATATAATCGGTAATAATAAAATTTTTTTTTGATAAAGACCGTCAAATAAAAAGCTCTGTAAACGTATGTATTTCCCCTCACTTCCCCTCTTCCCCCAACCCCACAGTAGAAATAAAAGGCCGCTACGCAGCTTCCAAGCCGATGTCGACAACTGATAAGTTCCTTTCTTTTATGCAGTCGAGTCCCACCCCCGCTTTTTGCTATTCCGACACCGCCAATTACGATGAGAACAATAATGCATTGTCCTGTGTCTCTGATTTGCGGTGAAAGAATAGCACACAAAAGGAAAGGCGTGAAAACATTTAACCTTTTTGGTTTCACCCTTAAAAACTACTGGACCACGATGCCCCCTCCTCTCTACTCTACTCCAACACTGGCATAAGCGATTTGAACAATAGCCCATTGTTCTCCAATACCGAGGCCAGCATTAGGTGAGGCTACAAGAGGGAAAGTGGTTACACCCCCTCTAGAGGCCCTGACAGTAGAACAAAGAGAGGGCGTGCCCAGTACGGGATAGGATTAGAAAGGATAGGGTAGGGGGGATCGGGGATCCAGTAACTTTTAAGGATGAGGTTACAAGGGAAGGGGTGGGGGGAGGGGTGGTCTCCAGCACGTGACCGGCGGCATTAGCCACAGAAAGAGGGGGCGGGGCTAGCGGCACGCGACCAGGGCGGCATGTGAGGCCTCAAAGGGAGGGGGCGGGGCTTGTCGGCATAGAACAAAGAACCTAATCAGATGGCGGTATATTTTTGGCCCAGAATCCGCCTTTTATTCCTACTATCCCTTGGCCTAGAATCGGCCTTTTATTTCTACTGTGGGGTGGCGGAAGAGGGGAAGTGAGGGGAAATACATACGTTTACAGAGCTTTTTATTTGACGGTCTTTATCAAAAAATGTTTATTATTACCGATTATATCCTTGGATTGTAGCGTGTTATTGATTGTTGTTCCAAGTCGGGCTGGAGGACTAGGATTGAGTCCAGTGACATGAATACAAAGTCATCCTCGAATAAAATAAAAAAAGTAATTAAAAATAAAATGGTGAACGTACGATATTACATTTATATCAGTAACTAATTTCTTTGTTATGTATATTTGGACATCTGTCATCCTGACGAATATTATATCTCTTAGATGAATGTATGACTAAGAAAGGTAAAAACAAAAAAAAATTACGTAACGAACACGTGATACGACGACGAGTATTACCATGGCTGCTAGAACTATACAACCTCCCTGAACGAGGCTCTCAGGCCGACTGGTACGCTATCTACAATGCATGCGTAAATATATCCGTCTTGTCCCCCTCCATCCTCGCAGCAGGCATCATGCGCTCCACCTAGCAGAGAGAGTCGGAAGCATGTTCAATGAAGAAGGATGTCTAGACGCGTTCATATTGAATGTTTAACGTGCATGGCAGCCATATTGGGTATATGAAGACATCCATTATATGCATTAAACGCATGTATGACTTGATTTTAAAAATGGATTGCGATACATTATATTTAAGAAGACGGATTTAAAAATGATATATGATAATCTTTACGCTAAATACAAATAACGGGCATGGTAACCTTAAAAATGTAGATACTTTAACCTAAAAAAATACAATACATTTGTTAAAACATTTCCTAATTCGATTCTATAAGCTAAAAATCGGAGTAAATCTGAAAAAAAATTATTGCTCGTAATTACAGGCAAATGCAGCGGTTTTAAAAATAAACGAACATTAAAACGTATAAAAATGCATATTGTACACTGATTCTTTGAAGAATGATTGAGATGAGAGGAAGAAATTATTGAAAAAATCACTAAATAATAGGGTATATACATGAATTTAATTAAATAAGGGTGGAAAAACTTCTACACTATTTCCAAAGTATTTCAACGATGAAATCTTAGATTATCTTTGCGAGCGTAGTGAGTACGTTGGTATGAAACTTCTGTATATGCTTCTCTTGTTTATGAGATGGCTAAATGTGCGTGTCTCGACATGTCTGCGATAGTCAAACTGTCCCCGACTGTGACGTCATATGGTGAAAGTTCATGTGTTTGAGCATGTCGACTGCGAATGAGGTCTGTTTTTACTGTTTTGTTCAGTTAATAACGGCAGCACTTTGCATTCGAGAGGTCTCGGATTCGATTCGCGTAGGGACGAGTACTCTGGCCTTAGGTTTCTCACGATTTTCGCTGGTCTGCTACCTAATGCTGTAGTGGTATTTGCTATCACGATTTCTTTCAATCCATTTTTCACGTAAATTTCTAGGGTTCAGGGTTAGATTTCAATCAATTGTTTACTCTGATCACGGATCTTTTCATGGTTTTCGCTGGTCTGCAGCCTAATGCTGTAGTGGTATTTGCTATCACGATTCCTTTCAATCCATTTTTCACGTAAATTTCTAGGGTTCAGGGTTAGATTTCAACCAATTGTTTACTCCGATCTCGATTTTTCATGGTTTTCCCTGGTCTGCTGTCGAATGCTGTAGTGGTATTTGCTATCACGATTCCCTTTCAAACCATTTTTCACGTAAATTTATAGGGTTCAGGGTTAGATTTCAATCAATTGTTTACTCCGATCTCGATTTTTCAAGGTTTTCCCTGGTCTGCTGTCGAATGCTGTAGTGGTATTTGCTATCACGATTCCCTTTCATTTACATATTTTTTCTTTCTAGGGTCCTTTTGTTTGATTTCCCTGTCGGTCGCACACTCTATCCTCCAGTCGCTCAGACCTTTGATTTTTTCGCGGTTTTCCCTGGTCTGCAGGCGAATGCCTGAGTGGTTTCTCATCTATCACGATTTTCTTTCATTTGCATCTTGGTTTCGTTGCGCGAAGGGCATGCTTGCCTCCTGCTCGGTCGACGGATCGTTCATCACCTTCACCAGTCAAGCTCTCCGAATCTGTACGATTATAGCCGAACAATACATAACATCTTCACAATACTTTACACTTTCTCTCTAAGCATACGAAGCTATACGGAGACGCTCGAACATCAGTGTAACACGAATTGAAATATATAAGAGCTTACACGCTTCATCACCGTTTTTAGTATTAATAATCAGGATATAATTGATTAAAAAAAGGTTCGTGCTTTCTCTATAAATAGAGCGAACTTGAGTATTGAAATTCATTCTGTTGATCATCTCTGAGGTGTTAACAACGCTGTTCTCTCAGAAAATAATCTAAAGTGTTATCAATGTGAAGAACAGTACATTTCCTTGAAGAAGGGTTAATACGTTATATAATTGATGCATAAGGGTTCGTGCTTCCTCTATAAATAGAGCAATCTCTAGCATTGAAATTCATTCTGTTGATCATCTCTGGGGTGCTAACATCGCTGTTCTCACAGAAAATAATCAGCTTTCTAAGTGATATCAAGGTGAAGAGACGGACATTTCCTTGAAGAAAGGTAAATACCTTATTATATCAAGAAGAAAAATGAATAAGTCCTCGTATAAGGATATCATTCCTAGTGTCTCGGGATATTCTTGTGGTAAATGCTGTAAGAAGTTCCTCCGTGGATATGATAAAAGACGACATGAGCTACGTTGTAAAAAGCTCTTCAAGTGTAAATATTGTAATGTAGCCTTCAAAGACAGTTAGAAGGGTCGTCGACACGAAGATGCGTGTGAAATAAACAGACCTGAGAAGAAACGTAGATTAGAACCGTCAAAGCAAGAGTTGTTATCTACGATGGAGGAGTGTGACATGAAAGAATATGAAACTTCATTCCATGGACGTTTGAAATCGTATTTTATACGATGTGAATCGACTAAGGACCTGAATATATACCTGCATGAAGTAAAACAGCGGATAATCCAGGCTGTGCATAAAGAGCTTGGTATTCACAAGAGTTTGAAAATTAATCTGTTAGCTGAGTGTAGATTTGTTAACAGTATCGGAGAAACCTGTGACAAGACATTTAAAACCAGAAATCAAGCTGTTTTCCTAGAAACGGATCTGGACTCTATGCTGGAAACCAAAATGAAGAAATTGGTTACTGAAATGGAGGAATCACAACTAAAGGGAAGCAACTGGGCTCTGTTTGCTGTGGAAGGGGTGCGCCTTCGTATCAACAAGTTCAACCCGTTACGAGGAAGTAGCTACATACCACTACCGCCATCTGTTGAAGCAAGAAAAGCCTGCCTTAACATCCAGAATTTAACTGATGAGCTATGCTTTATGTACTCTGTATTAGCTAAATTAATAGGAAAGAATGCCCAACGGGTGAGCAAATACGAACAATTCCAAGATAAGTACGACTTCAGTTGTGTTTCCTATCCTACTCCACTTTCTCAAATACCTAAATTTGAGAAGCTTAATAGGATGTCTATCAACGTCTTCGGTCTGGATGAGAAGCATGAAGTGTATCCGATAAAGGTTGCTGACGCTGAACTACCTGACCACTGTGACCTCCTGCTATTGAGTGACAGTAGTGGAAAACATCACTATGTATATATCAAGAATTTTGAGAAGCTCGTTCGACGTCAAAAAACTAAGCATGATGGAGTGATATATACCTGTAAGCGGTGCTTTACACACTTTGACAATCGATATGGACAAAGTGGGCTGGAAAAACTGGAAGAACATGCAGCCATCTGTAATCAGCATGGTGTTGCATGTGTAGTTATGCCTACAAAGGAGAAATCAATTGTACAGTTTAAAAATGTGGAGAGGATGCTGAAACTACCTTACGTCATCTACGCTGACTTTGAAAGCATTCTCACTCCATGTCATACGTGTATTCCCAGTCCTGAAACTTCCTATACAACCCCTTATCAAGAGCACACAGCAATGAGCTTCTGTGTTTACGTTAAACCATCAACCAAAGTTGAACATCTGGAAACTGGTCTTCCTAAGCATCCCTATGTATATCGTGGTGTTGATGCTGCTCACAAGTTTATGGAATACCTGTCATTCCTTGCAAAGGAGATTAATAATATATACAAATCTGTCATGCCTCTGAAACTTACAGATCAACAGCAGATGGATTTCAACGCCTCTACAGTATGCTACTTGTGTGGAAAAACCTTTACTGAAGAGAACTATAAAGTACGCGACCATGATCACAGCAGTGGTGAATATCGGGGGAGTCTGCATAATGAATGTAATTTAGCCTGCAAAACACCTAAATATATCCCTGTCTTCATGCACAACCTCAGTGGATATTACTCACACTTCATTGCTAAGGAGCTGGGATGTACAAGTGAGCGAGTGGAAGTAATTCCTAGCTCTGAAGAAAGCTATATATCATTCTCCAAGTATGTTGGAGATATAAAGCTCCGGTTTGTGGATAGTTTTCGGTTCCTGAGTACAAGCTTGGATAAGCTGGTAAAAAATCTAACATCGTACCCTGAAACATTGAAGTACTTCGGAGAAGACAAGTTGAAGTTGATGACCCGTAAGGGGGTATTTCCCTATGATTACATCACTTCATGGAACGTCTTGAACGAAAACTGCTTACCTCCTAAGGACTCCTTCTACAATAAATTAAATGAAGAGGAAATTAGTGATGCTGACTACGATCATGCTAAAAATGTATGGGAGCTGTTTAATGTCAGAAACCTGGGCGAGTACAGCGATCTCTACTTAATCTCTGATGTGCTTCTCCTAGCTGATGTCTTTGAGACATTTAGGGAGCAAACACTCAAAACACAGAAAGTCGACCCTGCACATTATTTCACCTCTCCAGGACTTACATGGGATGCCATGTTACTGTACACTGGAATTCAGCTGGAATTGTTACAGGATTATAATCAATTACTCATGGTGGAATCTGGCATAAGAGGAGGTTTATATCAAGTTTCCCACCGCTATGCAGAGGCTAATAACACCTACATGGAGAAGTATGATCCGTCGAGACCAACCCAATTTATTACCTATGAGGACGCCAACAACCAATATGGGTGGGCAATGAGTCACGCTCTCCCTTATGGTGGATTTGAGTGGGTATCACCTGAAAAATTGACTTAGAAAGACTACAAGAAGATGATCCTTACGGTTACATATTAGAAGTCGACATCGAGTATCCTGCAGAACTTCTCGATCTACACAACGATCTACCTTTCCTGCTTGAGTGTATGACGCCTAAGGACTCTCCTACAAAGAAACTGATACCTCATCTAGGACCTCGAAATAAGTATGTAGTGCATTACATGGCTTTGAAGCAAGCTCTTGATCATGGACTACGGTTAACAAAAATCCATCGTGTGCTACAATTCCAACAGTCTCGATGGTTATAACCGTATGTGGAATTTAACAACAGACTACGACAACAAGCTGCAAATTATTTTGAGAAGGATCTCTACAAATTGTTCAACAATGCTATGTTCGGAAAAACTATGGAGAACCTGCGTAATCGTATGGATATACGGCTGGTGACAAATGAGAAGACTCTGGAAAAGTTAATTGCAAAGCCAACGTTTATCGACAGGACTATATATGCTTCTAATCTAGCTGCTGTACATATGGCCTCCCGACAGATCGTGTTCAACAAGCCTATATACATCGGTATGAGTGTGTTGGATATCTCCAAGACATTAATGTACCGGCATCACTATGATGTGTTGCTACCGTATTATGGAGCTGAAAACCTGAAGCTTATGTATTTGGACACTGATTCGTTCATTCATCGTGTTACAACTGAAGATGTGTACCAGGATAAGCTACGTTTTCTTGAGCACCTAGATACTGCTGATTATCCTACAAGCCATATATGCTATTCACCTCTAAACAAGAAGGTACTTGGGAAATTTAAAGATGAGGCTAATGGTAAAATCATTCAACGCTTTGTAGGGCTACGACCTAAAATGTATGCCCTAGATATCGACGGTTCAATGATAAAAAATATTAAAGGCATAAAACGTAGTGCTATTAAGCAGTTCGAGAGCTATACTGACTGCCTTAAAACCAGAGAAATTATCAGAACGCCCATGAATCTGATCCTGTCGCGACAGCATGCTCTTGCCACAGTACAAGTGAATAAAATTACATTGGCACCATACGACGATAAAATAATTATTGCTGAGGACGGTATAACGACATACGCCTATGGACATTACAGCATTACAAGTAGTGCATAAGAGAATTTAAGTCGAATATGAAGATTTTCTCGTGAGTCTACAATCTTAAAAAAATGAAGGTTAACCGTGTGCTGTATATGCAGCTAGCTGACGACCGATGAAGAAAGAAGAAGATGGAAGGGAAGGTGGTAACCCTGCCATTAGGAGCAATCCCAGTGCTAGTCTCAAGCCTAGATAAAAGGGGAGAGACGCCTACAACGAACTAAAATAAAGGTATGTTGACGTAAACTTTTCAATTAAAACTCTCGAATAATAAAACCTGAATAAAACATTGAGGTTATCTTTGGTTAGTCGGATTAGGTTAGTCGATGACTGAGTAGAATAGATGATGAGAGGAACGTTTGGATTTGTCGGGTTAATCTAGGCTAGGTTCTCGTACTTATTGTCTAAGTTATGAAGGATGGATTAGCTTAGATTACCTTAGCAATGGGCTGGTTACGTGTTGTTCTTACGTTTTGTTACTTGGTTACATAGTTGCTACGTGTTGTTACGTCGTGTGACGTTTCTGGAAACGTGATGTCACGTGATGTTATGAGGATACGTGCTTATGTTACTTAGTGTGACGTCTTGTCATGCTGTTATGTTACGTCTTGTTACGTGGTTACGTTTGTTGGTTACGTCTTGTTACGTGATTATGTTAGGAATGAATAGACAATGAGAAGATGCAGAACATACAAGGTGGGCATAGGTTAGGACGTATACTTCACTGTAAACCGATATACAGTTTGTCCCTCTCCGTCTCGCGCGCTACTGTTTAACATATAAAAAGTTTATAAGGTTAGAAAAAGTATATAAGTGTTGTAACGTTGGATGAGAAAAGTTTTATAATCGAATTACTCTCTATATTGCCGTATAAACCTACATTCCTCCTCCTTCAACCTCTGTCTATCCTTGTATCTCTCCCGTTTTCCATATTTCTCCCATATAAACGTACACTCTACTTCTCAAACCATGTCTAGACTAGCACCTCTCCTCGTATGCCCTACCGCTCTCATATAAATACATTTTCCTCCTTGAAGACTCTAAACCTAGCACCTACCTTCGTTTTCCCTATCTTTTCCCATATAAACGCATACTCTGTCATTCAAACCTTCCTGCCTAATACCTCTCCTCGGTTTGCTAGCTCTCCCATATAAGACGCATTCCCTACTTCAACCCTGTCTAGCCTAGCATCGACCCTCGTATTCCCTATCTCTTCCGTATAAAGCGTATTCCCTCCTCCTTCAGCATCAGTCTAGTCTAGCACCTCTCCTCGGATTTCCCCATCTCTCCCGTATAAGTCTATATTCCGTCCTTCAGCATCTGTCTAGCCTATTATCTAAACACGTTTCCCCTATCTCTCCCCTATAAACGCATTTTCCTCCTTGAACTGTCGCATCTACCCTCGTTTTCCCTATCCTTTCCCATATAAACGCAAAAGTGGCCCAGCTTCTGTCTATCATACCGCCTGCCCCCGTTTTCCATATGTTCCTCATATAAACGTATACCGTACTCCTTAACCTCTGTCTGCACTAGCACCTCCCCTCGCATGCCCTATCTCTGTCGTATAAAGCATATCTCTCCCTCCTTCAGTCCCTGCTCTACCTCAGAACTCTCCTCGTTTTCCCTATCTCTCCCATATAAACGCATTTTTTCCTCCTTGAAGGTTCTGTCAACCTAGCATATACCCTCGTTTTCCTCGTCTCTTCATATAAAAAGTCATACTCTACCCTTCAAACCCTGAATAGTCTAGTACCTCTCCACGTATCCCCTATCTCTCCTGTAAATATGTTCATATTCCCCCTGCTTCAGCATCTGTCTATCCTAGCCTCTGTTCACGTTTTCCTTATCTTTCCCATATAAATGCATATTCCATATCTCAACCCCTATCTAGTCCAACACTTCTCCTCGTATTCCCCGTATCTCTCATATAAAACACATCCCCAGTCCTTCAACCCATGACTTGGCCTAGCATCGATCCTCGTAGTCCCTATCTTCCCCATATAAACGCATTTTCCACCGCATATACCATCGTTTTCCCTATCCTTTCCCATATAAACGCAAAAGTGGGCTAGGTCTGTCCTACCTACCCTACTGACGTTCTTAGATGTTTTCTATTTTTACTTTCTCTGTTGTACATAGTAGGTAGAGAAGGTGCCTATTGCATTCCATCCAAAAATTCGATATCGAGATTTCACAGGAAATACATGTTTGAAGCCCTCGGAATTCAAAAAAACATTTTTAGAAAAAGGTCCTGCGTGTGAACACCATAAGTCAAAAACGAAATGTAGGATAATTACCTAACTTGGCATTTAAGATCAGTACCTTCCAAAGATGCGACACGAATATATTCAAGAAAATCCCCATTCCAAACAACCCTTTACATGAAAATGTTTCGAAAATATTGATTTTCGCAAAAATGGCTTTTAGTATTTTGATTAAAATACCATGTATTAAAGATTTTTACATTACAAATAAAATGCTTATACTGAATTTTCTGGGAATACTTGTGAAGTACTCTTCATTCGAAAGAATGCTTATACTGAATTTTCTGGGAATACTTGTGAAGTACTCTTCATTCTTCATAACTGGTAAACGTTAAGCGATAGATAAAAAAAACGTACTACACAACAAATGTAAATCTCTTTAAAGCACACAATTTATTTTAAATAAATTTTCTGTGATATCAGTCATTTCCTTGGTATCCGTTATTAATGGCTCGATGTATTCAATACTTGTTATTCTTTTAAAGTCCTGTCGGCACTTAGTTGTTCCTCGCGATTGCATTAAAAGAATAAGGTCAGCATATAGCGTCCAGTTGTTAAACATTTGACTGTACCTATTCCTTTTGTATGTATAACGAAGCGTGTAATGTAGCTGTTTCTGTAAAGGTTTATCACAACTAAAATAAAGTAGAGGAGTAAGAATAATGTTTATGGCCACTAATAAACGATAGAGGATAGAGACAGTCTTGTGAATGTAACAGAAGTTTTTAAGGCGCTGTGCACTTCTTGGTAAGGAGTTTAAACATATAAACAAGCTTTATTTCTGAAAAAGGTGCTGTGTTTTTGGAAGATGCTGCAATCTTCTTTGAAACTATCACGTTAGTATCACCACGCAATATTACCCAATTAAGCAACCCATTTATGCTTCTCCGTTTCTCGGATTCTCATGTAAATTCCTATATTAAGAGGAGATTGCAGAAGCCTTGACTATAAAAGGAGCATCAACCCATTGCTGCGTGGTACTTGCTTTCTCAGTTCTGTCCGTGAAACAGCGTATGAGCAGATGGGAAGGGCGGAAGAGAAGAACAGCGGCGTTGTGCCGGATGTCCAAGTGAATCAGAATTTTAATGCCTATAAGGCCATATTTATGTCAATTTCAACAGTAAATTAATTAATTTTTCGTTTTGAAAATAGAATCATAATACAGCATTATGTTTCATTCTTATTAAGGTGACCAACCTGTGAAAACTGAAAAAAATTCTGATTTTTTGCGGTACTAAATTTTAGTGTATACAGAGTGAACCATTTAAGTTGAGATGTACAATATCTCCAAAACTAAGCGTTGTAGAAAGAAATGTCTGTAATAAAGTTGCTTGGTATTATGGGGGAAAGTAAATGCCATTAGTCGTGATTTGTTTGGAGGACGTTATGAAAGTCATTTTAGGGTCAATTTAATTTTTTAAAATCAGAACCTACAATTACGGTCAATTTAAATTGACCTTAAAATGACCTCCAAACAAAACACGACTAATGGCATTTACTTTCCCCCATAATATCCAGCAACTCTTATTCACGGCATTTCTTTCTACAACGCTTAGTTCTGGAGATATTGTACATTTCAACTTAAATGGTCCACTCTGTATAGAGTGCAGGCACCAAAATAGTTAACGTACCAGCCAACACAGGAGTGCAGTTCTGCTTCTCTACTACTAAAAGTAATTTTTTTTCGTTGTTTCTTCTGTACTCATTTTCACTGAAATAGTTTTTGAGGTGGAAACTATTACTTATTAATATGAAAATTTTACCAAGAGGACTTAAGATGACACAAAAAAAGTTTATTGTTGTCAGGTAAAAAAAAATCACGCAGTTGACTGCTATAAAACATTTTTATGAATTAAAGTCATAACAAATATATATGAGTTTTAGTTTGTTTTTGCAAAGTCATTTGGAAATCATATGATAAGATTGTAGGAGTACAGACTTGGTTCATAAATGCTTAAGCACTGAAGGAGATTTTCCAATACGTCATTCAAAAAGCAGAAAACATTTTTTTTCTCAGAAACTACTGAAGGAATTGATCTGAAAATTAGATATTTGTTTTAGAATATATCACAAACATCTGTTAAAACAACTAAACTACTTCAGAAATAAAGAATTTCCAAATTTCACGTTTTGATACCATTAAAACACGTTAGCATGAAATATATACGGTTTAAGGTAGTTGTGACTTATTATGCAAATGTAGGGAAAAAGAAGTTATTCGTCACATTCTTATTTAAGACCTTTTCAATAAAATTCACAGAGTATTGGTGATAAATGTTATACCTAATACTAAACCAAATACCAGCTCCCGGTCTATTTTTTACATTTTATATATTAAAGAGATATTTGATATTTCCAACAGCAGCAGGTTATAATATTTTATTTAAATATAGAAAACCTGTTGCTATGATTTTGTTTGACTAACAAACTAATAATTTTTTTATTATTTACTGAAAAAATATTCCCCATCACGAAGTTTCAGTAAATCCTATCTTTGTTTTTAAAGTGTTAGTGAGAAATTCCGATAATTCCGTAAACATTATTATTATTATTATTATTATTATTATTATTATTATTAATAATATTTCTTACCATTATTCCTGTAACACATCGCTCTTAAATTAAAAGTACTGTTCTGCATAATCATGTCGGATGTATCTTCATTTGCCATTCTTGTTAGTCTACCCACAACTGTGAGGGAATGCTTCCCGCCTACCTTCTCAACCTCGCAATACAGCCGTGAACATTATGCTCAAAACTAAATTACCGTTCAGTTGATCATCCTCGTCAAAGTTAAATTTCTAAATCTTTGTCCATCTGCCTCAAACTTTATTATCCATAGCATTAAACTTAGATCTCATCCACATATTAAAAGCAATAATCCTATTTTATGCTACACATTTTTGAAAATATTACTTTTTTGGTAATAAATGTCAACAAATTTTGAAAGTTTAACTACATGTTTTCCAAAGGTTACTTTTACAATACATAAAACACATTCGCCTATAGTTGCATGTTCATGTAATATACTTGTGAAGCTTTAACTATTTCATTTGAATAATTTTTGAGAAAATAACCTCAAACAGAAAGAAAAAGAAGAAACGATAGAAAGAAAAACAAGAAGTGAGAAGACAAAAGTGTAAACGGAAGGGCAATGAAGTTAGTTTAGCTACGTAAAAACTGGTTCTTTGTGCAGCTAAATGTTTATAATAAGAAATTCAAGATAATACAACGTGTAGTGTTTTTAAAAAAGCTAAATAAACTTAGAAACATCATACCATACACATAGTTTTCCTATGTCCTCTTAAGACAGTTTGTTGTTTTTTTTTAATTTGCTTTTGTATTTTATTAAACGCTGGCACTTTTAAAAAGATCTGAGAAGATCATAGGTGACGTGAATATTATTCACTGCCTTTACAATTCATAAATCCAAGTACAGACATACATACACATCTCTTATTATTAGGCTCGTAATCTTGGGGACGGAAAACTAAAGTTGCCTGCGGCACGGTATATATAAACCGGTTCGCTCCTGCCTACTGGGCCAAATACACACATAGACACTTAGCACTGCATTCCACTCTTTCGGTCCCCAGGATTACAAGCCTCGATATAAATGTTGTCTGGCAATATTCATTGTTTACCCCTTCCTGTGTAGCAAAAAGATCCAAACCTCTTCATTTTATGAATGTAGGAAACATTAAAGCTTTTGTGTCACGAGTTGGTTAAATTTAGATAGATTTGAAGCTTGATAAATATCCATAGGTGCAAGTATAAAAACAGGATACTATAAACATGTAGATACGTCCTTTAGGAATAAAAGAGGATATCAACACTGGGGCCAATAGTTAGCCTATTGCAAAAACTTTGATAAACTGAGGAGTTACAGAGGGAGGCCAGTCTGCTGACGGAAGACACAAAGTAGGCGGGGTTCCTAATGCTTCCCGACGGCGGCTCCCCTTCAATGCTCCCCACATCCGCACAGATAGTTTCCGTTAGAGGGTACTGTGCCAGACGCCAGGGTAGAAGCTTTTCTTCAGGGACCATTCACCATCATGGTTGTGCTTACCGCTAAGACTCAGAACTTGGGACCCGGTGTGCCCTGCGTTGAGCTGGGGTTACAGATATAGCGTAAACAGGCTATCACAACGTGTACTCAGCCACAGTACCTGTGTTGATAGGAGGTGCTTATTGACAATGAATACCTATCGCTTAGGCACACGAGGTCTCAACTTCCGAGTTTTAATTATTAGGAAGAGAAGAGAATTTGGGTACTTAAGCACACAGTCGCCCATTGTGCTTCTGGAAAGCTCCGGGAGGAAGGGGTGAAGCTAAGTACACAGAGGATGCCCAGATACGAGGCGGCAGACGGGGTCCCTAACGTCTCCTGATATTACATCCTGACGCCAGAGGAAAACCCCCTCCCACAGGCCTCTCTCCGTAAGAAGATGTCTCTCTAAGGGTCCGTCCCACACCGAATACCAAAGCAAACAGTTTCACAAAGCAAATCCGTCGCCATACGCCTCGCCCGTCATCCTCTCGCCTGATCCCTCGACACGGAAACATATTAAGGAAATAAAATGGCAGGACATGGGAGAATAGGAAAATTCGCGGCAGGAGAAAGTTCACCCCAGCATTCGTTCAATCTACCGACCAGGGGAAAAAAATATCAGAGTGACCGGCACAACGAGAATTGAACCCAGGATCTCCCGAATGTAAAACTCACATGATACCATGGAGCCATCTCGCTCAAGTTTTCACCGTCATACGTCGCACATCCCCCGCTGCAACTTGAAAGATAAAGAAGGAAGTGAAATGAGAAGGAAAATTCCTTATTATGATAATCAAGTCCAGCGTTTGCCTAGGGACCAGAGAAAGCCAAGATGGACAAAATTAAATTTGAGTTTTATTTAACTGCTGTGGTCCTTAGCTTCCCATTCTATATTGGGCGTGACAGATCGGTTATTTTGCTCAGAGACCTCTTTATCAGGTTTGAGGTTCTTTTACGTGCCGTAAATCTACGACACGGGACCACCGGCTTTACTTCCCTTCCGAAGGAAGCCATGCTAAGGATTTTTACGCACGAAAAAATCCATCGCCCTCCGTCGGGATTGAACCCGCGACCTCGGGAACTAGAGGCTAGCATGGTGACCACGGAGGCCGACATCAAGATGGACGGTCACCTCGAGATGTTAGCACAGGCCTTGCGGAATGCGAGATTTTAGACACTACCGCCTCAGTTTCACTCGCTTTAAGGGTCGATATTAAATACTCAGTGCTGTACAGAACTGTAAATGGCTATGTAGAATTTGTATAGTGGGATACACCCTCTGGTTTCCTTTGGAGAGGAAATGTCTAATTTCAGTAATGCGATGCTAGATAAAAAGTTTCTCCATTCTTTGGTTTGCTTTATGCACGTTTCGTGATTATTTTCTGTTTATGCTCCACTGGAACTAAAATAATTTTTCATTTCCCCACAGCCACATCTCTTACCTCGCAATGCAGTTTTGTTTCAGCAAGAATTTTGTACTGTTAATTTACTCCTCAACTGTAAACCAATTAAAATAAGTTACTCATAAAACAAATTTAGTTACCTTTATTTCAGTAAAGGTAAGAAATACGCAAATATTCATACACAATGCCCATATATAGATTCTGATGCACTAGACTCTACAATTCTATAGAGACGCATCGCACAAAAGTACAAACATATGCATACACTTTGTTTTTTAGATAATACTCAGTATTGTAAAAATCTAAGACAATATATCAACACAAATTTTAAAGGGAGACAGAATGTGTTAAATTCATATGGCTTTCTCCACCTATTATCTTATTACAGTCTATTAATCTATCTGTTTTATGTTAATTGAGATAAAAGTCTCTAGAGATATTTCGTTGTAGACACCATAGGGCAAGAGGCTCAAGCTAAAGTAAAAAAAAAGTTCTATGAATTCCACTCGTTTCATCTTATCACGAGAAACCAGAATGATGACTTAGCACTTCAAGAAATACATAAAATATTGTAAACTTCAAACCATAACAACGAATATACTAGAAATTGCTAATGCCGAAAAAATACCTCACATAAATTGCGTATTTATTTTCTGATGATCGGAGGGAACTCGGCACTGCTCCATTGAGGATATTGTTCAGAAACGACGGGAAGAAATCAACACGGTTTCCCTGGACAAGCTGCATTTGCTACTGTTTCTAAGGGACGTTATTACTTCATTTTGTTGGGTGGTGGTGTCACCTTGTAAGTGTTTCACGCCCTGTGCTGTGTATCGCACCAATAAGCATACCTATGCTAGTTCTGTCAACTCATTGCTAAATTACAAATAGGCATAGGTGAGGAATGGCGACCGATTTTGTCCATCTTTCGCGAGGTTAATTGCAAACATACAGCAAATGTCCGGAAATGCTCTTGAATATGGGCCAATTCTCGAGATTTTAGCATTTTAGTCCTCAAACATAAGTTATAGATCCTCATATAAATTAGCGTTTCCTAGCTATTTGCATGTTCTTAAATAGGCAAGCTATAGCCCCCTTCCTCCTTCAACTCACTAAGGGCGAAGGAGGTACCAGCGGATATCTTAAGTCACGCTCTATTAACGCCGTTACGGACGATCAGAAATCGGATGCAGATTACTTCTTGTGGGGTGAGTACCTAACCCCCGCAAGGGGGCACCCCGGTAGGGAGGAGGAAGTGAGAGGAGACAACGCCGCCCGGAACCAGGAGCGATGGCACAGCAATGACAGGATCCCTACAGAATTGCGTGTTTTAATAAGATCTACATATTCGACTAGTAAGTTCCATTCTCTCTCACGGTTTATATTATATAAAATTATACAAAATCCATATGGAATGAAGAGGACTTCGCAGGCCATTCACATAAAACTCAACCTATACATTTTATTTGACCTGCAAATATTTTAAAGGAAATACTTAGAGCCATTGTTGAGATAATATCTGTTCACAACCCTCACTCTATACACAGAGACGCGAACATTTTTCTGAAGTTGCCTTTTTTATTCAGCTGACCTCATTAATACAAGAATGAAGAGCATTTTATGGGGGACAGAAGTACTAAACGCAATTTTCCAAAAACCATTGAAGCTACAGACTTAAGTTTTGCACAGGTGCTACTAAAGCTTAAATAAGTAGGTGCATAAAGTTTCGTTTCAACAAGTATTTTTGTTTTGAAAATTTATTGAGTTTAATGACTAAAATAAAAATGTGTTTCCTCCATCGGATATTGCACTGCAAGTTGAATTTCTTAAAATGACATTTCTTATGCCTGAGTAACAAAACATTCTATGGGTATTTTCGCATAAAAGACAAGACAAAATAAAAGGTTTATCTTAAAAAGAATAAAAATGCAGCAAAAATGCGTACGGTTATGTAAACTATTTTTAAAATAATAAGTCCATAAAACCCAAATTCCAATCTTCCGTGCTTTTACACATATTCTGTAGTGCATTATGGAAAATTTCTTGTCCTCTGACTTTATTTTCGCGAGCAGATTTTGGAAATGAGAAAATATTAAAAAAAAAAATTAAAAGCTATAAAGTTTCCCTTGCAGAGACATTGTGGCGTATTAATAATTTGGGGGTATCTTTGTCATTACCAGACATATTGTTCCACATTGTAATTATCAGACATATTGTTGTTTTCCTTTTATGTTGACTGGGATGTCGTCACTCCTGGCTGGTAGCTTGGCTAGCCACAAGTGGTGGGGATAGTGTCTGTTTTAGTTAGGATTCCCTGAGAAGCGGATCGCGTGTGCAAGCCGGCCTTTGGATCGGTGAACATCTCCCCTTACCTTTCATATTTAATAATCTAGGAACCCCAAACGGTTGGGAAATAAATCTAGGAATGTGTGAGTAGATTTGTGTTATGGATTCCTTCCTCTTAACCTCCAACCATGTTTCGCTACTCCACGGCCAAGTGAGTATACGTCCTGTCAATGTGTGTGCTGGGTACTAAAAATTAATTTAATTTTTCATGTGAACCTTTAGGCCTCTACCCATCATGTAACAATATTTCAGTGTCACATGCTTTAAAATTATATAATATGAGTTGCATCCAACCTAAGGAAATAATATTTTGCAGAAATATACTTTAAAGTATGGTGTAAATTTTGCAGTAATAATTAGCAATAATTTTAAAGCACATCGCCTGAAACAGTACTTCAGTCTTCGCTTTATAGTACATTTATATAAAACTCAATATAATGTTGCATTTTGTTAACCATGTCGTTGATTCAAGCTTATGATATCTTTAGTGAAATCGTTACAGCAGTTTCCGATAAGATAAGAATGATACATTTTCTCAAGTTAGTGCTTGGTTAAAGTGGGGTAAATCACTGGAAAGTTTCTTTATATTATGTGGAGACAGATTCAGATATTAAGGTTTGCTGTTTATGTTTAGTTTTTAAATTATGTCACACACACACACACACACAAAAGAAATGTAATTGATATTTTAGGAGCCTCAAAACATTCTAATTTTCCTCTGTTGGGTTTTTGGTGGAATGCACAAAAATGTGGAGCTATCATGGAAGAGAAATGTATATTTTGGAATTTCCAGCAGCGCTTCTATTGGTTACGGAGTGCTTATGCATATTTAGTTGTCTGTGTCAGTTTAAAGGTTCCCCTTCCCCGTCTGATGAGATTACTTACTATACAGCCCGTGTTCAATAACTTGGTTGTTACCTGGTTACCAGATAAGGGGTTTACAACAGAGCACCTGCTCCAAGAAGCTCTACACGATTATCACCAACATTTCTGATATTTATACGTAGATTGAAAACACCACAAAGACGGCTAGTTGCTTCCAAACTTCTGCAAGGCTCACATAATGGAGCAACCAAGAACGCTAATGCAAGATAAAATACGGTTCACCTGGTTCGTGTTGAAACAAGCTTTTTATGATGCTATTTGGACATATTTGTAACAATTTCTTTATAATTGAGGAGAGGTTTTGAAAACAAGGGTTATGAAGCCCTTTACGCTGCTATACTGGGTGAATCACCCGCCCCTAGTTTGAGATTATGCAACCTGCTAAGCAGCAGATGTGGCTTAGATCCTATACACTCCCATTTTACTCCTCGTTTACGTGTTTGGATAGATGAAGCTTTCATACTAACCGAAAATTCGGATTAAGGGATACAAGTTACTCTAGTTTGAAAGTCCGTTTTAAAAACTTTAAAATCTTTAACCTCAGTTGCACTAGCTTCCAGCCGATTTTATAAACTTTAATTGAGGGAATATATTGTTACGGATACTGAACCAGCTAACATATGCATCCAATGTCAAAATAAATAAAAACGTTGGTGAATCAGCACAACTAAGTAAATAAGGGTAGGCCAATAGAAAACACCCCTCTACAGAAAAAAAGACTGTTATACTCATGTCTCGAGAAGAGCTTTCATTAATATTCCAAATCTGGCATGAGCTACATACTTATATAATGTTCTTGCCTTCTGCCATTTAATTACTAACTTTGAAATATGCTGTAGATACTCTCAACCGTGCTAAAAGACTGTAATACATAAACAGAATTATGAGGTGACACAGCAGTCCGTCTAGTGCACACCGGGGATAGAATTTAAAAGTCTATCTACCTCGAGATGAAAGGTAGCTAGTGATATCATGGCCGTTCGTTCAATGTTGTGAGGAAAAACACAAGGGTTCGAATCCTACAAAGGAGTTTAACAAGAATACATTTTTAGACACGTGATTACGATAATTTTCTATAAAAACCGAGATTATAGATATATGAGCGCCATTGAATGGTCAACGAAGACGAGCTTGATAAATTTGAGTTTCGCTTCCTTAGAAAATCAATAAAACTTACCAGACATGACACGATTAACTCCCAATAGAAAATTTTAGCTTTTTGCTCCTTCTAGTTTATTTTCTCTCAACTAAAACGGATATTTTCACCACAGTGTATGCCAGGTTAGACAGCTGCGCCTATTTATTTTTTAATTTATGCAACGTGCTAAGCGACATATGTGACTTACGCCTTTCTTGAATGCCTTCTAATGGCTGATTTGCATAACACTTTATAGAGGAGGGATACATAACTCAGTGCATAAGTGTTTTACGGGACAGAATGCAATCGCTATGTATGTCGATGCAAAAAACATCCCACCCTGACACTAAGAGCTGCAGTAGCAATTTTAGCCATTTTTACAAACTTTTATTCTTTAGCATACATCCATGCACCCCTTTGAAAACGCCCCTGAAGGAACAACCTATCACATGCATCGGTTGACAAAACCATTTGAAAACAAAATGCCAGATCTGCGCAGTGCGACCAATTGGATTTAAGCCCTTAGTCAATGTACAGCCTTGTCAAAGATGCTAAGTATTAGGTAAATAATTTCTCTTATTTCACAAACTATGGCGTATTTCAGATCATACAGTAATTGTAATTATTTATTTTATTTTATTTGTTTGAATTAAAACTACCAAACCGAGCTCAAAATACTGTATGACGCTGCAAAAAGCGTGTAAAGATTCGAGGTGGGGTCTAGTTTTGCGATTACTAATTCATATAGGAACCTCAGCTCGCAAGGTAGCATTGGCCGAATGGTATTATCATGGTTGCTTTAACACTGTGCCACTTCAGTTCGGGTTCGAATCTTTTCAAACTTTTTATTAGCTTTTGTTTTATCTCTTTGGGCCTATAATTTGATATTATGAAATAAATAACATTTTTGATAACATCATAAGTGTGTACAAAATAGAATAATCGTAATGTTTTCCACCGCAAAGAAGAAGAACAGTAAAGCCCAAATCATATACGGGCACACTCATACGTGAGGAATGCAGGCAGATTACACCGCGCATGTTACAGCATGCAAGAAAGTGCATAAATGTGCATTGATGAAGAGGGTCGTCATTTTGAACATTTACTTCCTTGATGAAATCCACGCTCTTTAACAATGTATCATTCTGTTTACCCGTGAACTTAGCACATTTACATCTCCTTTGTCAATAAAAGAAGTGAAACATAAGGTTTAAACATGAAAAAAAATGTTATATTTAATATCCTCAATATTCGCCCAAGATAATGAAAGCTAACTACGTAACACGGTTTACAACACCACATATGCTACAGATTATTAGGGTAAACATGACACACAATTATCTGATTGTTATGCTTATGCCTTTGGTTCACAGGAGAGCCAGTAATAAAAATAAATAAATTAGTGCACTAAATACAGAAAATAAAACAATATTATGTTTGTATCAGATTCGAACCTCCGAAGCTAACCTTTGCTTCAGCACATTCCGGCAGCTAAACCACTCGGCTAGAACCCACGTAGTTCATCCCGCTCTTCGGGAAAAAGTTCCTCTATCTCCTTGCAAGCATTATATCCATGAAACGCCGCCTTTTTTAAGGCTTTCGCAGCTCTTTGATTCACATTCAGGCCTTTAATCATTAATGCTAGTTGCGTATAGCACCAAATAGAAAGGCAGAGCTGCAATAACAGTTTGTTTGCTAAAAGGGTCAATGTTTTCACATTAGACTATAAACTGCGGGTTGCAGAGATACGAATATCTCGGGGCAGCTGACTCACCTGTATAATCTTTACTTTGATAAATAGTACCTATCTTAACTGTTTCCAAACGATTGCCTTATTCTTCTTGGTTTTCGGTGTTGTCAAGTGTTCAATGCTTTAATTTCTTTCATTAATGTTGTCGCTTCCAAATCTAACCGTATATGGTTCAAAACAAGCACTTGTTAGGAGGGGTGGGGAAAACAAGCGATAATAGAAATGAGAAGCAGTTGATACAGGATGTGGGATGCCGCGATGTAAATGCGACAGTTTGATACTGGAATGTAAATGCCACCTTTTCCCGCTGTCTCCAGTAAGTGTTGATTCTGCTGCCGGCTGCTTCATTGGTACAGCTATGAGTACTTCCACTCAGGATATGCGTGGGTGTATTATCAAAGACAATACTAGTTTAACCTACTGAGATATTTACTGTGAGCTAAAATTTGAGTTCTTGAATTGAGTTGCTGTTTCAAATGAAGAAATATATTGACTCTGAATTGTAGCATTCGAAACTATAACGCTTGAATCATTATACCTGCTAGCTTCTCCAGGATCAATTTTAGGGTTGGAAATACCTGTTTCCGCAATAAAAGACTATAAGCGTAACCTGCCGTTGGTTGCTAAAATGTTGACCGGCAAGACACGCTAGCCTCACGCTAGCCGCTACTCACACAAGGGCGTCACTGTGCGCTTAAAATACCACACGAGCAAGTACCGCTGGTGGTACCAGAGAAGAGAGTAACCCTCGAAGCTAGATGCACGAAATTGTATTAATTTTAGCTCCGCCTACATATTATTACCCCATCAACGAGATTTTTCACGCGCAGCCTATCTTCGGTTCTTATGTCTCTGACTTTGTTACTAATTGAGGCTGACTAAATTCTCAGAATGCAAATGTCTTTCTCTTTTCCCGAATTTTTGCGTACGTGACTGCAAACTTACTGAGCTTATAACCTAACTGCGTTCCCAGAAATCCTTAAGCCAATGTGCACACTACTTCGGCTCACTAATGGCTGTGGCTAACCTGACTCCTAATTACCTCCATCTTTCCGGACAAATATTTCAACTCAAACTTGTTACATTATACACTGATTTAATATACGGAAATTATTTTTTGCAATTATTTTTTCTTTATTCTTCTGTTATTTATGTATTTAATTATTTATATATTTCCGTCAATAATTATTGTACCACAGTATTTGTTTAACAGTTGAGGAGTTCAGAAAATAAGCGAGATCATGCAGACGAAATGCTTCTAACAATAAAAAAATGGATACAGGAGAAAAAATACTATCGCCTATTAATTTGTGAGAGCCAAGTTATGCATATCCTCAGTAATACCACGAATTCTGAACGTGTTGTCATGATAATTATGTCGAGACCGAAAGTCTAGAAATACTTATCTAAAAACAAGCATGAGTTTGTAAAGGTCCATCAAATTACCGTAGAAAGATGAGCAAGAGCATTTTTCGATAGGAGAATTTCAATGCGAGAATAATCCCGTAATTTGTTCGGCGCAAAACTCTGAAAATTGATTCCATTATATTCTGCAGCATTGAATCTTGTACCTCCCGTGGAGGGCGTTGGATTTTTTGGGCGTAAAAATCCTAAGCATGGCTTCCCTCGGAAGGGAAGTGGTGGTCCCGTGTCGTAAATTTACGGCACGTAAAAGAACCTCAAGGCTAATAAAGTGGCCTCTGAGCAAAATTACCGCTCTTTCACGCCCAATATAGAATGGGACTCTAAGAACCACAGCAGTTAAAGAGCATCCATAAATAAGAAGCTCAATTTCGCAGATCATCAAATCCCGTTAGTTTTACAGTTTAAATTATCCACCAACACTGAACAGGAAAATGCATGAGGATAGGCTTTCTAGATCACTGGAATGGAATGGAATTTCTGTCGGAGGGCACTCGACACAGATCTATTGAATGTGGATATTGTACCTATGTCCCTTGAAGGAGCGCCTCCGGGAGGAAGGGATGAGATGAGGTGAGAGGAGACACCAGGCGGCCGAAACCAGGAGTGACGGCACAGCAATGACAGGGACGCAACAGTTTCCAGATTGAGACGCCTTGGCAGTCGGACAAGCAGACCGCCCCCACAGAAGTTCCAAGGCCCCCCAAGGGGCGGTCCGTTTACCCATCAAGCAGCCGAAGGCCGAGGGACGAAGAAAGCTCCACAGAGAGCATCCTTTTTCCCTGCCACGCCGCACCGAAACACCATCGCCGACACTTCCAACCATGAAACAAACCTAACGGGTGAAGGATGAATGAAATGATTAATGAAACGATATGGAGGGACAGGAAATTCGGGCGATGAGAGTAACTACTTCAGTATTCGCCTGACGACCAGGGAAAATCCTCGAAAAAACCTATGGGTCAGAGTGGGTGGTCGCCAGGAATCGAACCCGGGACCTCCCGAATGCGAGTCCCACGCGTTACTACGGCGCCACCTCGCTCGGTTTCTACATCCCTAGTGAAATCGAAGCAGAGAGGAACATGCTTTAAAATTATCGACTAAGTTCGATTCGGATTGGTGAATAAGGCATCAATGAGACCCTACTTGTCTGAAAGGCGCGCACATGTAATTATGTAGCAATGCCACGATTGGTTTGCAATTTATCTAGAGGATTTAGAAATAATGAGTGGCATTTGTTAAGACTCGATTAAGAAGTGATTTACCCAAAAATCATTATTATTAAAATAAAATCATAGTGTATGTATATTTATTTTCAAATAATTGGCGTTGTTTCCGAGAACAAGTTAGAATCGTATGATCACGTTTTGTTTGTTTGATCAGTGCAACTTGATCATATAGGTATTGTTATCTGCCATCTGGCGTGCGGAACTTGCAGTACGATTTCGCTGTTCTTTTAACTATAATTGTAAAAATGTTCCTCTTTACAGAAAAAGCCTGAATAATGTTAATTTGTTTCATTCATTGGCTTATTATGAACATTATTTAAATACACGATTATCTCGTTAATTTTATAGTGAAAAATTGAGTTTTATTTATGGACGCTCATTAACTGCTGTCTTTCTTAGCGTCCCATTCTATTCTGGGCGTGAAAGACCGGTAATTTGCTCAGAGGCCTCTCTATCAGGCTTGAGGTTCATTTACGTGCCATAAATCTACGACACAGGACCACCGGCTTTACTTCCCTTCCGATTTTTACGCCCGAAAAAGTCCATCGTCCTCCGCCGGGTTTGAACCCGCGACCTCGGGAACTAGAGGAACTTAACTACTACACCACGAAGGACGGCAATTTTATAGTGTATTGCTTGTACTGTTATCCCATTGATTTCCTAATTGATGCTTTAAAAAAACAAAGGGTGGAATCTCACGGCTAAAATGCACAAGAAATGCATTTTAACGGCGATCCATTTGAGGACCATGAGTTTCAAGAGGCGAGAGTCGCAAGGAACGAAAAGAAAACTACTTCAAAACCTACCAGAAAAAAAGAAAGGTAAGTGCAGTGGTTTGAATATGAAACTGATCAAATACTGAAACTGAAGGATTACAAATGAAGTTCTTCCTTATCGCTGTGCTAGAATTGGTATGTCTAATTAATAATCTCCTATATATTTACATTTGATGCGTTACCAAATCTAGTTTCTGGCGTTTTTGTGTTTAAACGTAGCGGCATTGATTGTTGGTAGCTGAGTCACTGGAAAGTTATGCTCCTACCTCTTCAGAGTATTAAAAGAAGGAGCCAAGAAGGAGATGATAAGGATATTTCGATAAATGTTGAGCAGAATCATGACCGTGATTGGTTCAAAAGAAACATTCCCTTAAACATTTTTGGTCATTATCTCCCATTTGCGGCATGAGTGAAACAGTCAATATAATTTGATATTGCTTTGTCTGTTCATTATTCATGGGTTGAGAAACTTTCGAGTTAAATTAACGCCAAATTGACTAAAAACTGTAGAAAGAACATCTTCAGTGGTGCATCTCCTAACACAGAATTTCTGAACCGTACCTTTGGTTTTTGTCGCATGTTGTTACCTTTCTTATCCACCGACAGTGTTTCAGGATACCGACTAGTATGGGTTAATGGAGATCTCCAAGGGTGGTATTTCGGCAGGTAGTGACAGTACTGACAGCGCCTTTGTTTGTTCTCACTGACCCTCGTTTTTTGTCCATTTATTTGCTGAAGAGCCAGAAGCGTAGTCAGTCGCACTGCACGTAGATACACTTTGATACCGTCAATGTGTATTTAAGAGCGTTTTGTCTTATTAAAGTCTGGCTTTCCTTAAATCACCCCCTCCCTTTTAACCCCACTGGACTCTTTCTGTAGATGTTTTTCTTTCCTGTTTTATGTTCTTGCGCATAAAATTTATTCTTTACATTTCAGTTTTGCTCTGATTTCCGTGTAAATTTTCATATTTAATTTCAAATGCGCCATCTTCAGATTCAAGAATGTGTTTTATATATTCGCTCATAAAAAAGTTAATTTATCGTGAAAAACAACGGTAATACCAACAGCTCCATAAAGACAAAAATGTATTTCTCTGCAACTAATAACATCAACTTCAATCAAATTCTTACATTTATTTTTACCGTACTTAAGTATCAGAAAAGTCACTAACATACTTCTGTGACAAAAGTGAATGCGCCAGGCAGTTTTACAAGGTTTGCATTTTTTTCGCTAGTTAAAAATGTTTTAGTGTATAATATGAAAAAGTATTTGAGCTAGCGCTTTGAGCTTTTGTACGGTCATTTCTTTATTTACTCACATTAAGTGTGCCAATTTTCAAGTGAACAGCTTTAAAATTAAACAATTAAAAACTTCAGTCCCAGTGTCCGTTAACACGTTCACTGGTTTTTTGCTCAATTCAGAAAGGTGCTCATTAATGAGAGCAAATTTAATTGAGTTTTACTTATGGACGCTCTCTAACTGCTGTGGTCCTTAGCGTCTCATTCGATGTTGGGTGTGAAAGAACGGTAATTTTGCTCAGAGAACTCTTTATCAGGCTTAAGGTACTTTTACGTGCCGTAAATCTACGACATGGGACCACCGGCTTTATTTCCCTTCCGAAGGAAGTGATGCTAAGGATTTTACGCCCGAAAAAGTCCATCGTCCTCCGCCGGGTTTGAACCCACGACTTCGGGAACTAGAGGCTAGCATGGTAACCACTAAACCACGGAGGACAGTATTCATTCAACAGTGTTCGCACTATGAGATCACTATTTCTCTAGTAATGTTCAGTTTAGGAAAGTCTATTAAAAACACGTGATATAAACGATTTTAAAACAACTTGAGTCTTCCTCGCACTTTGTATTCTTCTTATTCACTACTGCTAATTTTTAAATATCTAAAAATACTTAATGTGAAAGTCTTGCCACGTCATTGGAGGCCTAAGAGAAGCAAGTGTTCGCTTTACAGCCTCCCAAGTGGTGACACTGACTTTGTGAACCAACACAAAATTCCCAAGATGTCCCATACGGTCAGCTACCGGAAGCGTAACAAAGGGCAGTATTTCACCCTACTGGCATCTAAAAACAAAGAGGGAGAGCAACCCCCCCCCACACACACACACCAAAGCAGCTACCGAGTGATGTATTTTGCCTTTCTCAGGCTCGGCTACAGCCAAACAATTTACTACAATAAATAAGACTTTCGACTCAATGGAAAAAAGAAGCGCATCGGACAATGCCTTAGCGCGGCTTAGCCCAACGTGGCAAAATTCGTAAACTTGCATCCGTAGACAATACAGCTGTCTGTAATAGCCTGGTAGTGGAGTTCAGAATTTGATAACTGCCGATAGTGCAACACTTACTACCTATTCCATCTGAAACGGCAACTCTAGGCCGGGCCCGAGAACAGTAATTCTAGATAATTTATTAATTAACTTTTATTGATGTTAAATCGTACTATGTAAATATCTTTTTCTCATACTGCTTGTATATTTTAAGAAGGGTGATTTAACGTTATGTATCTATCTAGGTTATTAATATTTGTAGAGTTATAAATGGTTTAATGTAAATAATTTAAGCGCTATGTTAAAATACTGTCCACGATGGAAAGTTTTAGCTACAGGAATAGTGCTTTCGAAGGCAGAAAACCTAGTTTTATTACCTCTCTTCGGTCGCAGTGCTATTATTCCTACAGCGAGGGTGTAGAGCCTTTGTCCCATTATTTGATAATTCGCCGTGACCAAGTGAGTGAGAAGGACAATCTAACGGTACATGTAGGAAAAGCCGCGATTTATATTAAACATTGGACCAATGAAATCCCTGAAAGTTTATTCGAAATAGTTAGACGCGTCGAGTCGCGCTAAAAATGGACCGGCGATCATAACGTGGAGCTCGAAGGGAAGAACGACACAAACGGAGGACTAGGAAACAACGAACAGACGAAGAATCTTCAGAGGAAAGGGGCACAGCAGAACAAAATTACAACGCGAACTTCTAGTCTACCTACGTGGGACAACAAAACAGCTGAGAGCATCGCTTCTAGAACTTCACCAGGATTCGAACCCGGAACGCATCAGTTAACATTGAAAAAAATACAGGTTAGAACATTTATTCAAAAACAAACAAAAAGGCATGCAGAGTAGTGACTCAGTTTTGTGAACACATGTTATTGAGAGGGGGTAAAGTCATTACTAGGGAGGTAGAACTTGCTAACGGAACCATGAGTAGGTCAAGGGAAGGTTCAGAAGAACTGGATGGGGAGGCTATTGTCAGCATAACAACAGATGGAAAAAATATGGGTGCAGCAGAAGTAGAAGTTAGGCTAGAAAGGCAATCACCGATTGAGCAGGTCATTGACGCAGGTCAAAACCAGCTGCTAATATTGCTTCAACATTTGAGCACAAAGATAGACGAGATGGGTAGGAAATTAAATGAGCTGAGTAAGGAGTCAAAAAGAAATTTCAATGAACATAGTAAGAACTTAGAAAGCATATTCAATGAACATAGTAAGAACTTAGAAAGCATATTCAATGAACCTAGTAAAGACTTAGAAAGAATCGTAAAGGAACAAGATAAGAATGTAGAAGGGGAATCAAATGAGCAGAGTAAGGGCTTAGAAAGAATCGTAAATGAGCAGAGTAAAGACTTAGAAAGTACCGTAAGGGAACAAGATAAGAATTTAGAAGGGAAATCAAATAAGCAGAGTAAAGACTTAGAAAGAATCGTAAATGAGCAGAGTAAAGACTTAAAAAAAATCGTAAGGGAACAAGATAAGAATTTAGAAGGGAAATCAAACGAGCAGAGTAAGGACTTAGAAAGAATCGTAAATGAGCAGAGTAAGGACTTAGAAAGAAAATTGAGTGAACAGAAAAAGGATTTCGAAGGGAAATTAAGTAAGCAGAATAAGGACTTAGAAAGAAACTTAAGTGAACAAGATAAGAATGTAGAGGGGAAATTAGTTGAGCTGATGAAGGGGAAGTTAATAGAAACACTTGAAGGGAAATTACTACAGATACTAGAAACTAAAGATCCGAAAACACTAACGGGAGAAGTTACCATAAAGAAAGCTTTTGAAAGAATGTTAAAAAGGGCGCAGAAAAGAAAGCAGGAATTTAAAACAAGGAAGCGAAAGAAAGGGTTGATCAAACTTGGAGAATTAGTATGGATATAAAAAAAAAAAAATCCAGCATTCAAATTAAAAAAAAAAAAAAAAAAAAGAAAGACATAATATCATTGATCCGGACTCTACAGTGCCTGGAAAAGAGAGCTTTCACATGTGAATTAATGAATTATCTTAAGCAGTTGTGCAGAACATTTTTTTTCATTACTAAAGAGACCTGAGTATTAAATGATCATTAGTGATAGTGAAGAAGAACAAGAAACACCTTTGCCATTAATATGTTTCAGTTTCTTTCTGTTTGAATAAGTTTGTCTTAAGGTTGAAACAGCTTTTATTGTCAGAATATTTATTATTTTTTTTTTGATATTTAGAAATATTTGTAAATTATTAATTGGTTGGTATGCTAGCAATATGCTGACAGTTTTCTTTAAACATATAAATTAGTTTTATTAATTATAAAAAAAAAAGGTATCATAGAATGGAACATTTATTTAAAGGTCCATACCGGGTGATTAACATTTTTGGCTTGGATACATTTGAGTTACAAGAAATAAAGAATTCCAAGATCGTAGGGAGATATCATAAACAGTTGCTCAAACCATACAAATGTTTAGAGAATGAGAAGGGTGAAGAACGTAATGAAAAGAATCAGGTTAGTTATACTCGAAATGAGGTAGCAACCCTATGAACAAATAGTAAAGGTAATACACCCGATAAATAAGGATGTAAAGAAATAAATAAAGGCATAATAATTATGTACCAATATATATGTAAATAGACTTAATTTTAGAACTTAATTTGGGTATTAGAGTATTTGTTTGCGTTACAAGTTATTCGTGTGCGCGAAATGTATTGTGTAAGAATGTCTCTCGGAAACCTGTTTTTAAATGGTGAGAGGGGATCAACCATAACAAATGTAGAGTGAATGACCCAAATATAAACACCACTGGTGTGGCAGAACCCTTGTAAAAGGAACAGGTATAGCGAAGGGTCTCTGTCAACAAAACAAACCTACAAAGGCCATAATCAGAGGAATTATTCTGGAAAAGAAAATTGTATCAAGTGCTGAAAAATTTATTCTTTTCCAGAACAGGGCAATTTGAAACGGCAACTCTAGGCCGGGCCCGAGAACAGTAATTCTAGATAATTTATTAATTAACTTTTATTGATGTTAAATCGTACTATGTAAATATCTTTTTCTCATACTGCTTGTATATTTTAAGAAGGGTGATTTAACGTTATGTATCTATCTAGGTTATTAATATTTGTAGAGTTATAAATGGTTTAATGTAAATAATTTAAGCGCTATGTTAAAATACTGTCCACGATGGAAAGTTTTAGCTACAGGAATAGTGCTTTCGAAGGCAGAAAACCTAGTTTTATTACCTCTCTTCGGTCGCAGTGCTATTATTCCTACAGCGAGGGTGTAGAGCCTTTGTCCCATTATTTGATAATTCGCCGTGACCAAGTGAGTGAGAAGGACAATCTAACGGTACATGTAGGAAAAGCCGCGATTTATATTAAACATTGGACCAATGAAATCCCTGAAAGTTTATTCGAAATAGTTAGACGCGTCGAGTCGCGCTAAAAATGGACCAATAGGAAAGGAAGCAGCCTCAGAAGCCTGAGACTATAAATGGATCTGTTTAGGGAAAATTCGGGACAGTTTATGTCATGTGTGGTCAGGGAGAGATGCTGCAGGATGTGTGAGATATCGCGCCAAAAATGGAATCAAGTCAAATTTGTCATGTCAGCTTAGTATTGCATTTTATTCGAGAGTTTTCGTAATGTGTGGTCAGGGAGAGATGCTGCAGGATGTGTGAGATATCGCGCCAAAACAGGGAATCAAAATAGTTTTAGCAACACACCTAAGATCCGCTACTCTGAAAGCGACAATAAGAATAGTTATATTTCGTGCCATATCCACGCCATAGTTTAACAGCGGTGGACAGTATTTTACAGCGGCAATACCAGTTTTGTATACTACGAGTGTTAATTAAATAAAAAGAAACGGCAGTGTCATCTTTTCATAAACAAAGCAAGTCTATGTCTTCCTATATCACCACCCGAGATCTACGTTTTCCTTTACCGAGGATAAGTCCATGCTCCCATATAATTTAAGGAAAATTACTGCAGCTAGCCGAGGATAAATTGAAGAACCAACACGCTGAGAACTTCTGGAAGCAACGGGAGAAGCATCAAGGTAAGCCTAACAGCGAAGGATGAGGAGGTGAGCGCCGCACATCCTCTCTCCACTTTTTCCCTTTTCCTAAATTTCATATTTGTTTCGATAAATCGTATGTTTAATAAATGAAAATGCATATAAATTGCTGTATTTATTTGCTCCTCTTCAGTATATAAAATACTATTTTATTGCATTCATTTCAAGGATAAAAAGTGAATAATTATAAATCATATTTTTACACAGGGTGTATCATGAAACAGAAGACACACACGACGTATTACCCCAGGGCGATGGAAAGCAAATTTTCCTGTAATAAACATATATAATAAATAGCAGATGCAAGATTAATTCATATAAAAGTTGATTGTTTAGGAAAATATGGGTTCTAATACATCGTTAATGGAGAATTAAACATATTACATAAATTAAATAAAACAATCAACACAAGCAAAAATCCCCAAGATGGCTACAAAAATAAATAAATAAAATTTGAATATACTATCCCAGCACCTTGGTTACTACACCGGGACATACATTCAAACTTTACATTTATTCTCACAAATACATTTACATTTTATATTACATCAATTTTTTTCAGATAAAATAACTACAAACTACACCATGTCTACAAAATAATAGAATAATAATAAATAAAAATATTATAAATAAGGAGAAATTGAAATAGATTAAGAGTAAAGGCGTAAAAAAATTTAATTACAATTCTAAATTTATCTACACTTGCTGGAAACCAGCAAATTTAGCAACTGGTAACCAACTACTATCTACTCCTATTTAACTATATTCACTGGAAACCAGCGAAAATGTACTGGTAACCAGCACAAAAGCTTCTACTAAACTACTAATCATTTTAATAAGTTTATTTATATTTTATTTAAAATTTTCCTTAATTAAATTGTTTTTATAAAGTTAAAGTTAACTATTTATAGCATTCGATTGTTCTCATAGTAATTATTAAACTTATATTTTATTTCAATATTTTATTTAATTCATTTATATATTTATTTGCCTTATAACATTTTATTTAATCTCCATATTAATTTTCTATTATCTCCCTAGTGACAGCTGTGAACAAACATTGGAGAGGGAAGCCAGAGGACAGTACTGCCATCTGTCATCAACTAGAAACCTTGGTCCCTCTTGGCCATTTTTGGGTTTTCTAGGGCTCCAATGGGATTTTTCAGCTGTTGCATTGGTAGGAGTGGCGGCGGATCTCTGTTGATAGGATACATCAGTCGTGATTCAGTTTCTCCAATATTTTGAGCAACATCTGTTTTTATAACCTATGTCGAGTTACAAACTTCACATCATCCGTTCCATAGAAGTGGTTATTTCTGACGTGATTTATACGTTCTGGGCCCCATTTTCTATAAACTCAAAAACCAAAGTCGGAAATATCCATAAACAATGAAAATAACTTCGATATACATCCGTAGCCTTAAACAAGCCATTGAGGGATCATCACTGATTCACATTCAGCAAAATGGGTTCTCAAAGGTTGACAAATGACGACGCAGCTTGATGTAACGGCACTCCTGTTTTTAACGAAACTTGATGAGGGTTGGCGAAACCGACCATCACTGTTAACGATAACACGATTTAATTCTATTGCAGCTATTTAGTTACACCTCTATGATGTTACGAAGCACATTCCCTTTAAACCTTCAGAAAGGACAGATTTTCTCCCCAGCCTCATCAACTGGGAAAAAAAGAAGAAAACACATTTTTCTTGCGTCTTCTCTTGGTTTTTTGTATACAAGCTATTCTTCCTTCTAAAAGCCTAAATAATTCTGTTAGCCCAAGAAGCTATATTTAAAGCATCAGATAATCCACGAAGCACTGAAATGAAACGGTAAATATGTTTTTCCAGTCAGGATATGAATGTTGATATACACCGTGTCTGTGCTTCATTTCTCAAATATAAATCACTGCAGCAGAAAAAATCATAAATCTAACAGGCACGCAATCTCAATTACGCATGGAATTCCATGAAAGGAAAACCAATAATCGGCTTATGTGAACAATTGGTAAACGTGTAGGAAGACAGGGGGAGAGGCAGAAATTAAAAGTAAAAGTAGCAGCAGTTAGAAATGTTTTACCTTAAAGATTCTGTAGTCTGTGCTTGTGAAGGTGAGGTAAGGTTAGAGGCAAGGCTTTTTATTGGCAGGCTATGGGAAACTTGAGATCGCGAGGAGGTGATTAAGTAAGTGATGTATGTTCCCTTAAAGGGCTAAGGCCTAGTTCTTTTTAATTGCGAAACACTACGGTATTAGAGACCCTTTCCTGCGTATGCTTAAAGTTCTTCCTAACAACAAACGGACCAGTGGGTTGACCCAGGCGGTTTCGTCTGTGACGCCCATTCGGGAGGCCATGGGATCGATTCCTGTGACCGACCTTCCTGGGGGATTTCCGGGATCGCCAGGCGAATGCTGGGAAGGATTCTCACATCCCCCGAATTTCCTGCCCCTACATTTCATCTTTATTCTCATTTCACTTCATTTTTCATCCGTTGGTCTCTTTCAGGGTTGGAAGTGTCGGCAATGGTGTTTTGGTGCAGTGTGGCAGGGGAAAAGTATACTCTTTGTGACTCTTTCCGTCCCTCAGCTTTCGGCTGGCTGCCAGGGTATCCGAACCCCCTTGAGGGCGTTGGAACCCCTCTGTGC
Organism: Deroplatys truncata; assembly: GCA_030765065.1. Lineage (NCBI taxonomy): Eukaryota > Metazoa > Arthropoda > Insecta > Mantodea > Mantidae > Deroplatys > Deroplatys truncata. The sequence continues at coordinate 619,583,528 of CM060990.1, forward strand.
GGGGTGGGGTCCCCGATCCGCCTGTCCGTCTGCCCGGGAGTCTCTATCTGAAAACTTAGGGACTCTGCCATTCCTGTGCCGTCACTCCTGGTTCCGGCCGCCCGGTGTCTGCTCTCGCCTCCTCTTTCCTCCCGGGGACGCCCCCTTGTGGATCGATGTCGAGTCCCCTCCGTAACCAATTCAATCTAACAGCAAATGGACCGCACCAGGTAATAGATTTTTAGCAGTACCAATAGGAGAAATTTCTTAATTCTGTAACAGCCACATGTTTTTTTCTTCTGAAATGTGTACCGTATATTATACATGCATAGTACAGATACAAATACCCAGCGGGATGGCTCCGCAGTAACGTGTGAGGCTTGCATTCGGAGGTCCCGGGTTCCATTCCCATCGACCACCCACTTGACCTTGGGTTTTTCGTGGTTTTCCCTGGTTGGTAGGCGAAAACTGGGGTTGTTTCTCATCTACCACGATTTCCCTTCGCATTTTTCTCCATTTCCTTCTGATTTTGCAGGTGTGCTTCTAGGTTTCGTGGCGTATGGCGGTGTCGGACAGATAGCGCGGATGCTTGCTCAAAGAAAAGAGTACTCATTGTGAACACTAGAGGGCTGCTTGGTCGACGGGTAGTTCATCGCCCTCTCTAGGCAGCTCCAGCAGTGGGACGGGTCTTCAAGCCTGGAAATGTTAGGGACTTACGCGCGCCTCTGTGGCCTGGCTGTCTGCGCCCTGTAACCTCCTGTGGTTCCTTCACTTCACCCCTTCCCACGGGGCGTGTTAGCCAATATAGATGTATGTAAAGTCCTGTTGCTGGATCTCCGTCCCCGAGGTTTTGAGGTTGCTGGGAGCTGGAGGGGGAAGATTAACATTGCCAACATACAGTGATGACTAGTTGAAATAGATTCTCAAAATTATCTTAAGAATGACACTATATAACGTATATTAACATTAAAACACTGAAATCCGGGTTTCTGTTTTATTGTCATGCAAGGTCTTCATTACACCATTCTGTTCGAGTATTACTTTTGCATAGTAACTGTTACTATTGGCAATACTGGGAGCGACTTCCAGATGTTAAACTCTGCTAGCACCAATCACCAATCTCGCTGACAGGCGAGGCTTCCAAATGTAGCACCGTGTTGCCAGCTCCGATTTGTAAGGACCACGTGGCCTCACTTGCTATGTGCTTGTTTAGGTGACGTTTGTTTACTGTTTTGTGCGTGCGTGAGCCCCGATTTTTGTGTCTGTAAGTCTTGTTATTGTAATAATATGGCTACTGGTTCGTCAGAATCCAAGGAAAAAAGTCGGCTCTTATAAGAGCCAAAGCCGTGAACTTATATTCAGGCTTCATGAGTAATTTGAGAAGGAGGGAGGCAACGGTAGACCCCTTCTACCGGTTACCAAAGTGGTGGCTAGAGTTTGAAACACATTGAAGGTGAGAAAAGTCACGGTGAAGGGTGTGACAAAGGTGCCCAGTTGATCTTATGTGCCGTCTGCAGTTCTGCGTACTCCGAGAAAGTAAAGCCGATGAGACACCCTAAAGCTTCACTTGATGTATTTCAAAAGGGTGATATTAGGCAGCGATTTGTCATTATTATACCAGGTGGCCCAACTGTGCCGTATTTCAAGAGTGTAGATACTCCTTCGTGCGTTAATAGAGTTGTAGAACTCAACGGGGCAATTCCAACTAAACAGTGGGGAACTGGCGAATTAGCGTGAGCGAGATTAGTTTGTTTTTAAGTTCCATTTATACCGCGCCTTTAACTACAATGGTCTTATCGCCGGCCTTTCCTTTGGAACTTATTATTGCCTAAGCAATGTTGTTAACTCGTATTCGCTTGTCTTTGGGTTTATAGTAAACTTCGGGCTTTAACCATTAGATCAAACACACCTTCACGCTCTCATTCATACTTCCAGACTCTGGGCGGGGGGGATAGGGAATAATCTTGGCTAGAGAAAAATTCCCACCCCCAGCCGGGAACCGAACCGTACCCCTCGCACAGCAGATGCTCTACAACCTGAGCTACGGGGCCAGCCGAGTTTCGTTCTACTCCTCTTGCTTACAGCAAAGAGTCGTCCTTCGTGGTCCAGGGGTACCATGCTAGCCTATAGTTCCCAAGGTCGCAGGTGCAAACACGGCGGAGGGCGATGGATTTTTTTCGGGCGTAAAAATACTTAGCATGCCTTCCTTCGGAAGGGCAGTAAAGCCGGTGGTTCCGTGCCGTACATTTACCTCAAGCCTGATTAAGAGGCCTCTAAGCAAAATTTCCTGTCTTTCATTCCCAATATAGAATGGGACGTTTTAAAAAGCTTATCAGCAAAGACGATGAAAGGATCGTGCTCATTGAGATATACTTCCCAGGATTGCAATATAGTGTACAGTCCGTGATAGACAAAAATAGACCGAAATGTCTTAGAATATTTTTCACTTCAATTACACAGGCTTTATTTTCAAGAGAATAAACTCAACTTTTCGGCTGGTAAATAATAAAATGCCTTTATTTGACCTACCTGTATCGTCCATAGCTGTTTCTTTAATTGTCTTTACGCTGTCCTTGTCTAACATTATGGACAATAAGCAACAAAGATGAGAGCACGCAAAGTTTCACTGAAATGTTATCGCTTGCTATTATAAATTTTATTGTTACTATTATTTATCATCATTTAACATACTGTTATGCTGACTTCGCTCATTGCACAAGTGTTCGAAATTTTGCCCCTGTTGATTGATGGGGTGTTCCAAACGTCTCCGTCTATCCATATGGACGTTTCTGAGAACCAATGTAGTAGTATTAGTAGTAGTAGTAGTAGTGGTGGTACTAGTAGCAGTAGTAGTAGCAGCAGCAGCAGTAGTAGTAGTAGTAGTAGTAGTAGTAGTAGTAGTAGTAGTGGCAGTACTAGTAGCAGCAGTAGTAGTGGTAGTAGTAGCAGTAGTAATAGTAGTAACTGTATTAGTAGTAGCAGTAGTAGAAGTAGTAGTAGTAGTAGTAGTAGTAGCAGTAGTAGTGGCAGTAGTAGTAGTAACTGTATTAGTAGTGGCAGTAGTAGTAGTAACTGTATTAGTAGTAGCAGTATTAGTGGCAGTAGTAGTAGTAACTGTATTAGTAGTAGCAGTAGTAATAGTAGTAGGGATAGTAGTAGTAGTAGCAGTAGGAATAGTAGTAGTAGTAGTAGAGGTAGTAGTAGCAGTATTAGTAGTAGTAACAGTATTAGTAGTAGTAGTAGCAGCAGTATTAGTAGTAGTAGTAATAGTAGTAGTAACAGTATTAGTAGTAGTAACAGTAGCAGTAGTAATAGTTGTAGTAGAAGTAGTATTGATAGTAGTAGCAGTAGTAGTAACAGTAGAAGTAGTAGCAGTAGTAATAGTAGTAGTAGAAGTAGTATTGATAGTAGTAGTAGCAGTAGTAGTAACAGTAAAAGTAGTAGCAGTAGTAATAGTAGTAGTAGTGGTAGTAGTAGCAGTAGTAGTAACAGTATTAGTAGCAGTATTAGTAGTAGTAATAATAGTAGTAGCAGTATTAGTATCAGTAGTATTAGTAGTAGCATTAATAATAATAGTAGTAGCAGTAGTAATAGTAATAGTAGTAGCAGTAGTAGCAACAGTATTAGTATTAGTAGTAGTATTAGTAGTAGCAGTAATAATAGTAATAGTAGTAGTATCAGTAGTAGTAGCAGTAGTAATAGTAATAGTAGTAGTAGTAATAGTAGTAGCAGTAGGAATAGTAGTAGTAGTAGAAGTAGTAGTGGTAGTAGTATTAGTAGTTGTAACAGCAGTAGTAGTAGCAGCAGTATTAGTAGTAGTAGTAGTAGTAATAGTAGTAGTAACAGTATTAGTAGTAGTAACAGTAGCAGTAGTAATAGTAGTAGCAGTAGTATTGATAGTAGTAACAGTAGTAGTAACAGTATTAGTAGTAGCAGTAGTAATAGTAGTAGTAGTGGTAGTAGTGGTAGTAGTAGTAGTAGCAGTAGTAGTAACAGTATTAGTAGCAGTATTAGTAGTAGCAGTAGTAATAGTAGTAGTAGTAGCAGTAGTAATAGCAGTATTAGTATTAGTAGTAGTAGTAGTAGCAGTAATAATAATAGTAGTAGTAGTAGTAGTAGTAGCAGTAATAATAATAGTAGTAGCAGTAGTAATAGTAATAGTAGTAGCAGTAGTAGTAACAGTATTAGTATTAGTAGTAGTATTAGTAGTAGCAGTAATAATATTAATAGTAGTAGTATTAGTAGTAGTAGCAGTAGTAGTAGCAGTAATAATAGTTATAGTAGTAATATCGGTGGTAGTAGTAGTATTAGCAGTATTAGTAGTAACATTAATAATAGTAATAGTAGTAGTAGCAGTAGCAGTATTAGTAGTAGGAGTAGCAGTATTAGTAGTAGGAGTAGCAGTATTAGTAGTAGCAGTAGTAATAGTGATAGTAGTAGCAGTATTCGTAGTAGTTGCAATAGTAGCAGTAATAATAGTAATAGTAGTAAGTAGTAGTAGTAGCAGCAGCAGTAGTAGTAGTACCAGTAGTAATAATAGTGTAGCAGTATTAATAGTAGCAATAGTAGTAGTAGTAGTAATAGTAGCAGTGGTAGTAGCAGTATTAGTAGTAGTAGTAGTAGTAGTAGTATTAGTAGCAGTAGTAGTAGTAGCAGTAGTAGTAGTAATAGAAATAGTAGCAGTAGTAGTAGTAATAGTAGTAGCAGTAGTAATAGAAATAGTAGCAGTAGTAGTAGTTTTTGCAGTATTAGTAGTAGTAGCGGCAGTAGTGGCAGTAACAGTAGTAGTGGTAGTAGTAGCAGTAGTAGTAGTAGCAGCAGTAGTGGCAGTAACAGTAGTAGTAGTAGTAGTAGTAGTAGTAGTAGTAGTAGTAGTAGTAGTAGTAGTAGTAGTAGCAGTAGCAGTAGTAATAGAAATAGTAGCAGTAGTAGTAGTTATTGCAGCAGTAGTAATAGTAGTAGCATAGTAATAGAAATAGTAGCAGTAGTAGTAGTTATTTCAGTATTAGTAGTAGTAGCAGCAGTAGTGGCAGTAACAGTAGTAGTGGTAGTAGTACCAGTAGTAGTAGTAGTAGCAGTATTATTGAAATTATTATGTATTTATATATGTATTTATTTTAACTACATAATAGAATTATTTTATACTACCTTTCTGTCCCGATTTAAATTCATTTGTATTTCAAGTTGATTTTCATTATTTTGATATGTTAACTATAAATCGTCATTATTATTGTTAATTTAAATATAAATTTGTTAATTGTATAGGTATACTTTGTCTATATGGCAGCCCTTAATTGAGGGAAGTGTTATAATAAATAATGGTGGTGGTGGTTGTGGCGGTGGCGGTGGCGGCGGCGGCGGTGGTGGTTGTGGCGGTGGCGGCGGCGGCGGCGGCGGTGGTGGTGGTGGTGGTGGTGGTAGACTTTTAAGGCCTTGATGCGCCAGTTCTCCCGATCTGTGTTTACTTGGAATTGCCCCATTGAGTTCTGCAACTCTTTTAACACACCAAGGGTTATCTGCACACGCGGTTGGGCCACCTGGTATGAGGAAGAAATTTTCTAGTCGTGAGAAGCTGCAGTGTTCTCTGAAGGAGCCTGACTTATTCGATGGCGGAAAAACCAGTCTAGTAAAGTGCTGAAAGAACTTCGTTTTTCGGCTTAAGAAATTTTCTGGTAAAATTAAATTAAATGAAGGTTTATTTGTGGGTGCTCTTTAACTGCTAACTTACAAAATTTTAACGAGCTATATTGAACCGTTGTCAAAATATTAATTGCTATTGATAATTAATCACTTTTGATATGGTAATATGTAAGGCTCTTTCGACTCGCTTCCAAAATGTTTATTTGAACATAGTACACAAATTTAAGGAAATTATTGTGCAGGCATTTCTTAATTTTAAATAGTTTGATGTTATATTTTTACATGTTATTGAAATTTTTAACTTATTTAATTTAAGTTATGAAAGTAATTTCCGTAATTCCTGAAGCTCCCCGGAAAATTTCAAGCTAATAAGCTATAAACTGTGGCCCAAGGAGCATTTTTAATAGTGAAAAGTGTCGAAAATAAAAAGGAATTGAGAACAAGTGGAGTTTTCATGCTCAACGCGGTGCTTTACCTACATAGTTCAGGCGCAAGTAATTAGTCATTTGTGGCTTTAAAATTTTGGATATTAAAAACTTGTTGTGTTGCATCAATTTTCAGTTATAAGTATAATAAAAATTCAGAAAACAAAACAACGAAAATTATCGCACATTTTTACCAAATTTCACCGATGAAGTGTGTTAAAAGTTATACTTTTGGCTGAAGTTTAAGATTATTGGGACCACTATGCATTATTTCCTTTCGAAGCGATTCTATTTCACCAGATAGCAAGTTAAAGGACCATTCAGTGAATATTTTCGAAAATTCTGAAAAATACAGATTTTATATAGTTATATGTTTTAGTTATTTTAAGGAGGAGGATTATGTAATGATGCATACACTAAACTCATTTAAGTACCAGCGAAAACAAGAGTGGAGTTTTTAAGCCTAAAATAACCTCTCTGACTTAAAAAGTAATGAATTTGCTTCATTAATCTTTTCAGTGCTCGCTAAATTGCTTAAGCTGCGGTGCAAACTTTTGCCAATTACTCTGAAAATGTGTTCTAAAAGCCCCAAACTATAATGAATAACAGTTATTACTGAAAACGTTCGGTAAAGTGAAGATGAGAAAGCACATTCCTTTATAAATCACTTGTATTGTTTAAAAAGCACGAAAATGTTATTTTTTTCTAAAGTAATTCATACTTATTTGCTAAATTTCTGATAAGTTTGTTAAAGAGATATGTTTGGAACAAAAAAATTTAAAGTACCGGATTTTAAAAACTGCGCAGCAAGGAGATTATGAGTATATAGTTAAAAGGTAGACCTTTGTTTTTTTCTTTCCTCAGCAGCTACTCAAGGAATTGATTGCAAAATTTGAAAGATCGTTATAAATTGAAGGAGTTGGATGTTGGTTCACGTATGGAAAGCCAATTTGGAGTAAGTTGTATTGTTTCGTTATTTGGATCACGCTTTGGGAGTTGTATTGTAGTTCAACTGTTGGGGAGCCAAAAACTTGAGATAGTTTCTTGGAGTGTTTGCCCCACGTACGATACAAAGTTTCCGGTGGCCTTCGCCGCGACGTTCACTTTCCGGTGGCCTTCGCCCTAACGTTTAGGAATTAACTTTGTATTTTAATGTTTCTTTAAATATTATATATTTTATGTTTGCCTCGGCTGCGTCAGTATTAATTTCTAGAAACATGTATCTCTTAACAGGGGGTGATGCGGCTAAAGAATGTAGGCTTACACAAATCTTAATTTTTACTTGACTCCTTTTATTAATCCTTCACGCGATTAAACAACACTTCACTGATATAGAGAGCTCTGAGATTATTTATTAATTACTTGCACTTTTTAACACATAAACTTTATAATATTCTCGCCGTAATGAATTTTCGTCTCACACTGGATACGTATTTAACTGCTCGGGAACACATCCAGCGTACGGTTTGGAACGCTACAAGCGACTGGCGTTTACCGCTTAAATTTGTAAATTTTTCTATTTCAAGTCTCTCATTGGCTAATCCTACTCCAATAGAACACTTTTATTTAACTTAAAGCTTTTCTAGATTATAAACTGTTTTAAATATTACATTATTATTGTTCCAAGAATTACTAGTAGCATTATTAAACGCATCAAGGTTACTTCATTGTTAGCAACTTTCAGCTTCTATTCTCACAGCTCCTACATTGTTAAATTACTTAATACATTCACATAACATTATTATACATTTACATAATAATATAAACATTAATACAATGACTGCTACATACATTTTACATATTATTACATACACATATTGCTTTTAAGGCGGGCTGTTATTATATTTTATATTATATAATTAGACTGAAACCATTTAAGTGTTAGAAATACTGCCTCAAGATATATCGCAAATATCTGATAATTAAAACTAATTGGCTAAGATATACAAAACATAAATTTCACAGGTTGGTCCCCGAGTTTCTTTCTCTTAGTGACGATTCGCGGTTCAGCTAGGTGCGAGCGACGCATAAAAACCTGTGTTCATATTCCATTGCCACTTTCATGCTCTCTTCTTTCTCGAAAGGTAATTAACTTGTTATTAGCTGTCGAGAATCAATCAGAAACACGTATTTCTTCGTTAGGACTACCGCGATATGTGTACTTGTAAACATTTTGGAGCGATGCATCGATTAGGCGTGCCGAAATCGCAGGTACGCACGGGGGCAAGTGACCGCTCAGAGGAACAAGGACGGTGCTGGTGGGCCCTTTCTGCTGCCTGAATCGATCCCGCGAGTTGTAGTGCCAGGCACGGGCCGGGCAAGCTCTTCCATTCATACTATGACGGCTGATTACGTACTGACCATTACAGTAATCCCTTCTGTGTCAGAAAACGAAAAAAATTATAATAATAATAATAATAATAATAATAATGATAATAATAATAAAAAATAAACATAACGATAAGCGGATCAGCTGCATATTGTCGTCTGGTACATGATTCTGCTTATACAAGTGCCGAATGCTACACTCGAATGTATAAGGTTATTCAAAATTTAGAACATGATATTATTTCTGTTAATGTTTGACTGAAACAGGTTATGTGGTGCAAATCACTGTGGTTATTAGGGCCACTCAGCGGCCATAAAACGGATCATCACCTTCTGTCCTTTCCTCGGAGCGTCATTCAAGGTAGAAACCTTTTCCCACTTGATCCAAAACTCGGATTATTACTGTATTTTCCTCTATATCTTCATTCACAGCATTTCCAACACTCGGATTATCACTGTCCCTTCATATACATCTTAATTCCCTCCAGAAGCATCTAGATATCCAGACACTAGGAATATCACCTCCTGCCATTTCCGCTACAACTTCATTCACTTCAGAAAATTCCAGATATCCAAACACCAAGATTATCACCTTCTGTCCTTTCCGCTAGATCTTCATTCACTTCAGAAGCTTCTGGATATCCAAACACCAGGATTATCACCTTCTGTCCTTTCCGCTACATCTTCATCACTCCAGAAGCTTCTAGATATCCAAACACCAGGATTATCACCTGTCCTTTCCGCTACATCTTCATTCACTTCAGAAGCTTCTGGATATCCAAACATCAGGATTATCACCTTCTGTCCTTTCCGCTAGATCTTCATCACTCCAGAAGCTTCTAGATATCCAAACACCAGGATTATCACCTTCTGTCCTTTCCGCTACATCTTCATCACTCCAGAAGCTTCTAGATATCCAAACACCAGGATTATCACCTTCTGTCCTTTCCGCTACATCTTCATTCACTCTAGAAGCTTCTAGATATCCAAACACCAGGATTATCACCTTCTGTCCTTTCCGCTACATCTTTATTCACTCCAGAAGCTTCTAGAAATCCAAACACCAGGATTATCACCTTCTGTCCTTTCCGCTACATCTTCATTCACTCTAGAAGCTTCTAGATATCCAAACACCAGGATTATCACCTTCTGTCCTTTCCGCTACATCTTTATTCACTCCAGAAGCTTCTGGATATCCAAACACCAGGATTATCACCTTCTGTCCTTTCCGCTACATCTTTATTCACTCCAGAAGGTTCTGGATATCCAAACACCAGGATTATCACCTTCTGTCCTTTCCGCTACATCTTTATTCACTCCAGAAGGTTCTGGATATCCAAACACCAGGATTATCACCTTCTGTCCTTTCCGCTACATCTTCATTCACTCCAGAATCTTCTAGATATCCAAACACCAGGATTATCATCTTCTGTCCTTTCCGCTACATCTTTATTCACTCCAGAAGCTTCTGGATATCCAAACACCAGGATTATCACCTTCTGTCCTTTCCCGTTACATCTTTATTCACTCCAGAAGCTTCTAGATATCCAAACACCAGGATTATCACCTTCTGTCCTTTCCGCTACATCTTTATTCACTCCAGAAGCTTCTAGATATCCAAACACCAGGATTATCATCTTCTGTCCTTTCCGCTACATCTTTATTCACTCCAGAAGCTTCTAGATATCCAAACACCAGGATTATCACCTTCTGTCCTTTCCGCTACATCTTTATTCACTCCAGAAGCTTCTGGATATCCAAACACCAGGATTATCACCTTCTGTCCTTTCCGCTACATGTTTATTCACTCCAGAAGCTTCTAGATATCCAAACACCAGGATTATCACCTTCTGTCCTTTCTGCTACATGTTTATTCACTCCAGAAGCTTCTGGATATCCAAACACCAGGATTATCACCTTCTGTCCTTTCCGCTATATCTTTATTCACTCCAGAAGCTTCTAGATATCCAAACACCAGGATTATCACCTTCTGTCCTTTCCGCTACATGTTTATTCACTCCAGAAGCTTCTGGATATCCAAACTTCAGGATTATCACCTTCTGTCCTTTCCGCTACATCTTTATTCACTCCAGAAGCTTCTGGATATCCAAACACCAGGATTATCACCTTCTGTCCTTTCCGCTACATCTTTATTCACTCCAGAAGCTTCTGGATATCCAAACACCAGGATTATCACCTTCTGTGTTTTCCGCTTCATCTTCATCCACAACACACACTTCGTTAGATGAACATCACTCGTATTATTAATTTCTATGCTTTCCTCTACACCTTCATCCACGGCACACAAGTCTTTGCTAGATATTCCAACTTCCGGATGACCATCTTGTGCCCTTTACACTACGTCTTAATCCACAGTACACATTTCTTTGCTAGATGATCCGGCACACCGATCATCAACTTCTGTTATTCCCTCTACAGCGTATTCCACAGCACACACTTGTTTGCATTCAATAATTATAAACTTCTTTTTCGCTCTCTATAGCCTCTAAAAAATGAGTTTTATGCGGAAGGCTGACAACCCTAGCCCCTATGCCGAACATTGAGGACGGGTGCTCGAGACGCTGAGTGCTATATTGAACGCTATATGCTTCAAGTAAAACTTATAAGACTTGTCCACAAAATATTACGGCTAAATTTTTCCCCTCTTTTATAACCAGAGAACATACCGGGCGAATCATTTGAAACTTTACCAGGAACATTTGTGAAGCGAAAGGTATCTCATTGTTGTTGCGGTGTTCTCACTAACCTCTGATGAACGGAGTCTATGGATGTAGATATATTAAATTTATCAGATAACGTATTTCTAGTTTAAAGTTATAATTTTAAATAGGAACGCAACTATTGTGAATAATTTGAAGAAAATAAAATTTACTTTTTGTAAACTGGGATTTAATGTTCGGAATATTCTGGTCCAAATAGCTACATTGGGATGGTAAAATGAAACAGCTAAGTAAAACGTTGTCTGCTACAATTAACTGTTGGACTAGGCTAAAATGCTGTGCAGATAACTACCCACAGTAACAATTGGTAGGTTTGCTTGCTTCTGGGGCAAATAATTTACGAAATACATCACTGAAAGTAACCATTCCAATGGATTTTACCTTTATCTGCTGCGAGGTCATGCTAAGATGGAAGGTGAAACTAAGAGGGTTAAAGGCAGTCTATTTACCCTTTTTCAGATATTTTGTAGTATGTATTCTAGAGATAAAAGAAATTAAATTCCCTTGTGTTTGTTGCCATTCCCATTATTTTTCCTTTTTACTGCGTTACTACTGTTTAGCGTTTGCCAAAGGTTAGTGCAAATACAACAGGTTTTTCTGATAGTCTTTCACTACGCTACACAGGGTGTTTAAATGCATATCATTTATTTCTGAGTGAGGGGGAATCAAAGTAAAATGGCAGCTTTAATACTTGTTTCAAACGTTATACATTTAATTAATTTGTTTTAGAAATAAATGTTCTTCTTCCAGAAAGTCTGATTTTAATTCCGTTAATATAGTACTTTACTTTTGCTTTTGAGGTTAGACATTTTTTAAATACAGCAGTTGATACCAACGGTAGAATAAGCCAGAATGTAATGATTGGTTTTTAAACATAACGTAAATCGCAATTACGGTTATTGTTTATAATTTATAAACACGGAATTATTTATATAGGTTTTATTTGTAATTTTGAACTTATTCGATAATATCAAAACCACAGCAACAAGCACTTTTAGAACAAAGTTTGAAAGTGAATCAGTGTTTCCTTATGTTGCGGAAAACTACGAATGCAACAAAAAGGCTTTTAGTGCCGATTCGGAAACAACAGTAAGTTTTTAATTATTCCAATTAATTAATCAATTATTATTATTATTATTATTATTATTATTATTATTATTGGCGGTGATACGACGTCTGAACCACAGTAAAATGTGCGCTGATTTTCCGAAGCCGGCTGTGAATGTCATTACAGAAATTACGAGGCCTATTCCAAAACTAAGCTCCGTTTGGTCATAATTACAACATCGCTCATGAGACAAGGTTTTCATTGACAGTAATATGAGCTTACATATATACTTTACTCTTCCACATAATCGCCGTTCACATCTATGCACGTGCTGTAACGCTGCGCCAGCTTCTTTAACCCCTCGGCATAGAAGTCTTCCGCCTGGAACTTGAACCAGTTGGTGACGCTCGTCTTAAGTTCGTCGTCATTTGAAATCGTTGTCCACCCAGCACCGTTTCAAATGCAAGAAGAATAAATGGTCGCTTGGTGCCAGGTCGGGACTGTACGGAGTGTGGTCAAAGAGGTCCCAATGAAACTCTTGAATCTTCTCTTTGGTTTTGGCAGCGGTGTGCGGGCGTGAGTTGTCGTGCAGGAGGATGATGATGACAGACGACAGTTTACCGCGGCGTCGATTTTGGATCGCACGTCTCAGTTTGGTAAGCGTTGCACAGTACACGTCAGCTGTAATTTTTGACCCACGGTCCATGAAATGAATCAAAAGGACGCCCTTTTCGTCCCAAAACACGGTAGCCATTATTTTGCGATTCGTGTACGGCGATTGCTTACACCATTTTGGTTTGGGTGAACCGGAACGGCCGCACTGCATTGACTGTTGTTTCGATTCTGCGTTGGTGTACGCTATTCATGTCTCGTCACCCGTAACAATGTGGGAAAACAAACCATCTCCATCTTGTCTATAGCGCTCCAAAAAATGTCGTGCACTACGCATTCGCTGCTCTTTGTGCTGACCGATGAGCAGTTTTGGCACCCACCTAGCACAAAGTTTGCGATATCCAAGCTGTTCAGTGACAGTCCTGTGAAGTGAGGTTCGAGCAACATTTGGGAATTCATCAGCCAGACCACTAATCATCAAAGGCTGATCACTTCGAAGTTTTTGTACACTTGCTCAACGATGTCGTCGGTCCGAATACTGGGCCTAACGCTCCACTGTGCATCGTGCACATTTGTGCGGACATTTTGAAATTCTCGACACCAGTGTTGAACCCGTTTGTCGCTAATTATATCCGGTCTTTACACGAGGCATAAACCATGATGGATGTCCGCAGTTGACGATCCTTTTGCCAGCAAACATCTAATCACACCGCACACTTCACAACTGACGGGATCTACGATTGTCGCGGCCATTGCGATCTGCTCTCACCGACTGACAAACACCTATTGCGTCACACCAACACTGCGGTAGGTTCCTCAGGAGTCGGTAGACAGCGCCGCAGGCAACAAACTTCATTAAAGCCTACCATCCGTTAAATATTGTTCACCGGACCTTCGTTTTGGAATACGTCCCGTATATTACTTTTGCAAGTGGTATTTAAATACAAAGCAAGTTCTTTGGTATATTTCAATGAAACTTTTTTAATGTCTAATGAAATCAAATAAAGTCAAAAGATCTGCTGTATATTTGAATGAAGAAACGAAACTGCTTTAACTTTAACATTTACTTATATGTAATTAAAGTAGAAACCAAATGGAAAGGTACACTTAGCCTTAAAGTAATTAAAATTATAAAATTGTATCCCTAGCTAATTGTTCAGTGCAAACAGATATTTGAAAAAGTGGTATCAGTTTATGGAATTTAAATTATTCGAAACACAGTACTTTATTTAAACATTTAATGTAACAGTCTAAACATATCCATCTCATTACCCCTTCAATAAAATATAACAACAGCACGACGTATAAGATTAGTCACATTCTTCTAATCAGTGATATCACAACTGTATGGACGTGTGCTAGGTTATGATAGCACACGCGTTCAATGTCTTATTGCGGCCTCTTAATGCTTGGAATTTGCTGTTCATAAAAAAAAATAATAAATTGTGGAGAAACCACGTATAGCAACAAAGCGAAGATAACAAAACATGTATATCAGCTACTCTTCTAAGATTTACTTCAATAAGACTTGTCTTAATTGTTGGCACTTCTATTGGAATGCCAGGAAATATGTGAAAAAACAATTTTTCGCTGACATAAGCGCTGAAAACTTGAATGCCGTAAGTGAGCTGCGTAATGTTTCTTCTTCCGGGGTTTTACCTTATCGGTATCCCATAAGGCAAATGTCGTTTCTCAGTTCAAAGGACGGCCGTCTCATTTATGCGTCATTCCGCCCATTTCGTTTATCATCTCTACGGACTTTGAGTTAAACACCTAAACACAAAACCACCTTGGCATTCACACTTGAAGATACCGTGGACTGTAACAAATTACCCTAATTAAAGACATCCCCCGTTACAGTCAGGACTTGACCCAGAGCGAGAAGCCGCAATGCTGACCACAACAACGCTGGTTTTTGGTGATTTAAGATTTATTACTCTAAATTCTTACTGTATTTTATTATACAATACTGGCAAAATATGGGCATTTACGGAAGGAGTGTCGTGTCATTTTAAATTTTGAAAATAATAAGCTCTAATGCTTAATATGGTTCATACTTAAAAAGGAGGATCTGAAATCCATTAATAGAAGTATTTAAGCTAGGCGTTTATGTGAAATACGGTCCTCATTTAAGGAATTACTTTCAGACCAGAGCACAATAAGTAAAACTGGCTTTTCAAAATGTATAGGATTTAAATCGTCAAAACTAAATCAAAGGCTGTCATCACATCGCCTGAACTGCAGGCGAACCACAGTATTGTCAAATTTGTCCATGTTCCCCTAGAACCTGGAAGAAAATATTTTGTTTACTTAATCTACTATCGTGTACCAATGAATGAATAAATACATACGAATATCAATTCCAAGTACATCAAAGAGAAAATTCAGATTAGTGCTTGATAATACTCATATAAAATAAACCAACTCAGAGAGGGTCAGAGAGAAGAGAAGAGAGAGAGAGAGAGACAGAGACAGACAGACAGACAGACAGGAGTGTGTGTAGGGGGCGTTTGTCACGCACAGTGCCAGTACTAAATATGTTACTATATGGAATATTCTCCTAAAAGGATTTAATGAAAAACTGCGATAAATGAGTCAGGTATATGCGTTGTATCTCCAATTCAATTTATGCATTAACCCAGTTTACAGAGCAGCACACCGGGAAACACAGAGTGGAGCAAAATTTACTGAACTGCGGTAAGATATCTGGAATGGAAACCCAATATAATAATGCAATCTTTTCAACTTTTGATTTAATAATTTCATGAGTGGTACGACAAACTAGCACATGGAGTTCCTTAAGGATCTATTCTCTGTCCACTTTTTTTTTTTATTTTATACAATTTTATTGGTCTCTCTCTCTCTCTCTCTCTCTCTCTCTCTCTGTAACCATATAATACTATCCTATTTTAATGATACCGCACAGATATCAAAACAAATGGTAATAGTTTAAGGACCGGCTAAACTTCCTATCTTGCGAGTGTTAAATTTGTTAATTGCAGGAGCCATTAACCCAGAAACCATTTAAGATATGGGACTGAAATATTTACAGGATGAAGATTCATGCCAACTTCCAATTTAGCTGATACCGACAAGGGTGACCAAGGTCGTCAACACATGGACTCGTGAACGGGAGGTTCGCGGTTCAAATCCAAACAGGACCATCCTCCCTGGCTGAGGTCTTTTCCCATGTTTTCCTCAGTCTTCATAGCTGGCAAATGCCGAGGAGATACCCAAACGTAGGTCTGGAACGTCTGTTTCCCAAATGTCCTTTCCAAATTATCATTCTATTTCACGTATTATCAGTGTCCACCACCTGTGATTCTTATGTAGCAAGAACGGGCGTTAAACACTACTAAAATAAGTTCCCAGATCTACTTCTATAAATAATATAATTTATTAAGGAAGGCAGGAATATTACTTTTATTATAGAACTTGTTATTAAAACGTGTCAGCAATTAATTTTTCCATTACCTAGCACCTACCAGGTGGCCCACACAAGCCGTTCTTAGTTGAAGTTAGTTTATACCGGATAGCGCGGATGCCAAAAGGTTTGCTATCGTCCTCCGTGGTCTAGGGGTACCATGCTAGCCTCTAGTTCCCGAGGTCGCGGGATCAAACCCGGCAAGGGCGATGGATTTTTTCGGGCGTAAAAATCCTTAGCATGGCTTCCTTCAGCACGCAAAGAACCTAAAGCCCGATAAAGAGGCCTCTGAGCAAAATTTCCGGTCTTTCACGCCCATATAAAATGGGTCGCTAAGGACCATAGTAGTTAAAGAGCGTCCATAAATAAAACACTTTTTTCAAAAGGTTTGCCTTAGCAGAACTGCAAAGGGGACTCAATACCGACGGAGAGGAGCCACTAAATGCAACACCGATGCTTGAAAACAAACACTTTAACTGCTATAAGGTCCCAGAGCTCCTTCGACAGAGAAAGTGCCTGATATATAAGGTGTTCCGTGTTCGATTCCCGGTTGACTCCAGAAAGATGTCTTTAAACAAAAACATTTCACGGTATGCCCATGGTGTGGTGTTTGAATGTGAGAACACTATGTATGTGGGAGGGGGCGGGTGTTATTGGTTACTTAATAAGCAATTTGCTCATTAATAAGAATTCAAGATTGCCGTTTGCGCAAACCTGAGCACACGTGTTAAGTCATGTATCCATCACAGTTAATCTATAATCAGAACAACTACATTTGGTGCCGCAAAATTAACAAGATTAAACAAAATTTGTTTTTATTGTATTTATGTACCTTTAAACGTGCGTTAGAATAAAATTATTTTCTATTAGTGCATTATTCATAATAAGCATGTGCATAAACATACTCGCCTTGGTGGGCGAATTGATGTAAGGGCCTGAAAGGCCCTTACATTAATTAAACTCAAGTTCTAAATGGAATGATCCATCATTTCTTAATGTTATTTCTGTATGTCAAAAAAAAGTCTTCAGAAGGCAGACGCGTGTGAAAATGTTCAGAATACAACCTTCGAGCCTCAGCTGCATTTTGGTGCCTCTTCGTACAGATCGAAACAATATCTGTGTGTTCGTTATTGGTGAACGTTACCTTTTTGTCTGAATGACTTGGCTCCAACTGCATGGAGGCGACCACGCGACCCTTATTAGTACGAAACTATCACATAAACACCTGCAGACAGCAACACTACCTCAGTGACCTTTCGCATTGTACCTGCACTGCCCCTTTGAACATCAGTAATGCGGTAACTTCTTTTGCACCTATGTATGCGAGAAACATAAAACTGCAAAGGACGGCTTGTTTGGGCCACCAGGTACTTACAACAGCTGGAGGAAGTATTGTACTCCACACAAAAAAACCTGTATCGAGATTTTACCGGAAATATATGATTGAGGTCCCTAAAAAAATGTTTAGAAAACTATTCGCTCGCAGGTGTCTGCCTGTCCCTGAACAGCATAGTTCAGAAATTAAAAGTCGGATAATTACCAAAATTCCAAGGATGCGACACGAAGATACTAAACTCTGTAAGGGGACATACCCGATAGCAAATAAGCATAGGAAATAACAACAGTTAACATATTGGAAATAGGATTAAGAATCAATGTTAAAATATTGAGAATAATTTAAAATGTGTGAAACCAACTTGTAACATAGCTATAATTAGAACAGGCGAACTAACAAACGAGAGATGAAAGTCCATCAACACACGCGCTAATGCGCACAGGGTTCAAGCTAAACCTCAGAAAATAGAAAGAGAGGGCACAGAATAGAAAGAGACGAAAATAGCGCTTTATTTCCCGAAACTCGAAGCAGTTGGTAAAACAGAAAAGGAAACGTGTACTTAAGAGAAGGACAGAGACATTGGGTAAGTCAATAGGACGTGTGACTTCAGAAATTTGGCGTTTTACTGTCACAGCATGCCATGTAACGCTACGTAAGAACCAATGGAAATTGTTGTTACAAATAAAGGCGCGAATTCTGGCGTCATAGGAAAACAGATAAAATGGGGGGGAGAGGCCCCGAGTTTACTCGACTCTATGAGATACTCTCTTGGCATTAGTTTGTTTGCTACTACCGTAGCAACCGGTATTAGAATCAGTGATGGGATGAAATTGTGCAACCAGGTGAAGATCGTGTGACGAATTAGCTAGGTCCACAGAATAACATAAAATGGCAGCGGGAGGGTTTAAGCTATAAGATTTAAAGAACACTTCATAGGGGAAAATTGTTAGCCGCCTGAATAACATAATTCTGTTCAACAAATCAAGATTACGGGAAAATCCGTTTATTATTTTGCCTTCGCCCACAAAATCCCAGAGATTATTATCCAACTAGATAGGATAGGAATACTTTCCTCAGCTCTTCGACTGGCAGCCGGCCAGAACGTCTAGAAAACAACTGAGATCCAGGAATTACATGAGCCTACGTGTACTCCCGCCAGAACTCAAATACCAAATTTGGTATTTATCCGACTTTTCGTTTTTGAGTTATGCTTTCACAGACAGACACAGACACACACACACACACACACACACGGACTTATTTCCAAAATGCTTTATTTGGATTCAGGGCACCTCAAAACATGTGTTTCCGGTGAAATCTCAGTATCGAATTTTTGGGTGGAATGCAATACTTCCCTTACTTATTGTACGTAGTAGAGGAAACAAAAAATATATTTAAAATAATATGTTGAGTCTACGAGATAGCATATACATCACATTAAAGCGGACATTCAACATTACATAACTATACAGAATTAAAACTACCATTTATGGTCAATTTCGCCATTTAATGAGAGTGTCTTGAACTTAGGCGGCGCCGTGGCCGAGTGGTTAGACCGCTCTCCTATCACCGAGGCGGCCTGGGTTCAATCCCAGGGACCCGCATGTGGGATTTGTGTTGGACAAAGCAGCGTCTGGGCGGGTTTTCTCCGGGTTCTCCGGTTTCCCCCGCAATTCAACTGCTCCATCATCACCTTTCCTTTCATCCATTTCACCATCATTTCGTTTCATCTACTTCCTTCCTCCCATACCAGGCATCGGGCTGATCACCCATCCTGGATATTCTGTCTGATCCATGAGTGTCTGCTCCTCTGACCCCAAGCGCCCGCCTGAAGTCCTGGGGGGTGTAAGTCCTACATAAGAGGAGGTTAAACAGAGAAAGAAGGAGAAGAAGTCTTGAACTTAAATCAAGTTCCTGGTGCTCATTATTTAAAGGCAATAAGCTTTCTCTAAGTTTAGATAAAACCCATATCATGGAGTTTATCAGCTACGGGCCTCCAAATCCTAGTCACAGACAGGGAATTAAGAGCTTAACAACAGTATCAGTAACAATTGTCCTAACTGTTTTAAGTTTTACAAGAAACGATTAACAAATTTATGCTTTAGATTTTACTCAATGCGAGGCACTAACTGCTAACGTTTCTGTTACAAGTGTATGTAAGTATTAAATCCCATAGACTGAATAATAACAGCAGATCATGGTTACAAGATAAAGAACACACAAGTATTGCACCGTAGCATTAAAGTAATAAAATTTAAATTTAAAAAGGTATTCATTTTAAGTATGTTCGTAATTATTTATTGTCGAAAATTTTAGGGGTGTATTTTTTCCGGCAAAATCATATTTTGGATAATTGTTATCCTGACAAACGGAATAATCTGATTTGTAACTAGTTTTCAAGTGTTTACATATTTTATGCGGATGTAAATTGCACACTTTTCAGGTATATTTTACCTTCTCTACCACGTACATACTAGGTAGAGAAAGTACTCAATTTCACCTAGCAACTAGATACTGAGATTTCACCGGAAATGCATGTTTTGAAGCCCCCTGTATAAAAAAAAGCATTTGTAGAAAAATGTCCATGTATGTGTGAACAGCATAACACAAATGCGAAGAGTAGGATAGGTACCAAACTTGATACTTAGATTCAGTACTTTCCAAAGGTGGGACACGAAGATTTTCAATAACCCCCCCAACTACCCTTTACATTAAACGTTTTTCGAAATCTTTTATTTTTAAAAATGACTATAGGTTTTAATTAAAATTTCATTTATTAAAGATATTTAAATGGCAAATAAAATGTATATCTTGAATTTTCTGCCATTAGCCTGTGAAGTATTTTTCATTCGGAAAGAATTTTATATGATGTTGTATAACTGGTAAACGTTAAGTAATGGACGAAAGCGTACTACACAGACAATGTAGATCTCTTTAAAATACACAATTTATTCCACATAACGTTTTTCTGTGGCATAAATCATTTCCTAGATATTCGTTATTAATGGTTTGAATTGTTCAATACTCTGTCATTCTTCTAAAAGTCCTGTCGACGTTCAGCTGTTTCTCGCGATGTCATGGAAGAGTATGGAGTTTTAAGGCCAGGGTACAGCATCCAGTTCTTAAACATTTGACTATCGCTATTCCCGTTGTACCTATAACAAAATGTGTAATGTAGGTATTTCTGCAAAGGTCTCGATTAAAATGAAGTAGACAGAAAAATAAACTTTTGAAAGAATAGTCTGTATACTCCTAATAAACGATGGAGGGTAGAGAAAGTCATGTGGATTGGAGTTGATTGGCTACGGAGAGGACAGGGCACTGATCCACATAGGGTATATTGTACCCCGTTGGGACGGATGAGGCGAGAGGAGACACCGGACGGAACCAGAAGTGACGGCACAGGAATGACAGGGTCCCTGAGTTTCCAGATAGAGACTCCCCGGCAGACGGACAGGCAGACCTGGGACCCCGCCCCGTACAGAGGGGGTTCAACGACCCTCAAAGGAATTTGGATGCCCTGGCAGCCAGCCGAAAGCCGAGTGACTAAGAGAGTCACCAAGAGCACCCCTTTCCCCGATACACTGCACCGAAACACCATCGCCGAACTTCCAACCCTGAAAGAGACCAACGGATGAAAGATGAACCGAAATGAGAATGGAGAACAAATGGAGGGACAGGAAAGTCGGGGGATACGAGAATCCTTACCAGCATTTGTCTGGCGACCCGGGAAAACCCCGAAAAACCCATGAGTTAGGAAAGTCGGCCACAGGAATCGAACCCACGACCTCCCGAATGCAGGCCACAGGCGTAACCGACTGAGCCATCCCGCTCGGTGAAAGCCATGTGAATGTAACACCAGATTTTTTTACATACATTTGTAATACGATACAAATGGACAATCCAATACTCACTAATATCTAAACTGGTAGCAGGTAACAGTCGTATGCTAATTACACAAACTGGGGAAATTTTGCGTGTAAATCACACCGAATGTCAATAAACGTAACAAGCAAGAAGCACATGCCTTAAGCAGGTTTTACTAGAGAAAGAGAGGTAGTGGTCAGGCTAAACATGAATAGGCAGTGGCACAACAGCTCAGCAAAAAGCACCGATGAGATTTAGTGTATTGCTTATAAAGTTAGAATTGGGTATTATTTACACTCTTACAACATTTTAGTTCCATTTCTCGAATTTTTTCATGTGTATATACGTATATGTGTTCATATTCAGGAGTGTGACTTACTAAATTGTTGACGGTATTCATTTTCTCAGTGAAACACAATCGCATAAATCCCATATTAATACTTCCAGGCTCTAAGGTCAAGAAAGGTTATAATTAGAAAAAAATTACAACGTGAATCTAAAGTTGATAAGCTTAGATTAATGTGTTGATGTTTTAGATAACGAGAAATAAACGCCATGGGATCTTAATGCAATTTACATGGACCTCGCCCTATTAGCTGGGATATTTATTTGTGCAGGGTAGTCAGGGGCTCGTACATTTAGCCTATAAACAGATTTTAACAATACTGAGAAAGTGTATTTTTTAGCAAACATACAATTTTTAAATGGAACAATCCTTAGTTACATCAACAGAATAAAGGTAGGATAAATTAGAATGTCAATGGTCTTTGGTGCAGGATTCTAGTGCAAGTGGTTTACGAGAAATCGTATTTTGAAAAGCTTCCACCCCGACAATTGTTTGTTCCATTCAACCTGCTTAGTTGCTAGGTACGATGTTTGCTATGTGTGTTTGCATTGTGTTTTCTGTTCATTGATTGCATTGCGACTTTCTGATCAGTTAATTTGTGACAGTTCAAACAGTAAGTCGTGAGTGGAAGATGGGGTTTAATAATGCAGAAAAAGCCGACATGCTCATGGTGTATCCCAATAGACGTCAACCATCTCGGCAATTACTTATCAACCTCTTCAACCAATTACGTGAAAGTGGTACTGTAACACCTAGAAAATGTAACAGAAACAAACAAGTGACTGGAGAAGAGGCAGAAATTAATGTTTTGGCTGCCGTTGCAGTAGATCCGCAAATTAGTTCCCGCACAATCGCACGTTGAAGTGACATAAGTCAGGCAAGTGTACTGCCATTCTCCATCGACATAGGTTCCATCCCTATCAATCTCTCTATCTCCATCAAGAGCTGCATGGAAACGATTTTGAAAATCGTGTTAACTTGTGTACATGATACTCCAGATTCATCATGTATCTTGTTTAGTAATGAGGCAACATTTACTAATCATGGCCAGGTAAACCGCAGAAACATGCACTATTGGTCTGTTGACAATCCCCGTTGGCTTCGTCGGGTGAAACGTCAGCGTCCATGGATTTTAAACGTGTGGTGTGGGAGAGTGAACCATCAGCTCATAGGCCCTTTGTTCATAGAAGGAACAATGAACTCGCACAAGTATCGCAGCCTCCTGACAGACCATCTGCCACAGATGCTAGAAGACGATCCTTTGCAGACCAGGAGGAACCTGTGGTATCAACATGATGTCTGTCCAGCCCATAATGCACGAAGTACTACAGCTTGTCTTAACGGATTGTTTCCAAATCGTTGGATTGGACGAAGAGGACCTGTACCTTGGCCGGCCCGTTCACCGTATCTGACCCCTTTAGACTTTTTTCTGTGGGGAAGGCTGAAAGGCACTGTCTACAAGGATGTACCAACTACACCAGACGATATGAAACGACGTATCACTGCTGCCTGCTCTGAAATTTTCGCTGAAATGCTAGAACGTGTGCAGCAGTCTTTCCATAGCAGACTGGAAGCGTGTGTTGAAGCTGCCGGTGGTCATTTCGAACAAAACCTTTGAAGGGCTATGTTCTCTTTACTTGTAAGAATCCACAGATGTATTGTAATTCCCTTTTGTTTTTCTTTAGTTTGTGCTACCACAGGTTGTACAAGTGTCGTGCGTAAAAGTTTCAAAATAAGATTTCTCGTAAACCACTTGCACTAGAATCTTGCAACAAACGCCACTGACATTCCAATTTACCCTACCTTTATTCTGTTGATGTAACTAGGCATTGTTTCTTTTAAAAATTGTATGTTTTCTCAAAAAATACACTTTCTCAGTATTATTAAAATCTGTTTATAGGCTGAATGTACGAGCCCCTGACTACCAATCAATGCGGAGAAAGCTGCACATCAATAGCACCTTCCATTTCGGGAATATTTGCGGAGCAAGTTTTAGGTGATTCACCCTGTATACTGGCATGCTATGTTGTGGAGCAGTGCAATTGTAAGTAATGGCGTTTAGTTAAAGAGTACTAAAGAGTCGAGAAATATGGATAGTCAAAACGTGGGCTATATTTTAACAACTTAAAATATCTTAAATTTAAAAGAAACCTGCGGACTTTATGACTGGATTTTTTCTCGTATGTATATGTAAACGAACATTGGAAAGAAGAATCAGAATGGACTATTTCGGGTCATAGCTGAAATTCGAGCTAAGTATCTTTGGCTCTCCACAGTTGTGAGCAAATGAACTACTGTACTATACTCCTTGAGCCCAAAGCCGAATCTGTATTCTGATTCTATAAAACAGCGAACGATCCATCAACACGGGCATTTTATCATCGAAACTCGTTGCTTTTTTATATTGATCATCATTATGCTTTTAACAACTGAGAAACTCAGAAGGGGAATGTTGACAATAAATATTTCAACGAAAGTTTAGTGAAATTCATCAATACTATGGATGTGCCAAATGAAAAATTTGACGAGAAGAAATGAGATGATGAAGCGTAAATCAAATTTTATTTGTACTGTTTATTCTCCGTCATTTTGCTAATCGCTTGCTCTGAATTGTTTGGGAAATATTAGCTGCTACGGTTGGGAACGCTGGTGTGGGTTCAAAGGGTAGGGCGAGGAGTTGGAAAAATACTATGTTGTGATATGCGATTAATCCTAAGGTTAACTAGGGCAGGGCCCCGTGGATTCACTGCGGCTCGCAACGGCCTAACGACCTCCGATCGCCTCCAACTCTATTTTGCAAGCACACGCAAGGTAAAACTTTTCTTTGACTAAAATAAATGTAAGCGAAAAGACTGTTGACGAAATGCCCATAGTCATACTGCACGTTGAATAAAAAAATTATACGAATTGTCTGTTGGTGTATTGCTAGTGACCGCAACACCCTGGAAGCGATTCTATATATTCTGAAGACCTCTAAAGTAATATTACCTACGAAATGACATTGCGAGGGATTTGATACCTGATTTTACTGTTAAGCGATAAACAGAAAAAAGTACACAGCCGTGGCTAAGAAATAGCCCATTCCCCTAGATCATTGTAGTGTTTTTCTCTCCGTAAGGTTTCCACATTCAAGTAACCAACTGATATCCAGCCGGTATCAGCTCTCTATGTGACTGGCCTGAAAAACAATACAGGGATATGCACGCTAACCAATGAACGATGTTCATAATCTATGTGGAATGAAGGGGTGATTCAGAAACCACCTCTATGAAAGGGTTTCGCTACGACTGTAACGCAAAGAAAGACAAAAACAATTACGATTAATTTGCCTTATAGAACAGGGATGCCCAACCTTACAGAGCGTAGGGAGTTTCCCTTCTCAATCATTACCACTCGTGCTGCCAAGGAGTGAAGCTTAATGGTTTAGCCTGTTCAATCTCTTCAATTATAGTAGTTAGGGTGAACGATGGACTTTGAATCTTAGCTCTTATGAAAACAGGTTGGGCTTCACTGTATTAGAGGAAGGGGTGAAGAAATATTTGCCTGTGAGGTTAAACAGAACAATAGCTACTACATTTACATATATGAGAAATTACATCTGCGACATGGAGACGAAGGTTAAAGTTGTTGCTGCTACTAAACGGCAATAAGAAAACGGTAGTGTAACACAAGAATATAAGCTTTAAGTTATAATGTTACCCTTTAGAAGTTCGGCCATATTTTGGGGGAGGTAAAGTACCCTGCCAATCCAGAGCTAGAATTATGCTCGAAAAACAGAGCTGATCACGATGGTAGAGGTTGTTGGTAGGGGTAGATTTTGTCAGTACCAACATACCAGTACCATTACGGGCCATATTTTATGCACGCCAGTGTACAATCTACCGAGACTCCCTTTTATAAGGGTTTCTGATTTTTAATGACTAATTTCCACGGAGCTCACATCCTTTATCAAAGCGGTGTGAAAGTAATTTTATACTTGCGCCTCTAATAATATTGAGCTCCATGTCTTTGTCGGACAGGTGGGGAAGTGTGTAGGTTTGTGGTTGATACCAGCTGAGGTGTTGGATGTGTCGTCATCACCGGCGCTTTGTGCCTATCAGACATCTTTACTGGGGGAAATTAACTTCAACACTCCTCTTATCTTTGTCAAACATCGGAGCGTATGAGGTTATGCTGTATTCACTCTGGCCGGCTGCTGCTAAGCAGAGAAGTTTGGTCTACTTGCAACATGGAAATTACATTTCCCATATCTCCAGCGTTGCTTGGATCTTGAGAAAACACGTCAGGCCGTGGAAACTAAGGAAAATGCAGCACTGAAAATGTCATTCCCTAAGGTTTTCAGTCAAATTTGCTGAATTGCCTCAAGTAAACACTGGATATTTTAAAATACCATTTCGATATTGTTTTTAGTTTTCAAGTTATCGAGTTTCAAAAAATATTTTTTTAGTACTATGCCTAATGTTCCACATCATGACATTTTAAAAATAATATTGATTTCAAACATCTAATCATGTCAGTTATCCTATAATAGCGCACAAAACTGTAATATTACTAATTTTAGTTGAAAATAAAATAAATTATACCTAATTGTCACTGTAAATTTAAATTTTTTGTAGTTACTGTTTTATTTAAGAATCAATGGCTCCAAAAGCTCTTTGCTGCGCAAAAAGTATGATAGTTTTAATTGTTTGACTTTCCAGAATATATGAAAATCAAGGAAATTGAATGAAAACCCCATTGTGTGCAACATTTTGAACCAACAAAAGTGCTGAGAAGGCGGCGCCGTGGCCGAGTGGTTAGACCGCTTGCCTCCCATCTAGGCGGCCCGGGTTCAATCCCAGGGACCTGCATGTGGGATTTGTGGTGGACGAAGCGGCGTCTGGGCGGGTTTTCTCCGGGTTCTCCGGTTTCCCCCGCCATTCATTCCACCAACTGCTCCATCATCACCTTTCCTTTCATCCATTTCACCAACATTTCGTTTCATCTACTTCCTTCATCCCATACCAGGCAACGGGCTGATCACCCATCCTGGATGCTCTGTCTGATCCATGAGTATCTGCTCCTCGACGGGCCTCTGACCCCAGGCACCCGCTTGTAAGTCCTGGGGGGTGTAAGTCCTACATAAGCGGAGGGTAAACAGATAATGAATGAATGAATGAATGAAAAGTGCTGAGAAAGAAAGATCTCCAATATATCTCATTTTAAAACAGAAAAAAATGTGAACTTTAGTTTGTTATTTTGTTGCATAAAAGTTAAAATTCACAATACTATGAAAATTGATTTTGAAATGATAACTCAATATTTTACCAAATCCGCGAGTTAAATGGCCAAGGAATTTGCAATTTACGAATACCCCCACCATGTCACTGGTAGATACATTTTTTTCAAACTGGTTGGTTCTCATCTCTCTATTCTGCTCCTATTTTCTATTTTAAACACAGCTCTCTATCCTCCCCTAGTTTCAATTTTAAACATGAAATGGACCCCTAATCAATATCTGAGAAAAATAGGTTGAAAAAAATTAAACTGAGTTTTATTTCTGAACGCTCTTTAACTGCTGTGGTCCTTAACGTCCCATTCTATATTGGGTGTGAAAGACCGGTAGTTTTACTCAGAGGTCTCTTTATCAGGCTTGAGGTTCTTTTACGTGCCGTAAATATAAGACAAGTAATTTTGAAATGATAACTTTCAATATTTTACCAAGTCCAGTGAGTTAAATGGCCAAGGAATTTACATTTAACGAATACCCCCACCATGTCACTGGTACATGTTTTTTTTCAAACTGGTTGGTTCTCATCTCTTTATTCTGCTCCTATTTTCTATTTTAAACACAGCTCTCTATTCTCCCCTATTTTCAATTTTAAACATGAACTGGACCCTTAATCAATATCTGAAGAAAAAAAAATACGTTGCATTCCCACATGCCACAGTTCAACATCTGCGCCTCGTTAAAACTTTGGTAGTTATTGGAACACCAGGACATTACTTCACTGGGTTTATATACATCGCTACGGATGGCCACTGTCCACTGCCTTTCAGCTCGAGAATTCAGAGAAACGGTAGGGAGTTCCGCTTCATAAATTCTGTGCTTAATCTAACAATGCGCTCCCTGTCATCTGTTTCCTTTCGTGGTTCAAAACCACTTCTTCCAACTAATTACGTAATATATACAATATGCACAATTTTATTTAGCATATCCTTTATTAGTAATAAAATATAAAAATAAAACAAAATATGTAATACCACGTTCTGGCATCTTGTTCCCTATACCATGACGTATATTGCAAACTTTATAATTTATTTACCACATTTAATGTTTATCATACATCATTATTTTACAGATATAACTTATATACTAATTAAAATAAGTGAAAAAATAAGAAATAAAGAATGAAATAGGATAACATAAAATAAAATAAATTACAATTATTAGTACTGTTAATAAAGCAGAATGTATATTAATAAATTTACCAATAAGATTTCCATGCATGTGCGTGTGTTTGTAATACGCCGCGTATTTTACATTGATCAATGCCTCGGATATCCGCTAATCACGGCCTTGTGTCTTATAACATGCTCGCAAGGATCAGAATTCATCGGATAAAATGTCAGCTCTCTAATGGGCTACGTCATGAATGTCGTCATTCATCAGTGTGGGAGAAATTACGAAATTCTGCTACCTCAACATCCACCTCAGATTCCATTACCCAAAACCAGCAGATTACTTCAAATTTAAAAATGGTGTTTTTAATCAGTGCACATTCAAATAGTACCAGTTCCATACGGAGTGCTGTTCACGATCTATGGTAAGAATATGAGACGAGCACAATAACTCCGCGCTGAAACATGTGGAACCGAATGAAGGTTCAACAGTATGAGTGTATCACTGTGTTTGCTCGGTTGTGTGCTCTTGTTCTTGCTGCATCAAATGGCGTCAAAAATAGAACCATTCTGATAAGGAT
This sequence comes from Deroplatys truncata, assembly GCA_030765065.1. Classification (NCBI taxonomy): domain Eukaryota; kingdom Metazoa; phylum Arthropoda; class Insecta; order Mantodea; family Mantidae; genus Deroplatys; species Deroplatys truncata. The sequence continues at coordinate 619,612,236 of CM060990.1, forward strand.
ACCTGTTGACCTATCCGATACAAAATACTTGTATTCTATTATTAAGCAGTGCAAGAGAGGTGGTTTTACTATATCCGAGAAAGTGATCTCATGTGCACTCAACAAAAGAGGTAAGGCCACATGAGGACTTATTCTAAAGTGCAAGAAACAGGGAAATCCACGACTGGCCACCAGTCGCACCCCGGAAATAATTTGGAGGGTGGCCCATTGCCTTTGGAACAAATCCTGCAACTCAGAGGGCCATTGTACTATGAATGTACTATTTGTACTACTCTGTTCCTACTGTGAACACCATAATCCACCAGTATTTGAATCTAGAAAAGTTCCACAAGAGCCGGGGATATAAGCTGTTGCCTAAACACGTTGCTGAACGTGCCACTAACAGCAGAAAGCTGTATGAACGATACCTGGCTGGTGAAAAGTGGATATTCGTTGTCATTTTAGATGAGGCATATGTTTATCTAAGCGACTGCAACGAACCCTGGGCTCTATAATACCAACCAAGGGGAGAAAAAATTTGAAAGTTGGTATAACGAAACTAACGAAAATTTCCCCAATGGTTTCATGGTAATAGCAAGGCACAGTTACAATGGCAAATTAACCATTCGTCTTGTACACAAAAACGTGAAAATCAACTCGGCATATTATCAGACTAACGTCCTGATACCAATTCTCCATACAGAAATCCCTGTTCTCTATGGTGCAGATGTAAATAAAGTCTGGTTGCGTCACGATAAGGCATCAAGCCATACGTCTGCTTCAACCTACAAATTTTTGGAGAACATAGAGAGAGAAATGGAAATACATTCCATACCTTTCAACGACATCCATGTTAAGTCATCTGACGCATCACTGATGGAGTTTTGTGCATTTGGGTTACTGAAAAGAGCCCTTGGAAGCAGACGGCCGCGAACTTTGAAGGGTCTCTGGAAAGCTGTCAGGAGGAATGGAATAAACTGGACACCCCTGTATTTTTTCGTAGCACTTTACGCCAGTAGAAGCTGTGCTTCAGATTGATAGTTCAAGCTAAAGGCTGCCAGACAGAACATCACTGCTGGTGGAGGCGTGGTTTTTCATAAGGTAAGGGGGTTTTAAGTTTGTTACCATAGATTGCGAACAACCCTCTGTATAACTTGTGTTCTTGAAAAGAAAAACGTCTTTATTAAGCTCGAGTCTTAGCTTATCTTAATGTTGAGGATAGTAGTTGTAGTTTGTTTATTGACATGACAGCACAGCATAACAACGTTAATACAAGTAAATTAAATGCTAATATTAAAAGCAATATTATAAAATTCGTCTATATTACAATATACAGGATTTAACATCAGTGTATTGTGTACCGATCTATTATAAGAATTTAAAGACAAACTTCGTAGCCTAGGTGGCAAATTATTGTAGAATTTATAAGCCATGTATAAAAACTATTTTTCGTCTTACTATATTCATATTTACTTATATAAACATTGTCTTTATTTCTCGTCAAATAATTAGCATGTAACAGACAATACAGTAGGTACATTGATGGTAAAGGAAGTATATGTCGTCCTCCGTGGTGTAGTGGTTACAATGCTAGCCTCTAGTTCCCGAAGTCACGGGTTCAAACCCGGCGGAGGGTGTCGCGGTAACTTTCGTGTTATCTTATTTGCTGAGCGCCTGTTATTGTTTTACTATTTTGAATTTTGAGTTCTTTGTCCTCCGGCTAGCTATTATTACCCAGTCGAGCAAATCTCTTGAACAGGGTGTGTAAACGGAAAGGAGATGTGACTAAAAGATAACTCTGATAAAAGAATTTGTTTTTACACTTTTATTGGCGTCACACTTTATTAATTTCACATAATTACTCTTGATACACGCCAGACTGAAACTGTTATATTTTCGAATGTAACTATAATCACTTATTTGCCGCACATTATTAATTCGCGTATTTCACATCTTATAACTAGCTTTACGACGCGAGAGATTCTGTAGAACTGCGCGACGTGCAACCCGTGAATGATTCTGTTGAACTGTGCGACGTGTAACCCGTGAATGATTCTGTCAAACTGAGCGACGTGTAACTTGTGAATAATTCTGTAGAACTGTGCGACGTGTAACGCGTGAATGATTCTCTTAAACTGTGCGACGTGTAACCCGTGAATGATTCTGTTGGACTGTGCAATACTTGTCTCTGGCTTCATAATTTATACTCCCTCAACCCGATATGCCTAAACAGTATAATTGAGCTGCTATTGGTTAATAAAGCTCGCCAACATTAGCGTCTATTTTTTATCCAATCAAAATTACGAACACATATGCTCTAGAGAAGATATTCCCTCCATTTCTACAGAAAAGCGCGCTACTCTGACGTCATTTGTTTGTCTCTTCTAATTGATAAACAACTCACCCCCTCCCTACATTGTTACCCGCTCCTATTGTCAGTTTCAGTGAGGCCGTGTAAACTTATTTCCTAACAATGCTTATAATCAACAAACATCTCAAATTATTGTCATACAATAATGTTAAGTTACACTACAATCACTCTGGCATTCACAGTGTTGTGATATAAAATACTCCCTCAAGGGCGATGAATTTTTTCGGGCGTAAAAATCCTTAGCATGGCTTCCTTCGGAAGGGAAGTAAAGCCGGTGGTGCCGTGTCGTAGATTTACGGCACGTAAAGGAACCTCAAGCGTGATAAAGGGGCCTCTGAGCAAAATTACCAATATAGAATGGGACGCTAAGAACTACAGCAGTTAAAGAGCGTCCATAAATTAAACTCAATTTCAATTTTAAAGGAAGTATGCCCAGATCGACAAAAGGTGACTTGGAGTGTGTTTTCGGAGGATCCCACATATAATTATTCTAAGAGCTCTCTTCTGCACAATAAGTAATTTATTGGCTGAATGAGTGTTGCCCTACAAGAGTACTGTAACTTACATGACTATATATTTGTACATGAGAAACCACAATTAATGAATCTTTACACGTAATTAAACATTTTCTCACTCCCACGTAGCATGAGTTAGTATTCCGTAACACATCCAATTGTTCATTGATTTAGTATGTGAAGCGGTGAGGCTTCATATGGGGTTTTACCTGGGGTGCGTGGGTATGGATTTTACGGTCCTTGATCCCGCATGAGCTTGTTCCTCTCCACGTGGTGAAAGGGTGAGTGACAAGGGAAAGATCCTTTCCTCGGTATTGTGCGAATTTTGAAGGGTCAGGTATGCGCGGCCTGGACTGTTTTTTCGTTTATTTCCGCACAACAGGTGACATTTTACTCAACACGCTTCCCCCTTCTCCCAACAGACAAGACACCAGCCGCGGTTATTACGCCTACTAGCACCACTGCTACCTATTCGCCGTAAAGCTAATTATTAAACGCTCAAAACACTGAACACTGCTTTGGGTTTTTTAATCACCGGCGGACGCGAGACCGCACATAAGCTAGTCGCGGGCATCCTTTCCCCAACCGGCTTCAAAGCGAACAGAAAGCTTTGAAGCCTGACCATAAACCCATCAGTAAACGATTAGTAGGGTCTTCCCATCCCTTAAACACAACACGTGGTCCTTTCTCCAGCTCCACCAAAGCAAAGCGTTGTTGCAATGTCATTTCTGCTGTTTTAGCAGCTGTGACTGTTCCCTCGTGCTTTTCTTCCATGTTCAGCTAAGCTTCTATATTACTTCTTCAGAGAAGTTATATAGTGTTTTACTTAGTGCAGTTTTGTAAGTTTAGCAGTGTTTAATAGTTATTAGCGTTTAATAGTTTAATTAAGATGTGGAGACCTTGGGAAACGAACCAAGTTGATGCCCCTCCGGTCGCACCAGCAAGTGACCCTCTGCCGAATATCAGTAATGCCAAGACCACGAAGAAAAGGGCTACAAAAACTGAATAAGCAAAGCCAGATTTTTATGTGTAATGTTCAAGAACATGTAGAAAAGAACCTTTTATGTGGAAAAATGTTTGTTATTGTTTTGAATTTCTCAAAAACAGCTTAACGATTTTTAGTAAAATACCGCAAGTTTAAGATATTTGCAGGAAAAATAAAATTTGTATCATGAATTTTATATTCTGGGAATAACTTGTAAAATTTTCCTCGTTCTCAACTTGTTGTATTACTGGTAAATTCTAAGAGAGAGACAAAATCTTACTCTGCGTAAAATGCAATCTCGGTAAAGGACAAATTTTAGGTCAAATTGTGTTAACCATTTCCGAGAAATTTTTTGTTGTTGGTTTGAATTTTGAAATACAAGTTGGAAGTCTCTGTTTGTATTTTCCTCGTGGTCATGCTAAGAGCATGGAATTTCAAAGTCATCATATAGTCATCTGTATTTTAAAAATCTGACTATCGCTTTAGCCTATGTATCCTTATATTTACAACGATATGTGCAATGAAATTTTATCTTATTATTTAAGAAGTAGATAGAATAAGCTTTTGTGAAAGTAGTTTGTAGAAGAGTGAGTAGAGATAATCTTGTGAATATAATAAATAAGATTTTTTTTTTATTTTCTTTCTTTTGCCTTCGTATTTTTACTTATCCTGCATTTTATAATAAAGCTATTCATTTAAGTAAACAGAAGATGTCATGCTTATAAATCTTACACCTTAAACAATACACAACTTCTTGTATTAGCTTTATATTAATAAAACATTGTTGTGATACAAGTGATAAAAAACTTTTTACCATAGCTCCGCGCACAGCATAATCAAAAATGATGCTTTGATTTGGGAGTAAGAGTTCCTTTCAAAATAAATTAATATTTATGTATTTTAATTATTTAATGATAGTCCAACAATGTATAGTTTATTCGGAACATGTTTCTAAGTTTCTCTCGGATATGTTAACATGCATTTCTATTCTTGTAGCGCAGTATATTAGTTCAGATCATTCATTAGTTCAGTTATATTTTAAAGCGTTTGCAACTTAAATGTAATTACTATGCGATTCATAGTTATTTACATAGTTATTTTGTGTGTAAAGCAAGCAGACAAACTGCATGATTGTATTCTGTACATGTGGAAATCACCTGCAAAGTTTTGCTTTTAAATACTATTTTTAATTTTGGCAACAACGCGCATATGCACATGGATGTCACTAAGATTTTATGGTGCTTGCGGTTAGGGAGGGTAGGGAACAAGTGTTTGGCTACTGCACAAAGGTCGCCGCTTGGGGATCCGAAGGCTGCGATGACCATAACTGAGTGTCACGGATGGCGGAGATGCAGCAATTTTGCGTCATAACGCCGTGAGGAAGATGACCGCAGTGAACCTTCCTCCTTCTGACTAGGAGTTTTGTCTATTCTACGCTCATTTTCTTGGCGGCTTGGTTGGGCCTCTAACCACGTGGTTTATCGTCTCGGTTATTCGCTGCCTTATATTTCTAACTTAATTTTCATTGGAGGATTTAATTTCAGGACTAGTGCAAAATTCTATTTTCACAATTGGAAAGTTTTATGGTCCGTCATTCATTTCTAGCGCCGGTTTTTATGCTTCAGTGGTTTTACCGCTCGATTAGACACGTATACTCCGGCGCCGGTCTGTCGCTGTGAAATTCTGGCGTTGTTGGGAGCACGTATGTTTGTCGAAACTCTGAAACCTTTTTGGTCTGTTTCTCGTTATTGCCTGAGGCCTACTTGCAACCACGTTCGCCCTTCTGCAGCTTTTAGACTTTCGTGAGATTGTTGAATTTCCTTACAGTGTATGTATTAATACGTATTTTATACCGAGCGGGATGGCTCAGGCGGTTATGTCTGTGGCCCGCATTCGGGAGGTAGTGGGTTCGGTTCCCGTGACCGACCTTCCTGACGCATGGGTTTCTTTAGTAGTTTCCAAGGGTTGTCAGGCGAATGCTGGGAAGGATCATTACATCCCCCGAATTTCCTGTCCTTCCATTTTATCTCCATGCTCATTTCACTTCATCCTTCATCTGCTTGGTCTCTTTCAGGGTTGCAAGTGTCGGCGGGAGGTCTCGGCGTGTGCATGGCAGTGGAAAAGGATACTCTCTGGAAACCTGCGTCCTCCGGACTGCAAGCAGTCTCCGGGACCCGGAACTCCCAGGGGATGTGTAAGCCTAAGGGGGTGAGGTGGGCCGGCTGCACCAGCCAGCACCCGGGGAGTTCAAATCTGTAAATGTTGGAGAACTTGCCCTCTGCCTGTCGTGCTTCCTGGTTCGGCCGCCTTCTGTCTCCTCTCCCCTCTCCCTCCCACCCTCCCTCCCGGGCATAGGCACAAAAGATCTGCATAGGTCGAGGAGCTATGTCCCTCTCCGCTTCTAGTCCTAACTTATCCTACGTATTTTATACATAATTATAGAGCGCGTGTTTCTGCTTCATGTGCCCTTCGAAGGAAACTGTGATTTTCTCATTTGTGGGGAAATATAAAGTTTATTTGAATGTCACACTAAAAACTCGTGTAGCAACTGTACTAGACCACTATTAAATCTATCATTTGCCTGGCGTCATCTGGTTTCTGTTTTCAGTTAAATGGTCCCGGTCAACCGTGCGGACCATGTGCAATATTAAATGTGTTAGTTGTTCTGGCTTGTCTTGTGTGTCGGGCGAGAGGGGCTCAAAATACAAAAATTGTGTACATTTGACATAATTTATCACATATATTGTAAACATCTTTTGTCATCTACCTTTGTTTGACAGATATGGCAGAAGTGATTTGAAATACACTGGTTGTTGTGCGAAATATAGCAAAATATCCATGGCCCTGAACACTGTAGCAGAAAAAATACTCAAAATTCAATATAGCATATTATCAGATCATGGCTAATGGTGTGAATGTCATAGTCAGCAAGAATAATAGATATACAATATAAAAAATCCGATGTGCTATACTCACATGACTTTCTCTACTCTTGTGAAAGCTATTTTACAAACGCTTATTCTCCATCTACTTCATGTTAATCGAGATAATAGATCTTATTGCTAGTTTTCTTGTAGGTGCAAGAGGAATATGGTAGGCTTTAAGCGACAGTCAAATCTTTTAAGAGCTGGTTGCTATGTGGAGCATTCCGTTCTCTTTGCATGTCCAGGGCACAGAAAAGCGAATAGCAAATTCCCATTTGAGAAAAAGTATAAGTATTGGAAAATTTAAATAACAAGGAATATCTCGGAAATGGTTCACTCGATAAAAAAAGGTATATGACATAAATTGTGTGCTTTAACGAGATCTATATTTTTTGTCTAGTAAAATTTTGTCTATCTCTTACGGTTTACCAGTTATGCAAAAGTCATTCAGAATGAAGAGAACTTTTGAGAATATTCCCAGAAAATTCAAGATATACATTCCATTTGCCATGAAAATATCTTAAAGCTATGATATTTTAATCAAAATCGTTAGAACCATTTTTGAGAAAATCAAAACTTTCGAAAAATGTTCCATTTAAAGGGTAGTCTGGGGTGGGGGATTTTCTTGAAAATCTTCGTGTCGCATCTTTGAAAGATATTGAACCTAAATACCAAGTTTGGCATTTATTCGACTTTTCGTTTTTGAGTTATGCTGTTCACACACACACACACACACACACACACAGACTTTTTTCTAAATGCCTTTTTTTCTTTCTTTCTTTTTTTTGGATTCAGGACATCTCAAAACATGTATTTAGGGTGAAATCTCGATATCGAATTTTTAGGTGGAATGCAATACTTCCCCTACTTACTATACGTAGTAGAGAAAGCAAAAAGAAAACATTAAAGTACATGGTGTATAGAAATTATGAAATAATTTGCACATATACAGTCGTATAAGCCTGATATGTTTGAGTGAATGTTCTCCTTGTTGCAGTATCAGTTCTGTGCAGCGATAATTGCTTGTTAATAATTTCATCCTTGCATTAACACAATACTGTTGCTAACTATTAATTCTCCATTCATGCTCACATGTTTAGTTTTGTTTCACTTTACTATCACACGCTTAGTACACATTCACACGATACATGTGTGTTCCTCTGTATACATATCTCTGTAGTAGTTAAATTAACACATGCTGATAACATTTTTTTTCCAGTGACGTTTCGTTTTAAATTTAAAAGGTGAGGCAGTATTTTATATCACAACACTGTAAATGCCAGAGTGATTGTAGTGTAAATTAGCATTATTGTATGACAATGATTTGGGATGTTTGTTAATTATAAGCATTGTTAGGAAATAAGTTTACACGGCCTCACTGAAACTGACAATAGGAGCGGGTAACAATGTAGCGAGGGGGTGAGTTGTTTATCAATTAGAAGAGACAAACAAATGACGTCAGAGTAGGGCGCTTTTCTTTAGAAATGGAGGGAATATTTTCCCTAGAGCATATGTGTTCGTAATTTTGATTGGATATAAAAATAGACGCTAATGTTGGCGCGCTTTATTATCCAATAGCAGCTTGATTATAATGTTTAGGCATATCGGGGTGAGGGAGTATAAATTCCGAGCCAGAGACGGGTAACACGCAGTTCTACAGAATCATTCACAACGCAAACGTCGCGCAGTTTAACAGAATCATTCACGCGTAACACGTCGCACAGTTCAACAGAATCATTCACGGGTTACACTCCGCGCAGTTTAACAGAATCATTCACGGAGTACACGTTGCGCAATTTTACAGAATCTCTCGCGTCGTAAAGCTAGTTACAAAAATGTGAAATACGCGAATTAATGATGTGCGGCAAATAAGTGATTATAGTTACATTCGAAAATATAACAGTTTCAGTCAGACGTGTATCAAGAGTAATTATGTGAAATTAATAAAGTGAGACGGCAATAAAAGTGTAAAAACAAATTCTTTTATCAGTGTTATCTTTTAGTAACAACTCCTTTCCGTTTACACCCCTGTTCAAGAGATTTGCTCGACTGAGTAATAATAGCTAGCCGGAGGACAAAGAACCCAAAATTCAAAAATAGTAAAACAATAACAGGCGCTCAGCAAATAAGATAACACGAACGTTACCGCGACAAAGGCCGGGAGTACACCCATTATGCTAAGTGTATAAGGTAATGCACGTTATAGAATTCCTATCACATTTTTTGTTCCCTACTACATAATAATAATGCAATATATAAATTTATTGTAGTGTATACATAATTTATAATTATTTACATTAGCACACATTATTGTACAGTGCGAGAGCTGGTTAATACTTAAATGCTTTGTATATGCACTTATAACATAAAATAGTTCTATATGTGCTTTCCTCTCATATTTATAGCTTTTAAAAGCTTCAATAAAGTCTTATATTTTTGACGTACATAATTTAATGTGGATTGACATGTATTAATATTGTCATTAAATGGTTAACTCAGTTTTTACAGTCCTATCTAAGTGTAATAACGTTACATTAATATTCTTTTTTCAAATTATTATAATTGCCTAAGTGTTTGGCAAACGAAAATATAAACTTTTCAGTCATCTGATTCTACCTTTCCAACACACGGCTTGTGTGAAAAAACAATTAATTCCATTAATTGACCTAACAGTGGTTGTACTCTAAAGCCCGGGACTTAAGTACTTACAAAGAATGTAAGTCGCCATTGGGGTATGACATCTCAATACAATTTGAGATCTCCTTGTGGTTTACCGGGAAAAATGCGAATCAGTTGGAGAATTTAATGGCGTGTCGGCATGTAGCAATGGTAGCTCAGTGGTTAGAGCAACCGGACGAAGACCGGGAGATCCGTGGTTCAAATCCCGGCTATGGTATTGAATTTTTCAGTCATCTGATTCTACCTTTCCAACCCTGTCCAACACACGGCTTGTGTGAAAGAACAAATTAATTCCATCGAAAATATACCTATCTTCTGCACAATTATTTACAAACTTTAGAACAAACCAAAGTATATCATCGGTTTGTCCCTATCATTCACACTACATGACTTCTTAAAGCTAATGTTAGCCGAAATTGTCTGTATTCAAGTTTTATGACTCAAATATGTCATTAAAATGAGAGATTGATTATTTTGTGCAATTTAATGCTTACCCGGTTCCACGTGGTGGAGACGATGCTAGTGCGTCATATGTCACAGACTGTTTAAATGGACGTAAGGGGGCCAAAATATACTTGCCAAGATCCGTGTTTTTGTGTCAGCTAGCTCGAAGGAGCGGTCACTCAACTTTCGAGACAATCACAGCTGGTCCATACCATAACAGATGCAATCTGTGTGACTTTTTCCTACAAGAGATCACCTGTCATGTGCTCTAACTACAACTAGATCTCCTCATTTAGGTTTCCATGACTTATTGTGCTTTTTATTCTTGTTTCGCTTTTCTGCAAGTAATACTAAGCGCTGATACACTTTTTGGAGTTTCACTATCGCCGTCTCCTCTTCGTTGCGAACTGCAATTGGCATGCCTGAGATAATTCTTCAGGCTCCTGGCTTGTATGGAGTACGTACGCTTGCGTCTCGTAAATTCGTAATCTCAGTATGTATGCTGATAGGTAACTCAAATAATTGGACGGTTTTTGTAGCCAATATCTCGACTTCAATAGCACAACTTTAAATTTGTTAATAGAAAACAATCGAAGTAGCCATTATAAATATTTAAAAATATTTTAGTTGTTTCTCCTTTTTTGTTACTTTTCTTTATTTATCATGTTTTGTCTCGGAGCTTGATAGAATTCTGGGCCAGAAGGGAGAAAATAATTCACACATGAGACAGTAACTATGGTTATATATATGCCATATATACAATAATGTGAATTGTAATGTGAAATGGTATTAATAAGAAAAATACTTGTATAAATAAAAGTTAAGGCATAAGTTTTATGTATGTGCAAGTGTAGCTGGAGCTGTGGAATTCTTGTTAAAAGCCGACAAACATATCTTTGTATTAGAATTAGGGCCCAGCCAAAAGGACTTGTACGGGAAGGTCATAAAAGCCAGACCTTGAGTCTTTGTGAAATATAAAAGGCGACAAGCGAACACAACATATGTTTGTAGAGAGGCCACATGCTTGCAAACGTAGAACAATAGCCGGGTAAGTCTTCTGGAAGGTTCCAAGCTGAACGAAGACAGAAAATGAAATTTTAAGGAAGAATATGTTTAAAATCTTCAAGGGAAGAAATGTTAGTTCTAACGTCTCCATCAGCCAGGGCGGTTGAGTATAAAGTGCTGCGATGTGAACAAGATACATGTAAGCTCTCAGAAGCAGGCGATATTATTTACTTCTTATAATGTAGTAGGAACGGTGAAACGTTATCGATTTAAAGGTCTATAGGAACGTGTGATAAATATTACAATTATTTCTAGAGCACGTATAAAATACTTGATTGCTCAGCGACCGCAAGTTTGGCTTACGAACAGGGTAGGGCTCGACCGTTCTACAGCTCCAACTAACTTAAGAACTGTGTAGATTATTACTAAGACAGTCAATGCGTGTGCCATTAAAGCATAGTGTTCTTCAATAACTTAATCTATTGTTAGAGTTCTTACTTTTTACCTTCCTTCCCGTATCACACCCTGCTAAGTTATACAAGCTCTACCAGAAACCCAAATAACAGCAGCCGTGGCAAGAAATAAAGATAAACTTTAAGAGTAACAACTAAAACACAAGATAATTATCAGTATCACCAGAGTTCATATATTAAATCATATATTAATATATCGGACATACTGCAAGTTATGCTCTCCCTCCACGAATATACCGCACACAGCGGCCAACATCGTGACGATAGACTCCCCCTAGCATACTTCCAGCTCGCAAGTAGCACGCAACCGTGCAAATTCTGTGATCGGTAGTCATTTGCATCTCGCGTGCAAAGAACGCATAAAATGAACTGATGAAAAACGGTTCTGCACCGCCGCAGTACATCAACCTAATTAAATTAAATTGAGTTTTATTTATGGACGCTCTTTAACTACTATGATCCTTAGCGTACCATTCTATATTGAGCGTGAAAGACCGGTCATTTTGCTCAGAGGCCTCTTTATCAGGCTTGAGGTTCTTTTACGTGCCGTAAATCTACGTCACGGGACACCGGCTTTACTTCATGTCAAGGATTTTTACGCTCGAAAAAATCCATCGCCCTCCGCCCGGTTTGAACCCGCGATCTTGGGAACCAAACCTTTTTCACTATAAGCTAAAAGGAGAAGTAAACAAAACCACGTGACAAGACAGTACCCTCATTGGCTGGTGGACAAATTCCAACCTCTCCTGCTTAGCATGTCGTCTCTTCCTCTACAAAAAACAGTTCAGTGCATATCGTAACATTTTGTGGTTATTCTCGTGCAGAGAAATTTAAAAAACCCATTATTGTAACAGTTAAATTTATGAAACTAAATGTGTTTGTCCAGATTCACCTATAACTAAATGAACCGTTACAGCAGAGGGTTTAAGAGGCGCTCCGGCTTCCGGCTGAGAATCTTCTGCCACTGTAGAAAACATAAACGAGGGAAATGGAAAGAAGACAATTGTGTTAAATGCTTTTAACAAATTCTGTGAAAAGTACCCACCTTTAATCGACAATGAACATGGTTGGACATTGTTTAACAATAACTGAACTTCTTTGTTAGTGATGGAGAATTGTTGCTGGATAGCTTGAGTCGCGTTTGTTTTTTGTTGCGTTTTAACCTATAGTGCTAATCGTTATTTAACTTGTTGACTCATAAAAGGTTAATGCAAAGGTGGTATACTGATATTAGTCACTAAATTAATGATTTCTAAAGCCTGAAGATAAGAAGAGTTTAATCCAGTATCTTTAATCACAGATGCAAAACTGTTCAGATACAACTTTTATTTGTCTACTCTTAGTATTATGTGTTAGAAGTTTAGGATGTAAGGCAAAATATAGAAATAAGACATACATTGTTTAAAAGCTAATTATCCCCAAGCTGAGCAATATACTGCATTCGCATTCGGTCTGAAGCAATTTCCTCTCACGGGTACTTACTGTCCATTCCAAACCAGAGTGCCTTTCACTGAAAACAAACTCTTTGTATTATCCGCGCGAAAGTAGTTCGCAATCCCCGCCCCTAATGGCTGCTTGTTCCCCTCTCACGTGCTTGTTGAACACTATTTAAATCTATAAAAACGCGCCCTGCGTGAGAATTATACTTCAAAATGCAACCTGAGGTAACAATCTATTTTATAAGTCTGCGGAAATGAACATTTTACTTACGTTAATCACAATCCTCGGGAAAGATGCAACACCCAAATCCGAATCCCCGAAGATGATTCAGCTGCCATATCGGAATCAGATCTACTCTCCAAAATAATGACAAGCTTATCCACAATTCCACAGCACTGTCGCACTTAAAACAAGTTCCCACATTTTATCCTCTTCTGTGTTCTTTTATGTCTGTTTATATTCCCTGCTCGCTTTGGTTACAATTCTCACTGAAACGCCTGTAAAATCCGATATTAGTTTCGCAATATGCATTAATGTAAGTGTTGGGTATTTTTATAATAGTGAGTTGAATACAAGAAGAGCTGTTTGTTTTTCGCCACTTTTTAACTGTTTCCCGCTTTTATGTTTGAACAGTTTATTCGCACTACACGCACCTTCCTCTGCCATGTGAACTCAAATACCAACTGACTAAATCAGAAGATTTGACCTGAGCTGAGCATATGTGTGCCTGCATATTATGAATGACTGTTCGTTTATCATATATCCTGTGTTACGCAAAGTGTTTATTCGGTACTCAGATAGCGCCTCTGAGAATTCATTGCTGCACTTCTTGTACATGTAATAGAGTGGCAGTCATGCATACGGTTGGTATTAATAAGCAAGATACTCTCGAGGTTAGCGCAATAGCAGACGAAAATCATATTTTGTAATCTCTTAACAGCTAGTATATATCAATTACCTTTAACGACGAGTTCTTATGGTAACCGCAATAATGTGCAGTTCTATACCTTTTCTGCTCTAATATGTCATAATACAATACATGTATTAAGGAACTATTTACGTTGGCGTAAGAGTGTATTCTTGGGTTCGTGACAAGCAGAAGCAGGTGCTTCTTTTTACATCAGAGGGAACTCTGGTTTGGAATGGACAATAGTTCCTGTCATCCTCCACGTGGTGCTGCCATGTAGTCGGCGGAGTGATACATTAAGTATTTGTTTACTTATTTCAGCTGATAGTGAAAAACGTATAGAGGCTAGCACGGTACCATTAGTCCACGGAGGTTTACCAAGTCGGAAACGTATGCAATCTGAGGTACAATTCCACAGCTTCCCTTTGAGACAAGGGGCTACTGAACTAAACTATATTCACTCTCAGATTGATCCGCGGCAAAACAAATCCACGTGGTCAGTGCACCGTGGTGCAACACGGTAGCAATGCGCCCACGAAAGTAGTCCCATGCTAATCTCTGAATTTTAGAATGAATTTGTCCTTAAATAGTATAATATTCTATACAAATACCTAAGATTTTATTTAACGCTGAATTATACCGTAAAACAGAGCTATAAGTCCCATGATGCAATTCGTATGAGTCACCTGACATCCGGGTAGGCACAGAATATTGTTTACAGCCAGAAACCAGCAGTTGTGTTCAGTATCATGGCGGGCGGTGAATTTGCTCTTATGTTTTCGTCGAATTACGTAAAGCATTAGCCGCGCAAACCATTGACTAGTGGTGAAAAACAATAGTGTTGAATCTTTATTATAAGTTATGTGAGAAATATCCAACACTTTCCGCGAAAGAAATGGCGAAATTCGAGTACAAGCATAAACAGTGTTTGTACAGAAAAATATGAAACGGCAAAAGTGGTTACACCCGGAAAAAAAAACATATGAAATACGCGATGCAAGAATGCAATTCGCGTAACAGTGCACACTTTCTTTTTTAAAATGAGCCGCCAACAGTTAATAAAGTGCCGCTTCCAGAGAGAGAATAAATTAAGTTATCGCATACCTGTTACTTTATTTTTCGCTCATTTATTTTAGACTTAACTATTATTATATGTGCAAACTTTGTTTTGTTGCAACTATCAATCTTATCATCTTTAACCCTTAACAGAATATGCTAGTCACCGTTTCAGTTGTCGAAATAAGAACTCTGTTCTTTTTTGCACTACGTGTCGTTTGTACTGGCCACATGGTCTGAAAGTGTGACAGTATTTCTAGTGCGAATGGCGGAAGGATACATTATAACGGTGCACTGGTCACCTGGGGTTTGTTTTGACGTGGATCAACCTAACAGTGAATACAGAGTAATAATAACGTCATTCATTTAAACCGACTGGCGGTAGAGGCCGAAAAAATCTGAAGACCCGTTATATATTCACTGTACTTTCATTTCTTAATATGGGCCATTTTCAAAGTTCCGTACAGTGACTTAAATAGCCACGTAACTATTTGGTATAAAGGAATGTGTTAAAATTCAAGTTCATTTTTCTAAGCTCTTTTTTCTCAACATTTTCCACTAACCACAATGTTCTGTGCACCACGATTTTTACTTTCCCTATCACGTAACTAGGAGGTAGAGGAAGTATTGCATTCCACGCAAAAATTTGGTAATTTTATTTTATAGGTAATATATGCTTTGAGACCCTGAATAAAAAAACCGCATTTTTAGAAAAAGGTGCGTGAGTTTCTGTGTGTGTCTGTGAACAACATTACTCAAAAAATGAAATAGTGGATAAATACCACACTAAGTATTTAAGTTTAGTACCTTCTAAAGATGTGACACGAAGATTTTCAAGAAAACCTCACCCAAAACTACCCTTTACATATAGCATTTTTCGAAGGCTTTGATTTTCTCAAATATTTAAGATATTTACATTACAATAAAAATGTAATCTTGAAGCAGGATTTATGATGTCGCGAAGGTGCGACAATTTTGAAGCCGTATCTTCACCTGCTTCTCATTGGTTATCTCGTAGCTCGTTCTATTGCCTCGTGCGCTAGGTGCTTCAGTCGTATAGCTATGAGATCTTTCTCTCAGGGTATGCGTGGATGTGTTGTTAAAGAAAAACCGCAGTTTAAATTGAATGAGAAATTTAACGTGATCTAATACTTGAACTATTGAAGCGAGTTATCGATCATTTGAGATGAAGAAATAGACTGACTCTAAATTGTAGCGCTCGAAACTATAACAACTGAATTATTATACCTCCTAACTTCTGTAGTACCAATTTTACGGTTTGGAATAACTGTTTCCGCAATAAAAGAAGCTAGAAGCGCAACTTGCCGTGAGCCACTAAAATGCTTACCGGCGAAGCCCCCCGCAATGGCCGCTAAATCTTAACTTGCACAAGCGCGTCACTGAGCGCTTAAAATAACAGATGATGGGTGCAGAAAGTGAGAGGAAGGAAGGTCATGGTAGAAAATGAACCAACTCAGCATTCGACTGGCGACCCGGAGAAACCACGAAAAACCCATGGGCCAGAGAGGGCGGTTCCATCCCGGGACCTCCCGAATGCGGGCCACAGACGTAACCGCCTGAGCCATCCCGCTCGGTTCCTGCAGTGGGACGGGTCTGCGAGCTTGGAAATGTTAGAGACTTCCGCGCGTCTCTATGGCCTGTCTGCTCACGACCTGTAGCCTCCTGTGGCTCCTTCACCTCATCACTTTCTCCTGGGGGATGGTAGCCGCAATGGATCTCTGCAGGTCACAGTGTGCGAGGTGTCCCCCTCCGTTGAATCTACCTACCCGACATTTTTCCCCCATTATGGTGCTCTGGTTCCATTTGTTCAGTTGACTTTGCTACCAGCAACTGCCCCTAAAGGTATGGCCGTAGTTGGTGTTAATGGCAGCTGTTGCGTTGACGGTACAGGACGCCAACTGTTAACTTTAAAGCAAATAATCCCTGGTTGGGTAGAGGCCGTTGTAGTCTGTTTTCCACGTGCGCGTTAATTTGGAATGTTTTGGTGCTTACATAAGTGCTCCACACTTTTTAATTGCTGTTTGTACGACTTAATTTCCCCTTAAGTGTGATATTTCGCGCTGGGAAGTGATTTAATCAACTTGTACTGTTTCAACACAAGGCTTTATTTACTGACCGACTTGAAACTAGTAACTCCCATTGTAAGGTTAGCAGTACTTCACTTAAGTGCAAAGTCGGCCACTTTGAATTCATAGGAACTACCATTTTATTGTTTCCTCTATAAAGTGGTGCGTTAATTCTTCAGAGATGGCCAAAATATGTATAACATTTCAATATCAAATTATCCGCTTTAAGGGTAGACTAAATGACAAAAATTGCTAAAAATGGGATTGTTTATTATCTTGTGCAAGATTATAAACTGTAATTTGTTATTTAATTTCATATTTTGTCATTTTAGTTATATTTGAAATATCCAAAAATAAAGGTGTACTGCATCAGCCATTTTGTACGAGTTCTGCACCACGTCAAAGAAAAACATCGTAACTCCTACATACTTGGGAGTAGAGAGTAAGTTTTAGTCCATATTTTAGACCAAGTTTTGCTATACAAATTGATGCTACTATTAAGTATAGCAGCTCAAGCCATGTGATTTCTTTCTTTGCAAATATAGGCCAGTTTCCTTCCTCCATTTTTGCTTGGAATATCTTTTTTTTGCGGATAACATTTTCTTATATGAATAACTCGTTTTCGCAGAAATAACTGAGGATAGCTAAATTAAATTTTAGCATGATAAAAAAATCATATTTGCTGCCCTGTATCTAATTTTGTTAATAACATGGTTCGTTATCTTATAAAGAAATAATTGATGATAAGCTTTAATCCAAAGACGGTTTAACTAAAAAAATCCTATCTTCCTTAATAAATACACTTATTGAATACGAGTCGTCTGTTTAAAGTAGGTACCGAAAATTTAATAAAAAAACAATAGAACATATTGTAGCGTATGTGTGTGCGTTGTCGCGTCGGACACATTATTGCTTTGTAGCATGACATTGTTGAACTAATTATTTTGATTGGAGTTTGAATTTCGTCTGTTGCGGCATTTCTCTCTCTCCCCACCTTCTGGCCAAGGGGTGGAGAGAGGAAAGGGGGTGGGGGCAAGTAGAGGGACTAGTTTCTTTGTTCGAGTGGCGTCAGTCTAGTAGTAGCGTGGGTCAGTCTTGAGTGTGTCTTCAGGGCGAGTGGTTGTGTGCAAGAGTGCGTGGATCGTGTGTGTGGAACATCTCCCTCCAATATTTGTCCTATAATCTTTTGTGTATGATGTAGCAGCACCAAGGCAAATTTATAATAAACCATAGGTAATGTGCTAAAAGTGAAATTAAGTGTATGTTATTATGAATATCCGACGCCTGCTTTAAATTTATGCAGCTCCTGGTCCTCTCGTTGCCACTGCAGCTACGCTCCCCAATGTTTATGCCGGGGTAACTAATTTAATATTTTAGCTGCAAAACCTTTTGACCTCACCCAGGTGCATAACAATATCTTTACAAATACTTCATTATCATTCATTAATCTCCACCCTACATTACTTATACACACAGTCAACGCTGTTATTCAGGCACTTGTTTAATCCATTTATTTTACGTCGCTTTAACTACATGGTCATATCCCGACGGATCTGTTAGTAGATAATTCGTGGATCGATGTGTGGCGGACAGTTAGACTTCTAGGTCTCATATATGTAACCGTACCATCTTGCTTCGTTACGTGTCCACAGAGACCTCAGTGCATAGCAATTGTATGGTTTGCTTCGTGCCGTGCAGATGGCATTAGGGTGTCGCCCAGTCTACCTGCTTTCATTGTCTGTGGGTAGATGGCACAGCAGTCGCTATTAACACCTATTTTTCACTTTTACTATTGTTTTAGACTTCAGGTAGAACTTTGGATCGTGGTTTTAAATATCCAATCCGGTATTTACCTTGACGGCTGAGGGAAATCACGAAAAAGCCTCAGTCAGATTGGTCGGCCCACGACATTTGAATCCGGGACCTACCGAATGCGGGCCACAGACGTTATCGCCTGAGTCATCCCGCTCGGTTCAGGCACGTATCACAACAGGGAATCAGTTTTTGTATGCCTTCGTCAAAGAATGATGCCGCCTGTGATGAAAGCCAAGGCTGCACTTCTTGTTTCACAACATTATCGTTGAAATGTTTTCCACCAAGGCATTTCTTCAGATGAAGAAACAGATGAAAATCGCTTGGTGTCAAATTCGGACTGTAGGGAGGGTGGTCGAATTGTTCCCTACCAAATGATGTGATCAGATCTTGAGTTTGTTTGGCTGTGTGTGGCCGGGCATTGCCATTTATTGTTTCCCCATAAACCTCACACAATTGGCGAAAAATGTTTGCTGGCGTAACATTTCTCGCATTCATAAAACGAATCACTGACGTTCAAAACATTTTTAAACATTTCTAAACGTTCTAACAACAGGGAAAGACAAAATGACGATCATTCACAGCTGCGTCTGGCTTCCTAATGAATAGAGGACTCAAAATCGCGACTACAGGGACAAAATATATTAAAACGGTCGGTACTTTAAAAGCAGCCTCGAAAAGCAAAGCAGTGAACTTGGAAGATCATCTAAATCTCGTAATAATTTCAGTCTGATATCTTAAATAGCTTCAGATAATAATCCGTCATGAATTTAGCAAAAGTAACACTGGTGGAATAGAGCTTTTAATTTTCCTTTAAAGCTTCATACTAGATATATGAATACATCAAATCTGGGGTTTAAGTCATTTTTACCTTCCCTACCACGTATATGGTAGGTAGAGAAAGTATTGCATTCCACCCAAAAATTCGATACTGAGGTTTCACCGGAAATGCATGTTTTGAGGCCCCATGAGCGAAAAAAATAACTTTTAGAAAAACGTGTGTATGTGTGAACAACATTACAAAAAAAATGAAAATTCGGATAAATTCCAGACTTGGTGTTTTAAGTTCAGTATCTTCCCAAAAAGCGACAGGAAGATTCTCAAGAAAATCCCCCCACCCTCAACTATCCTACACATGGAACATTCCTCAAAATTTATTTTCTCCAAATAACGATTTGGCTCTAACCATTTTGATTAAAATATCATATAGTAAAGATGTTTACATGGCAAATTAAACGTTTATCTTTAATTCCCTGGGAATAGCCTTGAAGTCCTCTTTATTCGAAAGCAATTTTGTAATATCTTGCACAATGGTATACGTTAAACGATAGGCGAAAACGTACTACACAAAAAATGAGATCTCTTTGAAACACTAAACTTATTTAAAACAACCTTTTTGTGGCATAAGCCATTTCCGAGATATTAATTCTTCGAATTGTTCTATACTTTGTCATTCTTTTAAGGTCATGTCGATTTTCTGCTGTTTCTCGCAATTGCATGGAAACGGTATGGAATTTTAAGGTCATCTTATAACGTCCAGTGCTTGAACATTTGATTAACCTTATGCCCTTTGTACCTATAACGAAATGTGTAATGTAGATATTTCTGCAAAGGTTTATCTCCATTAAAATGAAGTAGATAAAAATAAGCTTTCATAAGAATAGTTTGTATACCGACTAATAAACGATACAGGTAGAGAAAGCCATGTGAATGTAACACAAGGTTTTTGCACCTGCAGTCACAAAAGCTGTTAAAAATCTGCACCATTAGCATTCTAAACACTTTGGATTTCAGCGAAGTGCTGCACGAAGTAGCCACAAAGATTGCTCTGCATACAATTTCAGTTTCTTCCTGTAGTTACGCTAGAACAGTTGGTTTTCTTCTTTACACTGCAACTGTTCTCCACAAGTCCAGGGGTGTTATTTTAGAAGATAGAGTAGGGAATTAAGAAAGCGCTCGAAATAAAGCGTTGTCGATGGGTGGATGGGAGGTTAAGGTATCTTTATTGCTTTCAAATTATAACGTTATTACACAAATACTTAGTGCATGGCTCATTGGCCTTACATGCATATTTAAAGGTGACAAAAGCAAACAAAAGAAAAAGAAACAGGAAATAAGAATAAATTGCCTCTGACTAACTGAAAAAACTTGATCTGGCTTCGCGCCCTTTAACGAAGAAGTTACCCATGTTTTGCCAGTTCCTCTGTTCAGCCAGTAGATCCCAACATGCCAGTCTCCTTCTAGCAGGACTCAAGAATATTTCTTTTGAGTTTGTTGGCTGTTTCTCCCATTGTGCGTATTACGCCAAATATGTACCCAGTTTTCATCCAAACCACAGAACGGGCAGATCATCCTGCCAGAATCGCCAGCCTTCCAGACAAAACCATGTCATTCTTTTCCTCCTAAGTATATATGCCTCTTCACCCCAATTCAATTTTTTGGACACTTTTCCATACCGTTTGTTGGCGTACGATGGCTTCTGCCTCAATGCCACTGTCCTTAACTACTGATATCTTTAGAGCCTACGTAATACTTTATATTGATGCCAGAACTCAATGTGGGATTAAAATAGATAACAATTATACTAAAGTACGTATAACTTTTTGAGCTCTTTCTGTATGGCTTGCTAAAAGGTGGAGATGCTGATTCCTTCTTCGAGAGTACGACCAATGGGTGATATAAAATGATAGTAATCCTCTGTCGACTTGCAGGGGCGTAGGCAGAAGGAGGCTCAGGGAGATGAAGGCCCCCCACAGATACTCAGGACGGCAATGTCGAAGCACTGCAGTCTCATTTTTGTTTTCTGTAGCTCATTGTACCTGTCAATAAACAGGTAAATAAAATACTACATATAAACATTAAAACAGAGATAAGTATTGGGGATGACAGGGAATTTAATCAGTTGTTTTGGACAGTAATCATCCTATATGTTTTTTGACGACTTTGATTAAAAGGCTCACTGCTCATTCTACTATCCTCACACGTTTATTTTAATTTAATTTGTTTATTTATTTTTTAAGTTTAACCTCCCTTAACCACGGTGAATGCACGAAATGGTTGAAATGACGCTCAAATGGCCCGGAGTCACTTGGGTTTAAGAGTCACACGATATTCGTCCTCTCAGGATAAAGGAAACCCCCGAAAAAGCCTTTTTCGGGTAACTCACACTAACCAAATTGAATTGAGTTTTATTTATGGACGCTCTTTAACTGCTGTGGTGCTTAGCGTCCCATTCTACATTGGGTGTGAAAGACCGGTAATTTTGCTCAGAGGCCTCTTTATCAGGCTTGAGGTTCTTTTACGTGCCGGAAATCTACGACAAGGGACCACCGGCTTTACTTCCCTTCCGAAGGATTTTTACGCCTGAAAAAAAACACGGTTTGAACCCTGGACCTCAGGAACTAGAGGCTAGCACGTTAACCACTACACCACGGAGGATGACACACTAAGACTAACATTAATCGAGCGCAGACTTTTAGTCACATGCAGTTAGTATTAGATGTTTAAATATTACCTCCTCTTATTGTAGTGAAGTGAAAGTGGAGCTCCTGAGTCGGTCTTTCCGTAGCCTAGTGGTTAACACATCTGACTGACTTAAAAGTCAATTCTTCATAAGTCCTGACTGAAAGTTTGGGCCTTATGTACTTTTTTGAGCCTTTTGGTCTTATAGACGCTTAAAAATTTGGTTGTTTTTCATGTTGATGCACCAAATCCTTTATTTAGGCAATACACCCTGCTCAATGATCTAGTTGCTTCTCTTTCATATGGATAAACCTCTAAATGTGACCATGGAAAGTGACCCTTCGTAAGCTTCAGTTATTCCTATTTCAAAACCCCCGTATAAGCACTCTCTGCGTACGCCCTCTGCTCACTAGTAAGGCCAAGATGAAAAACCTTCATTGGTGCTGTCGAAGTAATCATTGGCTTGTTGTGGAAGGCTTGCTAGAATGTAAAGATAAAGAATCGTTAGGTGTTCTAGAGAGAGAGCGCGCGCGTTGCTGACGGACAAGTAGCAGGTGTCTTGCTGCGTGACAGACAACTACCAACTGCTTGGTCTCCTGACAGTGTTTACTCTGGCGTTTACAGGAACCTAGTGTAACAGCCACTATCATTTTTCATTGCTGTGTCACTCACCATGCTGGAAAACTTCCCATCACATGGAATTGATTAAGCGGAAAAGCATGTCCTGCCAGAATCTTTAAGCAATTGTTTCAAGAGGGAGATTCTTGATGGGGCCAATATTTTATACGTCTGGTGTTAAAGTAATGTTTAGATTCAAGGTGAGGTTAGAAACGGTACAAGTCTGCGCACATACAGTCTTTTAAAACACTTGCACACGCATAGTGAACTGAAAAGCGCCGATTTCGTGCTTCCCTTGTTTTCACGCGTATGCCAGGTTATAACCATGACCACAAAAAAGCATGCTCCGTTCATCAGTGTTAGAAAGAGTACTTCTCTGCTTCAAAAGCTTTGTTCCCGGGCACTAACACAATGAAGTTTCGCCATTCAGAAATACACTGAGATATAAACCAACACTATATCAGGATGCAGTGTAGTGCCATCCTGTTAGGATGCAATTCTACATAAAAAAGATATAAACGTTCTAATATATTTTTAAACTGAACGCTAATTTTAAAAGAAAGGAACATCTTTTCCACTTTCGGTCGCATAATTCGAAGACAGAACGATTAAGGGAAATCTTATGGAAGTATATCATAGAACAGCATCTAATGTATGTTTTTGTTAATTTCAGTTTTTTCCTAAGTGCCTCGTTTCGCGATAATTTACCTTTTTTTTGTTTTGTTTGCACCAATGTAATGCACGCTGCAATTACGATTTGGCAACAACGGCCTCATAACCGACCCACACACGCCTCATGTGGCTATGCTATTTCGCTGTTTGCTTATTATGCGTTCTTAATCGTTGAATGTCGCTTTTATTGAGTGTTTAAGTAAACATATAACAGTTAAGTTGTGAGCTTCGTTTACAAAATGTTTAAATAAAATTTTTTACTTTACTGCATTCTGTTAAATAAAAATGCACATTTTATCTTATTAATTGTTGTCACTGAATACTTCGATAAGTACATATCTGACCTTTTTTGTATCTCATGGCCATTCATAGATATCTGTTTTTGTGTTAAGTACAAACGTTTAAATTAAAATATTTATTTTCTTGTACTGCTTCATTCAAACTTATACAAGTGTGTTTTGGTTACAGCTGCTTTCATTAAATAGTTCGCTGAAAACACCGGAAATAACTGTATTTGGATTTAAACGCCTAGCACAGTGTTAAAATCGCTCCCGCAATGCAACAACGTAGGAGTGACACCGGAAAAACAGCGCGCATTCTAATTCTTCGCGGGAGTTCACATCATCAGTCAATTTTTATTTTTCCTCTCATTTGCGACGAAAAAAAACCATTTATCTTATAATGTGCTTATGCAATTTTATGAGCTAAAACGTCTGCTCGTTTCTGAACCATAATAGTATCAGTATGCAGTGATAAATAGATAACGTCATCCATCTCGACAGTCAAAATATGATTCAGATTGGAATACAGGAGCAAGAGTTAATAAAATTAACAGGGATGCTAAGGCATATTCACTGAAACCATATCTGCAGATCATTCATCAATTCTTGAGCAATACGGAATCCTACTACCTCAACATGCACTTCAGTTTCCATTACCGAAAACAAGCTTTCCTTTAGCTTTCAAATAAGACAATTGTGTTTTTAATCGGTGCAAATTCAAGCAGTGTCAATTTCAAAATAAATTATATTCTTTTGTGCGCTAATGTTAGCTTATCTTAATCTTGAAGTTAACCATTTTCTCATCGCCACTGTTGTATCATTGGTTTCTATTCCGTAGCACTTTCGATTGTACACTCGGTCAATATAAAATTGGCCGACACCTGAGAGACGGAGCCCTGATCGGGTAGTTCCGTGAGCGCTCGGGGACAGTCAGGCTTTGTTTACAAGACTGCGAATATTCCTGTAGTAGTTATATTGAGGAACACAATTATAATCACAAAAGTCTTCCGAGAAAACAATTCATATACGAGATTTTAAACAGACAGATGTTTCAGTGTGTTTCGACACTGAATATTTGTAATCAAAACACACTTTTATTGATTTATGGTTCTCAAGTGGAGTACGACTAAAGCACGTTACAATGTGACGATTACTGCAGTGGTAGTTATCGTAGCTCAATTAGCTTACTGTTCCTGAGGTTCCAAGTTCAAATCCCCGTGGAGCTACTCAACGCTTCCCCTTTCATTTTAAATACACGAGTAAAAATATAATAGGTTTTCTTCAATTTTATTTTTGTGGCATTTATTTAGTAGTCCGCCATACCGGTAGATCGCAAACGTGACATTAATTTATCAGCCCAAACCAGAGTCTTGTGTTATAGAGTTAGCCATAGCGACGCACAAAAGTTGACGGTTGTGAACCGCGCGCGCACTCGAAGGATCTGAAAAAAATTTAACTACTAAAGAGACTGGCCACTTTTAGCTTGACCTAGTGTACATTACTTTGGTATGTCACGTTCTGACAACCGACACAATGGTAATTCGATTTTAAACAACACAATTAAGTAATTATTATTTATTCAATACTTAGCTTTTATTCATGCAATAGTCTTAACAAAACCCATTAGAGCTTCCGAGATTCATTAGACAAAATTCGTAGCCTCTCGTGGAATGAGCTATGCGTCGGTCCTCGCACTCCTTGCTTAGAAGACTGCACCGGGGAGGTAGCCTAACTGTATCTGCTGGTTGCAGTCCCGGGTTCGATGCGGTGCAGTGGTATGTACAGGAGAAGTAATGGTGTAATGATAGAATTCACTGTACCCGCTTTATGTCCTCCATCCTCCGTGGCTTCGTCTTCATCGGGCAAATCTCCGTAGAAAGGTGATTAAAATATAATAAGGTTTAATTCTCGCGTTGCCCTGGCTAGTTGCTCTCAGCGGAGATATTCGCCTAATAGGACTGCTAATAAGCTCGTTTACCTCGGTAGTGGAACTAAGGAACTCTGAGGAGAATTTGCTAGTCATCCTAATGTTTGATTTACTGCGATTTATTATCACTTTTTCACTCTAAAGCACTAAATAATGTTCCTGTTAGCTCAAAACTCTATATTGAATTCGGGCATAACAGATGCATTGTTAACTAATATGTGGCAGTCACACTTACACTTCGACACAAAACGGACACTATTTGCGCGCCAACTTTGTATTACGGAGTAGCGTGGGTTTCTCGCCTGTAAGTGCAAATAAACTTCCGAATTTTGGGGTAAACATTGACTATTTAGAGGATATGATCCCCCACTCAGAATTTAAGGATCTGATCTCTCATTGGAGGAATTTTCGCGGCTCTCTCAGCGTGGTTAAATATTACTTCATTTATATATATTCTGATTGGTTAGTTTATATATACTCGGTTACATTTCCCTCACCCCATACTTCTCGAGCGGAGACAAATAAAGTCATAAAACCTTACCCTCGGTTCTATACAAAAGATCCCAACTTCCTCTGCACTTGGGAACAGCATATTCTCTACAAAACTGCAGAGTTTAAGACATCCTAAAGGTAGTGAAACAGGAACATTGCATATAAGACAAATATTACATTACACAAAAATGTCTATTTACATGGTATCAACATTACACACATATATCATTCATATATCAAATTAATCATTAAATAAATTGACACATAAAATTAATCCGGGCACATTCTGTCTCAGCTATGACAAAATTAGTTTGCTGTGGGCACACACATTTATCTATATTATCTGTATTGCTTGCTCAATTTTAGCAGCGTTTACCTGTAGGTGCGAAAGAAGGAACGCTGGTTCTTTGGTATTTAACTCGCGCAAATTAGGATAAACATACCAACAGCATCAGCACCTTATAGAGAGGCTTGCTGATTGGATGGCTGTCCATTTTACGTTTCTTGCGCAAAAATTGAATGGCATTTGTAATAAGGTTTCTACTGGCATTTTATAAGGCTAATCACGTTATGTGAATCTTATTCATTACTTATAGAAATTAAATCTAAATTTTCTCCCTTGACTGTTTAGTGATGAGAGGAGGAATTGAGATAACGACGCACAGCTGGTTACCACCTGGACAACCCCCGTGTTGTAACCACCTTTTGCGTATTGGATATTTGTGCGTGAATAGGTAAAGAAAGCTTAAAATCGGAGTACACATTTTTTAGACACTCTGACAACCTTGAAATTCATACCCATCAGGAAATTATTCCCTTTTTCTGTGTATATTAGCAATAATAATAACCGTAATTGTACTGACAGAGCCCCAAAAGACGATTTAGCTTAACCTAATGCTATTACGTAAAGTAGATGCTAGCTTACCTGCATTACATGTTGTTTTTTTTTTTTTGGACGCTCTTTAACTGCTGTGGTTCTTAGCGTCCCATTCTATATTTGGTGTGAAATACTGGTAATTTTGCTCAGAGGCCTCTTTATCAGGCTCGAGGTTCTTTTACGTGCCGTAAATCTACGACACAGGACCACCAGGTTTACTTCCCTTCCGAAGGAAGCCATGCTAAGGACTTTACACCCGAAAAAATCATCGGGTTTGAACCCGCGACCACGGGTACTAGAGGCTAACATGGTAAACACTACACCACGGAGGATGACTTATAACGGATGTTGAAAATTAAGACCTTGGTTGTGAATACATGAGTAGCCTAATATCAAACCCGGACATCCGTCCCCTCATTCAAATTTGAGTTAGTAATGTATTCCGATAGGATTTTTTCCGTTCTTTTCATTGATGAAGTCCTTTACTTTCAAAAATGGACGCAGATATGGTTAATTAAGTGTTGAAGTTCACTGTTTACTTCAAAAGTGGACATCTAAACAAGAGCTTGGTTTCAAACTCGGACATTTGCTTAAAGAACCAATGGTAATACTGAATAAGATCACGTGATCTTCAAAACAGAAATGGCGACGGCTTGTGCCGGGTGTTAACTTGGTGGTTAAGATTTTATGAATTTTTCAACTGTTATTACGAGTAAGTGAAAATCTACATAAGTAAAATGGAGCCAAACATTTCACCAGTTACTGAAGAAAATGCCAGGAAGAGATTACGGCATCCGGAAAAGTGGAAAAGGAATATAGAAAAGAGACTAATGTAAGAATAGCTGGCAAACTACTCTGCACTCTTGTTTTATTTATTACACGAAATTATAGATTATTGGGATGAGTTTGTATATCAGAAATGATACAAGAGAGTATAGTAAAAAATATGACGAGAGTTTTAACTGGTCATATGTTGAGACATTTAGTATATAGCCATCATACTGGCCGAGAAAGAAACGAAATATTAATCATTACTGAATGCCTCTGCCGTTTAAAAACTTCGAGATGTTGACAGGTTGCTCGTCAAACATTTTGGAGAAAACTGAAGAGATCTGCTCACTCTTGAGTGGTACAAAAATTTACTACAGAGTCAACCTTGTCTGCCAGATTTGCCCGATGATCAATATGAATGTGAAACACAGCAGGGTGATTTGGACAGTGATCTCGTTTTAATATCTATTTCAGATTAAATTTACATCTACTTGGACTTTAAATAAACAAATATGAGTAAAAGCTTTAATTTCCTCTGGAAATTTTTGCACGATATGGAAACTAAAGAAAGCTTTGTTACCATACCTGTAAATTCATAGGAAATTTCATGAGTTATTTAAAGTTACATCTTATTTTACTTATGGCACTAAAAATATGGCTAGATTATTGTAGTTGGTTTTACAGTTATTCAATACTATAAGAAACTTATAAAGTTTAAAATGCAAGGTAAAGCTTTTATTTAAATTCACAAACATCATCTTCTGAAAATTCCTACAATTTCCCAGCTGATACTCTTTGGAATAGACCGATATCACTACTAAATGAATTTTACAACTACACCTACAAGTCTGTTCACATCAAAAATGGACATCTACACATATTTGTTTCAGAGACGGATATCTGTATTTTTAAAGCTAATTTTAACTCATTTATCTGTATAAACTGATATTGGTTATTTGGTAGAACCTTTCCTGCAGTACTAAGCTTAATGATGCAAAAAGTAGTATGTAAATATGTGAATAAAAACGGAGTTTATCTCATTTGTTTGCAAATGACAGATGTCCATCTTTGATATTAACCTAATTCATTGCATCTATGAAAAGACATTTTTTCTTCATTGAACATACGGTATATTATTGAATCCCCCCCCCGCGCCTTTCGCCTGACTTTATTAACGAGGTTAAGGAAAATTGCTGTGCTAAGGATTGAAACATCTGGAAACTGGGCATGGAAATTTGTTCCGATACGTTCCTGCAGAGGAATATTTCACATAGGCATCATACAGAAAAATAATAAAAAATCTGATGTGTTACATTCACACGACCTTCTCTACCCTCTATCGCTTATTTGTGGCCATAAAAATTATTCTTACGAAAGTTTATTTTCCTATCTACTTCATTTTAATCGAGATAAACCTTTCCGAAAATAGCTGCATTACACATTTTGATATAGATACAAAGGGAACAGCGATAGTCAAATGTTTAAGAACTGGACGCTATACGTTGGCTTTAAAATTCCACTCCTTCCATGACATCTCGAGAAACAATTAAAAATCACCAGGACTTGTAAAAAAATGGCTGTGTTGAACAATTCGAACCATTAATAACAGATATCTCGGAAATGGCTGATGCTAAAAACAAAGTTGTTTGAAATAAAGTGTGTGTTTTAAAGAAATCTACGTGTTTTGTGTAGTAGTTTTTCGTCTATCGCTTAACGTTTACCAGTTATACAAGATTATACAAAATTCCTTCCGAATGAAGAAGTTTTCAAAGGCTATTCCCAGAAAATTCAAGATATACATTTTAATTTGCATTTAAATATCTTTAATATACGGTATTTTAATCAAAATTGTTTGATCTATTTATTTAAGAAAATCTAACATTTTGAAAAATGTTCCGTGTAAAGGGTAGATTGGGGGGGATTTTCTTGAAAAACTTTGTGTCGCATCTTTGAAAGATTCTGAACCTAAGTACCAAGATTCGTATTTAGCTGACATTTCGTTTTTGAGTTATGTTGTTCACACACACACCTTTTTCTAATTTTTTTTTTCATTTAGGAGGCCTACGCGTGTTCCCGGTGAAATATCGGTATCGAATTTTTGGGTGGAATGCAATACCTTTTCTACCTTCTATGTACGTGATAGAGAATGTAATTACTGGCTGGGAGGTACACTCGATCATAATGAACAACTAAACACTTAGCAAGCAGCAATCATGTTTCCGACGCTAAGTGCCACAATTCGACAAATAAATACAGGGGCTGTTTGCGATATATTTAGCAACTGTCCTTCAGCGCAA
Source organism: Deroplatys truncata (assembly GCA_030765065.1). Classification (NCBI taxonomy): domain Eukaryota; kingdom Metazoa; phylum Arthropoda; class Insecta; order Mantodea; family Mantidae; genus Deroplatys; species Deroplatys truncata. Next base: position 619,642,310 of record CM060990.1, read on the forward strand.
GTCCACTGGTCTTATCCAACTCTAAACTCCCGGTATATGCAGTTTACAGCGGTTTGGCAACGATTTTTGTGTGGGGCGTGAACACGGCAAAGGGGGAAAGTAACATTTTAGAAATTAGGTGAGAAATACGGCTCAATAATTAAGAATTGAATCTGTTATACACTGGGATAGGAAACATTAATAGGCTATTGTGTGTCCGTAAAATCGCCATGGGAAAATCAGAGAAAATACTATATCATTGTTTGTTTGTTTGTTTCAGCTCGGTGATGCTGTCGTTAGCGGAAAATATCGGCATCGTGTTACTCTGTGGGGGCGAGGGTTGGTCACAGAGGCGAGTGCCTGAGGAATTCAACAGGAGACATCCTGATAAAATGGCAATGTGCGATTGGTTTTTTGGAGCAGCCGTTAGAAAATATGAATTTCCTTAGGAAAGTAATGTTCAGCGATGAGGCTAATTTGTATGTAAATGGGGAGATAAATAGGCAGAATCTTTCGAAACTGGTCACCTCCGAACACCCGCTGGTACAGTGAATAGAAGAAGCAAGGAGCTGAACGAATTATAGTGTGGTGTGCACTGTGGGATGGAACCGTTTCGTCGAAGGGTCGGTCAATGGTGTGTCATAGGTCGGCATTTTGGGAAATCAGCTTATACCAGAATTGCATTTGATTGGCGAGCGACAAAGCTGAATCACGCCACTCTATTACGCCCGATCTGTACGACACCGACTTGACAACGAGTTCTCTAATTACTGGATCGGTCGTAGAGGACCGATTGAGTGGGCCCCAAGATCACTAGGTCTGAGCCCAATTGATTTCGCTTTCTAGGGATACTTGTAATCCTAAGTATACCAGCAGGAAATACGAGACCTTGTACATTTATGGACATAAATTGAGGAAGAATGCCGAATAATTGCACCCGAACTGATCCACAATATTGTACGCAATATGAACGTTCGTATCCAAACACCATGCTAGCCTCTAGTTCCCGAGGTCGGGGTTCAAACCCGGCGGATGGCGATGGGTTTTTTATTCCGTAAAAATCCTTAGAACGGGTTCCTTCGGAAGATAAGTAAAGCCGGTATTCCCGTTTCATAGATTTACGGCACGTAAAAGAACCTCAAGCCTGATACACAGGCCTCTGAGCAAAATTACCGGTCTTTCACGCCCATTCTAGAATAGACGCTAAGGACCACAGAAGTTAAAGAGCGTCCATAAATAAAACTCAATTTAATTTAATTTGTATCCAAACATGTTTTTGAACTTGGAGGTGGTCATATCGAATACACATATATCTGTTTGACACTATAAATATTAAGACTGTGGTTTTCCCCATTATGCAGGACTTATGTATACCCTATATATTTTCTGCCCAAGGGAAATTTCTTCAATGCAAGCACAGCGTCTTATATGTTTACCTCTTTTCCGCTCTCTTCTTGCCTGCACCTATTATCCATTTATTTTAATGCTTTTACCCCAAATCCCCTTACCAGTAATCTCTCTTCCTATGCTTCTCTGAGCAAGTAATTTTTCTTGCCCAATATAGTTTCCTCTTCCAGATTGGTTTGAGGCTGGAAATATTACATGATTAGAGAGCCAGATGTTATTTTATCCATTGATATTATGTAAACTAGCATATTAATATTTAAACACTATAATCTTACTCATTAGCTAACTTGACCAAACGTAGTAGCACTAATGGTATTTATTAAGTACTTAGCATTACATTAATTGCGTAACACAGTCATATGCGTCACAAGACCGTACATGCTTTCTACAAGAATACCTGGTCTGTAAACTTCACTTGCAGAAACAACCAGTTTATAAATACAAAATACTCTGAATCACACATACACACATACTCACGCACATAAATGCGCAAGTCCCACATATATTTAAAGAACATTTACATAAACACGTATCTCTTGGTACACGTACATCAATTACGTCCTCCGTCTGTTGGAAGCCAAAAATATTTCCGGTAATAATTTGTTGCTAACACCCTCTGTCTGCTTAAACAAATGTAAGTGAGCAGAGGGTATAGTGATTATGAGAAAGTCAGCAAGTTAAGAAACTCTTTAACCCTGTCGGTGGCAATGGGAGCAGCCTTTCATCGTTAATTACAGAGCGGGAATGTGCAGAAATGGTTGAGTGAAGAAATAAACAGTGTCTGTTACGGACCGGGGACGCGGTTATTCGAATCTGTTACACGCGCCATTCAGAAGGTGGCGAATGATATTAAGAGGATCTTTATGTAGATGTGGTAATTATTTTATTTTAAAGCAAATTCGCGCTGCTATAGCATCCTGTGAAGTGAACACAACTCAGGGGTCATCGCAATGTAAAGCCGTATTACAGAATTAGATATTTTAAATTGCAAACATGAAGTCTTAAACCGAGCGGGTTGGTTTAGGCGGCAAGGTCTGTGGACCGCATTCGGGAGGTCCCGGCTTCAAATCTCGTGGGCCCACCAATCTGACTAAGGTTTTTTCGTGATTCCTCTCAGTCACCAAGGTAAATACCGGATTGGATATTTAATACCACGACCCAAAGTTCACCTTAAGTCTAAAAAATTGTAAAAATGAAAAATAGGTGGTAATAGTGTATGCTATGCCATGTATCTACGGACAATGAAAGCAGGTAGACTGACGGCACACTAATTCCATCTGCACGGTTCGAAGCAGAAGATCCAGTTGCTATGCACTAGGGTCTCTGTGGACACGTGACGAAACAGGTGGTTACAGGGATGAGACCTAGAAGGCTAACTGTCCGCCTTTCTGTGTGAAGGCGGCAATTAGACTGGACGGCACTCTAATGCCATCTGCACGGCACGAAGCAGAAGATCCAGTTGCTGTGCACTAGAGTGGTCTCTGTGGACACTTGACGAAGCAAGATGGCATGGTTACAGGGATGATACCTAGAAGGCTAACTTGTCCGCTTTTCTGTGTGTAGGCGGCAGTTAGACTGGACAGCACGAAGCAGAAGATCCCGTTGCTATACACTAGGGTCTCTGTGGACACGTGACAAACCAAGATGGCATGGTTACATAGATGAGACCTAGAAGGCTAACTGTCCGCCTTTCTGTGTGAAGGCGGCAATTAGACTGGACGGCACTCTAATGCCATCTTCACGGCACGAAGCAGAAGATCCAGTTACTATGCACGTCTCTGTGGACACGTGACGAAGCAAGATGGCATGGTTACAGGGATGAGACCTAGAAGGCTAACTGTCCGCCTTTCTGTGTGAAGGCGGCAATTAGACTGGACGGAACTCTAATGCCATCTGCACGACACGAAACAGAGGATCCAGTTGCTATACACTAGGGTCTCTGCGGACACGTGACGAAGCAAGATGGCATGGTTACAGGGATGACACATAGAAGGCTAACTTGTCCGCTTTTCTGTGTGTAGGCGGCAGTTAGACTGGACGGCACGAAGCAGAAGATCCCGTTGCTATACACTAGGGTCTCTGTGGACACGTGACGAAGCAAGATGGCATGGTTACAGGGATGAAACCTAGAAGGCTAACTGTCCGCATTTCTGTGTGAAGGCGGCAATTAGACTGCACGACACTCTAACGCCATCTGCACGGCACGAAGCAGAAGATCCAGTTGCTATGCACTAGAGTCTCTGTGGACACGTGACGAAGCAAGATGGCATGGTTACAGGGATGAGACCTAGAAGGCTAACCGTCCGCCTTTCTGTGTGAAGGGATCAATTAGACTGGACGGCACTCTAATGCCATCTGCACAGCACAAAGCAGGAGATCCAGTTACTATGCACGTCTCTGTGGACACGTGACGAAGCAAGATGGCATGGTTACAGGGATGATACCTAGAAGGCTCACTTGTCCGCTTTTCTGTGTGTAGGCGGCAGTTAGACTGGACGGCACTCTAATGCCATCTGCACGGCTTAACAGAAGATCCAGTTACTATGCACGTCTCTGTGGACACGTGACGAAGCAAGATGGCATGGTTACAGGGAAGAGACCTAGAAGCTAACTGTCCGCCTTTCTGTGTGAAGGCGGCAATTAGACTGGACGGCACTCTAATGCCACCTGCACGGCACGAAGCATAAGATCCAGTAGCTATGCACTAGGGTCTCTGTGGACACGTGACGAAGCAAGTTGGCATAGTTACAGGGACTAGACCTAGAAGGTTAACAGTCCGGCTTTCTGTGTGAAGGCTCGTCGACATTTTGAGGCACGGAATCGTGAACGGAAGATCTGGGTTCAAATGCCGTGAGGATCGTGCTCCCTGACTAAAGCTTTTCCAGGTTTTCCTCGGCCTCATAACTGACAAATGCCTAGAAAGTACCCAAACTTCGGCCTGGAACGTTTCCTTCCCAAATTTCCTTTCTCAATTATTATTTCATTTATACACCAGTATTACTGTCTGTGATGCCATATGTAGTAAGAGTAGTAGTCAAACACTACTAAAAGAAATCCAGGAACGGGAACATTGTAACAAAAGGCCCTTCCACAAAAACACTTTGACATGTTAACGGAAAGCTACACCTGATTATTCTTTGGGACATCTGCGCGTCCCTGTCGCCTGCGTCGGCCTGTTCCTACAGCCAATACGTCACCTACGGTTCCCTCACCTCATCCGTTCCTCCCGGGGATGTATGCACAAATGATCCCTGTGTGAGCTGAGGTGTTAGATGTCCCATCCGTAGCGTAATCCTAATTCTATACCTGATCATCACTGTTCTCCCCTGACCTCAGTTTAAGGAGACAGGTGATATTCCTAAAATCATTTATTTTTTAATTGGTGTCTTAATGTTTTCATCGTTTATTTCTTGTAGAAACAGCATTCACTCTGAAAAAATATCAGTCTTCTGCATCAATTAGTTTTCATTTTATCAATCGTTTGTTTACTGTATAGAACGCTCTTTGCAGAAAAGTTTCCATATTTTACATACCTATATTTGGTAAGCACGTTCTTCACACATATGAAAAATATTGGATGGATTTTGCAGTAAAATAAAGGGAAAGATAGAGGATTTTTAGTATACAGGAACTTCAATTTTTTTGTGCAAGAGAACAGAATTTTTCCACCATTTATTCACATATAAATGTTCAACAAACTAGACCTCATCAAAATCTTGGCTGAATTATAAAAGCAGAGCCTAATGAGTTTATATTCTATTCAGTCGATAGAGCACCTTCCTGCTGTGCGAAGGGTCCCGGGTTCCATTCCCGGTTGGGGTGGGAATTTTTCTCTGGCCAACATTATTCCTTATCCTCCCTGAAGTCTGGAAGTGTGAATGTGTGTGTGAGTGTGTGTGTGTGTGTGTGTGTGTGTGTGTGTGTGTGTGTGTGTTCTAATCGTTAAAACCCAAAAAGTGCAAACCCAACGACAAGAGAATACAAGTTAACACCGTTGCATTAGGCAGAATGTTCCAAAGGAAAGGCCGCCGATAAGACCTATGTAGTTAAAGGAGAGGTATAAACGGAACTAAAAAACATTGGCCAATGTTGCACCGAAAGGAACTTTTCGTACGAGCATGAACAAAAGTAATTATTTGAAAAAGGAACTCAACAAGTGGTTTTATGCGCCATACACTCACATTTTTAAATTACTTCTGAGCTTTGTCGGATAAAAAAGAATACACCATATTAAGTATAGAAAGAAATAAAAATTTACTGATAAAAACAAAACAAAATTTCTGTCACAATTCACGAATATTTAGTAGATTGTCCCGTTAAACCAGCTTCATTGTCTATGTTTGTTTGTGCACGTTACACACTTTTCCATTGTTTTCTTCAATTCATCACAACATTCAGTTTACGCACAATACTCAAAGGAACTCCTGGTCTCTTCCTTAGTTATTTTTGGATAATTGAGTGCAATGTTACTTTTTTTTTGCTAAAACATTCCGTTTCCGTTGCTAGGATACTTTTTAACTCTGATTTACCTGGTTATTTTGGGCTCAGTTATTTTACAAACCATCACAGCACCTTTTTCTCTACAGCTTACCAATGCTGCGTCGAGCAATTGTTTTCCATTTCCCCCTAAAATACTACGTGCTTTTTTCCCCTTTTTTATACCAATGCTATAATTTTAACCAAAGGGGCAAACCCTTTTTAAAAATAATTGTGCTAAATTTTTAATATATCTATTTAAATTTAGTAAAATCTTTAATAAATTAATTAAGCATACCTGCAGTGTGGTTCTAGAAATGAGATACACTGCTATACTTCAAAATTTCAACGTGAATATTGGCAATTTTCTCAAAGCCTCTAAACAGATTAATGCAATAGACTGGTAATTACAAGAGCATTAAAATCTGATATGTTCCATTCATATGAATTTCTGTACTCATTCTTCTACAAACTATTCTTACAAAGCTTATTCTTCTTTTTTCCTGTGGCGCTACAACCCACAGAGGGCTTGGTTCTGTCAGCCCGACTACCGGCCTCAAGCCCACTTAAGCACGGTAGAGTTGGTTGATCATCCAACCGATACGGGGAAGTGATGTGGCCAGCATCACACAGCCCCCAGCCGGAATGTTGGCTCTCGAGGCCAGGACCGCTGACTATCGCAGCTCCTCACTTTTATCACGATGCTGAGTGGGCACCGGTCCTATACCCGGGACTTAAAATCCGCACCTATTCCTCTATTTACATCTTGTTAATAGAGCTAAACCTCATGGAAATTTCTTTTTTTAATTTTTCGGCACCTATTGGTGTCATACACTTGTGCTGATCGCAGATTTCCTTGTAATTATTCTATGACTTTGCACGTGGGATGGGTTTTTGCACAACGGTATTCCTGAATTATTGTTTCATAGGCGAACTGGTTATTAAGTAATCGATAGCGCGCGCGCGCACACACACACACACACACACACACACACACACACACACACTCGCACTCGCAAACCAGACTCTGCGCATAAGAGTTAGAACCCTAATTTAAAGAAAACTTCCCCAATCCAAGCTGGGAATCCAACCCTGGACCCCTCGCACAACAGGCAGGTATATTAAATATTTCCGTGAGTAGAGGATATAGGTCCATCCTGGGCCACTTTTTGCGTTTATATGGGAAAGGATAGGGAAAACGAGGGTATATGCGGAGGTTCACGGAGGAAAATGCGTTTATATGGGGAAGATAGGGACTACGAGGATCGATGCTAGGCTAGATAGAGGTTGAAGGAATGAGGATGTGCTTTATATGAGAGATACGTGGAATACGAGGAGAAGTGTTGGACTAGATAGGGGTTGAGATGTGGAATATGCATTTATATGGGAAAGATAGGGAAAACGTGAACAGAGGCTAGGATAGACAGATGCTGAAGCAGGGGGAATATGAACATATTTACAGGAGAGATAGGGGATACGTGGAGAGGTACTAGACTATTCAGGGTTTGAAGGGTAGAGTATGACTTTTTATATGAAGAGACGAGGAAACCGAGGGTATATGCTAGGTTGAGAGAACCTTCAAGGAGGAAAAAATGCGTTTATATGGGAGAGATAGGGAAAACGAGGAGAGTTCTGAGGTAGAGCAGGGACTGAAGGAGGGATAGATATGCTTTATACGACAGAGATAGGGCATACGAGGGGAGGTGCTAGTGCAGACAGAGGTTAAGGAGTACGGTATAAGTTTATATGAGGAATATATGGAAAACGGGGGCAGGCGGTATGATAGACAGAAGCTGGGCCACTTTTACGTTTATATGGGAAAGGATAGGGAAAACGAGGGTAGATGCGACAGTTCAAGGAGGAAAATGCGTTTATAGGGGAGAGATAGGGAATACGAGGGCTGATGCTGGGTTAGTCAGATGCTAAAGGAGGGAGGGATACGCTTTATACGAGAGAGATAGGGAATACAAGGAAAGATGTTATACTAAACAGGACTTGAAGGGTACGATATAGCGTTTTATATGAGCGAGATAGCGAACCGAGGAGAGGTATTAGGCTAGGAGTTTTGAATGATAGAGTAGGCGTTTATATGCGAGAGATAGGGTATACGAGGGTCGATGCTAGGCTAGACAGGGTTGAAGTAGGGAATGCGTCTTATATGAGAGAGGTAGGGGAATATGAGGAGAAGTGCTAGGTAGACAGGAAGGTCTGAATGACAGAGTATGCGTTTATATGGGAAAAGATAGGAAAAACGAAGGTAGGTGCTAGGTTGAGAGAGTCTTCAAGGTGGAAAATGCATTTATATGAGATCGGTAGGACATATGAGGAGAGGTGCTAGTCTAGACATGGGTTGAGGAGCAGAGTATACGTTTATATGGGAGAAATATGGAAAACGGGAGAGATACAAGGATAAACAGGGGTTGAAGGAGGAGGAATGTAGGTTTATACGGTAATATAGAGAGTAATTCGATTATAAAACTTTTATCATCCAGCGCTGCAACACTTTTAGGGTTCAGGGTTAGATTTCAATCAATTGTTTGCTCCGATCTCGATTTTTCATGGTTTTCTCTGGTCTGCTGTCGAATGCTGTAGTGGTATTTGCTATCACGATTCCCTTTCAATCCATTTCTCACGTAAATTTGTAGGGTTCAGGGTTAGATTTCAATCAATTGTTTACTCCGATCTCGATTTTTCATGGTTTTCCCTGGTCTGCTGTCGAATGTTGTAGTGGTATTTGCTATCACGATTCCCTTTCAATCCATTTTTCACGTAAATTTCTGGGGTTCAGGGTTAGATTTCAATCAATTGTTTACTCCGATTTCGATTTTTCATGGTTTTCCCTGGTCTGCTGTCGAATGCCTGCGTGGTTTCCCGTCTATCACGATTTTCTTTCATTTGCATCTTTTTTGTCTCTAGAGACCTTTTGTTTGATTTCCCTGTCGGTCACACACTCTATCCGCCAGTCGCTCAGACCTTTGATTTTTTTTCATGGTTTCCCCTGGTCTGCAGGCGAATGCCTGAGTGGGTTCTCATCTATCACGATTTTCTTTCATTTGCAACTTTATGCTTCTAGAGTAATCTGATGGTTTCCCTCGTTCGATTGCCGTTGGTTGTTTACTCTGCCATATTTTTCATGGTTTTCCCTGGTCTGTAGGCGAATGTCTGGGTGGTTTCTCATCTAGCACGATGTTATTGCATTTTTATTTGATTTACATCTTAACCTATATGCTTCTAAGGTCTTTTGTTTGATTCCTGTTGGTTGATCACTCTGACATATTTTTTAGGGTTTTCCCTGGTCTGCATGCGAATGCTGGAGTGGTTTCTCATCGACACCGATTTCCTTTCATTCTATATAATTTGTATCTTTTACGTGTGCTTTTAGAGTCCCTGGTTCGAGTTCCGTTGGACGCTTGCTCTGACATATTTTTCATGGTTTTCCATGGTCTGCAGGCGAATGTCTGGGTGGTTTCTCATCTATCACGATTTTCTTTCATTTGCATCTAGGTTTCGTTGCGCGGAGGGAATGCTTGCCTCCTGCTCGGTCAACGGATCGTTCATCACCTTCACGAGTCAAGCTCTCCGAATCTGCACGATTATAGCCGAACAATACATACATCTTCACAATACTTTACACTTTCTCTCTAAGCATACGAAGCTATACGGAGACGCTCGAACATCAGTGTAACACGAATTGAAATATATAAGAGCTTACACGCTTCATCACCGTTTTTAGTATTAATAATCAGGATATAATTGATTAAAAAAGGGTTCGTGCTTTCTCTATAAATAGAGCGAACTTGAGTATTCAAATTCATTCTATTGACCATCTCTGAGCTGTTAACATCGCGGTTCTCTCAGAAAATAATCTAAAGTGTTAACAATGTGAAGATGAGTACATTTCCTTGAAGAAGGGTTAATACGTTATATAATTGATGCATAAAGGTTCGTGCTTCCTCTATAAATAGAGCGACCTCTAGCATTGAAATTCATTCTGTTGATCATCTCTGAGGTGTTAACATCGCTGTTCTCTCAGAAAATAATCAGCTTTCTAAGTGATATCAAGGTGAAGAGACGAACATTTCCTTGAAGAAAGGTAAATACCTTATTATATCAAGAAGAAAAATGAATAAGTCCTCGTATAAGGATATCATTCCTAGTGTCTCAGGATATTCTTGTGGTAAATGCTGTAAGAAGTTCCTCCGTGGATATGATAAAAGACGACATGAGCTACGTTGTAAAAAGCTCTTCAAGTGTAAATATTGTAATGTAGCCTTCAAAGACAGTTATAAGGGACGTCGACACGAAGATGCGTGTGAAATAAACAGACCTGAGAAGAAACGTAGATTAGAACCGTCAAAGCAAGAGTTGTTATCTGCAATGGAGGAGTGTGACATGAAAGAATATGAAACTTTATTCCATGGACGTTTGAAATCGTATTTTATACGATGTGAATCACTAAGGACCTGAATATATACCTGCATGAAGCAAAACAGCGGATAATCCAGGCTGTGCATAAAGAGCTTGGTATTCACAAGAGTTTGAAAATTAATCTGTTAGCTGAGTGTAGATTTGTTAACAGTATCGGAGAAACCTGTGACAAGACATTTAAAACCAGAAATCAAGCTGTTTTCCTAGAAACGGATCTGGACTCTATGCTGGAAACCAAAATGAAGAAATTGGTTACTGAAATGGAGGAATCACAACTAAAGGGTAGCAACTGGGCTCTGCTTGCTGTGGAAGGGGTGCGCCTTCGTATTAACAAGTACAATCCGCTACGAGGAAGTAGCTACATACCCCTACCTCCATCTGTTGAAGCAAGAAAAGCCTGCATTAACATCCAGAATTTAACTGATGAGCTATCCTTTATGTACTCTATATTAGCCAAATTTGTCAGCGTCAAGCCTCAACGGGTGAGCAAATACGAACAATTCCAAGATATGTACGACTTCAGCTGTGTTTCCTATCCTACTCCACTTTCTCAAATACCTAAATTTGAGAAGCTTAATAGGATGTCTATCAACGTTTTCGGCCTGGATGAGAAGCATGAAGTGTATCCGATAAAGGTTGCTGACACTGAACTACCTGACCACTGTGACCTCCTGCTATTGAGTGACAGTAGTGGAAAACATCACTATGTATATATCAAGAATTTTGAGAAGCTCGTTCGATGTCAAAAAACTAAGCATGGTAGAGTGATATATACCTGTAAGCGGTGCTTTACACATTTTAACAATCAATATGGACGAAGTGGGCTGGAAAAACTGGAAGAACATGCAGACATCTGTAATCAGCATGGTGTTGCAAGGGTAGTTATGCCTACATAGGAGAAATCAATTGTACAGTTTAAAAATGTGGAGAGGATGCTGAAAGTACCTTATGTCATCTATGCGGATTTTGAGAGTATTCTCACTCGATGTCATACGTGTATTCCCAGTCCTGAAACTTCCTATACAACCCCTTATCAAGAGCACACAGCAATGAGCTTCTGTGTTTACGTTAAACCATCAACCAACGTTGAACATCTTTAAACTGGTCTTCCTAAGCATCCCTATGTATATCGTGGTGTTGATGCTGCTCAGAAGTTTATGGAATACCTGTCATTCCTTGCAAAGGAGATTAATAATATATACAAATCTGTCATGCCCCTGAAACTTACAGATCAACAGCAGATGGATTTTAGCGCCTCTACAGTATGCTACTTGTGTGGAAAAACCTTTACTGAAGAGAACTATAAAGTACGCGACCATGATCACATCAGTGGTGAATATCGGGGGAGTCTGCATAATGAATGTAATTTAGCCTGCAAAACACCTAAATATATCCCTGTCTTCATGCACAACCTCAGTGGATATGACTCACACTTCATTGTTAAGGAGCTGGGATGTACAAGTGAGCGGGTGGAAGTAATTCCTAGCTCTGAAGAAAGCTATATATCATTCTCCAAGTATGTTGAAGATATAAAGCTCCGGTTTGTGGATAGTTTTCGCTTCCTGAGTACAAGCTTGAATAAGCTGGTAAAAAATCTAACATCGTACCCTGAAACATTGAAGTACTTCGGAGAAGACAAGTTGAAGTTGATTACCCGTAACTGTGTATTTCCCTATGATTACATCGCTTCATGGGACGTCTTGAACGAAACCTGCTTACATCCTAAGGACTCCTACAATAAATTAAATGAAGAGAAAATTAGTGATGCTGACTACGATCATGCTAAAAATGTATGGGAGCTGTTTAATGTCAGAAACCTGGGCGAGTACAGCGACCTCTACTTAATCTCTGATGTGCTTCTCCTAGCTTATGTCTTTGAGACATTTAGGGAGCAAACACTCAAAACACACAAAGTCGACCCTGCACATTATTTCACCTCTCCAGGACTTACATGGGATGCCATGTTACTGTACACTGGAATTCAGCTGGAATTGTTACAGGATTATGATCAATTACTCATGGTGGAATCTGGCATAAGAGGAGGTTTATGTCAAGTTTCCCACCGCTATGCAGAGGCTAATAACACCTACATGGAGAAGTATGATCCGTCGAGACCAACCCAATTTATTACTTATGAGGACGCCAACAACCAATATGGGTGGGCAATGAGTCACACTCTCCCTTATGGTGGATTTGAGTGGGTATCACCTGAAAAAATTGACTTAGAAAGACTACAAGAAGATGATCCTTACGGCTACATATTAGAAGTCGACATCGAGTATCCTGCAGAACTTCACGATCTACACAACGATCTACCTTTCCTGCCTGAGTGTATGACGCCTAAGGGCTCTCCTACAAAGAATCTGATACCTCATCTAGGACCTCGAAATAAGTATGTACTACATTACATGGCGTTGAAGCAAGCTCTTGATCATGGACTACGGTTAACAAAAATCCATCGTGTGCTACAATTCCAACAGTCTCGATGGTTAAAACCGTATGTGGAATTTAACAACAGACTACGACAACAGGCCGCAAATGATTTTGAGAAGGATCTCTACAAATTGTTCAGCAATGCTATGTTTGGAAAAACTATGGAGAACCTGCGTAACCGTATGGATATACGGCTGGTGACAAATGAGAAGACTCTGGAAAAGTTAATTGCAAAACCAACGTTTATCGACAGGACTATATATGCTTGTAATCTAGCTGCTGTACATATGGCCTCCCGACAGATCGTATTCAACAAGCCTATATACATCGGTATGAGTGTGTTGGATATCTCCAAGACATTAATGTACCGGTATCACTATGATGTGTTGCTACCGTATTATGGAGCTGAAAACCTGAAGCTTATGTATATGGACACTGATTCGTTCATTCATCGTGTTACAACTGAAGATGTGTACCAGGATAAGCTACGTTTTCTTGAGCATCTAGATACTGCTGATTATCCTACAAGCCGTATATGCTATTCACCTCTAAACAAGAAGGTACTTGAAAAAATTTAAAGATGAGGCTAATGGTAAAATCATTCAACGCTTTGTAGGGCTACGACCTAAAATGTATGCCCTAGATATCGACGGTTCAATGATAAAAAAGATTAAAGGTATAAAACGTAGTGCTATTAAGCAGTACGTCACGTTCGAGAGCTATACTGACTGCCTTAAAACAAGAGAAATTATCAGAACGCCCATGAATCTGATCCTGTCGCGACAGCATGCTCTTGCCACAGTACAACTGAATAAAATTACATTGACACCATACGACGATAAAAGAATTATTGCTGAGGACGGTATAACGACATACGCCTATGGACATTACAGCATTACAAGTAGTGCATAAGAGAATGTAAGTCGAATATGAAGATTTTCTCGTGAGTCTACAATCTTAAAAAATGAAGGTTATCCGTGTGCTGTATATGCAGCTAGCTGACAACCGATGAAGAAAGAAGAAGATGGAAGGGAAGGTGGTAACCCTGCCATTAGGAGCAATCCTAGTGCTGGTCTCAAGCCTAGATAAAAAGGGGAGAGACGCCTACAACGAACTAAAATAAAGGTATGTTGACGTAAACTTTTCAATTAAAACTCTCGAATAATAAAACCTGAATAAAACATTGCAATTTCACTAAAAGAAAGTTGAGGTTATCTTTGGTTAGCCAGATTAGGCTAGTCGATGACCGAGTAGAATAGATGATGAGAGGAACGTTTAGGATTGGTGGGTTAATCCAGGCTAGGCTCTCGTACTTATTGTCCAAGTTATGAAGGATGAATTAGTTTAGATTGCCTTAGCAATGGGTTGGTTACGTGTTGTTCTTACGTTTTGTTACGTGGTTGCATGATTGGTACGTGTTGTTACGTCGTGTAACGTTTCTGGTTACGAGATGTCACGTGATGTTGCGAGGATACGTGCTTATGTTAGTTAGTGTGACGTCTTGTCATGCTGTTATGTTACGTTGTGTTACGTGGTTATTGTTGGTTACGTTAGATGATGTTAGGAATGAATAGACAATTAGAAGATCCAGAGCAAACATGGTAGCAATAGGTTAAGACGTATACTTCGCTGTAAACCGATATACAGTTTGTCTCTCTCCGTTTCGCGCACTAGTTTAACATATATAAAGTTTGTAAGGTTTAGAAAATAAGTACATAAAAGTGTTGCAGCGCTGGATGATAAAAGTTTTATAATCGAATTACTCTCTATATTACCGTATAAACCTACATTCCTCCTCCTTCAACCCCTGTTTATCCTTGTATCTCTCCCGTTTTCCATATTTCTCCCATATAAACGTATACTCTGCTCCTCATCCCATATAAACGTATACTCTGCTCCTCAACCTATGTCTAGACTAGCACCTCTCCTCATATGTCCTACCGATCTCATATAAATGCATTTTCCACCTTGAAGACTCTCTCAACCTAGCACCTACCTTCGTTTTCCCTATCTTTTCCCATATAAACGCATACACTGTCATTCAGACCTTCCTGTCTACCTAGCACTTCTCCTCATATTCCCCTACCTCTCTCATATAAGACGCATTCCCTACTTCAACCCTGTCTAGCCTAGCATCGACCCTCGTATACCCTATCTCTCGCATATAAACGCCTACTCTATCATTCAAAACTCCTAGCCTAATACCTCTCCTCGGTTCGCTATCTCGCTCATATAAAACGCTATATCGTACCCTTCAAGTCCTGTTTAGTATAACATCTTTCCTTGTATTCCCTATCTCTCTCGTATAAAGCGTATCCCTCCCTCCTTTAGCATCTGACTAACCCAGCATCAGCCCTCGTATTCCCTATCTCTCCCCTATAAACGCATTTTCCTCCTTGAACTGTCGCATCTACCCTCGTTTTCCCTATCCTTTCCCATATAAACGTAAAAGTGGCCCAGCTTCTGTCTATCATACCGCATGCCCCCGTTTTCCATATATTCCTCATATAAACGTATACCGTACTCCTTAACCTCTGTCTGCACTAGCACCTCCCCTCGTATGCCCTATCTCTGTCGTATAAAGCATATCTATCCCACCTTCAGTCCCTGCTCTACCTCAGAACTCTCCTCGTTTTCCCTATCTCTCCCATATAAACGCATTTTTTCCTCCTTGAAGGTTCTCTCAACCTAGCATATACCCTCGTTTTCCTCGTCTCTTCATATAAAAAGTCATACTCTACCCTTCAAACCCTGAATAGTCTAGTACCTCTCCACGTATCCCCTATCTCTCCTGTAAATATGTTCATATTCCCCCTGCTTCAGCATCTGTCTATCCTAGCCTCTGTTCACGTTTTCCCTATCTTTCCCATATAAATGCATATTCCACATCTCAACCCCTATCTAGTCCAACACTTCTCCTCGTATTCCACGTATCTCTCATATAAACCACATCCTCATTCCTTCAACCTCTATCTAGCCTAGCATCGATCCTCGTAGTCCCTATCTTCCCCATATAAACGCATTTTCCTCCGTGAACCTCCGCATATACCCTCGTTTTCCCTATCCTTTCCCATATAAACGCAAAAAGTGGCCCAGGATGGACCTATATCCTCTACTTCCGTGTATGTGTAAGAAGGGTACAGTAGCCTAAAGCGATAGTTAGATTTTTAAAAAGCGGATCGCTATATTGATGGTTTTGAAATTGCATGCTCTTTGCTGACCAAGAGAAAAAAACGAATATCGACCTACCACCCGAAAAGGAGAAGTATATATTTGAAAATGGTTAGCTTACATAAATTGTGTTCTTTCACGAGATCTACATTTTTGTGCAGTAATATTTGGTCTATGTGTTGTGGTTTAGTTATACAAGTGCTTCAGAATGAAAAGGACTCCACAGGCTATTCCAGGAAATTCAAGATATACATTTTATTTATTATACAAATGCCCTAAGCATACGGTATTGTAATCAAAATCGTTAGAACCATTTTTGTGAAAACAAAAACTAATAAAAAATTTTTAATATAAAGGGTAGTTTGGGGTGTTTGTCACATCCTTGGAAGACGACCATACAGTTACTCAAGAAAATGTTCGTCTGCACCTGAAAAAATTCTAGCAGTCAAATTATTGGAGGGAAAAATCTAATTTTTTGGACAAAGGTGAAATGGTAATGCAGTTTGCGTGTTTTGGTAGTGTTTCAGATGGCTTATTTTATCAGATTTGCAATTTTTTTAAAAAATAAACCAAAATTGTAATACTTTTGTACCTGGCGTTTTTAAAATTATCTTACATGCATTGAATAGAGCAATTTTGTTTGTGTATTACTTGATTTTGCGCTGAAAATAGTATTTTATTTGACGGAGGAATAAAATGTCAAAGTTGGGAATTTTCAACGTTTTTGCCTTAATTCCTCATTTTCGTCTAACTTTTTACTCATTCACGAATTTATTTCTCCACCGGTTTGTCACATGTTGATAAAAGTGTGTGCATGTATGCACAAAAAGATGCTCCACCCAAGGTATGAAAGATGATTTTTAGCATATTTTGGCATATTTTTCAAAATATTATGTAACTGATAAAATGAACGATTTGGAAATCTGCCGAAACACGTAAACTGTATTACCATTTAATCTTTATGTTAAAAAAATAGATTTTTCAATCTATTGATTTGGGTGTTAGAATTTTTTAAAGTGCAGACGAATACTTTGAGCAACTGGACTATATGCTAAGTTCAGTATTTAACCGACTTTTCGTTTTTTTAGTTAAGCTGTTCGCAGACAGACAGACACACACACATGGACTTTTTTCTAAAAACGTTTCTATTTTTTCATTCAGCAGCCTCAAAATATTTATTTTCGGCGAAATCTCGGTATCGAATTTTTTGTGGAATGATTACTTGCTATAGGTTAGTTGAAAAAGTAAAATTGAAAAAAAAAACATAATTCATACTGTGAAGGGGTTTGAAGGTAGAAGACAAACTCCGAAAGGAAAGATTTATCTAAATGCTTATCTTAAGTTTTCTAAGACATTTTCTCAGCTACTTCTGTTTCAAGAAATGCCAGCTCAAACCAACACATAAGCCACTTTCGCATGCCAACCTCACCATCAACAAAGCGAGTGGAAAGGTGTAGCTGTTACATCTCATGCTATTATGCCGTCGTGAAATGCTCAAGTTCGACAACATACAAAATTGTACCCATTCCACACCTCCTTCTCTAAGATATTCTTACTTGCTATAATTTTATAAGGATCCAGAGTATCTCTAGAGTTTGTCAGCACTACTGTACAGTCTCAGAAGACGGTCTCCCAAAGCTGGTTTAAAATGCAAGCACGATGTATTCTTTTCTGGAGCTGTACGCTGAAGGATGGCTGCCCATACAGATGAGCATCTGTTAGCATAGACGTGCTCGCGAGACAACTCAGCAATACTTTGAACTATGTAGGTTAGAGGAAGTTGTGGGAACATTGTAGACGACTACACGTACAAGTTCGGGATAGCCACAAACCCATGTAACGGTCACAGATGCGACTAGTTCCTCGGTTACAGATATCATGGTGACGGGAACAGCCGACAACTACAATTCGCCGGAAATACCCCAGCTGGTTAGGTACAGTTTCTTTCTAACGGTACATAGACAGTTGCTTTATCGACAAAAATATGGTAAAAGTCATTTCGCTAGCTTTTCCGCCTGTCGCGAGGTATTTGTGATTCGAAACTTGCACTTATTCCAGCATTGCGCTTACATTTAAAGCGTATAGAATAGGCATGGGTCGTCCGATGTTGTCCCTTTTGTATTCTTGGAACGGACAGACATAATGTCTTTAAAGATGAAGAAACAAAAGGATGTTACACAACAAGAGAATTTTGCCTCCAATCACTCGTCCGAAACCAAAAAGATTTGGGTAACCCCTAGAAGTATATTTTTAGAAAGTTTAAAATTCTAATCCGAAGCCTGGAAGAACTGTTCAGGAATAAAATATTAACAATGGAAGCAATGTACGAGGGCAGTCCCAGAAGTACCCGACCTGACGTATATATAACGGTTGTTGTTTCAAACAAATGACTATGGTAGAGAGTACCACCCTTATAAAACTTAAGTTTGAAGTTTGACGATGCTACTTTGTTTAGTAATTGTTTGGCAGTCATTAATAGTGAACTCTATAAGCGAATTTCTAAACATGGATAAAACTGGCCATCGTTATGTGATACAATACTTTCATTTGAAAGGTCTTAGTCCAACTAATATTAAAGCTGAGCTAGATTCTACTCTGAGGGAGTCTGCTCCTTCGTTGACAATAGTGAAATATTGGGTGGCAGAGTTTAAGCGAGGCAGTACGAGGTGTCAAGACGAACATCGTAGTGGTCGACCAAATGAGGAAAATCCATAAATTGGTATTGGATGACCGTCGACTGAAAGTGCGCGAGCTAACAGACATCGTAGACATTTCAAAAAGTGCTGTACATCGCATATTAACCGAAAATTTAGTCATGAGAAAGCTGTGCGCAAGATGGGTGCCGCGTTTACTCACAATGGAACAAAACCTGCGTCGTGAGGATGTTTCAGTCGAGTGTTTGGCGATGTGTCGCTGCAACAAATCCGAGTTTTTGCGTCGATTCTTAACCGTGGATGAAACATGAGTCCATCACTTCACACCTGAGACGAAGGAACAGTTTAAACAATCGATTGAAAGGGGAGAATCGGCTCCAAAGAAGGCGAAGACAGTTCCATCTGCAGGCAAGGTCATGGCGTCAGTTTTTTTGGGATGCGCGTGAGATAATTTTCACTGATTATCTTCAAAAAGGAAAAGCAATCAATGGCGAGTGTTATGCAGACTTATTGCAGCGTTTGAATGATGAAATCAAGCAAAAACGGCTACATTTAGCGAAAGAGAAAGTTCCGTTAAATCAACACAATGCACCAGTTCACACATCCTTTATCGCCATGGCCAAAATCAATGAGTTAAAGCTCCAATTGCTTTCTCATGCACCCTATTCGCCGGACTTAGCTCCCTCTGATTATTTTCTGTTTCCAAAGTTGAAGAAATAACTTGGTGCTAAAAGATTCGCCAACAATGGAGAGGTGGAGTATGCGGTTGATGGCTATTTTGCAAAACTCGACGGTTCTCACTATAAACAGGGTATCGAAGGTATTGAACATCGCTGGGAAAAGTGTATCGAGCTGAAAGGAGACTATGTAGAGAAATAAAGATGTTTTTTCCACAAAAAAATTGTTTTCTTTGTTAGGTCAGGTACTTCTGGAACAGTCCTCGTAAAAACTACACTATAGGGATATAAAATTGCATTATATTGTATACCAACAGTTCGGTTCACCAACCTTGAAACATATTGTGACGCAGCGGCTATGGCTCAGGGTTAGAGGTCGTCGCTGCCGCCAAGTCGGAGGTGAACAGAGATAAGCAACGCTCTCGGGAGAGAATCAGTTTAGTTGGGTTTGCCAGTGAGCGAACAAGTTAGTGGGTGTGTTTCCGGTGCGAAGAGGGGTGCCGTTCTCCGAGCGAGTTTGTGGCGACTGTTGTGGTGTATGAGTGCTGCTGCGGAGCGAGGGATTGTGCAGGTCTTGTGTTCGACTCCCCAGCGAGTGAACCGTCCAGAAGAAGAGGCCATCTCGAAGGAAGTGAAGTGACGCAAAATTGAACTAGTTCACATAAGTAACAGTGTGAACTAAGTGAAGTCTCAGTGAAAGATGAAGTAGATAAAAACAGTGAAGTGACATTGAGAACTTAGAGAAGTGACAGTTGAAAAGTGGACGAAGACACAATATGATGATACATGCATGGCAAAACTGTGGATACAATATTGAAAAATCAGGGGCGGACTTTTCGAAATGTTCTCAAAACGATGTTACGTATTGTGTATGTGGTGAAGATGCATGTGAAAATGCAGCGGTCGTGAAGTGTTTGTACTGTTCCAGGATGCTGTTGGGCTCAAACCCAGTTATCACCGATAAGGTGGAGACAAAGATGGACCTAACTATATATCGTTAATGCACAAGAGTTACAAAAGCATCTACCGTGTTGGCATGATAGTATGAACGTCGGATAAAGAATACAGTAAGAGTCGAGGCAATGCCAGAGCGGCATATCTGAATTCAAATTTCGAATCACGATAATTCGAGACAGCCGAAAAGCTAGAGTAGTGACTTTTACCATGCTTTGTCGCCTAAAAATTTACCTACGTATATGCCAACTTATGAAGAAATCTAGGCTGTCCAGTTTTAGTACTTCCCTCGTGAGTGTAGATAGGTCTACTGGGAACTATTCGCTTTTATCGCTGGAACTCGTTAACCCACCTGTATGTAGCAAGGTACGTAGCACTATGGTTTTATTATTCTGTCTGGAGAGAGATATATCAACTGGTTGCCTTGCAGAAAGCAATGCCCATATTTAGAATTCTTTCAAGCTTGTTTGTCTTGTGCCATGATGTAGTGGATTGGAGCGTGGTATTCCGATTCCTAGCCATGGGATGCGCATGGATTCGAACCCACCCATAGTGATGCGGATATTTCAACCTATGTATAGGACCGGTGGCCACTCAGCATCGTGATACATTTGAGGAACTACGGTAGGTAGCGGCCTGTAGGTCACGAAAACATTCTTACTGGGGGAAGTATGGTGTTGACCATATCTCCCCGTATCGGATGAATGATCATCCATGTCGGCCATGCGCATGTGGACGTGAGGTCGATAGCCAGTTGATAGGCCTGGGCGCAAAATAACTGTTGTACCTACTACAAATTTAAGATTTTTGAAGCTCGTCTTACATCTCCCTTCCAAGTCAAATGACTAGTTTTGTCATGAATTCTAGAATGAATAAACGCATGAAAACCATATGTGATATTATTTCAAAGCGTAGGTGCTAATAATAATAATAATAATAATAATAATTATTATTATTATTATTATTATTATTATTTATGAGAAAGGAAATATTTTTCTCTATCACAGCGTCAATACATACATTAGCAAAATGTACTGAGTGGATGACATTAAATGATACGTAATTTCGTTTTTTAACTGTTAATATAAAATACTTGTATATTATTTACTATGCAATCATGATACGCTGCTATAGTCCCGTTTAACATGGGAAAAACGGTTATTTTTAGTAACATTTCCGACCGTTCCAGTTCCAAAAACTTCTAGGTTACAAATAACGTTCCCAAGTAACAGTTAAATACGCCCAGAGTATTTTGCTATTTATACATAACTGTAACAGAAAGCTGCTCGTGATCCACCCTTATTTGGCCAAACTGGGCACCTAAGTATCAAATCCTGAGTCTTCGTCCCCTAACAAACATTTTCAAGTGGCAAGATGGTGCTCCCCTCCTTTCCTCTATCCCTTCGATCCTACGTATATTCAGCCATGCACGTGCGAATTCGCAACGTACTGTTAACTAAGATATACGCCGCGTTAGTGTGAATATTATTTTAATTGCTACTCACTTAATTCACGTCCATCATCATAAATTGTAGTAACCGGTTTGTGTCAGATTCCATGACGCTAAAATTATAGGCTCCAAAAATGCATCTGGGGTAATTGCATTACGCATGTGTATTACAAGAGCTCAGTAGCATAATTAAATCTGATTGGCCAGAAGATTTCTAGTGGGCGTTGCCCTCTGTTGAATTTTGGAAGCAGGGAAGGCTTAGAGGTTTCGCATCACATACATACTTGTTTGTTGTATTGTAAGGTTACATACTCTCTACTTTAGGAATTGGTTAGAAATATACTGGAACGATAGTTGGAGGACTGTTATTTTGGAATTGTAGGTACTAACTGGGCCTAAGGGTAATTAATAGAACGGTTCATCCTTGGAACCTTTCAAAAGAACAGTTAAGATATTTTTTCCTACCTTCAATCTAGTTTGTTCCAGAGCAATGTATACATCTTCAGAACAGAGTTATCGTATATTTAGTCACTGTTACCCATAACAGGATATTAGGACTTAATATGTTAATCGTTACCTGTAACTGTTAACGCAGAGTAATTACGGCAATTATAACTGTTACACGAAAACAACGGTTTGTCACATCCTTAACACCTGATGACCGCGCAACTCCAATGTTAGGATTAGGACTAGACAAACGGAGGGGCCTGCAGTCACTGGGGCACAACACCGTACATAGGCCGTAGTAGGCCCTTTGTGCTTCCAACGTGACCTCTGAGAAAAAAAATTGAGTTTTATTTATGGCCACTCTTTAACTACTATGGTCCTTAGCGTCCTATTCCATATTGGGCGTGAAAGATCGGTAATTTTGCTCAGAGGCCTCTTTATCATGCTTGAGGTCCTTTTACGTGCCGTAAGTCTACGACACGGGACCACCGGCTTTACTTCCTTTCCGAAGGAAGCCATGCTAAGGATGTTTACGCCCGAAAAAAATTCATCGCCCTCCGCCGGGTTTGAACTGAGAAAGGGATAAAGGGGAGACCAGGGCGACTAGATACGGACGATGATTCGCGCTAGCAAGGTAGAAATCTCTAACGATTCCAGAATGACAGCAGTCCTGACGCCGGGTGTCCTACCTAGGGTCCCGGAATAGAACGAGGCACCCCCAGGAAGGCGCTCCAGGTGGCCAGCCAAGTGCTAGGAAGAACTCTCTACACAATGCAAGTGCCACCGTCCCGCCGCAACGCACAAACTGCCGTAACCTGACCCTACAACCTTGAAACATGAGATGAAACAGATGAAGGAAATAATGGAGACAGGAAATTCACGGTAGAAAAGGAACCATCCCAGCATTCGCCTACAGATATGGAGAAACCGTGAAAAATCCACAGCCAGAGTGACCGGCACGACGGGAATCGAACCAGGGATCTCTCAAAATGCGAGCCTTAGACGTTGTCGCGGAGCCATTTCGCTCAGTTTAACTCCAATGCCGGATTACCCCAGAATTTACGATCCAAACATTTTAAAATGTGCCTTTGGTGCTCATATTTGATGCTCTACTGAATCACTCAGGTTGAAGCCTGCAATAGCAGGGATGACATGATATGAAGCAGGATGTAGAGCGAGAGGATGCGATCTCGTGACGCTGGAAACTGGAATCAAAAGGCAATAACCTCTAGATCGTCTGGTTCAGTGATTTCAATTGGTTGGTTGCGGGCACCTAAATCAAATGAAATATAGTGAAAAGATCGCACTTCGCTTCATTTCCAAACAATTTGCAAGTCAGTCAAGCAGAGAATAGACTCTGTTAACATAAACATGTAGCTCCATGCATTTGTTATAATACTCTCACGCTACATTAGCTTCTAATTGAGTAGTGGCTCATATTTTTAAACATCTATGTGATTTATTCATTCTTTTTTCTTGTGAGATTTATGTCCGAGCGCAGGTGTGGGCTGCTTCCCCTTCCCTTGTTTTTATCTGCTGTAGCTGCTGTCGCTGCAGACTGCTGGAGTTTTTGCTAGTATCACGCGTAAGATCTAACTACAAAAATACAAAATGATATAAATCAGCTTTCAGAAATCATCGTTGCTAATTTTTAATGGTGTTTAACGGCCTTTCTTACCGAATACGGCTCCACAAGCGTGGAGGTGGCACATGAAGTGATAATTGAAAAAGGAAATTTGGGAAGGAAAGGTTCCAGACCTAAATTTAGGGTGCCTACCCGACATTTGCCAGTTGGAAGACTGCGGAAAACCTGGAGAAAACCCCAGTCAGAGAGAATGGTCCTGGTGGAATTTGAAATGTTCACAGATGCATGCCTTGGCGACCTCGGCCACCCATGTCGGTAGTGTTGGTGGTTATAGCCTGATCTTATTTACTGGAAAAGCCCTGAGGAATGCGCACTATGAACTTTATGATCCCAAAGAAGGATAACATAATATATTTCTTTCTTTTAAATACAAATTAAAGAGTGCCCAAAATGCTGCTAAGTGTCAAAAGCTTGTTTAGGAGTTACAGGCACAACATTAATTCCGGATGCATTTGAGACATACCAATGTGTAATATTCTGACAGCTTTACTTATGGAACTGAAAGCTACAGGACTTAGCGGTGCCCTGGGTACAGTGGCAATAGCGCATTCAACCTTATAAGAAAACAGTTACTAGTCGGCCACGATATGAATGCGTGTGGAGAGAAGAGGAACCAAACAGTTACGAAACAAGTGAGCGGGACATGGGAAGGACGGTCAGGTAAAGAAAACAGCCGCAGTTGCGAGTTGCATTTACTAGCGAGGCTGAGGCCTGTACCGTTTACATCGTGCGACTGTACAGGATGAGCCAAAAGACTCCGAACCGCCTGCGCGGTGCTTTTCCTGTCCGCGTCCTTGGCGCTCGTTGCCGTCTGCTGCTATCATAGAAAGGCGCGAATGAAACTATAGAGCATTTTTAAAACTACTTTTAAAGGCTTTGCTTACCAACTTTATGAAAGGAGATGCTGAAACTGGCCACCGTCGTTGTCCATAAATGTTTTGTGCAGTGCATATTCGTCTATAGCTTAATGTTTACCAATTATGCAAGATTATGTAAAATTCCTTTCGAATGAAGGGGACTTCACAGGCTATTCTCAAAAACATTCAAGATATAATTTTATTTGTCATGTAAATATTTTGTATATATGGTACTTTAATCAAAGTCGTTTGAGCCATTTATGAGGAAATAAAATATTTCGAAGAATGTTCAATGTAAAGAGTAGTTGTGGTAGAGGGATTGTCTTGAAAATCTTCGTGTCATATCTTTTAAAGATACTGAATTTAAATACCAAGTTTGATATTTATCCGACTTTTCGTTTTTGGGTTTGCTGTTCACAGTCACATACCCACACAAGATGGTTTTCTAAAAATGCTTTTTGTGGATTCAAGGAGTCTCAAAACGTGTATTTAAGGTGAAATCTCTGTAACGAATTTTTGAGTGAATGCAGTATTCCCCTACTAACTATACTTAAGCAGTAGAGATAGTAAAAGTCCTTATTTATACCCTAGACTGCTATATCCCCGCAAACCGTAGATTAGAAACTTATATTCAAACGTTGCCTATTTTGCCAAGCAAATTATGTTCATCTACAGCTAAGATTCTTGCAACACGTTTATTCGTTGAAATGCCTCACTTATATTAATTACTGATGGTTGCACAAATACAGAATCTTTAAAAATGCAATAGATTAATGTAGATGTAAAAGCACGATACTATAGAAATATCTCGTTGTAGGTATAATCTTTCGGCGAGTGGATTACCGTTCCAAAAAGTGCTCTACTGGACTCCAAAATATATGGTTACTCGCTCTCAAATTTATTTAGTTTTAATCCTTTGTTACTTGAGCGGAAGGGTTTCGCCCACAAAATAATAATAATAATAATAATCTGTACTATATCCCGTGCTATAGGTGAATGTTTAATTATCTAGCATAATTATTTCTCAAATACACCGAGGGAGCAACCACAGATAGTACATTTAATTCTTTCTTACGAAATATGAACATTCCAACCGGTGTAATTTGTAATTTTCATTTAATATTTTCTGCTGAAATAATCAAAACCAAGCTTGAAGCAATAAACAAGAGGGGAGAAAATGCAAGCTTTTACTATGTAGGATTTGAACCCACGCTACCACTTCGTTACACTGAAATTGCGGCAAATAATACCACTCAACTATTTAGTATCTAGAATCTCAGCTTTTAAATGACTGTTATCTAGCTTCATACTATGCGAATTCCTGTTTCCACCTCCAAATTTTACATGTAGGTTATATCCTTTTAAGACGATTTTAAGTCTATATTAGACGTTTTAACTTCATTAACCAAAACCAAAATGTGATGCTTCTTTATCATATTCTTACATGTGTTCTATTGAGACATCCAGCAATGAGCACCATATCCTTAATTTATCCCTTTTGAAGCTGTCAATAACTTGATTATTCTTTGTTCATTTTCTATGCACTACTTTCATCTCGAAATGCCTTCTTTACATCAGCACGACAGCACAACAACAGCAATTTTTCTTTTCTCTATCGTGTGCCTATGGTAGGCCAAGGAAGTTTTGTATTCCACCCAAAATTTCTACACAATATTTCACAGAAATACAGTTTTTGAGGTCTCCTGATCTCGATAAAAAGCATTTTAGAACATGCGCTCTCTCTCTCTCTCTCTCTCTCTCTCTCTCTCTCTCTCTCTCTGTGCGTGCCTGTTAATTTTATTTTCTCAAAAAGTGTCCAATGATTTGGATTAAAATCTCCTACGCTTAACAAATTCACACGAGGAACAAATTGTATAGTGTAAATGTTCTCTAAAATAGTCCATGAAGTCCCACTCTTATGGTATAATTTTGTATAGATGGGGAACAATACGAGATAAACAAGCACACACTTAAAAGAAACATACAGCTGGTTAAAATATACAGTTTGGGACTAATAATTTTCCTCCTATCGTTAGACAAATTAAATTAAATTGAGTTTTATTTATGGACGTTCTTTAACTGCTGTGGTCCTTAGCGTCCCATTCTATATTGGGCGTGAAAGACCGGTAATTTTGCTCAGAGTCCTCTTTATTAGACTTGAGGTTCTTTTACGTGCCGTAAATCTAAGACTCCAACTTTACTTCCCTTCCGAAGGAAGCCATGCTAAGGATTTTTACGCCCGAAAAAATCCATCGCCCTCCGCCGGGTTTGAACCCGCGACCTCGGGAACTAGAGGCTGGCACGGAGGACGACTATATCGTTAGACATTTTTGAAATATTCCATAATAACGTTTTCTCAAATGGAAGTGCGTCATCTGTCGAAAGATGCAAGTGCTTTTGCTTTGCATGAGCTTATTTCTATAACCATGTACTGACAATTTATTTCTCCATGTCTACGACTTACGAACTTATCCTTCTGTGCTTCCGATAAACATTTGAACGTTTATTCCGCATACCGCATGTAATTAAATGCTTACTGTTAAATTTGAAACTGTTTCAGACAAATAGTGTCGTGAGTAAATTAACTTCGATAGAAGGATTCGTTTTTACTATCTCTACTACGTATAGTTAAATAGGGGAAGTATTGCATTCCGCTCAAAAATTCGATATAGAAATTTCACCGGAAATACATGTTTTGAGGTCCCCTGAGTCCAGAAAAAGCATTTTAGAAAGAGGTTCGCATGTGTGTCTGTGAACAGCATAACTCAAAAACGAAAAGTCGGATAATACCAAACTTGGTATTTAGGTTCAGTATCATTCAAAGATGCGACACGAAGATTTTCAAGAAAACCCCCCCCCTCAGAATGCCATTTTACATGGAGCATTGTTGGAAAATTTTGATTTTCTCAAAAATGCCTCTAACGAATTTCATTAAAATATCATATCTTTAAGATATTTTTATGATAAATAAAATGTATATCTTGAATTTTCTAGGAATATCCCCAAAAGTCCTCTTCATTCTGAATAACTTTTGTATAACTGGTAAACCGAAAAAGAGACAAAATTTCACTACACAAAAATGTAGATCTCGTTATAACATAACATTTATGTCACATACATTTTTTGTTGAGTGAACCATTTCCGAGATTTTCCATGTTATTTGTTTGAATTTTCCAATACTTACACTTTTTCTCAAATGGGAATTCGTTATTCGACTTTTTTTCTTTTTTGTCCTGGACATGCAAACAAAATGAAATGCTCCACGTAGCAACCAGCTCTTAAAAGATTTGACTATCGCTTAAGGCCTACCATATTCCCTTGTACCTACAAGAAAATTAGCAATAAGATAGTTTCTGCATATGTACAAGAGTAGAGAAAGTTATGCGAGTGTAACACATCAGATTTTTAATTAATGCTATAATCTATAAGGTGCGTAAGTAACGTTGTAATGATTAGAAGTTAGTTGTAAGACTGTAACACATCAGATATTTAAATCTACTTCATCCCCTTTGTGTTCTTATATTTTTCAAAAGATATTATCAAATAGTCTTAAAAGTGCCCCTTTGTTAACAGTAATGCTTCAGGTAGTCTCCTTATAATTCTATTTTTGGCGCAATGGCTTCTATTTGGGCGACGCTCCAGGAATTATCTCTTTCCAAGTCGCCTAAGAATTTGCATATCAATGTCTTCGCTGTAGGTAATGTGTATTAATGTTGTCTTAAATCTTACTGGAACAACTGAATATGTAATTTAATTAAGTCCCTAGCTACAAAACCTCATATTCAGAACAGACAAACTCTTATAATGGAATACTCCTGCTTTCTTGTTATTTACTTGTATAAAGAAAGTTTCACCATTCCATTGCATATCTCCTAACACAAAGAGGAAGTTTTCGATTTTGGGCAGCCTAGTTTTTCTAAGTGATATAGGCTATAGCTTCATAGAACACATTGTTTTAAAAGAAAAGCAGCAGCAGCTATGGCCCAAGGTTATCGGGATGTCGGCGCCGGACAGTCGAAGATAAACGAAGATAAGTAGCGTTCGCCAGCGTAAGTACCGGAAGCGAAATCGTCAGATAACTAGAATCTTCTGGATGTTTCTCACTCTCGAACGCTCTGGAGCTCTGTGGAAATTTCCAACGGCTATATAAGCGAGCGCTCTCGCAAGTGAGTCAGCGAGTGCGACGAACAACGTTGTACTCCAAGCGAGTTTGTGACGACTGTTGTGCTGCCTGTGTTCGACTACTCAGCGAGTGAACCGTCCGGAAGAGGCTAATTTCATTACGCCGCTACGCCAAGAAGAGAGTGAAGTGATAGTGAAGAGTTGAGCTAAATCACATTAACGAAGAGACACTAAGAACTTGAAGTGACACTAAAAAACCTAGACAAGTAGGAATATGTTTTCTCAGCACTCTGTTCCATTGCCGTCTTGATCTGAATTGTTTAAGCTTGTATATATTGCTTCGTTGATATTTCGTGATGCGTTCGTTTGCTGTGCATCTTCAAGAAAATAAAGTAATTTGGTTTTGGCTGCAGCTTTGAGTTATCATTTGTGAAAGTTACTCCACGTTCTCATAGGTAATAAACAAGGCCCGGATTTTGACGACATAAAATTAAAAAAAGCTTTAAAATTTCCTAAATGTTCTAAAAAATGACCCGCACTGTGAAGTCAGATAAGTGATTCGTTTTTTGAATGCGAGAAATGCTACGCCAGCAAACATTCATTGCCAATTATATGAGGTTTATGGGGAAATAATAATGAGTGACAATGCCCGGCCACACACAGACAAACAAACTCAAGATCTGATAGCATCATTTGGTTGGGAACAATTCGACTACCCTCCCTACAGTCCGGATTTGCCACCAAGTGATTTTCATCTGTTTCTTCGTCTGAAGAAATTCCTTGTTGGAAAATGTTTCAACTACGATGATGTGAAACCAGAAGTGCAGTCTTCGCTTTTATCACAGGCGGAATCATTCTTTGATGAAGGCATATAAAAACTGGTCTTCCGTTACTACAAGTGCCTGAACAATGGCAGTGACTGTGGAGAAGTAGTGTAAGTTGTAAGGCAATGAATAATAAAGTATTTGGAAAATAATGTTATGTTATTTTTTAAAAAATTATCGGTACTTACTTTAAAACAGGCCCCGTGCTACACATGTAGAGATAGTAGGTACAAGCACAATGATGAGATAATTTAGAAAATTCATTAAATATATGTATTTGTACCATGTTCATGTTTGAAGAATCTGAAAAGAAAATTACTTTTGAAATAACACTAACTGTAGCATTAATTCTTTCTTGAGTTCACAGATTATACAAAAGTCATAGTGAAAAAAGAGGGCTTCAGAGCCTATGACAATATTAACCTCACTTTACTCATTTATGAATGTAAAAACGGAAAACTGACCTGTCTTATCGCTAGTTCGGGACATGAATTCATAACTGTAATGATACTTGGTTCCCGAAAATAGCCACCCCTCCATCCACAAGCAACACTTTTCAGACTAACCATTAAACAATGTGATTTTTATCCCTAAGAATGCGAATAAAGGACATACAAGATTGCCCTTATTTCTCACTTGAATAGTGAAATTTCTCATGTTTCTAAAGTTGGCCGTACGTAAAATGCCAATAATAAAACAACTCACTAAACATTGAATGCAAATGCAAAAAAGGAGTAAATAAAGATATAAAGGCCAAGAAAATGACAAAATGTAAAACCGAAAAAATGCCTACACTAGAATATGGCTTATTGGCTTAGAATGACATAATAAATGTGTATTTCCATAAACTGGGACCACAGTAGCGAAGATGAAGTGCTCATAGCTCTTAAGGTATACATTTTAGAAGCCATGTTTACTGGACATCTTTTTCTTGTTTTGGTCCATACTACCACCTATCAAAATATAGAATACATTTTTTTAACACCCGGTATAAAGTTCACAATAACTATGATGCACAATTAAAAGATGACCATCAAAATTCGGGCGCTGGTAATAATACTTGTGGTTTTGAGAATATCGATGTTATTAAGCTCATAACTTAGAGCGATAGTTATCGTAACTACTTCAGGATTAAAATCTATATCAATAATGTCGCTATTATTATAAAACACAAACATAATTTCTGCTCACGTTCTATGTAAATGCAAATCACCACTTCGCGGTGCATTCCACCACCAATACTAGCAGCCAAATTTTGAGAAGATGCCTACATTAGCAAACCCTGTAGTAGAACCGCATTTATTTTCAAAACAAATTCAATGCATGACATTTAACCAAATCTCAAAGTTTCCATTGTGTTTTGAATATCTCACAATCGGAAACAAAAGACGCACAATATTCCTCCCATGAATGTAATTATATTTAAATATGTAGGCGGGAGTTATTGGATGATTATCATGTGCTGAGTGAGATGGTTACCTGTAATCAAGCCGCGATTAGTTAATATTCAAGGCTTTCTTAAATGCTTTTCCTCCATGTTGTGCTTAGGTAATAACAATTATACTTGGCGCTACAGCCCATGAGGGCCTAGACGTGTCAACCCAACTTCCGACCTCACGCCCACGTACGCACGGCAGAGACAGGCGATCATCCAACCGATACGTGGAGATGATGTTGCCAAGATCACGCATCCCCCAGCCAGAATGTTGGCCTCCGTGGCCAGGATCGCTGCCTATCGCAGCTCCTCACTTGCCTCACGATGCTGATTGAACACCGGTCTTATACCCAGGACTTAAAATCCGCATCTCCATTGGTGGGATCGAACCCGGACGCTTTCCGTGGCCGGGAACCAGAGCTTCACGCTCCAGCCCACAGCGTCTTGGCGCAGGATCATACGAGTGCATTAGTCAAGTAAAACTGTGGCTTGACTAAGATTGCCACCTGTCCCAAGTTATAATTTTACTACCATTATTAGGAACGGGTATATTTTCTTTAGGGAAATCAATACTTATTATATTCATTTCATTATAGGTATATTGTTTTACTAATTGATTTATATTGCTTGCTTATCAACAATAGGATTAGGATTAATTGACGGAGAGGAGACCTAGCACCTCGACCCACACAGCGATCTTTTGTGCCTACACCTCCGGGAGGAACGGGTAAGAGGAAGGAACCGTAGATGTATGGGCTGCAGGACCGACCGACGCAGGCGTCAGAGACGTGCAGAGTTCTCTAACAGTTATAGACTTGATCATCCGGCCGGAGAGCGCTCGGCAGCGACCTCCCAAGCCACCAGAAGGTGGCTTACGGGCTCCCCTCCAGTGGAGACCGGGGAAAGCTCGACCTAGCAGTGGAGGCTCAAACGACCGCCATCTGACGGCGCCGAGAAGGAGCTCCAAAGCGCATAACCCTACGCCATCTGTTCGCCGAGTCAACCTGTAACGTGAAAGAGGGAGAGGAAATGAGGAAGAGAGGAGATCCGTGGTAGACAACAGCACCCCAGCATTCGCCTTGCCGACCAGAGAAAACCACGGAAAAACCCATAGTCAGAGTGGGCGAGCCCGGGACCTACCGAATGCAACTCGCACACGTTACCGCTGCACCACCTCGCTTGGTTTATCAACAGTATCTCACTAGTGGTTTTGACTTTATCGATAAACCTGGAATTGGAATGCCAGCGGGTTTATCTAGAGAAGGTATTTAAGTATTTCACGATTAGAGGAAAGCGTACATAGATTAGAAAAAATGAATATAATAAAATATTAACTAATTTAGTTAGTAAGATACTACACTGTCTTGAAAGAAAATAGTATTTTGTCATATCATCACTGCAAATATCCCACCAGATTGAAGTAGTGCGTTATGGTCAGCAGTTCTCTTTTTACCAGTTGTGCCAACTATACAATGCTCATTGAACTCTGGACGAAAGAAACAAATACTAGGGAGGTGATAAAAGTTGCGGGGAAAAACAGCCACTGTTGCGTACCGCCTTACTGGTCAAAATTATTATGACATAGTAAGACTGAAGTAGTCATTATAATCGTCGCTACCCGTTGGCCTCAGATTTGACATATTTAGCACGTGTTTTCACTAACTTTATAAACTTATACAATTAGTTGGGAAGTGTGTCTGAAGCCGTGACTTAAACGAACATAAAAATAAAATGTGTTTATCTATTCCAAGCGTATTATCTAAGACGGGATTGTGTTGCACTTACCGTAATTTAATGGTAGATGACCTTACATCTGATAATAATTATGCTCTACCTAGATCTCATAGCCTCAATCATAAAAACACAGTTTATTTTATTATTTTAGATTTGATGTGAAACCTATGGGGCCACTAGTCTGACCGAAGGCTTTTTTTTCGCGATTTTCCTCAGACGAATACTGGGTTGGATAATTTGATGCGCGAATTTTCCTATTATTCCTTTCATCACTACATTTCATTTCCTTCTTCTTCACCGCCATACCAGGTATCGGACTTATCACCCATCCTGAATATGCTTTGATGCAGAGTTCGCTTGCAGCTCGACAAGCTACTGACCCAAGGCATTAACTCGTAAGTCCTTCAAAGAGGACGGTAATCCGTTAAAGAGGAAGAAGAGGATTTGGTGTGAATATCTTCTATTTGGCTCCAAATCTTTACAAAGGAAAAGAGCTGAGGAAGAGCAGCACAGAAATACATATAATTTCACAGACCAGTACATTTGGATCTTTGCACCATGGCGATTGGTTCTAACTAGTAATGTAATACTGAAACTTAACCTAATGAAAAACTATTAATTTACGTAGCGTTATATCACATTACGTCCGTGGACTAGTGGTACCATGCTAGCCTCTAGTTCCCGAGGTCACGGGTTCAAACCCAGCATGGCTTCCTTTGGAAGGGAAGTAAAACCGGTGGTCCCGCGTCGTTGATTTACGGCACTTAAAAGAACTTCAAGCCTGATAAGAGACCTTAAAATGTCCGGTCTTTCACGCTCAATATACAATAAGACACTAAGGACCATAGTCGTTAAAGAGCGTCCATAAATAAAATTCAATTTAATTATTTTAGTTACGTTACGTTCATCTAATTCTTTCTTAATGGCACGTGAAGCTGTATCCTTTGTTAAAATAGTATAAATAGAAACTTAAGAAGCATAATCTGCAATAATAATGACATTTAAAAACTTTTCAAGCTTCCTGACTTTTGTGAGATGTCTCTTGTTTCATTAATCGAACGCTGGTGAGTCTATGAATGTAGAGTTTTAATTTGCCAAAGTAGTAGTTCTCAGTGTACTGAAGCTAGGAAACTAAATGGGAACTTTTGAGCGCATCTCCCTCACGAAACATTTTCGCAAGACAACGAAAAAATATTAGGCTTATGAAACTTTTATACATAAAGCTTTTTACAAGTACGGTAACTGAAAGAATAGCATTTTAGGTGCGTTCGTTAGTATTCACCAACTATTAGCTTTAGTTTTGTCTATCATTAAACACGAAAGGATTTACGAAGTGCTGATGTACTTACCTGAAATATTATATACAAAGTTTTGAAGAAAATTAATACACTTTAAAGTGTGTTCAAAATCGGTACACAATTGAAGTTAGTTTACCCTGAGAGGTCAAAAATACGCACACAAAAAATAACAAATGTTTGTCATGTCCAAAATATTGGTTGTTGTGCGTTTGAATTGTGCCAAATGTTAGACCAGAATATTTAGAAAATGTTTCAACTCATTCTGTTGTTTCTTATGATCTTGGCTAAACAAAGAATTTATAATATATAGGGGAGAGGGGGCAGGTTGGCTATAGAGGCAAGCTGGCAAATGGCTCTTATTTTAGCCCTTAGTCAACACATTGCAGTAGAATGCAGACATACTGTTCCTTGTCTCCAAATACACGTCCCACTGAAGCGACATTCCTTTGTGACAAGTTGTAGTGGTAGGAAGCCTTGAAGTTGTTGTTTCCGCGAGATTAGTAAATATTCACTTCATGGAGAATTTTTTTCCCTGGGTACATATCCAATATTAAATGGCTTCTAAATATTTTATTTGAAAGTGCTTTTAAATGGCTTTATTCCTTGGTATTTTAGGTATTTTAATTCCTTATTCTTGATCGCTATATCGAGCTTCCATTAAAACAAGTAGACCAGGGGCAAGTTGGCAGAACAAAACAGGGCCAGGTTGGCACAATAATAACAACAGGCAGTTTATGTGTTTACATTGTTTTTCGGACATTCCAATTAATTTGTGTACAGTGTTTCATTTTATTGTTAGGTGTTTTTACTATGATGGATCTATAATTACATATCTGAAGTGTTCTTAATAACTTGATCATGATATTTGTTTTTAATCAATTATTTAAAATGCATATTTTCCATTTAAATAACATGTAGCCAACTTACCCCACATCGTATGCCAGCCTGCCTCCTAGGTGTGGTAAAAGTGACTCACTACGCAGTGGTTTGAAAAGTTGAAAAATTTAACTTTAAGTGGCCGTAAAATAATGACGCAATTATTAATAGATACTGTTAAATAAACTGATAGAAGAGTACCATGTCAGGGTTAGCTGAAATGTTGCAAACCCTCTCCACTGCAACTGATATACAGCCATCAGTAACAAAGCTACAAAAACTATCAAACTGCATAATCGATGTAAAAGGTATCAACTTATTATATCCCATGCTTCACGTAATACAAGGGTTGTTAAAAACAAGGAGCAGATTTCAACTTTTTATATGAAACTAGAGTATAAAATACAGAAATGCATTCTGCATGTAACTATATAACGGAAACTTTAGGGAGTTTTACAGTAGTTGATGTTGTAAGCATTAAAAAAGCACATCATTTACTGCAGGGAAGATAAAAATGTAGTGACTTTCTTGCCACAAGTAAATCAATTGTTTCCTGATTACCGACTTTTATTCCACATTTAAAGTTACTATTTATTGAACCATTAACTATCACCGCCTACTTTACCTGAGCAATGGATTACTTGGATCAGTTTTCTATAAATAACCAGCACTGCTTTATGCCTCAGAATGAAATGTCTTTAAAAAAATTTTGCTCCTTCTGTCCAGCGATGTGTGGATTGTGTTTCCAACTATCGTGGTTTTTTCGAAATTATAGATAAAATACGGTCCTTTTTTTTTAAATAACCCTGAAAATATATTTTGTTAGTGTCTTTTCAGTGATTATGTCGTCTGTGGTTTTATATGCAGTTAACTTTTACGGCATATAGTTTGACTTTTATGTTTTTGTTCCATAAAATGAGGAGAAAATATTATTCTATAGGATTCCTACGAAATGGTAGTGGGTAGAGGAAACTGTATAATGTACACACGTTTTTATTAAGCATTTTAATCTCTGACTACTCCTTATAGCGGAGAAATGATCGAAAACATCATTATCTTCTCCTTTAAGCAAACATAGTTTAAATATTGTGACGTACCGCTATGGCCCAAGGTTATCGGCAGGTAGGCGTCGGGGAGTCGGACTAAACAACGATAAGTAGCGCTCGCCAGTGTAAACACCAGGCGCGCTATCGCCAGATAATCAGAACCTCTCGGAAGTTCCCTCTCCTCCTCCAGAACGTGTGTCGAAATAGTATTAGAATGTTCTGTGGAAGATTCCACTGCATATATACGCGAGCGTTCTCGCGAGAGCGGTTAGTTGAGTTGAGTGCGAGCTCATTTGAGTCGATCATTCACTGAACGAGCAAGTTGGCGTGCAAGTTTCCCATGTGAAATCAAGTGCGATTCTCCGAGCGAGTTTGTGGCGACATCAATGGCGTGCAGCGGGTGCAGCTGCAGAGCGAGGGATTGTGGAGGTCTTGTATTCAACTCCCGAGTGAGCGAAGAGGAGGCTACGTCACGAAGGAAGTGAAGTGACAGTAAATTGAACTAGTTCACTTATGGAAGTGACAGAGAGAAGTGAAGTTGAACTAGATAAGAACTTAGAACAATGACGGTGAGAACTGAGAGACTGGCAGTTAAAAAAACTGGATAAAGTCATAATATGCTAAATGTGCATCATATATGTGAGATACAATAGTGTCATCAGATATTTCTCAGAATCCATAAGCATAGTATAGCTATGCTACCAAAATACTGCCATTCGAATATGCTGCATACCGTAATAAAACTTTCGCTATTGCAAGCATGCAGGAAGAATAAAGCTTCAAATTTAAGGCCTGAAACTGAGCAATTCCGGGATCAAAACGTACACTGTATGGAATAGCATCTCAAGCTATGGTTATAAAGAGAAGGAATATCTCCAGGATTATCTTGCCGTTTATTCGCTGCTCAGAAATATTTCCAGAGAGACAACGTTACGTGTGGACCACGGCTAATGCTACACACATTTATCATTCTATATCGGATTCCTTTTCCACCTTCTTTTGTCCTGTTACGACAGCTAGAGATATTTTTCTTCGTAGCATTGTGCCAGTGGGTGCTTAGAAACCGAGGTGAAACTGCACATTCCTGGGAAAAGTACAGATATGTGGCACAGAAGAGAAAACGCCCGTGTTAATTCTTTATTTGTCTTGTATTTATTGCGTTCTAAACATATTTCCCCAAATAATATCCCAAATTGTGATGCGATGATCAAGACAAGAATAAGGACAAACAAAAACCAGTTGATGAAACCCTCAAAAGTACATAGGAACTACCATAAAAATAAACATAATGAATAACGTTAGTTCCCGCACCATCGAAATGAATCAAGAAGTTAAACAAAGATGTCAATTATTGCCTAATTTATTTCACTTGTATATTGACGATGCCATCTACAATTGGCTAAATAGTTTTAATAAACATTTTAAAAATAATGGACAAGAAAAGTACAGTTGTGTGCTGACGACCAGGTAATAATTGCAGAATCAGAAGATAAATATTAAATAAATTATTGACTAATTACAATTGGAAAATATCAAACAATAAAACAAAAATTTTATCATTTGAAGGTAAAGAGCACACTGGAAGCAAGATTGTAATAAATGACGAAGACGTCGAACAAGTTTCAATATTTATATACCTGGAACGTGATTTAACTGCTGTATTAGATGGACACTGTTTGAACCCTATATTGAACTGGTCCAATTTAGGAAACCTATTGAAGTTCTAGGATTGCTAAACTGCGAATAGTATATCTTGTGAATAAATATCGATATAATATGCTAAGTTAAAAAAAATCCATGCTAAAACAGTGGATGACATGAATATGTGAATTGTGAATTGTTTGAAATGATGGACATGATTGAGTGTATGAGTTGTAGGAAATGACTTCACAATAAGGAGAGTATTAAGACAGACAAGATAGAGACATGGATAATAGTATATTATGCAACGAGACTATAATGGTAGTAATTTTAATCACCATTATAGTCAAGTTTCATACGACTGTTTATGCTCCACTAAGTATCTAAATTAAAGGTTTCAAAAGTATTCGTTTCTGGTTTGAGTGGTGTGTTACAATCGTTATTCCTTTATCTATGGTTACAATTACAATGACCTTGTAGCACCTGTGTCAAACAAAGTTGCTAGCGTTGTGAGACGTACTATGCAGAATAATCGATACTTGCGCTTTCACAATGTTAGAGGTCACTTCTGATTGATCGAATACCAATACTTTAATGAACAGGTGTACTTTAATGAGGCCCATTAAAGTACTGCTACCAGTCGTATAAATACTACATTTTGGGATGGACGAGCATAAAAAAAATTATAAAACAATGGCAGTTCCCCTACTTCTGTGTTTAAGGAAAACGTGGGCCTTAAACAGGGAGCAGAAGAGAAAATTGAATCGGCAGAAATGAATGTGCAAGATCTGTTGCTGGATACGCTTTGTTGGATCGCAAATACACCCAGAAAATAACGGATGAATTTAAAACATTTAAATTCATAGAAAGGATTAACCAAAACAAGGAAAATTGGAGAAGCCATGTTCAAAGGATGCATGAGGGAAGATTACCAAAAATATTAACAGAATACAAGCCATTAGAGAAACAGAATATGGGAACACCAAATTAGATGG
The DNA here is from genome assembly GCA_030765065.1 of Deroplatys truncata. Taxonomy (NCBI): domain Eukaryota; kingdom Metazoa; phylum Arthropoda; class Insecta; order Mantodea; family Mantidae; genus Deroplatys; species Deroplatys truncata. The sequence continues at coordinate 619,680,859 of CM060990.1, forward strand.
AGAGACGAGTTTGATTAATGGGGATTGAACGGATTTTGAACAAGATCCCAACCTTAATGATGATGATAATGATGATGATGATGATATCCCAAATTATAAAATCCGTAATTTAAAGAAAGTAAGGAAGTAAGAACAAAGTCTATTGAAAATATATTTCAACTAGAATTTTAAATGAACGCATTACATAGATAAATTGGCACCGTTAGCAATGCACATAACAGATTAATCTCTCTACATGTGGTACAAGGTTATCACAGGTTATAGGAGTGTTATTGCCTTCTTTACCACGTACATAGTAGGTAGAGAAAATATTGCATTCACCTCAAAAATTCGATAAGGTGAAATATATGTTTTGAGATCTCCTGAAAATCCTCCCACTACCCCTTACAAGGAACATTGCTCGAAGTTTATGATTTTCTCAAAAATGGTTGTAACGGTTTTGCATAAAATACTACATATTAAAATATTTATACAATAAAGTACTTATTATAATAAATTTTATATCTTGAATTTTTTGGGAATAGCCTTCGGAGTCCTCTTCATTCGGAAGGAATTTTGCATAACCTTGGATAACTGATAAACGTTACGCGATAAAATGAAAACGCTTCATTAAAAATGCAGATCTCGTTAAATCTCACACCTAACTTTTTTGTGCCATCAGCCATTTTCGAGATATCCGCTATTAAGGTTCTCTTGGTTGCATGGAAAGAGTATGGGATTTTAAGGTCGGTAATAGGTTTTTTTTTTGTTTTTTTTGTTTTAGTTCCATTTATTCATTCATTCATTCATTCATTATCTGTTTACCCTCCTCTCATGTAGGACTTACACCCCCCAGGACTTACAAGCGGGTGCCTGGGGTCAGAGGCCCGTCGAGGAGCAGACACTCATGGATCAGACAGAGCATCCAGGATGGGTGATCAGCCCGATGCCTGGTATGGGATGAAGGAAGTAGATGAAGCGAAATGTTGGTGAAATGGATGAAAGGAAAGGTGATGATGGAGCAGTTGGTGGAATGAATGGCGGGGGAAACCGGAGAACCCGGAGAAAACCCGCCCAGACGCCGCTTCGTCCACCACAAATCCCACATGCAGGTCCCTGGGATTGAACCCGGTCCGCCTCGGTGGGAGGCGAGCGGTCTAACCACTCGACCACGGCCCGCCTAGTTCCATTTATACTCCGCCTTTAACTATATTGGTCCTATCGGCGGCCTTTCCGTTGGAACTTATTGCCTAGAGGAATGGTGTTAATTCGTACTCGCTTGTCGATGCATTTTGGTTTGTTTTTATTTAAATCACAAGATCAGACACTCTCAGTCATAAGGAATAATCTTGACTAGAGAAAAACTCCCAGCGGGAATGGAACCCGGAACCCCTCGCCCAGCAGGCAGGTGCTCTACCGACTGAGCTATGGGGTCAGGCTCTAATAGCGTCTAGTTCTTAAAAATTTGACTATCGATATTCCCTTTGCATTTATAACGAAATGTGTAATGTAGCTACCTCTTCAAAGGTTTGCCTGGATTAAGATGGAGAACATAGAAAAACAGTTTCGTAAGAATAGTTTTTATACCAATTAGTAAATGATAGAGGGTAGAGAAAGTCATATAAATGTAACACATAAGATTTTTGTTTAATTTATGCAAACTTAAAAGCGATAGATTATCAAGTTAGCCTTCGTTGCACGCTTTGGCCTAATTTTCGTATCTAAATGGAAGAAGGTTCCATACACAGTGAAACGGTTATTCAGGGGTGAGGTTCATCTCAAAAACACAATTCCTTCTACTAGAACTACACCAGTATTCTACCCATTTGTATAAAATTTTGTTGTACGTTGTAATCCGAAATCCCCTATTGTTTGAAACATCCACCAACTGGTTCCAATGTTACAATCAGACAAAGAATACCGGAACTGAACTAGGAGTTTTTTAGAAACACGCCTATACCAACAAACGGATACTGCATCGTCACATAAAACAAACAATATCAAATTAATATTTCAATAAATACCTCTAGATTTAATATACCACGTATAATATTTATTCAATTTGATTAATTATGATAAGTGTTTAACAGAGGTTTAAAGTAATAGGGGAAAGGTCCCTAATTTGAACTGCCTCTTAAATTGTCCCGCTCCGATATTTTCCAAACTGTTTGACAGATGGCACCATAATCCTAGCAGAAGGTAGTGTGTACAGCGATGAATGCTTGGAGTTTTTGACTTTGCATTCTGAGCTATGGTTTCAGTTGTATGAAGTGTTTTGTGTTTTTGGTGCTTCAGAAGTAATATTTGACTCATCTAGCTAAGCTTATACGACCAATTAGGTAAGTTTGAGATGATCTATACATGATATTACATGTTATGAAGTGTTTATTTAGCAACAATATTCATGCATACGTTTTTTCAAGCAGCGTCTCTCCTTGTCACATAGATGCTAAAGCTTCCAAAATGGCGTGGCTCGTATATTGAACCACTGTTTGAACCCTATATTGAACTGGTCCAATTTAGGAAACCTATTGAAGTTCTAGGATTGCTAAACTGCGAATAGTATATCTTGTGAATGAATATCGATATAATATGCTAAGTTAAAAAAATCATGCTAAAACAGTAGATGACATGAATATGTGAATTGTGAATTGTTTGAAATTATGGACATGATCTAGTGTATGAGTTGTAGGATATGACTTCACCAAAAGTGTGCAAAAGTTAGTGCCAAGAAGAAAGTGTTTTATTGTGAAGACTGTGTATAATTGGACTCTTTTGTATGAGAGTAAAAATTAGTAAAAACACTATATTTGCAATAATAATACCTATTCCAAAAACCAAGTGATTTTGATTATATAAAAATTCAAAATGTTCAAGGTAATTGCTATTCTTATCAGAATTTTAAATCCTACTTTTGTTGCTGATAGCATATTTGTTTTGAATGCACAATAAAATATGGGTATTTTGTATTAATAAAAATACTTTTAAACTTTAAAGTATGTGGTTCATTTTAAGACATGGGTGGTTCAATTTAAGGACCACGTTCCTTATTTGAATCGATTTACACCATCTCACTTTTTAAATGTTATTTAATTGATAATTGTATTAATTTTAAATTGTGTTGAGGATATTTATAGTGCAAGACTTTGTCACTTTAACGATTGTGTTTCTGAAAATTTTGATTTGAAATTATAATTATATACTATTTAGGCGTAAGTGCTTCAATATAGGGAGGGACCTTTCCCCTACTAAAACCTTATTGCATACAATGAAATTTTAAAAGTGGTAATAAAAAGACAACCTAGCATAAAGCTAGATTAGTGTAGATTAAAAGGCATTGAGTATCAATGTTTTAGGTAGGTGAGAGGTATAACGATTTGTTCAGAATCACAAAATGGCAGCCGAGTTCATAGCAGTTTAGGCTTTTCTCCTTCCTTTTTTACTGCTTTGGACTTGAGATTGGATATTTTAGCATAAGGTCCTTTTTTAAGATGCAAACAATAGGATAATAAACTGTGAAAATATAAACAGTGCTTAATTATGATGTTCCTTCAGTAATAAGTTGACAATATAACTACTTTTTTGCTTTATTTGTTAAAATAAATTTGCTCCTCTTACAAAGTGGAAATACATGCGAATTTTGTCTGAAATACTTCATATAACGGATCTCCTATATAACCCTGGAAGTGTTTGGAGTAACCTATATATTTATAAAATGTTTAAGTAACACCGTAACGCTTCTACAGCCACGGAAACTAACCGCATTTGGTCTTTCTCTAAACCGGGATAAAAGCGCAATAAAATACTTGGTCTACAAGCGATGCCCTGTTTCTGTTACGGATCGAAAGACAAGCCTTTCCGAAGGATTTCTGGAATGTTGATGGCTACTGGATTCAATAATTAAATAGTTGCGTCTCCCTTTTCCTTTCCTCAGGTAGAGATGCGGAAACCCAAAATCCGAGAGAATGGACGGATGCGGGCAAAAAAAATCCGAAAGGAAGCGGAGAAAGGAGAACGAGAAGCAAGAGAGGTGCTCTCTAATTTGAGCGCTTTAAAATTCCAAAAGAGCTACCGCAATTTGAGGGAGGGAGAGAACTTCGTGCCCGGACTTCAAGAACTGCAACGTTGTTCATATTCTCAAAGCATTGGTGGTGAATGTCGATGAAGCAAAAGGCTCATGGAAGCTTTGTACTATCGCATCCTTAGGTTTACAGAGTACCCCTGCTTCAAGTTTCTCATTAGTCGCGTTCGCAAAGAGACAATTCTGGAGATTCTAATGTTCTACATGCCAGTGTATATCTGGGAAAACTAAATTAAATCTTTGATGAAGGAAGACTCTGAGCCCTGACTTTTTGCCGCATTGAAAGACAGCTGATACTCCCAGCATACTAGTTTTGTGCATTGGCACACAGCCGCCGAAACTCTGTTTTAACAAAGGAAATCAAAGAAATGGTTTAGTATTTTATAATTTAATAAGCATAAAAGCGATATGTATATACGCCCTTTATGTCATCAGTGTTTATTTAGGCGGGTACTGAGTACAGGATCCTTACTTACTTATTGATCCTTTTGATGCCTTTGCTTTTTCTGGTGTTATTGAAACCAAAACATGTTTATTGCCTCAGAAACAGTCATGCCGTATACTAGCAAAATTACTCGTGGACGTATCGTGGGTATGTGGGAGGCTGCTCGCACTGTTACAGCAATTGCAGCGGCAGTGCATAAAAGTGTTTTTATAGTAAATTACTGGATAAAAATATTCCAGGAAAGTGGGGAACACGGTCTACATACTCGTCAGAATGTGGGCACTCCCCGTGATATTCGTTTACTAAATGCAAATTACTCGTTTATTATAATTGACACATCATGTTTAGAAACTAGAGATAAATGTGTATGTGTATATGGTTTACCGAATATGACATACATATTATGGCAATAATATTGGATTATATTTTTGTCTATAATCCTGTTGTATTCCTATGATCAGCAATATGTTAGTAAAGGTATATTAGCCAATTGTAGTTTGAATTAGACGGAAAACATGCTGCTTTATTTATTTATTATTTATTTATGTTTGCTTCTATGCAGCAACAAGCATTGATATCACTGTGAGAATGTAGTTATCTTTATTGTTTGTTATAAAGTATTGCTTTGTATTTAATGAATACCATTCAAGCTTTAATTGGAAAATCTTCTCACACTGCACATTCTACATTTCGCTAACCTGGGCGCTCATCAAGTTTTCCCCTTAGCTTTTCACCCTTTCAAAGGCGTGTCCTGCACTAGCCGATAAGGTATGGGCTACCTATCACGATAAGAGGTCTGTATGACAAACTGAATGCACTCACTCTACCTCTTTTTCTTTTAGCCAATACGATCAAGAGCGTAAACATATATTTCGTTTCTACGCCATTTTGTAACCTTTGCTGTGGTTATTGATGCAACTATTTAGCAGAAGGACTGGCGCAACCTTGCACCGTGGCCTAAAGCAACCAATGAAATGTTCATGGCTTCGCAAGGCCACATACAAAGATAAATAATGTGACGTAGACGCGAGGTGCAGTGAGATTTTCTTTGGCGTTCTTTGTACGTGTGCGATGCAACAAGAAATCCAACTTCACTTCAGACTAGGTATATCGAATATGGCAAGCTCAGTTGTCACCGGAACGCAAAAAGTGACAATGTGGCATCAAAGATCATTAGAGAGGAGATAACGTCTAATATGGCAAGCTCAAGTATCACCAGCATGCATAGGTGCACATGTGATACAACAAGAGATCCAAATACTCTTCAGACCATTTACGTCGAATGTGGCAAGCTCAGATACCACCAACATGCACAGGGAGTGTGATACTGTGAGTGATCAAAGTGCGCTACTGATCAGGTACATCGAATATGGCAGCCTCGGATACCACCGACATGCGAGTGTATATGCGATACAACAAGAAATCCAAGTACTCTTTAGACCACTTATGTCGAATGTGGCTACCTCAAATACCACGAGCATGCATAGAGTGGGTGATACAATCTATTATCAAAGTACAATATACACCAGATGGGTCGATGACAATCTCAAATTCCATTCTGTAAGTTTAGGACAGATATGAACAACTATTGTTAAAGGTACTAAGAATATATCGAAATTATTATTATTATTATTATTATTATTATTATTATTATTATTATTAGTGCAAGGATATGTAAATCTATACAAACCTATCCTCCTCAATTTCTCCTTCTTTTCCGAATTCCTCTTCGTCTTCGCACATGAACCGCTTACATTAATAGAACCTGAGTAATTATAAGTAGATATCTTTCTCTGACTGAAACCTGTTTCCAGTTCACCGTTTCTTCCAGTGAATTTTCTTTAACACGCGTTTTCTTCGCATTTAGTATCGTAATGAATTTCCTATCTTCTTCCTGGTCATTTTCAGCATTTCTCTTATTGTAACCCCTGTGCCCAAAACAGCTTCGTTACGTATTTTGAGGAGGTTTCACTCTTCTGTATTAAGACATTTCAATTTTTTTCAAACTAGTTTTCTTCCTTCATTTCTAAATCCTATTTTTGGCACTATAAAGTGCTCCACTACACACGAAGCACTTATTTTCTTTCTGCAAGAGTTCATAGAATGTAGAGTAAATTTATTTTCCCATTAAAGACTTACTTCACCATTGTTATTTTTCTCTGTTACAGCACTTCTCGAAGTAACTTGCCAATGTTGTGCCTGGCCACTTTGCCATGCAATTGGCGGTTTCAGCTGTGCACCATTTGATAGCGACACGCTGTTACTTATGCATATTTAAATAGTTGCAGAACAACACTGCTCTCTATTCAGCTAGTGGGTGGGGAGCCATTCCAAGCAGGTGGGGGTTTAGATACTGGAAGGAGATAGTGCTTACTTGGTATGAGGCAAGTGAGGGGTAAAGACGCACGATAGTAAAGGACTGTTGGCTGTTTTCACTGTACGCGTTTCGCGCGGCAGTTCAGCATACTGTGTACCCCTCCCATAAGCTTAAAGCTTTGCCTTAGAGATATGCCACCTCACCTCACTAGCTAAAACGTGACTGAACAGAATCGTCCTCCGTGGTGTAGTGGTTACCATGCTAGCCGAGAGACCCGAGGTCGCGGGTTCAAACCTGGCGGAGGGCGATGGATTTTCGGGCGTAAAAATCGTTAGCATGGCTTCCGTCGGAAGGGAAGTAAAGCCGTTGGTCCCGTGTCGCAGATTTACGGCACGTAAAGGAACCTCAAGCCTGATAAAGAGGCCTCTGAGCAAAATTACCGGTCTTTCACGCCCACTATAGAATGGGACGCTAAGGACCACAGCAGTTAAAGAGCGCCCATAAATAAAACTCAATTTAATTTAATTTTAGGCATTAAACAGAGAGTATGGTTCTCTACTTTTTCTATCAAGGAACAATGTAAGTGTATCGAATGAATACATTCGAAATTCCGTAAACCCCAATATCTGCAGGGGAAGCTTTTCTTCCTGGATGAATCAAACCGATGTTAAAATTGTTATTTTACTTTCAAGTGTTGGTCAGTTATCTGTTTAGGCGGTACTAATTCGCGAATGGTAGAATTATTTAGCTTTTCTGTAGTGAAGTGTCCTCTGTTGTTTATTGGTTATCATGCTAGCTCTGGTTCTCGAGGTCGTAGGTTCAAAACCGGCGGAGGGCGATACAATTTTTTTCGGGAGTAAAAATCGTTAGAGCAACTTCCTTTGGAAGGGAAGTAAAGCTGTTGGTTCCATGTAATGTTTATTTGCACGTAAAGGAACCTTAAAAGAGAAAGCCCCTGGGCAAAATTGTCGGCCATTTCGCACCCGCATCGTGCTGCTTCTCTCCTGCATGGTCGGTGGACTAATTAATTGCCTCCATGCACGCCTGGTGGCGGAATCATGGAAATTCACCTGATGGCAGAAAGCACCGCTGGGTATCCCTATACCCCAAAGGCATGACAGTCAGCTAGCTTAAGTAAAAGAGATTACGTAATATGCTCACGGTTGCGGAAATTTGCAATTATCCTCATGTAGCGCCTTTTAAACAGAAGAAGAGAGGTTGCCCTAGTGTTAATTGCTCATCATCCACCTTATTGCTTTCAATTTGCCCTTTTACAGATCATCAGCAAACCTTACCAGAATAATTAATAATGAGCAAGCAAATGAAATTAAAATACAGCCAATTGAGATGTACACCACAATAACAACAGTAATAGGGTAAAAGATTTTAATAATATAATAGCGCACTTAAAGCATTATGAGAAATCTAGAATATGCGATGTTAAGTATAATTGTTTTTCAAGTTGGAACTAGTGATGGGTTGATACCACTATTCCTCGATACTCAGTTTATAAAAGAACTGTAAGGCGATAGCTTGTTCACTGCATTATGTTCTTAAATTGAAATTGAGTTTTATTTATGGACACTCTTTAACTACTATGGTTCTTAGCGTCCCATTCCATATTGGGCGTGAAAGACCGGTAATTTTGCTCAGAGGCCTCTTTATCAGGCTTGAGATTCTTTTACGTGCCGTAAATCTACGACACGGGGCCACCGGCTTTACTTCCCTTCCGAAGGAAGCCATGCTAAGGATTTTTACGCCCGAAAAAATCCATCGCCCTCCGCCGGGTTTGAACCCGCGACTAGAGGCTGGCACGGTACCACTAGTCCACGGAGGACGACTTTATATTCTTATTAGTATTTTCTGCGTATAAACGCATGTAACCAATTTTGTATTGTATGCTAATTCGAAATTGTTCCTGTTTGACATTCTCCAATTGGCAGCAACTTTTTTATCTTGATAATGCCACAGGTTATATATTCCCTATTGTAAGGCAAGGTTAATAATAATAATAATAATAATAATAATAATAATAATAATAATAATAATAATAATAATAAAGTTCTTTACATCGAATTACATCTACCTATCTTATGGAAATTACTCGTATGGCATCCGACACCAGGAGCTGCACTGCCTCCACGTGACCCAGGGGGAGGGCTTCAACCGAGTGACTCTCCCACCCCTGAGAGCTTTTCTTGCGGGACGGCACCTGAAACTTTTAATCCGCCCCCCCATTACAGAGGGAAAATGGATACGCCACTTCCGCGTCAACCCCAAAAGGGAAAGACTACCGAACAACCTCAGTAGGGCCGACAGTACTCCAGCGGACTGTCTACCGGCTCTCCAAGGCAGTACCGAGGACCTTGAGGCGTCTCACAACCCCACCTGGACGTTGACTGCCCAGACGTACCCAATATCCCATGGGTATTGGGATCTACTACCCCGCGAGTCCAACCTAATCCAAAATTCTCCCCAACGAGAGGGGCACGGATGTTTGGCCCGCGTACTTCTAGTAAAGGCAGAAGTACCACGAGTGCTCAGGGTCCGCAGCTGAAGCGGTCGGAACCCCCCACCCCTTACAGGGAGTCGAACGGTATAACTGTAAGCTACGCTCGTGAACCGAATTTGACTTGCGTAAACACAAACTAACAGATGGAAGGAAAGAGCAAATATTCCCATGCGCTGTCTTATCTCGCGTCTTAAGTTCTGATTTTTTTCTGTTGGATTCACAGATTTTGGTCACCGGGGTAGGTAAATGTAATGGCAGGAAAAGAGTCACCAAACCAGGCTATTGCAGGAACGCGATTTAGTGCGTCAGCTAAACCAGCTTCATTCACAACTATTTAACTTCATGTTACACGTATACCTCTACTCCCTCCTCCATTGTTTTGCATGTTTTCATTTAGACACAAGGGTTTATGGAATGTTACATTGATTCACCTACAGGAAACGCAGTCAAGGTCTATCAAGAAGTATAGTTCAATAACTCTGCGAGACACGTGCGAGGCAATAACGTGAAGTCTCGACTCCTTTCATTCCTTATCTAGTACAAAGTTAAACGCAGCAACTTTCAATAATGCAAAACTTAAAAACTATTAAGTATCGAAAAAGTATCGAAGGCTTATGTCAAAGTATTAGATATACTTCGATACTACCGAGCATCGAGAGTATCGAGGTCCCATCCCTACAAGAAGCGTAATTACGTGTCTGAAAGCAGATAGGTGTAAATATTTGTGCAGTAGATTATTCAACACAATAATTGTAATACTTTCCTGCTAATTTTGTTAGGTTATAAAGGACATTAAAATGAGATGGAATTGTATATATTTGTAAGATAATACTAGGAAAATTTCCACCAAAATGTCTGTATACTGATAAGTTGCATCCACGAGGAAAGTTGACGTTTTATGAACGCTGGCTAGTAAGAGAATCCTTTGTAAACTTACAAGGGGGTAGAAATTGTTTGTACTTTTGTTCAGTAATTCGCCGTGACCAAGTTATATTTCGGGGAATAACCGTCGCCATGTTAGTAATAGTTATGTGACGCCAGCATTAGCCAATAAATGTGTAGAACAGAACTACGTAAGAACTAGACGTATTTAAGAGCACGAAACTTTTATTCAATAAAGGAGCAGAGTGATTGAAGAGACATTCCTATAAATATGGAGTCAAACAAAATATTCGGTGCATTTCTCAAAGGACTCCAAGCAAACATGCCATACCCGAGGGGGAAAAATTTGCCGGGAAAAGTTACAAAGCGTCGAATAACATATAGACACAGTAGTTAAAATATGACGACGTTTTCAGTATCTATCGTCGAGAAGGATGTATATTTTCAACGTGTTGGAAGTGCAAATTCTAAATTATTTCCGCCGCCTCAGTCAAGAACGCGATATTGTGCATGATTAGGTGCGCGAGGACCGAAAGCAAAGCGTAATCAGTCAAGTGGCATTATAAAGGATGAGAAGATAGTTTACTGGGTTATAATTTTAATGCTCAAGGTTACAGTGTTAATAAAAGCTATTTAAGTTGAGACAGTACGTTCTGCGTAGCTAAATATAAAATGATAACCATAGGGAAAATAAATATTAATAACAGTAGGAATTGTATTATTAAATAAGACTGGGAAGTGAGCATTACATGTAAAGGTGAATATGGGTTGAAAAGACAGTGCCAGCAGCAGGCAGGAAACGGGGTTGGTTTTTCGCTTATTCTAACCAGTGACAAGAGAATACGCTTTGTTAGTGTACCGTTAGGTTGCCTGAGAAGCAGATGTGTAGAAAGCTGTCAGTGCTCTCAGAGCCCCAGGCAGAAGGTAGAAAGCATGTGATAGTGAAATGGGGAGATAGTAAATTTGAAATAAAGAAACAAGAGAATTTAGAAAACACACTTTGTTAGTGGTATTTCTTTGGAGGTGGTTCTTAAACAAATATGTCGACGGATAGGTGATGGTATGAAGCACACAGAAATGCGCGTGTGTGTGGCGAGGTAATATCAGGAGTCAAATTTTAAAACGGTGACGGGAAATAAACGGGCAGGAAAATGAATCAGTCATATTAACCACCAATCCTAGATCCAAGATCCATGCAGGTTCCTGAGCTAGCATCGAACCCGGGACCATTTCTGAAAATCCCGTGCCGCCAAATTGGCGCATAGCATCCCATATGGTACCGCCGCAAAGTGAAACCATGCATAAATTCTTGGTCCGTCACACACCTTGTAGATCTACGACATGCCTTACTAACTGACCAGCACCCATGCTCATCCTACAATCCAGACCCCTAGCAGCTAGTGGAGGAAATAGCACGAGCAGAACATCACAGCGGTGAAAGGACCTCCAAACGGGACTTCAGTAATGGAGAACGAGTGGCAGAGGATCCAGATTTAATACTGCCGCAAACATCACTCAGCAGAGCAGGTAACGCGACTCAATAGGAACCCAGTTATCATTAAGTATCATTGATAGTAAGGTCAAAATTACTCGTGAATGGGAGGCGTGCAGTTCAAATCCTGACAGGACCGTCCTCCCCGACTGAGGTTTATACTAGGTTTTCCTCAGTTCTCATAACTGGCAAATGCCGGGGATGTGCCCTAAAGTTAAGCCTTCCCGCATTTCCTTTTCCAATTATCATTCCATTTCATGTCTCATCAGTGCCCACCGCCTGTGGTTCTGTCTGCAGTAAGAACGGGCGTTAAACACTATTAAAAGAAATGAGTTGCCATACTGTTAAACTTTTCCCAGCATGAGCTGAAATAATACAGCAGCATTTTGCTCAAAGCCTCAATGTCTGCACTTTCGTGCTACAGTCCCTAATGTTTGAAGTGAACATATTTTCTTCTTCCAGAAGAAGCTACTGATTATGTCCTCAAGGAAGAAGTTCAGTGACTGCTCTGAACAACGCAGCTGTCATTTGTTTGATGTTTATGACGTTTGCAAAGTACAGTCACATTGTTCATTACATTCATTACATCATATGCCGAGTCTTAGATGTGAATACCGAGGGACATGGATTCCTGTTTTTTTTTTAAGTTCCCTTGTTTTACCCACTTTATGATACTATGTTTTACTGTTTTTCGTTACCGCTTATTACCGCAACACACACACACACAAACACCCATGCCCATGGCGGGACTCGAACCCGTGACCCTCAGCTTGGCGGAGCGCCGGAGCTATACACTCCAGCGACCACGGTTATGAGGGCCGGCATTTGTTAAGTGTAAGGCTCGCATTCGAGAGGTCCCGGGTTCAAATCCGGTCGACTGCCCACCCCGACTTTAGGGTTTTCATGGTTTTTCCAGGTCGGTAGGTGAATGCTGGTGAGTTTTCTCTATGCCACGACTTTCTCTCCGTTTATCCCCTTCATTCCGTTTCGTTCTCAAGTTTCAAGTGTGATTTCTGGCTTCGCAATGTGTTTTCTCAAAGGAAACAGTATCCCCTGTGGACACCAGAAGGCTGCCTAGGCAATATAGGTCGTTCATTGCCCACTCTGGATGGCTCCGGCGGCGGGTCGGGTCTTCGAGTCCGGAAATGTTAGAGACTTCTGCGCGTCTCTGTGGCCTGTGTGGCTATGGCTTTTAGCCTCCGGTGATTCCTTGGCTTTATCCATTCCCTCCTGTGTGGTGATAGCACACTAGATCTGTATAGGTCGCTGCGTGCGAGGTGTATTATTCCCAATCCAACTACTTAGAAGTGCTGACGCATTTCAAACACACGTAAAAGTTTGAAATGCTAACCAAAAATTCACATAACGATGGAATGGAGAAGACCACAGTTTTTATATAAAGTGTGCATGCTTATTTATGCGAATATATTAAGCATTTTTAGTAAACCAGAAGAAACGGCTTATCAAAAACAAAATGGGACCTAATATTTTAATTATAGTAACAGGGTTATATCAACATTCACTCCTATATCTGAGTGGCGTGTAACCCAGCACACTAAAAGAACCTATGTATTTCAGTTGCACACCTATTTCTCTGTCATTCGTGACTCAGGAAAGGTTTCAGATCGAGTGCTTGTTGTGCAATGCAAATGGCGATTGAGAAGAGGAGGAAACAACGTGAATATGGAAATGAAACCGGATGCGTTAGGCACTGATTAAAGGAGAGAGAAGAAACAAAATTGCTTTGGTTCTCAACGTTGGGCGGACGACGATGAAGGCTGATTCGTGTGCAATATTTTTACTCTGTCTACTACGTACTTGCAGTTAGTAGAGGAAATGATGTATTCCACCAAAATATTCGATGCCGAGATTTCACCCGATACATGTTTTGAGGCCCGAGAACGCAAAAAAAATCATTTTTAGAAAAAGGTGTGTATATGTGTTAACCGCATAACTCAAAAAGGAAAATTTCGTTAAATACGAAACTTGGTATTTAAATTCAGGACCTTCCAAAACACGAACATTTTGAAGAAAATCTCAACTCAAACTACATTTTACCTGGAAATATTTTCGTTATTTTTGTTTCTCAAAAACGGCTCTAACAATTTTGATTAAAATACCATATTTTAGCTAAAACCCATATCATGAATTTGGCCTATGAAGACCTTATTCCGAATGACTTTTATATAACTGATGAACCGCAAAAGATCCCTTAAACCAACTATATTAGACACTTAGTAGAGTTTCAACCCTGCAGTAGACGCGTAGCATTTTTTTACACACTTGGTTGAATGGTTGACTTGTATCAACCATTGACCCATTGTTGTTTGTGGCCGGAACAAAGTATGAGGATATATGACAAACGTTGTCTTGTGAATGATATGATAATTTCTGACAAAAATATGGTATAATTAATTATTTAGAAAACACATAAAGCAACACAAGGTGTAACTACTACTAAATTTATATTTTCTTAGATTTCTTTCATTATATGATTTTTAGGCCACCCCTGTCATGACAGCGTTCTAGCCATTGAATTGATAGGGTACTTTACCTCCCGCAAAGTATGGCCGAACTTCCGAAGGGTAACATTACAACTTAAACCTTATACCTTCACTCTACACTACCTTTTGTTAATGCCGATTTGTTTATTGCCGTTTAGTAGCGGCAACAACTTAACCTTCGTCTCCATATCGCTGATGTAAGCTCTCATATATGTAACTGTCGTTCAGTTTAACCTCACATGCGAACAATTCTTCAACCCTTGCTCTAAACGGCAGAACCATTTGTAATTGGTTTAGCATTTCCCTGTGTACCCATCGTAGTTGGTTACCTGAAGGCGTAAACCTTACAGAGAGAAAACACTATGTCGATCTAAGGGAATGGGCCACTTTTTATGCACCGTAGTGTACAACACCGGGTTCATTTGAGCATCCTTTCAACCATTTCGTTCATTCACCGTCCCGTAAGACCTACCGGTTGAAGAACATTAAGCTTCAAGAAAGAACAAGAATGTCCTTCGTATACCTTCATTGATAATATTGTTTAAGAAGCGTAATTTGAACAGGACAGGGCAAATGGGGGGAAGTTGCTAAAATGCAACTATTTTTAATGTCCAAACCCACCGAAAGATCTGCACTGTAAAAGAAAGCCTACCAAGGAAAGAGAGTTGCCTTTTTAAAAGGAGTAACAAAGGTAAGAGGCGCCTCAAATGCAAGTATACAATTAATGAGAAATTCCAACCTAACATAAAGTAAGCATGCCTTTGCTTCCAGTTGCTTATGATAAACAAGCCAATATTCAGCTTGCACTTTAAAATATTACTTAATCCCCAGTGAAATCTGCAATTTATTGTGTTATTTGTAAATTGACTGACATATTATATAGATTAATATTTAAATAATTTAATGTGTTTAAGGGTTATATGGTAACTAATGCAATTATATTCGCTCCTATTATTGACTGAAATAAAATACTCATTCATGTGAATAAGAGTTTTTTCCCCCCATGGGAAATTACTCAGAAGTATTATGCAATAAATAAAAATCTCCCATAATATAAGTACTGCCAAGGTATTTGAGTGTGGTGAAAATGTACGGAATTAAATAGGTAGCTAAAAATATATTCCTGCGTAAGGAAAGCAATTCAGATGATTGCAATCGAGAGCCCGCACTATATGTGAAATCAAACTTGAGACAGTTTTGTCATATCTTGCTTCAGTGATAGGACGTAGCAGTTAAATACTCCAGTGTTTATTTTCTCACAGCTTGTTGTCAAACTAGTATTCCTCAAAATCATTAAATATTGTTTAAATATACGAAAAAGTAGGAATATCCCGTACTTTTAGGTGTAAACCATGAAATTACAAATATGAAATATGAAAAATGAAAGACACTTGCCAATTAACATTACATTTAATTCAAAATCGTAATTCTAGTTTAACTTCTACCCCATCTTAAGTACATATTCGATGAAAAATATTTGCAGATATACGTTCATTGTGCACATTCAGCTTTCAGGGGGCGTAAAACCTATCCCCGTAAATTGTATATAGTTGCAAAACAAGCAATGCTGAATGTATGATATTAGGTAAAGTATTTGCTAGTATGTAACGATACAGCTTCGTTTAGTTCGGTTGATTGCTTACGAGGGTAATTTCAAAAGTTGCACACGGCGCATGCGCGATCGTTGGGTGGCGTGATCAAGTTGAAGTTTGTACAAGCGCTTGCAGAGAACTCACCCGAAGGTAAACGAACAGCACGCTTCCAGAGCGAATAGCGCGACCCCTGCCATGCTGATTGCTGAGGCTTGAAACTATCTGTGCTTGAAACTAAGATGGAAGTCAGCTGATAAAATAGCAATGCCGAAAATATAAAAATAAAGCTGAATTTTCGTATCAATGAGCAATTGTGTAAATGTAGGAGTTTATAGTGATACCTTATTTAATATTGAGTGCCAAATAACGCGCATTTGATGTTTAAAACTGAAACATGACCTGAAAACCTAGTAAGGTAGAAGACAGGTTATGAAAAGTCACAACGTTAGTTGGTTTTAATGAAGAATTGAAATATATATATAGCGAAAACAAGCTAACCTTATATATAAACTATACTTAGTATGTTAAGGTGTTAAAATGTGTGTTTGTGCTATTTAGTGTTAAAATGTGTTCGAATTAGGGACTGTATTTCGAAAAGTTTGTTTTTGTGAATTGCACACTAATATCGTAAAACGAACATGAGAAGTCATGCTCAAAGGTTATGTATGATACCTATTTCAATTTTGAATGTGATGTAATGATAATAGCTTGGGTTCCATAGTTTGATTTTGGATGTGTATTAGTGTTGTGCTCAAACACTATTTCCTGCTGTTATACCAAATAAATAAATTAGGACATAATGCTCTTTTCATTGCAAAATAACTTAAAGCATTTCATAAACAGAAAATTCTCCATATGTACTGTGTATTTTGGGGAATTTTTTGTCCATCTGGGTAACTCAGTTAAGCGCTGGCCTTGGAAGCACAAATAGTTACATAAAACTTGTGTATTACCACATTATTGCTGAATGATTTCTACATATCGAAATGTCAGCTACCATATTTATGACAAAACATCCAACTTAAATTATATAAATGTATAATATGTATTGCATGGCAAAATATCTGCTGAAATAGTTATTCTTTTTTAAGTATCTATTAATGCTTTATTTACATACACCTCATTTGTGAAGTCATAGTGGGAGCTGCCTTGTAAAACAACTTCTTGGTTTCATTACTTGATAATATTGAGTAATACTATCTCTGTTTTAAATGTTGTCTCATATTCACACTTCTAATTGGGCAGTACTATGGCCTCTCACAAAAAAAAAAGCCTGGATTCAATCCTAGGGATCAGAGGTGGCATTTTGTGGTAGATAAAATGGCACTTAGAATGAGTGTTCTCTGGTTTTCCCCACCATAATTCCATCAATTGCACCGTCTTCATCATTATCATCCCCCCTCCCACCAGTCTCCAATCTCTGTAAACCTGTGAAGCTAAAAGGGACATTAAGATTAAAAATACTATGGAGGACAGAGAGCAATACTAAAGAACGAGTGTCTCATCCAGCCACCCAAATTTATAAACCAGACCATTAATCTGCAGAAACAACAATATAACTATACTTAAGTGATAATAAAATTGGGTAAGGAGGTAAGTAGGTAATAATGAAATATTGCATTTTAAACAAATTTAAATTCTGTAATTGCTTAAAAAACAATAGTATGAACGTCATACAAAATGCTGTTACATTCTTTCTGCAGTCAACATATGAAAAAACAATTAATACTGGCACATTAAACTACATGTTAAAGTGATTGACAATTATGAAGGGTGGGTGTGATATGGTTAAACACAAAGAGTCATTGTTATTATTTAGAGACATTGCATTCACATTCATATTTAATAATACTGTATAATACATTTGTATGGTATTTTAAGGAACATGTGCCTACATTAATATACATTTGAATGGGCTACCCAATTAAAATGTCCATTAATTCTAACCTCTTGAATGTCTGTTATTACAATCTATTGGAATGATTTTATAGGTAATTGTAATTACACTTAGTCACGTATGCATACACAAAGCCAGTTCTAGTTAATAAAACTTACAGTTATTGAATAGAAAATACACTTTGCTTCCTTTGGCTGGGAAAGGTTCTATATATAACATTTGATATAACGCAGTGGAGGTCCTACAGCACATGGGAACCTTAAATTTATTGACAGGTCATTCGGGAAAAAAACAAATTGAGCCCATACAGTGATGTTTGTTTGTGTTTGTTCATTTGGCTCCACTGTGAGCAATACTCAGGGAAATTGAACACATCATACAATTATGAAGTATGCAGAGTAAGTAGTTATATACCCAACGCCAAGAACAGCCTTTGGGGGGGGGGATGCTCCCCTCCCCATCATGCATTATATAAGAGAGAAAAATTTGTAAACCATCACCATTTCAACAGTAAACTTCTCGACACGCATTACAGTAGGACAAAAATAGCAAATAAGTGTTAATCACCATCACATGCAATCTGCCCTACATAAAGTGCTTACATGAGATTGATACTATTATGATGATTAATTCACTTTGAATAAGCTCGAAATTATAACTTTATACTTATGTTATGCTTAAATTTCAATTTCCCATGTAATTTCTATTACCTTGAGGACATGTTTGAGAAAGACATCACTTGAAACGAGAAATTCTCATTATTACTGCATGGGTATTATTTGGGAGGACAGTATACAGGGTAGAAGGTACTGCTTGAACCGTACGTTAATCATGGATTCTATATAATGAGTAGTGCAAATATGTCCAATACAATTTTTGTCATTAAACCTGCAAAAATGAAACATAGTGATGTTCCTTGTGCCTGTGTCTATTAGCCATTTTATTACAGTTCAAGCAATACCTTTCACCCTGTATAAGAAAACATTTAAAAGATGGTGGAGTTTGCATATACATAAAGCATTATAACATATAAAACCGGGATGCAACAGATCCATCTATCCCATTGACATTTTTTGTGTAGCCCATTTTCCTCTGTTGCTTAAATTTACCAGTTACACAAGATTATACAAAATTCCTTCCGAATGAAGAGGACTTCACAAGCTATTCCCAGAAAATTAAAAATAAACATTTTATTTTTCATGTAAATATCTTGAATACAATGGCATTTTAATCAAAATCGTTTGAGTCATTTTTCAGGGAAAAAAATCGACAATTCTTCCGTGTAAAGGGTTATTTTGGGTGGGGAATTTTCTTGAAAATCTTTGTGTCGCATCTTTGGAAGGTACTGAACTTAAACCGATTTGTACCACGTATGTACAAATTCCTGCTTTGAAACGCATGGCTTTATGTATTCACTTTCAATTGCCATTCGAAATGCGCGCGCCAACATTCCACGTTACGTATTTGACCACAGCTGGGAGCAAAATGTGCCGGAATGGACTACCTTCCCCTTTGCACTGGAATGCTCCCTTAAGATCGTTCACTTTCGTTCATTTTCGGCATTCGCTCGAACTTCGTCGGGCAACTTCGATGCGCTATCTCCATGCGCTTGTGAAGTTTGTCAGTTGTGAGTCAGGCTCTATGCTTGACGGTTGTATATTGGTTTGCTGGTCCGTGTGGCTGAGACGTGAGTCGTTCAGTTTTAAAATGGAAGCTGAAATCGGGTCAAGTCGGATTACACATAGTGACCAGCGTTCCTACATCAAAATCGAATCCCTACGTGGAAAGAACACAACTGAAATTTGCAACGCTTTGAGAGAGGTGTGTGGGGCTAGTGTAGTGGATCATAGCACAGTATCACGGTGGTCTGCTAGTTTCCGTGAAGGTCGGATAAGCATTGAGGACAATCCAAGAAATGGAAGGCCATCAACTGTAACAGAGTACACCTCTCAGATTAATGTTAATGATATTTTGAGAGAGGATCGACGAAAAACATGCGAGAAAATTACATATGAGGCCAGAATGTCTGTCATTTCAGTTTACAGAATAATTACTGAAAAGTTAAAGATGAGAAAAGTTGCTGCCAGATGGGTTCCGCATGATCTGTGTGAAGAGCAGAAAGCAGGTCGCAAAAGAATCGCAGAAGAATTGCTTCAACGTTATCGAACAGAAGGAGAACAATTTATGAAAAAGGATTGTTGCATTTGATGTAACCTGGGTACGAGATTTTAAGCCAGAACTGAAATATCAGTCGTCACAGTGAAAAAGTTCCGACTCTTCACGCCCGAAAAAATTCCGCCGGCAACAATCAAAGGTGAAACTGATGATGATTTTTGCGTATGGCATGATTGGAGTCATAGCTACAAATAAAGCGTCCCACGGGAAGTCTGTGACAGGCGCGTACTACAAGCTGTTTCTGCAAAATGTTTTGCGCCCAAAATTCGTCAAATAAGGCCTCACATGCTTGCAGCTGGTGTCCTCATTTTGCACGATAATGCAATGCCGCATATTGCCCTACCATTGAGAGAAATGCTCGACAAATATGGATGGGAAATACTTCCCCACCCACCGTACAGTCCTGACATGAGTCCACCACACTTTGATTTATTTCCCAAATTGAAGGAACCACTCCGTGGAGAACGTTTTGATACAATTTATGAAGCTTCCAGTGAGGTGATCCGAGTAATCAGACAGCTCAACAATGAAGGTTCCCTATCCGGAATACAGAATTTGCCAAAAGTTGGGAAGCTGTTATAAGCAAGAATGGGCATTATATTGAAGGCCTGTAAAGGTATTTTGTAAAATAAATTATTTTCTTTGCTTCTTTCATATAGTGTGCAGAACTTTTGAAATGACCCTCGCTTATCTAACTCTTGCAATATTTTCTTTGGAAGTCCCAAATGTATTCGATAAGTAACCAAAATTGCGCAAATAAGTATGGGATTCACTTTGGCTAAGCTTCTTGCGCTTTAAACCATGTTTTTTAAATTGAACCTGTCACTTCTAACCAGTATGAAAACAACGTACTTGAAACATCGTAGTGATGGCATTCTAAAAATTATCTACAACTTCAATTAAAATCCGGACAAAAGGTAATGCTGTAGAATAAAGTGGGATGCTTTTAGTACCCTCAACATGGAATAATCCTGATTAATGGGGATGTACGGTCACAATGTGCTGATATACATGCCTACAAATTTGCTAGATTCCCTTTACGTGTTGACATTTAGTATATTTACGCCTTTCATGGGGCATAAATTGTACATAAAGTTATATTTCAACTATTATAAGTTGGAATCATTGTTTATTTATTCCAGTTTCACTGTTTCATACCTAAAACGTCTATTTCCTATGGAAACTTCCTGTTTAAAAAACCAAAATGAAAGATAACGAGTGTACCGACCTTCCCTGTATAACGTTTTTGAGCCAGTATCGACGACGCTGCTTGTTTCCCTTAAACGCCTCTCCAACTTTGAAAATATTATGTGGGCATAAATTGTACATAAAGTTATATTTCAACTATTATAAGTTGGAATCATTGTTTATTTATTCCAGTTTCATTGTTTCATACCTAAAACGTCTATTTCCTATGGAAACTTCCTGTTTAAAAAACCAAAATGAAAGATAACGAGTGTACAGACCTTCCCTGTATAACGTTTTTGAGCCACTATCGACGACGCTGCTTGTTTCCCTTAAACGCCTCTCCAACTTTGGAAATATTATGTGGGCTGGGTGACGTCTGTTTGAGTAACGTTGTTGATAAGACCCGGTAAGCCTCTCTTGTACTCCTTCGGGCTTCCCCATAGATGAGAAGTATCTCGGTGTACTATGGATTTGTGTAAGACTGCCATTATTCATTTCCACTTGACAATAGTACGCAAATGAATACTGTAAAGTATGAAATCACCAAACAGAGTAATAAGATAAACACTACCGTTGGCTCTAGTTGTGGTGAAGGACTGCTGTGCATCACGCAATAGCTGATACGATACCATTGGTAAAACATTCAACTAATGAATGCGACGACTACTGCTTGTCACGGAGTCCACGCTTTGTTTACCTACGGTCATGCCCTTCTATAGTAAGTAAACAAGGAGTTTCTGGACATGGGTTTAGAAAGAAAACATGAACAGTGGTACACATCTATCTACCATCAATCGTTACAACATATTTTACATCCTGTATAATACACACACATTAACCGACCGACCAGCCAACTCCTACATGAGAGGCCTGTATTTTGCTTTCGGCCATCAATCATTATGTTTCAGCTCATATACTTTAGCCCTTTTCCACCCACATTATGTGATACAAAATATTTCGTACTAACACAATGTGCTGTTTTAGGATTACAGATTTAAATATTCATGGTAACATACTAGAAGGCACCAAGGTTAAGAATACATTTTTATTCCCATCTCACTTGTGTATTTGTTATATATCTATCTTTCAGTGAACCCCATCGCCACATTACATTACATCCCTTTTGTAACATTCTGCGGGTTCACATTGTATTCTGCTATTTGTTCTTTTAACATTACTTTGAGTAATGGATGCAATTTAATTAATTAATTACATTATTAAACAGAGAAAAACATCCTAGAAAGAGCCAGTCATATCACGCGATCGCAGTAGTCGTTGAAATAAAACCACTTTTATCCTGCCAAGAAATCGAGAAGCAAAGATATTTGTGTTTTTTACTCATTTCAGAACGTCTAACATAAACGTCCATATTTTCAAAGGTTTTTGAAATAAAGTAAAGTTAACTTTTAATATAATTTCCTTGTTTCCATTTTTCACAGGTTTCAAAATATTACATCTCGAAAACGAATCTATGATCTCATCCCTAGTTGTTTCACCTTAAAATGTATTTTATTTTAAATAAGGATTTTGCTGATTAATTATAGGCAAAAACGTCCTATACAACTATTGTATTAGTACATGTTTCACGAGAAATGTTTTTCACAGACTATCTTTGTAGCTATACTTCTATTGTTAATTTACCTCGCTCCTCCTTAAACAACTTCAGCACATTACAGAATTCAAAATTTAAATGTAGGATTTCGACGAAACCGGATGTAAACTTCATTATATGCAAACATTTATATCAATAAAAAATTAAGCAAAATAAGTATAGAAACCCATTCTTTAAATTTAACCTAGATCTGCTTTCGTTTTATACGTTTATTTGCATTTTAAATAACAGGAGTGCAAAAATGAAGTTTAGTTATAAACATACTTTGTGACACATAACCCACAACCAATCAAAACTGTGACAAGATTTCAAAAATTCTATTTTCAAAGGGGATACTGAACATCGAAACAAACATAAACAGCGATATCAGTTTTACATATTTTTACATACAGAAAGTAGGCTGCACATTTGTTCCTATACAGAAGCATTGATTGTCCTTCAAGAGATGTCGCTCAGAAGTCACCCCTCTCGCAGCTCTTGTAAGTTATAGTCGATAGCACACACGAAAGCGGGTGAGTGCAGGTTGCGCAGTAGCACTGCTCTGAGTCACGTGACCTCCCAGCGGATAGCGAGAATGAAAGAAAAAGATAGTGTTATATCTCTGCTCTCTCTCTCTCTCTGCACGGTGGCTTTCCAGACCTATCTTCGTGTTTGTTCCCATCTAGGGGAAACAACTATTATAGTGGAGCAAAAATTTCACACATTCGTTATGAAATTATGAATTTTAATTATAGGACGTTTTTATAACCAGCTTTAAAAATTCATTTGAACATAAAGTAATCACAGAGATACTAAGGTACTGGCCTACTTAATGGAACTATCCTTGAGGATGCACCAGTAAGAATTTCAAGCTTTTAAACTAATTTTATTATTTGGGTTAGAAGGCCGAAACTTTGTGGACTACTTGAGCACACAAATACTTAAAATGTGGACCACTATTATTATAGAGGTGCAACATTTTCACACACTGTTTTATGAAATTATGAATTTCAATTATAGGACATTTTTTTACAATCAGCCTTGAAATTTTATTTAAACAAAAGTAATCACGTAAATACTTTAGTACTGGTCTACTTAATAGAACTATCCTTGAGGAAGTATCAGTAAAAATTTCAAGTTTTTAAAGCAATTTCAATTTGGGATATGGGTAAAAAAAGTCATACATGTAACTTTTTTCTTATTTTTTCCACCTGACATACAATAGAGTATATACAAGTAACTATGGGATTAAAAATGATTTTCCATATACGGGAGAGTCAAAAAACTACGAACCGCCTGCACGGTGTTTTTCCTGTCCCCGTCCTCGGCACTCGCTGCCGTCTACCGCTATCATAGAAAGGCGCGGATGAAACCATACACCATTTTTAAAACTACTTTTAAAGGCTTTACTTACCAACTTTATGAAAAGAAATGCTGAAACTGGCCACCGTCGTTGTCCATACATTTTTGGCACCTCTTTAGGAAACTATCCATTATTCGATGGAATTAATTGTTCTTTCACACAAGCCGTGTGTTGGACAGGGTTGGAAAGGTAGAATCAGATGGCTGAAAAATTCAATGCCATAGCCGGGATTTGAACCACCAATTATTCGCCAATTTTTTTCGAGTCAACAGTTGAAGCCCGTACATATGTGAATACAATTTTGCCCCCCCTTTTTTTATAGAGAATTAACAGCCAGGGAGCGTGATTTTGCCTTTTTTCAACAAGACTCTGCAACAGCTTATACGTCCAATATTTCGATGAGAAAAATTGAAAGTGTGTTTGAGAACAGAATTATTAGTAGAGATTTGTGGCCCCTTCGGGCCCCTGAAATAACCCCCTGCAATTTCTATCTCTGGGGCAACTTAAAACAAAGTGTACAAGACAAACCCATACACCCTGAAAGAATTAAAACAAAATATCCGCCAGGAAATGGCAGGCATTTCTCAACGTGAACTACGGCGAGTGATGGATAGTTTCCTAAAGAGGTGCCAAAAATGTATGGACAACGAAGACGGCCAATTTCAGCATTTCCTTTCATAAAGTTGGTAAGTAAATCCTTTAAAAGTAGTTTTAAAAATGTTGTATGGTTTCATCCGCGCCTTTCTATGATAGCGGCAGACGGCAGCGAGCGCCGAGGACGCGGACAGGAAAAACACCGCGCAGCCGGTTCGTAGTTTTTTGGTTTACCCTGTATTAAAACATTGCTGAATGATTCAGTAAGAAACTACATAAATTATATTAAATTCTAACAGCAACTTTGTGAGACAGAACAGTTCAAATATTGGCAATGTTTTCTCTGTTTCTCTATTCGTTCACGTACTCGTCCCCTCAACAGCAAGAAGCTTACTCCAGAGGATTGCAACGCGAAACAAAATGAAAGTACGAGCAAGAAGGTGGTTGATGCAAAGAAAAGCATTTATTCAATGATTTCAAGTGTTGCAATGTTTGTATTTCCTTTGATATCTCCAGCAATATGATATAGATCCCGATTTTGTTTTCCCTGGCAACACCGTGGCATATCCCGTTCTACAAACACCTTGGTAGTAACCCAAGAGCTGAATAATAACCTACTTCGCAAATTGAGATGCTATTGTAGCAGCAACTACTATTTCATCGTTCACTGCATAAAAATGTCCGAGGCTACTTTTGGCGCCAGTTGATACAACCGTGATAGAGACAGTGGTTATAGATAGCGAAGGAGGATTTCGGCTCTTAAGAGTAACCATAGCTGAAATTTGGTCAACATTTTCAAACAAATTAAAAAACCAGTTTTATGTCCAAAAAACTTTGAACCTGTAGCTCCAATTGCTTACTATGAATTTTGCTCTCAGAGACCTATAAAGCTTCAACACGTGATCATTTAATTGTCCGCGAGCACACGGCCAAATGGCCTGTTTTCACTTCTAATGCTTTTTACTAGACTTTAATTTTTCTTACACTTCTGGGCATTAAAAATGTGCTATACGATGTAGTTTGTAACCAAACTTGTTCAAAGTATCAGAGGAAACTCGTAGAGAATGAACTTACAAAACTGACGTATGGCTTTTGCTACACTCTAAAATTGCTGAAGATATGACATGTTTAATTTGAACACTGAGAATAGATGATAGAAAAATTCTATTTAAAGATTTAATTTTTTTCTGAAACTACCACAAGAGCGAAAAAGATTTGCATACCACGGTTTTGTGTAGTAGTGTTTAAATACTTTGGTAAAAGGTACAGGTGCGTTTCACGGAGGGGCCACCGGAACCGGGACAGTGGGCCCTTTTTGCTTCCAACGTGACTCCTGGGAGGAAGGATGAGAGGAGAGACCCGAAGGGAGACCAGATCCGAATGCCGATGGGCGCAAGCATGGATGGGGTCCCTAACGTTTCCATATATAACACATCCGATTTCGCACGGTTCCTGCCCACAAACCATTAACTTCCAGGGTCCTCCGGAGCGGAACTCCATGCTGAGGAGAGACCTAACTGAGCGATACCGCAGCGAGGCCAGGGAAGAAACCTTTACAGAGCGCAACCCACCGCCCAACCGCAACCCGCCGAGCACCTTCGCCTGGTCCTACAATCCTGAAACAGATGACAAGAAACATGATGGGTACAGGAAATGAGAGAAAGGAGAGTCGTGGTAGAAGATAAACCACCCCAGCATTGGCCTGACGATCGGGGAAGCCACGGAAAACCCATGGGCCAGAGTGGGCGGTCGGCAGGGATCGATCCCGGGACCTCCAGAATGCGGGCCACAGGCGTAACCGCCTGAGTCATTCCTTTCGGTTTAAATACTTTGGCAGTATTTTTATTTTTTCAAAATTACAACACCGTATTCTACACCGTGTGCAACACCTGGTTAATTCGCATAATAAAAGTAAAATGATTTTTTACTCAGGAACTGTAGAATATGCGTGGAATTTAAAACACGCGTAAAATTGCGGAGTAGCAGAATGTCAGTTAATTTTAAAAACATTTAAATAAAAACTGCAATATTTAGAAATTTCGCTTATGGGGTACCCTTAAGCGCACACGAAGGACTATTGTTCTTCTGGAAAACTCCAGGAGAAAGAGGTGAAGGGAAGAACACAGAGTGCGACCGGACCTGGGGCGGCAAGCGTGATCCTAGCGTCTACAGATATTATATCCTAAACCCGGCAAAACCCCACACACAGGCTTACCTCTCCTCACGGAAAGGTTTCGCCGAGGTCCCGTCCCAACCCAAACGCCAGGGCAGACAGCTCCTCAAAGCAATCTCCAGCGCCACACGGCTTGACCACCGTCCACTGGTCTGTTCCTTCGACCCTGAAACATAAACAAATGGGAGAAAGAAGAATCCACCCTAGCATTCGCCTACCATTAAGGGAAAGCCGCAAAAAGCTAAACGTCAGACTAGTCGGCCATATGGGAATCGAACTCGGGAACTCTCGAATGCGAGCCTCACGCGTTACCGCGTAGCCATCTCGCTCAGTGAGGTGCTATCGTAGGAGCAAATATTTCATTCAAGTTCACGGAATAAAAATGTCCGAGACTACTTTTGTCGGCCCGTCTTACAATAGAACTTGTGGGTCGATGTGGTGCGGGAATCGAGAAATTCGATGGTGTTGCCTTTCCAAATGATCCCGACCGTCCCAACAGTCGGTTTGGTTGGGCTATTGGTCTGAAAGATTGAATAGTGTGTAAACCAATTAGGCCATCCACCTTTGTGCAGCGGAAGTTGTGGCTGAAACAAATCAGATGTTTCTCTCAAAAACAGCCAAAAAATAAACGACAACAGGCTGTTTTAAACACATATATCCACAGAAAATCACTGAATTTAATTGGCCCATGTGTTTATCTAATCAAGTAAATAGCCAATGACAAAACACTTTTATAAGTCCGTGTTACATTCACACAACTTTCTCTAACCACTATCTTTATATAACTTCTACACCAGGTATGGACATTCTTGATGGGTCGCGTGTCGAGTGGTCTTCACCCCTCCCCTTCTCGTTTGCTGTTTGCAACACACAAGCGGTCTTCTAATTCAGTGGTTGAACACTGCTTAACGCAATTGAAAGATGCATTCCACAAGAAATGGTAGGACATTTAGCAAAAATGGAGTCTTTCATATTTTGTAGCACACAAAGAAGAATTGAATTGAGTTTTATTTATGGATGCTCTTTAACTGCTGTGGCCCTTAGCATCCCACTCTATATTGGGTGTGAAAGACAGGTAATTTTGCTCAGAGGCCTCTTTATCAGTCTTGAGGTTCTTTTGCGTGCCGTAAATATACGACACGGGACCACCGGCTTTACTTTCCTTCCGAAGAAAGCTATGCTAAGGATTTTTACGCCCGAAAAAATCCATCGCCCTCCGCCGGGTTTGAATCCGCGACCTCGGGAACTAGAGGCTAGCATGGTAACCACTACACCACGGAGGACGACGCACAAAAAATGCTGTAATGTACTGTATGTATGTAATTCAAGACACATTTTATTTGCCATCTAAATATTTTTAATGTATCATAATTTAATCAAATCGATAGAGCCATGTTTTAGAGAACCAAAATATGCTATTTTATTCGAAATCGTTAGAGGCGTGTTTTAGAAAATAAAAAAATCGAAAAATGTTCCATACAAAGAGATGTTTGGAGTGGGAAATTTTCTTGAAAATCTTCGTGTCGCGTCTTTGGACGGTACTGGACTTAAATACCAAGTTTAGTAATTATCCGAGATTTCGTTTTTGAGTTATGCTGTTGACAGACACACACACACGAATATTTTTCTAAAAGTGCTTTTTTTCTTATTCAGGGGGCCTTAAAGCTTGTATTTCCGCTGAAATCTCGATATTGAATTTTTTGGGTGGAATGCAATACGTTCTCTAACTGCTGTACGTGGTAGAGAATGTAAAAAGCGTAGGATAGTACCCCTGGCCCTTGTTTGTTCATTTTTACCGCAAGTTTATAAGCGATATTATATTCATTTGTTCAGTTTGATAACGAGTATGATGTATTTATTTTATGCATAATAAGGAATAGAGCACTTGATTTTGTTTTGCCATTTAATGCATACCTTGCATTTTAACAAATAGGCATTTCTGGCTTTTCAGAACTCAGAAACGCATTATCCACTGCTCCATACAGCAGCCCGCCCTCCTGAATGTGACACGCGCTGGCCCATATCTGTCCTAGACAGTATACTTACGAAGGCTTATTTGTCTATCTAGTTCATGTTAGTTGAGAGAAACCTTTGCAGAAATTATTACATTTACATTTCGTTCAAGGGGAGACCAGATTGCGAAAACTTCCAAAAATGGCATTTTTAGTTCTTTGTGCAGTTTTGTTAATTTAAATATATTTCTTGTTGTATGCACAAAACTTAAATTTTAAACACTTTTTTAAAAATTGTATTGCATCTGCCATTTTGTATTGTGGATTCTGCATCATTTCGCAGAAATTCTCATAACTCCTACACACTTTGGAGTAGAGGAGTAAACTTTAGCCCTTCGTTTGGGATAACTCTTGTCTAAAATTGGCACTAATGGTAAGTATGATAACTTCTGTGTGTGCTCAAACCATGTGATTTCTTTCTTTACGGATACAAGAGAATTTTCTCTCTCCATGTTTGCTTTGAACAGCGTTTTCTGTGAATGACATTTACTGGAATAAATGACACGTTTTCACAGTAACTACTATATACAGGGTGAATCACCTAAAACTTGCACCGCAAATATTTCGGAAATGGAAAGTGCTATTGATGCGTACTTTTCACAGCATTGATTGGTAGTCAGGGACTCGTACATTTAGCCTGTAAACACATTTTAATAATACTGAGAAAGTGTATTTTTTGAGCAAACATACCATTTTTAAATGGAACAATGCCTAGTTACATCAACAGAATAAAGGTAGGGTAAATTAGAATGTCAGTGGCATTTGTTGCAGGATTGTAGTGCAAGTGGTTTACGAGAAATTGTATTTTGAAAAGCTTCCACCCCGACAATTGTTTTTCCCATTCAACCTGCTTAGTTGCTGGGTACGATGTTGTTATGTTTGTTTGCATTGTGTTTTCTGTTCATTGATTGCATTGCGACTTTCTGGTCAGTTAGTTTGTGGCAGTTCAAGCAGTAAGTCGTGAGTGGAAGATGCGGTTTACTAATGCAGAAAAAGCCGACATGCTCATGGTGTATGGAGAGTGTAGGAAGAATGCAGTTCGTTCCTGTACGGTGTATGCGGAAACGTATCCCAATAGACGTCAAACATATCGGCAATTATTTATCATCCCCTTCAACCAATTACGTGAAAGTGGTACTGTAACACCTAGAAAACGTAACAGAAATAAACAAGTGACTGGAGAAGAGGCAGAAATTAATGTTTTGGCTGCCGTTGCTGTAGATCCGGAAATTAGTTCCCGCACAATCCCACGTGGAAGTGGCATAAGTCAGGCAAGTGTAATGCGCATTCTCCATAGACATAGGTTCCATCCTTATCACATTTCTCTCCATCAAGAGCTGCATGGAAACGATTTTGAGAATCGTGTTAACTTTTGTACATGGGCATTCAGACATGATACTCTAGATTCATCATGTATGTTGTTTAGTGATGAGGCAACACTTACTAATCATTGCCAGGTAAACCGCAGAAACATGCACTATTGGTCGGTTGATAATCCCCGTTGGCTTCGTCGGGTGGAACGTCAGCGTCCATGGAGTTTAAACGTGTGGTGTGGGATAGTGAACCATCAGCTCATAGGCCCTTTGTTCATAGAAGGAACAATGAACTCGCACAAGCATCGCAGCCTCCTGACAGATCATTTGCCACAGATGCTAGAAGACGTTCCTTTGCAGAATAGAAGCAACCTGTGGTACGAACATGATGGCTGTCCAGCCCATAGTGCACAAAGTACTACAGCTTGCCTTAACGGATTGTTTCCAAATCGTTGGATTGGACGACGAGGACCTGTACCTTGGCCGGCCCGTTCACCGGATCTGACCCCTTTAGACTTTTTTCTTGGGGAAGGCTGAAAGACACTGTCTACAAGGATGTACCATCTACACCAGACGATATGAAACGACGTATTACTGCTACCTGCTCTGAAATTTTCGCTGAAATGCTAGAACGTGTGCAGCAGTCTTTCCATAGCAGACTGGAAGCGTGTGTTGAAGCTGCCGGTGGTCATTTTGAACACAACCTTTGAAGGGTTATTTTCTCTTTACTTGTAAGAATCCACAGAAGTATTGTAATTCCCTTTTGTTTTTTTAGTTTGTGCTACCACAGGTTGTATAAGTGTCCGTGCGTAATAGTTTCAAAATAAGATTTCTCGTAAACCAATTGCACTAGAATCTTGCAACAAACGCCACTGACATTCTAATTTACCCTACTTTTATTCTGTTGATGTAACTAGGCATTATTCCATTTAAAAATTTTATGTTTGTTCAAGAAATACACTTTCTAAGTATTATTTAAATCTGTTTATAGGCTAAATGTACGAGCCCCTGACTACCAATCAATGCTGTGAAAACTGCACATCAATGGCACTTTCCATTTCCGAAATATTTGCGGTGCAAGTTTTAAGTGATTCACCCTGCATATATTTAACCTTAGAATGATAAAAAGAAACCTCTAAATGATGCTATGGATGTGATTTGGTGCTCATAACACGGTTGATTATTTTTAAATAAAATAATTGTGGATACATTTTAATCAAAAGATTGTATAATTCAGAAAATAATCCTATCTTCCTTAATGAACAAACTTACTGGATAAAAGTAGACCAGTGAACTTAGAAGACATAGAGCTATATCATATAAATTTCAATCTTATATCTTAAATAATTTCTGAGATAATAGGTCACAAATTTAGCAGATTTAATATTGGCAGGATAGAACTTTTAATCTCCCCTTAAGGTAAAAGGAGATGCAGAGGAAACCCAAGCGATAGTCAGATGCTTAAAAGGGGCCACTATATTCTGGCCTTGGAATGCCATACTCTTTCCATAACATCGAGAGAAACAACTGAATATCGACAGCAATAAGGTATTGTGACCGCTACCGGAGCTACCTGCTGGCCGGTGGTAAATGTCGGGGTGAGGCCTTCAACCGGCCGTTGGTGAAATAGCCAGTGGGGAAACAATAGAACAATAGTCAGTGTGGAATAATATCTCATTATGTGCCGCTTACCTGTTCGACATGTTCCAGTAAGTTCTTCTCGAAAGTTCCGCTTTGTGTGCGGAGCCTATATAAGGGGCTGCTATTGCCCTAACAGGCAATTCTGTTAGTCAAGAAGTGACGAAGTGAAAAGTGGACAGTGCCAGTGCAGTCCAGTTGTAATTTGATTCAGCAGATCAGTTGTGTTGTGTTGCGAGTGTGTGCCAAAAGTGGCTCAAGTGTGACGTTTGAGCTCCGCTAAGTGCCTAAGTGATAAATAAAGTGTGTTTCGCAGTATCTAGTTTTTTTTAGTTCCATTTATACCCCGCCCATAACTGCATTGGTCTTATCGGCGACCTTTCTTTTGGAACTCGTTGGGTTTCTTGCAATTTGGTTTTTAAAGATTGGATCATACACACTCTCATTCTTACTTCTTAGATAAAAAAATAATCTTGGCTAGAGAAAAATTCGCACCTCAATGAGGAATCGAACCCGGGACCCCTAGCTCAACAGGCAGACGCTCTACCGACTGAGCTACGGAGCCAGCACAGTAACTCTCAAATGGCTGATGCCACAAAAACCGTATTTGAAATATACTGTGTGTTTTAAAGAGTTCTGCATTTTTGTGTAGTAAAGTTTACTCGTAAGACAAAATTATACAAAATGCCTTGCGTATTAAGAGGACCCCAAAGGTTATTTCGAGAAATATCAAAATATGCCTATTTTTATTTTAAATATGTTAGATCTATGGTGTTTTAATCAAAATAGCACCATTTTGAGAGAATAAAAAAATGTCCAAAATATTTCCTTGTAAACGGCAGCCTGGAGTGCGGGATTCTCTTGAAAATATGCATATCACATCTATGGATGATTGTGAACTTAAATAGCAAGTTTAGTATTTATAAAACGTTTAGTTTTAGAGTTAAACTGTTACAAACGGACATACACACCACACACAGTATTTTTTTCTCCAAAAATGCTTGTTTTGGATTCAGGGCACCTCAAAAGACGTATTTCTGGTGAAATCTCGAGAACTATTCGTGGATGGTAGATAAAGTGAATCATAAGAAACGTCGCTAACTAGGGACTGGTGCTCGTTCCTGTACTTGCGTATGTTTCATTTAGCACCCAGGAGGAACTGCCTTGGTTCACTGTATGTCACATACCGCGATTTAACCTGTACGCTAACGTCTGAACTTCATCTACGACAACGTTATGGGTTTGAACAGGCCAGCATAGAGTTACGCAATTCCACAGAAAAATATTTACTTAGCATGCCTCTGTGTATTCGCTCGAGTTTAACCAGCTCTTTAGTTACTCGTATCTTCATCTGCGAGAAACGCACACAACTGCAAGTGGACTTTGGGGGAAATATAAAACAGAGTTGACTAAACTCCTGGTTTCGTCTGCTATATGTGTATAGTACATCATACACTTGTTGTCAAAGTGTACATGCTGCATAAACGTGGTATTTACTAACCCACTGTTAGAAACTGCGACTGTACGTTTAAAATATCTTATGTGTTGCGTTTACATGACTTTCTCTACTCACTTTTGTACAATCTATTCTTACAAAAGCTTATTCTATCTACTTCTTCCTACTCGAGATAGCTTCCATTACACACTTACTTCGTTGTAGAGCGTCGGTAGCGCAGTGGTTTCATTTCCGGGTTTCGTACTCAGGTTCCGGGGTTTCAGTCGGCCCTATCCACGCCTTTGTCCCTGATTTGCTCATGCGATGCATCCCCAAGGCCCTACGTGGTGCGGAGTCCACGATAAAAGTTGCAGATCATCCCGTTCCACCACCATCCTCATTATCACCCTACCATCGAAGGCAATTAGTTCCGTAGGGCTTTACTTCGGAAGGGAAGTAAAGCCGGTGGTCCCGTGTCGTAGATTTACGGCAGGTAAAAGAACCTCAAGCCTGATTAAAGAGCCCTCTGAGCAAAATTTCGGGTCTCTCACGCCCAATATAGAATGGGACGCTAAGGACCACAGCAGTTAAGAGCGTCCATAAATAAAACTCAATTTCAATTTCCGAGGCAAGGGATTGCGTCGCTGGGTGTCTCTACCTCAGAAATGGGTCCAGTCATCGTTTAGTGGATGAGGTAACCCCGAATTTCATAGGATGCAGTAGGGAACAGTCACATCTTTAAAAAGCCTGTGCTGGGTTTGAAATGTCACGCTCTTTGTATGGCTACGAAAAAAACGAATAGCGACTTATCACTTGAAAAAGGTACAAGCATTTTAAAATTCAAACCAATAACAAAGAATATCTCGGAAATGTTTTAACACCCACAAAAGATGTTGATATGAACTGTGTGCTTTAACGAGATCTACATTGTCTGTGTGATAAGATTTTGTCTACCTCTTACGGTTTACCAATTATACAAAAGTAGTTCAGAATGAAGAGGACTTCACAGACTATTCGCAGAAAGTTCAGGATATACATTTTATTTGTTATGGAAATATTTTAAACATATCGTATTTTAATAAAAATAGTTTGGGCCATTTTTGAGAAAATAAAAAGGAAGGAAGCATTTTCCATAAAAAGGATAATTTGGGTGGGAGATTTTGTTGAAAATCTTTGTGTCGTGACCTTGAAAGATGCTAAACTGAAATACCAAGTTTGGTATATAACCGACTTTTCGTTTTTAACTTGTAGTGTTCACAGCCCTACAACCATAAACACACACTTTTTCTAAAACTCATTTTTTATTTATGTGACCTCGAGACGTATATTCCCTGTGAAATCTCCGTATGGAATATTTGGGTGTAATGTAATACTTCGTTGCTTAGTAAAGGCAAATTGGAAAGTAAAACCTGTTGGGAGCAATTTTACTACAATGCAAAATTATAGCGGTATAAGAGAGAGGGGGAGGGGGAGATTGGTAGAGGACTATCCGCCCATGCTTACAATTTAAACATCCTTGTTACACAAACTTTCATGTAACCCATGCACCTGTTCTAAATTAGCATGTTCGGTTTTCTTAAGGTTCTATCTGCTGATCTGAAACTTAGATCCTTAAAAACAAAACACGAAAATTAATATTTTTAATACGTACAAATTAGGGTTCACAATAATAAAGTGCAGAGAAATAATGACAATTTTAATATAAATGCATACAGTAGAGTCCCTAGCTTTGGCAATTCAATATTTACCATAATCCCAGGGATAAAAAGGAACCTCTCAACAAAATGTTACCCAGAGAATTACAGCAATCGATAGGTTAAAGCAGCGATGTCGAGACAAGCACTATTTTTGACCATCATATTCTTTGCGGGCAGTCAGCGCTAGGATATAACACAGGGAAAAGTGAAGAAATCTCCAGCGAGTTGTCTGTAGTCAATAACACGGTGGTGTACAAATTCTTAAACTGCGCATAGTTATTATATAATAATGGCAATGCCAAACAACTGTAGTTGGGAAGATTGCAATTTAAAGATATAAACAAATAATTCTTAAGTGATCAAGTGACCAAGAAATATATAACAAATATTTGATTCATAAACAAAATATAAAAAAAAGCAAAGGCTTACTTTGACTTTTTGAAGAAAAATTTGCATAATTTCTTAAATATTTCCAATATATATCGTAATTCACAAAATTGCCAAAAATGATATGTATAACTAAGTTATATAACTTTTTTCAACTGCAATATAAGTAAGATATGCTTATTCTTTTATTTTACGCCCATTAGATCCCCCTTTGTACACACACAAATTATATTATATAGTCTGCCGTTTGTGAAAATTGCAACACCAAGAAGGAAACTCATGAATTCAATGAATTTAATACCACAGGTTAGGTACATGACAAGTAACAAATGATAAACATTTCAAATATATACATCATCTTTGAGCCCTAATATTCAGCATTTGCTGCAATTAGAGCTACTATACGCCGTGGCATTGAATCAAAAAGGTTCTGAATAAGTTCCTTAATGATTTCCCTCCACGCAGTTTGTATTCGAGCCCACAAATCCGTGACACTGGTTACTGGAGGACCGTGACGCACCAGGTATCGACCAACCATATCCCAGACATGTTCGATGGGCGACATGTCAGGCGAACGTGTAGGCCAGGGAACCAATGGTACTCGTCGCTCCTGGAAAAATGCTTGTACATTCCTCGCAATATGTGGCCGGGCATTGTCCTGTTGAAATGTGGCCTGTGGAGATGCCTGAAGCAGGGGGAGTACCTAAGGCTCTACAACCACCGTTAGGTACCGGTTGCTATTCAAAGTGCCCTCCATTCGTAGGAGGCGAGATCGGTTGTTGTAACCAATGGCGCCCCAAACCATCACACCTGGTGTTTGTCTGCTATGCCGCTCAACAATGCAGCCCTCCAGGTTGCGATCACCACGGTACCGCTGGACGCGTAAGCGGCCATCACTGTAGGACACGATGAAGCGGTACTCAACCGAAAAGACTACATTTTGCCACTCAGCTCCCCAGTGGCGGTATTCACGTGCCCATTGCAGTCGGAGGAGCTTGTGGTTTCCGGACAATGGAAGCCGACGTAATGGTATGCATGCAACCAGTCCAACCTGCAGCAGACTTCGACGAACCGTTGATGCAGACAAGTTCACACCTGTTGAAGTGCTCCAGCGTCGAGCCAACACTGTGGATGAAGCTGTACGGTCCGTTATGGCCATGCGGACAAGATGATGGTCATCCCGTGCTGTGGTCATGTTCCGTGGTGCAGTACCCGCTCTTCGCTGCGTACGACCTTCATCTATCCACTGCTTCCATACACGAATCACTGCCGTAGCAGCATGCCCTGTACGAGTCGAAATATCACGGCATGACAAACCCGCTTCCCGGAGACCGATCATTCTGCCCCGTTCGAACTCACTCACATGCCGACATGGCTCCCTTTGACGTCGACGAGGCATAATGGCACTCACTTTATTGTTTCCAACATGTTTGGCAGCTCTGCACTGACTACACTGGGCGCAACACTGACCTTGTTGGACCGACACGAGAGGGCTCTGCTCGGCCTACATGTACCCCATCTCTCTGCAAACCTAATCACTTATTGCTTGCACACTCTTCTACAATTCCACCAAGTTTGGAGTTATTCGGGAAACTCTTTCTTGGTGCTGCAATTTTCACAAACGGCAGCGTATATAATTCGCCGACCGCGCGCATGTTCCGCACACAGTCTGCTGCACTGCGGAGCCCTC
Organism: Deroplatys truncata; assembly: GCA_030765065.1. NCBI lineage: Eukaryota > Metazoa > Arthropoda > Insecta > Mantodea > Mantidae > Deroplatys > Deroplatys truncata. The sequence goes on from CM060990.1 coordinate 619,717,816, forward strand.
CATTCCGTAACTCCCGCGTTACTTTCGAGTGTTAGTAACACACATGCAATGAGTACTAACCTTGTTATAAGTGGTGTCCATCTGCAAGAAGGCATTCTTGACATCGTCGGATGAAATTACCATTCGCAGGCATAAGTTCTTCTTGCGTAATATTCATAATTTCTTATACTAATTTGCCCTTAGTTCGTCTATGGTGTGGGGATTATTCCTATAAACTTTATTTTTTAGCTTTCAGCGATCCCCTTGTTCTAAATTTATTGACCAAACATCTCAGTGTCTCTACACGGAACTGAATAACCAGGTAATTGCTGCTGAAATTGCTTACACACCTACACATGATTCAGTTTTCACGTATGCATCGTACATAAAAATACGCTGTTCCATCGTGAATTTGTTGGCAGACATTTCCGTGGACTAATAAGAGAATAACATTCCTAAGTAAATCACATACAACACACGTATTGTCGAAACATTCACAATACAAAGACAAAGCAACGACTAAGACAGCTCACAGCTGACAAACGTACCCTTGACACATCCTGCGCCGCTTCTGGCAGTGGCATAATACGAAGTCACTGCTGTCCCAGCCGATACGCATATAAGCCGGTTGTAGCCTCGGCATAAAACGAAGGCAAACAAGCCATCCTTTGAAGTTTTACGTTTCTTGCATACATAGGTGCAAATGAGGTTGCCGCATCATCGCTGTTCAATAGGGCAGTGCAGGCACAAAGCGAAAGATCACTGACGTGGTAGTTTCGTACTGATAAGCGTCGCGTGGTCGCCTGCATGCAGTTCGAGCAGGGCCATTCAGACAAAAAGTAACGTTCACCAATAACGAACACACAGATATGATTGATTTGTGAGGAGACGCACCAAAATGCAGCTGAGGCTCCAAGGCTATGTTCTGAACATTTTCAGACGCGGCTGCTATCTTCTGCGCACGGCTTTTTTGGGGGGGATGTACAGTAATGATATTAAGAAATGATGGATCATTCAGGTAGAACATGGGCCTGAGAGGCCCTTACATTAATTCGTCCACCAAGGTGAACATGTTTTGCACATGCTTATTATGAATAATGTACTAATACAAAATAATTTCATTCTAACGCACCTTTAAGGGTACATAAATGTAGTAAAAATAAAATTTTGTTTAATCTTGTTAACTTTGAGGCACCAATTGGTGCCATATAGTTGTACTGATTGTAGATTAACTGTCATGGAACTAAATGACTTAACACATGTGCTCAGGTTTGTGTCAAGAGGCAATCTTGAATTCTTGTTAATGAGCAAATTGCTTATTAAATAACCGATAACACACCCCCCCCACACACACACACACACACACATAGGCACTCCCGCATTCAAATACCAGTCTCTGGTCATACCGTGAAATGGTTTTGTTTATAAAGACATCTTTCTGGAGCCCAGCCGGAAATCGAACCCGGAATACCTCATGTAGCAGGCTGTTTGTTTACCGAATGAGCTCTGGGACCAGTAATGGCAGCTAAAGTGTTCGTTTTCAAGCATTGATCTTTCATTTCTGTCGGTATGCAGTCCCCTTTGCAGTTCTGCTTAGGCAAACCTTTTGGCATCCGCGCTATCCGGTATAAACTAGCTTCAACTAAGGACGGCTTATGTGGGCCACCTGGTGTGTGTGTGTGTGTGTGTGTGTGTGTGTGCGCGCGCGCGCGCGTGCATGCGTGTGTTTACAATTTATATAGGTTAAGTATAAATTATTGACGCAAATTCGGAAGTAATCAGATAAATTCATCGCCAGCCTCATTTGTAGCAAGCACTACCTTACAATTCACGTAATCATAATATGTACTACGGACAAACCCCAGTATTCTTGTAAACCTCTCATTTTGTGGAGTATTGTTTTTTATACGCGATATTAGTTTGGACTTATCCTTTAATAAACTATATTCTCCTTGATTCATGAAAGAAGTTGGCGTTCCCGAATTAGTATTCCATTCTTACAGTTTTATAAACCAACTACAGACTTTTCCGAAAGCAGACTGGTATTCTCAGCAAACTAAAACAAAACAAACAAAACCAACATAAGACATGAAAATCCTGTTGCCGTAAAATTCTCGATATCCCGCTTATATTTCTCAATCTGTAATTTATTTGTTCTTTTGATTAAGTTCAATAGAAAACTTACACAGATGATTTAATAATTTTTCTCCACTGCGTAACTATCTTATGCCGGTCTGTCATACGCGGTATAGAATTTACGAAATGTTTAATTTCAAGGGAAGGTGTAGATTTCCCCTCCAGTTTAGTTGGATTTTGCTTTTAGGAAATTCTTTTGGTAATGTACTACGAAAAATATGGGGTTTACGATGTTATAGATACAAATTCGGGACGAAATTATAACAAAACCGCGCTGTGGTATTTATCCTCGAAACAGCTCAGACTATTTGCTTAATTTATACCTTCTCTACCACTTACCTATGATATGTAGAGGAAGTATTCCAGTATTGTATTCCACCCAAAAATTCAATTCGAGTTTTCATCGGAAATGGCTATTATCGCCTGATACAAAGAAGGACATTTTAGAAAAACGTCTGTGTGAACGTGTGTGGATGCGTTTGTGAAAATGCGTGTCAGAGAAATAGAGAGTGAGTGAGAGAGAGAATCAAAATAAGAGAGCTATATAGCTCAAAAACGAGAAGTTCCATAAAAATCAAAATTGGTATTTAGTTCATCTTCCAAGGATGATCCAAGTTGATTTTCAAGAAAATGCACCCACCCCAAGCTACCATTTAGATGTAGTTATTTTTTATTTTCTCAAAAGTAGATCTAAGATTTTGAGCTAACGATAAGATAGCACATGTTAAAGGTTTTTGCATGATCAATAATATGCATACTTTGAATTTTCTGAGGATAGCCTATGAATTCTTATTCATAGTGAATTAATGTTGTGTAATCTCGCATAGCCGGAACACTGGAAGAAACCATAATTATTTACCTCATTAAGATATAGAGGTGATTGAAATATTGTGACTGTTCACACTTTTTCCCGCTTTTGTCACTTCACAAATGTTCTCACTATCACTTCGTTAATCTAATGTAGTTTAACCTTTCACTGTCTCTTCTCTAAGTTCTCACCATTACTTCACCTTCCTCGTAGCGTAGCCGCGTAAAAAAAATACGACAGACGTAGCCTCATCTTCCGGACGGTTCACTCGCTGGGGGAGTCGAACAAGACCTCTCTAATATCTCGCGGAAACAGCACTCACTGCACGTTACGGCAGTCGTCACAAACTCGCTCGCACATTTCGTCGCACCAGAAACACACTCGGTAAATTGCTCCTAATTCACTGACCCGCTCAACTTATTCTCACTCGCGAGAACGCTGGCCTATATAGCCAATGGAATTTTCCGCTGAACATTCTAGAACGTTCTGGACACACTTTCTGGAGGCGGGGGAAGGTACACTTCCGGAATATTCTGGTTAAGTGACGATGTTTACGTTGGCGAGCGCTACTTAGCTTTGTGTATCTGCGACAATCCGGCGCCAACTTCCTGATAATCTTGGGATATAGCTGCTGCGTCACAATATAGTATTAAGCTAAATAAACCTTCCTGCAGCATTTGCCGTTTTCGAAACGTTCGTTGTTATATATTTAAGTTTTCCATGGTTGAACTTTCTTGCAACATTTTTAGCACAACTTGTAAGAGCCTTCTCCTTTTGCAGAATGGCTTCATTAATAGCAATTGTGCTTTGTTTTCCTTATCGTAAGTTTAACCAAGTTCATATTTCTTAATTTGAAATTATTTCTAGTCAAAAATGTTTCGTAAGGAACGCAACGTCAATTATCGGCTTTATATGAACGCTATTATACAGGCACGGAAAACAATGTACAGAAAGTTGTAGAGCAGAAAGGTAGTACCAAAGTAAGCATTTTGAGGTTAGGGGTGTATGGTCGCAGATTCAGTATGAACATAATTGAAATCCGACGTAATGAAATATCTTCATTTGCCAGTCAAAATGAATTGTAACTCACACGACAAATATGTACACTGTCGTGCATAAAAAGTGGCCCATTTCATTAGATCGCCATGGTGTCCCCCCCCCGTAAGGTTTCCACCTTCAGGTAACCAACTTTTGACTCCACCCAGCTGGTATAAATTCTCTATGTGATTGGGATATACAGGGATATACAAACGAACCAATGAACGATGTTTATAATCTACGTGGAATGAAGGGTTGATTCGGATACCATCTCTATAAAAGAGTTTCGCTACGATTAGTACACAAAAAATGCTAAATCAATTACAAATAATTCGGCCTTCTAGAGGAAGTGTTAAAGAATTGTTTGCATCTGTGGTTAAACTGACACTTACATATATGAGGGTTTACATCAGCGACATGGAGACGAAGGTTAAAGTTGTTGCCGCTACAAAACGGCAATAAGAATACCGGCATTCAGAAAACGATAGTGTAGCATGAAAATATAAGGTTTAAGTTGTAATGCTACCCTTCGACAGTTCGGCTATACTTTTGGGGAGGTATCATTGGATAGTACTTTTAAAATGAAACAACTTTTACCAAAACTTATACCTTAAACAACACATATTCCCATTTCAAATTTCAAAGTTGACCACGAGTACCCCTACTTCCGGTTTGCTCCGGAAAATGGAAATACTATCAATGGATTCTTTACATAGATTTTGGTTATCAAATTGTTTTTGCGAACAACAAGTATCTTATAGCTTTATAGAAAAACGGCTGATACGGGTGCTCTGGGACACCCGGTATAGTGTACTTAACCTATCAATTCGTGTTGTTCTGATTTCGTGGGCTATAATGCATGAAAATGCGATGTAATTACTTAAAGAACAAAATTTCATTGCAAATAGTTATACTGTGGCGCTAACAGTCATTTATTTGCACGT